>JAODJW010000039.1:16413295-16429671 GCA_026777045.1 Hyperopisus bebe | reverse complement strand
ATTTTAGCTATTATTTACCGTAGTAAAAGACCTGCAGGAAGTGGAGAAATACATATCAAATATTGCAACCAGGAACCAAGAAAAGCGCTCTACATCGCAAATAATATACGCCTGTAATATTAAATACCCCCTTTTGCTTCGATGACAGCATTGCAGACTCTTGGCATTTTTTCAAGCAGCTTCCAGATGTAGCCACCTGGAATGCTTCTCCAGCAGTCCTCAGGAGTTTCCACACGTTCTGGGCACAAGTTGGCTTAGTACTCCATCCATCTCATCCCAAACCAGCTCCGCGGGGTTAAGGTCGGTTATGGGGGCAGGTCATCTGTTGCACCACTCTATTTCTCTTCTTGTTCACAACATAACCCAAACTACACGACCTGGCGTGTCCAAGCTTTTAACTGTGCGTGTATGTATGTATGTGTGTAGCCTTGCAGGGCGGACTACATCCCTATGACAACTACCTAGTTCACACCACGTATACTTCACACACGCTTGAGCAGTTTAAAGTTTATAAATATTTCGATGCATATAAGTATTTTCTGGTTGGTCGTGTACCCGGGAGTGGTGAGGCAAATTGTGAATTCCGGGTGTGGGAAATTCCCGAAAAAATCGCTTCCTAATCTTATTGAAGGTAAGACAGACGGACGGTACGTAAAACAATTGTGTGTACATAAATTTTGATATGGGTGATATGGTAAAATATCTTCCTTGTTTCACATCAAATGATATCGATACTTATCACGATTTTCGGTTTTCTTTATTTCAATGCTCTTTTTTGCTTTAAATTCCCTTAGAATTGCCCTCAAACATTTTCAGAACATGAAAAGGGCGCCAAATTGAATTGACTGCAAACTGAAATCTAATTTTATAAAATCGTACAAAAACATATCATAATACACATAGGCCTAAATAATACACATTTGTGTGCATACAGCGGGTTGACATCATGTTTATTAATTTCTCCCGTGTGTCCGCCGCAATCTACTAACAGTATCTTTCTGGGTTTGCTGGAAACCTATGAAATGTTTATCACCTGCCCGTCGTCTCAGGCACATTTAGCAGTACATTGCTGGTGCTTCTTGCGCTTAATAAGACGCTGCTTTTGGAAAATGCTCGAATTTGTTTGATGACAAGACCAGACCAAACCATTTTTTATTTTTTTTTTGCATTATAGGGAGGGAAAGTAAAATTGTTTTCGACCACTATGTCAAGGAAAATTAGGACGACAAAACAAGCTTTTGTGCAATTCAAAAATATTATATAAAGTTTTCACGAACGTGTATTCTTCACAAATTATTCCAGCAGATTATTTAAATTTCATTAACCATTGTTAATGAAAAGCGAACTTACTTTCTACATTTAATGACCCCCAGCGTGAAATATGATCCTTCGCTGTAATAGGATTTTCACCTTGATCCTCATTAAGTATAAAAAATTCTCGGCTGATATCACGCTTAAGATACAGCTCTAAAATGATATACCGGGTAAGTAGGCCGAAATCTGTGACGCTTGGCACCTGCTTTAGAGCAACACCCGTAAATTACGGATCTGGCAGACGAATGAAAGTAGAGTTGAAGATGCTGGCAGGTCGGACTGCAGCCATTTAAAACATGACGTTACTCCCTGAGTACTCTTTACATCGCACCGCTCACAACAGGTAGTATTTCAAAATCAAGAGATTCTGCATTTGAAAAAAAAAAAAGATCGACAAATACCAGAATTTTTCCAAATACATATTTTAATAATATATAACAGACCTCCAGGATCCTGAACGGCAGGGCTGTTGCTAGAGATTTTGGGCCTCATATCATACTGGGCCCTTGGAATCACTTGGGGCCCCTGGAATCGTCCTAACTCCCTCCCCCCCCCCCTTTACTGGTGCCCCTGTTGGTGGATGGGTGGATGAATGGATTTATTATAATGGTCGCTTATTATCAGAAGTAACAGTCAACTCGACAAAATAAAAACAAATCTTTATACAAACAAAATATTTAAATGATAAAAGGGTTCTAAGGTATAAAGTACAATTAAATAATGCAGCAAAGTACTGTTTAAAGAATATGAAGATAACATGATTACATAAAACATTACAAATGTTTGTAATGTATCTCAATTATAGCAATATAATACAATAAAGGGAATGAAAACAGAAAAGTGAATATGAAATACCCCCCCCCCCCCCCCCACTATGGAGGATGTACGCAAGCCCCTGGTTGAGAGGCTGAAGATGTGGCCTGCATGTGGATTACCTCCTGGGTGGAAGGCACTGTGTAAGACCGGGACGTGCACGTGACGTACCGCCGTGACGGCGGGGACACGTGGACGGGCTGAAGGCACTGCCGGGTTGCTGCAGCGAAACACACCTGGGCACAGCGGTATTACTGCGCAGCTCTCTCTCTCTACGACACTACAACACAGCATTAGTTACCAACCTGAACGCATTCATTTGCAATTACATCGGCCTATATTCTAACGTGACATTTTCATAAATTGATCAGCACGATACGTGACTGATTTCTGCGATGATTTACCAGTGAGTGTTAGGCACAATGCTCGCCATTATTCTGCTGCTAAAATAAAAACCTGATGGGCGTAATTTCTGCATTAATTTTATGAAAAAAAACTGAAGAGTTAAATTTGCATTTTATTGTTTGGTTAAGCACTTATATTTTTTACTTATTTTTATCTACCTCTGCCTGGTGGTTGAAATTAACACAAAATATAAAACTGGGTACAGTGGTTGAATCAGTTTCCCATAAAAATGTGACGTTATAAATGCCTACTTGTTTCGATGAGTTGTTTTGAAAAGGACCCTTATTCCCCTCTGTCCTAACCCCTCTCACTCTCCTTGTCTCATTTCAAACCGTTTAATTGCTTAAAAAATGAAATAAAAAACGATAATATTTAACTTGTCCGTCATTATGCCAAGTTGTCGGACACCTGCTACATCACAGCCCTCCTGTTACGTTCTGGTGTTCAGATTTCCCACCTGCTAATTTGTTTCCATAGTGGCATATTATTACCGCAATTAATTGTGGTTAGAGATTCAAGCCCCGGAGAAAGAGCGACAGCTGTGTGGCTGCCCCAGCCGAGAGGCTCTGGACTCCCTCAGCAGCGAAGGGTTTGCAGTAAACAGGCGAGCAATCGATCAACACGGCCCGGGGTCCGCACTGCTTACCAAATGTAGGCTTTGTCACAGGGGTGCCATAACAGAGGCTCGGCCGTAACTTAGCGGGACGGCTGCCAGGACTCAGAGAGAAGAAACAGCAACAGTTTGTTATGATGACCTTTGTGTTTCCATTTGGCTTTTCGTACTCTGTACGGTGGCCACGGACACTCAGTAAATTAGACTCAGCCCTGTGTACATTGACCCAGAGAGTAATTAGTGGCCGTAACCCCGCCGCAGCGTCCCGGCAAACGGCTTTAATCTGAGCCGAGGCTGTTTTTGTGTAAACAGAAAATCCGTTAATGCAGAATCGGAATGGCATTATATCAAAAACGCCCCATTTAGAAACCATTAGACTCTTCAAATGAGAGGGTAGCCGAGAGAGGTTGTGGTCGGTGTCCTTTTCCAGCGTTTAACTTTAGTGAATATCTCTATTTTCAGAGAAGGGATAAGACAAATACACTTTTATGAGTCCTTGAAATAAATGGTTTAAAGCCTGGGCTATAACCTCGGCTGCTGGCGAATCCAAGTCTGTGATGAAGATAGTCTAACGATAGGTGTGACCAAGTGCTCTCAGCTGAACCGGCTGAACTCCTAGACACCGTGTATGCTGTGTTTAGCTGTTCCTCCTTCAGAAATATGTACATTTATACAAACACGCATAATTATGATTAATATCCATTCATCTTCCAATACAGAGTCGCCTCGATTTACACACACACACACACACACACACACACACACACACACATATATATACGAACAAACAAATCGCGAAGTCCTCATATTTTCCCATGATTAGCATAACAGAATTACGTTCCTTTATTTATTTTATATATTTCCTGTATAGGGAGACCTGTGTGTCTCATGATGCGCAGTAGGGGCTTCAGGCCTGTCTGTGTCTGAGGACCACAGTTGGCTGTGCTTCTGCCTCTGGGTCAACACGGAGAGCTCAAAATATCTAGATAAAATAACAAACAGCTGGCCCTCACAGGACCGCGCAGCTGAAAACAGTGCCGTCACACAATGGGGGGGGCGCTCGTCTCATTAAAAAAAGTCTCCTCATCTCCGGCTCCTTTTACATCGTCCTGTGACTTCAGCATAAACCTCTGGTCATCCCATTTCTTAATTCCCCGGCCTTAAAGAAAAGACATCTCGATTAAGAAATCATTTGCTCTAGCAGCAGACCAGTTGTAAATAGGAAATCCCATAAACCAACACGGTTAATATTTATGACCGCTGTCATTGTATGAAAATAAAACACTACAACTCATTTATGATATGTTTATTAATTTTTTGGCCGCCATGTTCTGCTTAGACCACATTATACATATAAAAAGCCGGTTACTTCCCCTGGAGCGCATTTAATCCGCTTCTTTCGTCAATACTTACAGCAGCACTTGACATGTTACTGGAAGAATGAGTGATACGATAACAGTAAAGCCAGCTGCAGACCGAGGCCGCAGAGAAAAGGCCATCAAGAACTCTTAGCCCTACTACTCTCCTTCACGACTTGCATGTATACGCATTTTTTTATTTCATCATATAATATGGTGACCATACGTTCTATTTTGGCACCTAATATATCTGAAATACCCGTTCGCTTTGTTTCATGGACATTTGCTTTCTACAGTCAGGGTACTGTCTGTGTGCATGTATGCGTCGTCTCTCTTCGTCTCCCGCCCCAGTGCCCTCTTTTCTGCACAGCAAAATATGGTCACCTTACATCTTGACCACGGCTGAGTGCTACCACGTAGTACGTTAGAACCACAATATCTCGTTGCTAGATCCAGAACAATACAGATTCTTGTTGGTAGTAATGTGCGGTTAACCACAGTTATGTCCATTATACTCAAATTATGTTTCTTGTATTATTTCGTAACATTCTTGTACATTATACTAGTCCGGTTTCCAACAAGGTCCGGCTCCTTGAGTGCCGAATTACCGCGGGATAATGGCGCCGCGCCATACAGAAGGCAACTTACAAAAGCTCGGTCCCATTAAATCTGCGAAAGTTCCTTCCTAGGGAAATTTCGCCAGAAATAGTAATCCTGGCCCAGCTCTCCGCGCTGCAGCAGGGAGCACGGGGCTGCGTTCACTAATGGGATTGCTTCACAGCATCCAAGTTACGTTCCAGGGGGAGACAGGAAAAGATACTGCTTCGGTTTTAACTTGACGGTTTCACTTATTAAACACATTATTGATTGGGTTACGGCAACTGAGTATTTTTTTAATTATTATTATATGAATTCTAGCCCCTCGCTTTCAAATGAACGTTTGGGTTGATGTGGGCTGCAGATTTTATGGAACAAGCTAAACATTGTTCGTGCGATTCGCCCTTTAACTGGCTTTAAAGAGATATATCAAATGCACGGCGGTGAGACGGTGTTTATCTTCTAGATTTTCATTGCAGTCATTAGTTACCGGGGAGACCAAATAAACCAGTCCGTATCAAAACCGTATAAACAGATTTTGACGGACAGTGCTGTGTAGCGTCATCATTATTCTATAAAGTGGTCGTTTTTCTCCACCGCTCTACGTAAATGTAGTTTAGGCGCCCTGCGCGGTCTAGGACCCCTTATACCGTCCTGTTTGGAGACAGGTGAATTTATTCAGCTGATAGTTACACGGCAGCTCTGATCCGCTTCACTAATGTCTTATTCAATAACTCAGAGAAGGCGGATGACAGGTTTTCGAAGGTTTAAGGATATTTATGTCTGTGTTTGTTTTTAGGGGTTTAGGTTGAGGTGTGAGGTTTCATAGCATTTTGTCCGGGAAAATATATCATCAAAATATTTGCATTTTTATTCGTCCTGGTTCGTCTTTTGGTCCTGTAAACTGGTCCCGCTTTAACTGCATGCGATTTAGAATTAATATGCGCAAAGAATTGCAGCAAAGGAATTTCAGATTTTGTATTTGAATGCATGTTTTAAACAGGCCTCAACATAACTGAATACAGCTTATATTTATCATTATATAAACATGTAAAATAAAGGAAAAATGTTTTATTTAAATGTAATTCCCATAAATTAATCTTTTAATTCCGATAAATAAAAATCTCACATTGTCAATAATTGTGCAGAAGAATAAGTCTTATTTACATACCAAATAAATAATAACATTAAAAATAAATAATTTTAGATGAACTCCTTCCTGCGTGCTCACTGCTAATAAACAACCACCAGGTAAACACACTTGGGGGGCATTCCACAGCCGAACGGGATCGTTTTAAAATTCCCTACATTGAGCTCATCAGCACCTGAAATAACCGAAGCGCGTACGCATGCTGTGTTCTTCTACATCCTTTTCCCTAAATTGTTTCGTCTGCTTGATCGAGGGCAAACGGTACGTTTCATTGCTAAATTTAACCCGGAAAAAATGTTTCTGAGACACGCTGCGGTAGGAAGCCGCCAGAGTCGCAGAACACTTAGGAAATAAATCAGCGCTAATGAACGCAATAAACAGAGACGATTACTAAAACGGGATGGGGAATAACGGTTTTAGACGGCTGAGGTTAAAAGCCTTATCATCACCAATATGTTTTCTTTTTCGGTTCATAATAGCGTAATAAACCTCATTTTATAATCTTTTAATTAAAAATATAACTAAACATATTTACATAAATGAATACCGTAACTTTTAATTTCGAAACTAAACAAAAATGTTTGCCTATCTAAGAAAAAATCTTTAATTTAATCTTCTACACATTTTGCTGACTTGAAATTATTTGTTTGGTAGAAGAGAAAGACAACAAAACCACACAAAAAGACACGAAAAAGAAATAAAGACGTGTAAGACGTTTATGAAGTACATTTCACGCATGTTTATGCGTAGGTTTCATAACAACTGTAACTATGACAACTGTTAGGCTACAATTAATCCACCAATAAATGAATGCATTTATAAATAAAGGTATAATAAATAAGCATGCTACCGATTTTTAGATATTTATTTCTATTACTTTTATTATTTTTTTAAAAGATTATCCATCGATGTAAAAATGAAATATTCTTCATGAAGATGTTATGAGTTTATTTATTGACGTATTACATGCTTTAGATATGTGTGAAGTAAAGCTTCTGTGGTTATTTTTGTTTTCTTTTTATGAAATTGATTTCCTCTTTATTATAAGCATGAGGACGGATTTGCGTCACAGTGCAACTTGCGGGTTGAGATAAAGTTGCACAAATATTGAAAAAGGAAGTTCTAACCGTCATTATAAAGTTTTTTTGTTACACTCCGGAAGAAATACGGATTTCGTTCGTATCCTAAAATACTAAAACAAGCTCTATTTTTGGACAAATCTAGCAGGAATATCCGCTCATTTAGTTAGAATCAGAGCCCATTAAAAACAGGATGACCTGGATCTATTAGAGCTGGAGTTTCCTGTACTCAGCGGTCAAGCTCGGAATGAGACGGAATTTGAGGGCGAACCACAGGACATGTTCAGAGAAAACTACTTCATACAAATGCAAACAATGACATAGGTTATTCGTCGTATTTATGTAAAAAAGCTGAACAATGATTCTCCAGTAATATTTACATTTTCTAAAAGACTTATTGCTTTCGGATTCTCTTAGACGACTGAAAACACATTTTTAAATTAATCTATTACTGAATTTATAACCTGCGCATTCACCTAAAATCTAAAATATCATCTGCAAAGCTAGACGTAAAAATAATTGATCTGTGCTTCATAACTGGGCAACTTTTATTAACTCGTTAAACTCTGTGTTTGTATAATACTAGGCTAAAGACACGTAATAAACATATCGTTTGTTAAATTAATTTGTGTTACCCAAAATGTCAATACATGGTGTTTCAGACAACGTGAGTCGCTCGCAAAATATGTGTCATTTATTTTTCCAAATTTTCGACACTAAAAGGGTAGTCCACAGTCTGGTAATTAGTTATATAATTGGTCTTTATAATATAACATTCCACTAATAAACAATAATAAATAATAGTATTAATAATCATAATTTTAGTGCCGTATTTATTCATTCGGACAACGAAGAACTTCACCGGTAACGTTCAACCCTCAAGAACCCTATATCTTGGGGGCGTGTCGTACTGCTGAAGCTGCACCTCCATTGGCCAGAGGGTAACCAATCAGTTAAAGAGCAGAAACTTCTGCTGAGGACTACTTGGACCAGCTGCTTACGTTCCATACTTGTGAGAAAGATCCCAGGCCCTTTAAAAAAGAAATCTACCGTTTTCGACAATATCTGCGTTTCCATGCAGGATTTTTCTGTTATCACCGTTTGTGTTTAACCACGGGGTAACACATATTAGTAGAATGTATACTGCCGGACTTAACCCGTTTTATGCTTCTAATTTTAGTCTTTGGTCTGCGTATTGCTCCAGTGGTTTTTCATTGGATTCGATGAAGAAGCCGTCTTTTTGCATTGCTGACATATTACACGTCGGAGACGCTGAAAACATCTCTGGATCTTCCGCTATAATGGCTCATATGGGTCCCCGTGCTCCGGTTCACGCTTCTGGATCTCCCCTGCGCCCTTCCCCGGTTACCCAGGAGCCGTCTGTTTTCGGCTCCAGGGTGAGCTCTGCGTCCCCGTATCACAGGCACGGATTACATTTAACTTCTGTTTCGCGAGTCACTCTGAACTCTCCCCAAGCCCCTGCACCGTCAAGCAAAGACCTAAAGTTTGGGATTGATCGCATTTTATCTACAGACTTTGACCCAAAAGGCAAAGAGACTTCAAGTTTAAGAGGTAGGAAACGGATTCACACAGATACAAATCTTGGTCAGATTTTTCATTTATATGTCTGAATGAGAGTCACTCACATTTTTTCATATTGCGTTTATGCTACGTCAGCCCTAAAATTAACTTCAGAATAGTATTTGTGTCATGTTAAGTTCTGGCAGCTGTGTAACTGAAGTTTTTGAGTTTTAATAGGCGGGACACACTGAATGAAGATGCCTGTAATAGAATGACCAAAACATTTTGGCATCTCTCCCCCCAGAACAGTTATACAGTTTATTTCTACTTCTGCTACTCGTTTTTTTTTTTTTTTTTTTACACCCCTTTTACTTTTAAGGTGAGAAACACCACACGGCAGCACTCCCAAATCCCGCTTATAGGGCCGCTTTTTTTAACCTCTTCGTCCTTTTCTTTTCGTCCTGTAACAGATCTCACTTCAATTGTTAGCACGAACCGTCAGTCAGGGATCCATCTCTCTATGCCGCCTTCTACAAGCCAGTACTTTACACCCTTAGAACCCAGGATGAGCGACGCGCCCACAATGATGAGCTCGTTAGGCAGCGCGGCCAGGCAATCAGGACAGCATCAGTTACAGGATACCTTTCCAGGTGGGCCAGCGCCTCCCGTGTCTCCACGTAGATCCGATTTTCTGTATTTAATTTTAAATTGCCAGCACGGGCTTTAGTTAGGTCTACGGAATTAAAAACATATATTTGATTGCTTGGCATATCATTGTAGGGACTGAGACAGTGGTTGTTACAGCGCACTACGCACTACACTGACCCTGCTGACTTGCACTGGAAATGCAATATGCAAAAAGAATGCAATGCAATGTAGAGGCTGTTTGCACTGAATCTTTCTCGTTTTGTTTCAACAGGTCCGTACGCAGTGCTTACCAAAGACACGATGCCACAGACGTACAAAAGGAAGCGATCCTGGTCACGAGCAGTGTTTTCCAACCTGCAGCGAAAAGGGCTTGAGAAACGATTCGAAATACAAAAGTATGTCACCAAACCTGACAGGAAGCAGCTCGCTGCGATGCTGGGCCTGACCGATGCGCAGGTAGGCAATGTTTGCTCCGCAGCTCTGCGTTTAATGGTAGGCGCAAGAAAATTAAACGTTAAAAGGTGCCGCTGTGGGCGACCTAGCGGACTGTAAACGCGAGCGCTGTTTTGTAAAAATTAAATGTTTAATTTGTCTCCGCGTTGTTTTAGGCAGCCGATGGCAAGTGGGGCCTTTTGGGCACACCCAGTAATATAAACATGCCGAAACATAATGAGTAATCAGTTTATTGGGGTTGCGAAATGTTGGCCTAGAATTTCGAGGAAGTGAAAGTCGTTCATAACGAGTAAGTGCAAACCCGAATAGGCGAAGGGGTTTGTTTTTACACCCACATTCCAGTTTCATGATTAAGCAAGACTTTGGTTTCTTGGTCAGTGTGCTGCAATATCTGAGGAAATACACTGTTTATCGTTGCGTTTTACACTTCATCTGATTGTTGTACCCTTTGGCAATATTATTTGAACTTTATTTTTCGATTTTGGGGATATGCTTTAACTATAGTGCTGCATCCAGGATCATCTGTTTTTAACTAGAGAAAAGACCACACAGGCCTACAGCTTAAAGGATTTTGGCAAAATTGTGCATTATTTTATTTGTATTTAGTCTGCCTGTTTCCTGGAGTCGAACACATTATTTCCAGCTTGCTTCTGCTGTAGTCCTTGGGGAACTAAATCGACTTCCCAAACCCTTCTCTAGGTGAAAGTATGGTTCCAAAACAGGCGGATGAAATGGAGGCATTCGAAGGAAGCCCAGGCTCAGAAAGACAAGGAGAAGGAGCAGTCCGACAAGCCGCTGACAGAAGGGGAGCAGAAGGAGCAGGAATCCGAGTGCGAAAGCGAAGCGAGTGAGTGCGATTTGGACGAGGCGCCGGAGCGCAGTGACGTGGACATTGCGGAACACAATAAGCGAAGCGTCATCATGAACGGGGCTCCCCCCGCCAGCGCTGAGGAGGCGGCGCCGCTCAGCGCGGCCACGGAAGCGCCGGCGTCCTAGCGAGGGTGCGATAGTGGCGCCCTGGAAGGTAATTTCTATCTGTGAAGTATTTAATATGAAGCCTATCGAATTGTCCGAAATTGAACTCAACAAAAAAGGGAATTTTAAAATCGTCTTATGAAAAATTGCTTGGAAGGCGGCCCAAAGACATATTTTTATTCAGGACTGTTGGTAGCTACCCCGATATATTTGTTATTTTTTCCACATGTAATTGAACCTCCTCCCTTCAAAATAATCCCCTAAATATGTTATTTTGTAAATGTGTTTTTTTTCCATTTTTGATAAGCGTAAAAGTGTACAAATATATTGTCCAAACTTATTTGCACTGAAAATAATGTACATAATGTTTCTTACTGTTTTCAGATTGTATTCGTAAAAACCTAATGATTTCCATTAAAAGTTTCTGTCAAAACAGCAATTTACATTGTATCAATCCCTCGATGTATAGTCCGTACCTATTATTGTTGCCGTTATTAATATAGGCCTAGTCATCATTATTATTTGCAGTAGTAATAGTACATTCGTTATTTATTATCATTAATAATAATAATAATAATAATAATAATAATTATAATAATTATCATTGTCTGTTGTGTGTTTGTCAGCGTATAGTGACAAAGACCTTGAATTTGTAACAAAATGACTATCGTTCGGTTTCAAAAAGACAGCGTCTGTACCCTGGAACAAGCGACTTAACGTTTAACGCTTAAACACTAAATATGCCGTTGGAAAAGTCTAAAAATAAAGTATGAAATTTTAAATTGTTTAAGTATCTTTTGCCAAGGCTGCTTCTACCATCGTCATTACTATAATTACATAAAATCGTCAGGGTAGTGCACTAGAGTAGTCGGTAACATTTGTACTGTAAAGTTTATAATACTTGGACGATATTAGTATTTTGTGAACCCTATAAAAGACCATAAAACGCGTCTGTTGATTTTTATGCTTTTATGGGAAATTCAAGAACCGTTCGCCAAAAGTTAAAGAATCTAATGTAAGACTTTGTTTTCCACTAACCACTAAGAAATGTAATATGGTGCTTAAATATTTTCGTGGTGGATATGGGTACGGTTTTATTTTATTTACGGGGCGATTACGGTCCCAAGTCTACTGAGTGTGTAAATGGAAATGGAAGATGGACAGGATAGGCGACCGATCGCGTTGGTGGTTGAGTTTATTTCCGTACTTCCTGACTGTCCCAAACTTCATATGTCAATGTCAAAGCTAGTGGGGAATTTGAATTTTCAATGCAACTAGACAACAGCAACAACAACTATAATAATAATAATAACAATAATAATAACAATAACAACAACAATAATAACAATAATGATAATAATAATACATGTAATAATAATAATAATAATAATAATAATAATTATTATTATTATTATTATTATTATCATTTATATTATAAAATCGTGGCTGTAATAGCTTTCAGACTCTTCCGATAAAAATCATTCAGAAAAAATAGGGCTGCTTGTCGGCAGAACAGGAAATAAATCGATATTTAACTTTACTACACAAGGTGTAATTTACACTGTTCTATATATGCGTGCAGTCTTCAGTGGGATAAAATCACAGTCATGTACAAATCAATGTACCTCGAATTACCCGTAAGGGGGCAAATGCGGTCATCATGG
Organism: Hyperopisus bebe; assembly: GCA_026777045.1. NCBI lineage: Eukaryota > Metazoa > Chordata > Actinopteri > Osteoglossiformes > Mormyridae > Hyperopisus > Hyperopisus bebe. Next base: position 16,417,081 of record JAODJW010000039.1, on the reverse strand, counting down.
ATTATTTAAACTACACTCCCTCAGACATTAAGCTAAAACGACGCGCTGGGTCGGCTTTCGTTTACAGATTTTTTTTTTTACATTTGTGATTCGTCTCTTTCTTTTATGTATATAGGCCTACAAAAAGAATATAGTGTAATATACTTTTAAAGATCGAATAACGCAAACCCTTAAACCTATATTACAATGTGTTTGTAATGTGAAAACAACTATAGTATATTGATTTCAACAGTGACTCGCCTGAGCGGCCTTAGTTCTTGGCAAATGTAGCTACAGCGTGATGATAAAATTAGCCTCTGAAAATAACCATGCTTCATCTTACATTAAAGCGCGGCTTCATGAGCTAAGAAGCTTCAAAAGAGCTATTGGTTTCTGCAAGAAAGGAAAAATAAACATTTCACAAAACGGGGTCTACCAAGAGTTAAAAACGCCAAATTAATGGAGCACACCGGATGATCTAAGCGAAACACTAATGTTATGTATCATTGTGACAGGATAACGATGTCACCTTGTCAGATCCTGCTACTTTACATAACCCATTTGTTCAATATCGGAATCATAAGTAGTTGATAAATGACAATTTGGACATCGCCCAGCTTCCAAGACCCTTTCATAAGAAGGTTAATGTAATTCCGCTAAGCCTTTTCACTAAAGAATGTTAGCGGAGAGAAACGTGTCGTCTTAAAAAAAAAGCAGAGTGAGAGGAGAGCAAATTTATAGTTTGTATACATTTAGTGGCTCCAGATATCAGTGGAGTAATGGATGGGGCTATCAGCTGAACACAGCCTCAGATGTAGCAGGGAAAACACGGTCCATTTATGGGCGTCCGAGCCGGGCGTGGGACCCGCATGATACGCAATAAATCTGGTCGCTAAAACGATTTAATAACGCAAATGTTTTGCTAATTACGCTGTTGGGAACTCCAGTGTCAGCATATATAAGCACATCCCTAAACATAAGTACCCTGTTATAGGCCTATACTGTTCTTTTGTTATTTTTAAAATCAATTGCAATAAATTGCAGTGTGTGCAGCACGAGGCCTATGCAGCTTCACATGCAACAGTGGGACATCTTGTGTATAACAACCGTCTAATATGGACTGTTGTGGGACATTTGTGTCTCACTGAAGTTTTCTGTAAATATTTCCACTCGGTGATAGTAAGCCTGAAACTTTTTTTTCATTGTGTATTTTAATGGTAATTATAAAATCCTGCCAAACACTTAACTAATAATTAGCGTAGGCCTATACTTCGCGTGGATCGCTCAAGCCCCGTCGCAGTATATGTTTATAACTGTTTTTAGCTTTGAATGGAACATGGGGTATAGCCCAAACAGTGTATTAATACTCAACAAAATAATTCTTAGTAGGCCTAATAGCAGCAGAGTAAGTACTTAAAGTTGCAGCGCATGTATGACATGCATAAGAAATATATTGGCACACTATATACATTTAAATCAGCAAAATTTCGGGATAACTTAGACAGGAGTGTTTGCATATTTAGAATCATGTTTTGCGTTTTTTAGGTTTTACATTTGGAAAAAAATCGTTTTCACTGAGTATTAAGATACTGCCATCCAATATCTTAAAAATCCATTTTTTTAACTAAGTATGTTCTAAACTTCTAAACTAATTCTATTAATGGTCATTCAGAACTGATCATTAAAATTATTTCTTGCTTTTATTAGTGGCACTGAGAACGCGATTGGCTAATTTATTTGCCTGTGTTTGATGGTGGCCAGTGTTTATAAACAACGCTTAACAGATGAGTATTGCTTGTGGCACGCAGCTCGGTTTAAAAGACTGATTTGTATATTTTCAATTCCACATTTGTTTTTTTTTCTTCTGGGAAGGCTGACGCGTTGAATGTGTGTATACAGGTACAATAACAATAATAATCCTGAAGCTTCACGTTTTGATTTGTGAACTGTCCCGGCGACTTTTTATGACTAGGACGGGAGGAATTCCACCTGGCTCATATTTAATGTCAGCTTTTCTCCGTCACACTCTCTGTGGCCCCTTTGTGAACTTGAGCTACATAGATCAGATCAGATTAGCAGCTTTTCAAATGTTAAACCATTCCACAAAAGTTTGGAATAAATATCAACATAATTATTCACCAAACATAAGGAAACTTCTGGTGAAACGGTCTAAATTCTGGATCTCCTTAGATATTAGTCTTAGTGCCATTAGACATTATCGGATTTACAGTGTTTGCAAAAATCTAAATATTACCATAAATCTGACCGCGTAAATGGATTTGTAAAAATCTAGCATTAAGATCCGATGTCTAAACGCTCTGCTCCTCTTAACGGCAAAGAAACTTAATTATTTGACCCGATGTACGTAAGGCAAAGCTCAGAACGGCACTTGAGAGTTTGAATCCGAAGAAACGCGCAAATTCATTGTCTTTACAGGCGAACGTTAAACACTTTCTTTAAGGGCTTCACTGCGTTTCCTCCCGGGATCTGAAGCGGCAGCATGGCGGTGAACGGCCGGTGTCCTTCACCACTGCAGTACCTCTGCTAGGAAAAAAGAAACGCTCCGTATTTCTTGCAATTCTTTCTTAATAATATTTTCCAGTTATTTACGACTTAAGAGATCTAAGCCTTACCACTATCGGAGCTTCTTTACGCGAATGAGCATGATATTCATTATATATTCTTTGATATTAAATATTCTCATATTTTTAGCTGCTTGTATGCTACTAGGAATTAAGAACAGAAATTAGCGGCAGCTTCGCCCTGTAGCCTGCAGTGAATTTACGCTTCTGCTAACGGCTCTGCCTTCCGTCCATTTTCATAAAGCCATGAAGTAATTCCCCTATGTTATGAAAATACACCTCTCATCACCTTATACTCTTTTAACACTTTTTTGCATGCATTTGTGCCGAATTAATTTGTCGAGCCCTGCAAAATCTGCCCTATATCTTTGTCATTGGGCTTTTAGGTCAAAATGAATTTTAAGGAGAGATATGTAGAGTTTACATTGTCCTGGAAACTAAGAAAGCAAGCAGTAAAGTTTGGACAGAATAAAATTAGATCAGCCTATTGCTCGGAGCACAGAGAGAATGTACAGGGAGACACCAGGACAAGGATGGAGGATGTCAGACAAATGCATTTATATTTGTGTCATTTATCTAATTTTTCTGTGTGTCCCATTCATAACTGCATGGGATGTGGACTGAAAATCACTTAAATCAGTATTTAAGCAAACAGATATGCCTGTGAAAACAACGTGTGATAGCAATATCGGTTAAGAACTGCCAACAATCAGCTCCGAAGATAGAGGTGAAGGCGTATAGATGAACTGAGAGGGTTAATATTCCTGTAGGTAAATAATATCCAACAAAAATCAACAGCACTCAATGAAAGTGCCATATAAATATGCCATGTGTATATAAATGCAGCTGGGGCCCTGAAGATGATGGAATCCTGTGTGACATTTGGGCTTCAGGCAATGGAAAGGACCCCCGAGGTCATATGACCTAACAGAAAAGCTGTTTTTTGGGTAATATGGGGGGGGGGATTTTGGTGAATACTGATCACCTTGGTACTACTTACTGGAATTAGACTGGGATGATTATTACACTGTAATACAATCAGTATTATACTTTAAGTGTTTTTTTTTATGAGCTACAGTTTTAATTTCAATTTAATCCTCATTTAATCACTCTGGTTGATGAATATGTTAAATGAGAAGGGTGTGGATTCAGGGAGAAATGTACAATAAATTTACACGGGATCATCTATCAATGTACACATTCCATTTCCAAGTGGCAGATTAAT
>JAODJW010000039.1:16399076-16413262 GCA_026777045.1 Hyperopisus bebe | reverse complement strand
ATCTACGGGTTGATCTCCTCCAGTTTGAAACCTGCATTCAGGCTCCACAGATCCACAGTGACCAGCAGATGAGGTCCCCATGGGGTCACCCGGACCCCATTCTCATGGAACCACACTATTGAGTTTCCTTTAAGTGTACCATGGGACGCTCCAGACCTAGGCCCGTGCTAGCCGCACGGAGGAGAGCGCGCCTATAGTTAAATTTAAAGATGTGTTTCTCTTGGAGTGCCGTCCACATCACCATAAACCCGGGAAGACATTTTCATACTTGACATTTTTCATGGTTTCTCCCCAGTTCCACCCTTCCTTTCTGCCCCACCTTGGCACCGGTGCTCCCACTGGGCCCCCCTCCCTCGGTTGCACTTGGAAAGCACATGAAGGGAAAAGTCCCCCAGGAGGGGGGCACCTGGACGGCCACTTAGGCGTGCTGTCGTCACCCTCCCCGTATTGTGTGCGCTTTTAAGGCCAGTAGCTTGTACCGTTTAGCTGTAATTAGCTGTAATCTGCTGGCTCTCCGCTTGCCCTGACGCCAAGCGCAGCGTCATCCAGCTGCGTAATTCACAAGGAGTTTCTGCCATTTCTAGTTAAATGGCATCGTCATTTCCGCAGCTAGGGCCTGAAATCTCTTGACTGGGTCTGTGAGGGAAAAAAAACCAGAAGCAGAACATGAGCTGAGGGCTGATTCAGAGCTACTGTAGCAGGGAAGGGTCAAAGCACATTAATGCTAAAAGGACATTTCACAGCCAATCAGCTCCTTTCTTTATGTATGACAAACCTCACATGTTTAGCGACGTGGTAAAAAGCTTGCCGTGAATAAGGAACTGGATTAACCCCAATAATGACACTTTAGACACGGCACAGTATGCTCACAGCCACACTTACAGAATCCTGCCTTCTGGCACTTACTGTAATACCGTACTTTAGGTTGTCTGCATTTTTTAACAAGCTTTCCCCATTTCCATCCATCCATAGCCATTTATTCGGAACAGGATCACAGGCAGCCTGTATAAACTGTTCTGCTGTATAAAATTCTTTATGAATGAACGAATGGGTGATGCTTATTCAAAATTCATTTGGATTATGACTGCTTTACTAAAGTACTAACTGTGGGCCCCATTTTAACGATGTAGAACGTAACAATGACGTAAATAACAACTGCCTCAACCACATGCTAGCAAGGACACTTGCATCGGCCTGACGCCGCTGTGCACCAGCTGTGAAACAGGGCCCTGTGCCTCTGGAAATACTGTAGAGTACAATTGGGAATGCATTGGAGCGCTTCCTTGGGAATCATGAGATGCATGGCGTTGTTGGTGAGCCAGCAGTAGAAATGCGACCCCCCCCCCCACCCCCCAATTTAACCCGTGTCAGGCTGCAAATGCCTAAAACACAGCAGTACAAAGGAGCCCAGCAAATGCAGGATTGCCCTGGTCAGTCCCAATGTGATTATGCAGCCAGGCTGATACAGTTTAGCAGAATGAAATCGTCACACATAGCGCAATATATCATTATTTATATAATACACACAATAAAAAGGATAATGCAGGTTCAACGAGGGATCAGATGAAGGGCGGATGCATGCCTGTATTTATGTGTGTGTGTGTGTGTGTGTGTGTGTGTGTGTGTATATATATATATATAAAAAATGGGTTACCGCATCCATTGTGTGTTGCAACAAAACCACTATTGTATGAAAAAGGCTCTAATCTTTATGAAATTTGAGCTGAAAATTTCACATGGACTGTAAAAACTGTAGATTTGCTTCCTGCTGGGGAAGCAAAGAAATCGGTCCACCAAACAAAAGCAATGTTATATGAGCGAGAAAGGGCAGCAATTCATCTACCGAACCAAATCATTCCTATCAGATATAAAAAAAAAACATGAAGCAAAGAGCCAATCACATTACTGCACAGTTAATTAGGCAACCGGGTGTTTATGAAGACAGATATGCGGTGTAGCACAGGATGCCTTTGAGGTTTCCCGTTTCTCGTTTTCACACTTATCGCAGCTCACAGATGCACACATCTTGGAGAAGAGGTCAGAGGGCCCAGGAGAATTTATGAACTGCACAATGAAGGAACACAAGGCTGCACAGCAAAGCACGGAGAAGCACAGAGTAACACAAGGAAGCACAGAGTCACATAGTGCAGCACAGAGCAGCAGAGGGAAACACAGAACCACACAGGGCAGCACAGCGCTACATAGGGCAAAACAGAGAAGCACAGGCCAACACAGGAAAAACCAGAGAAGCACATCACAGTACAGAGCAACACAGGGCAAAACAGAGCAACCCAGAGCAACACAGTGCAACACAAGTTAGCACAGGGACACATTTCAGAGTATTACAGGCCAGGGGGGTACAAAGTACCACAGAGCAGCTCAGGGAAGGACAGGAAATTACAGAGAGACACGGAGCAGCCTATGGCAGTAGCCTGGTGTGGAAATAGCACAGATCTGAGCACAGACAAGGAAAGGGAATAATTGAAACTCAAACAAAACATAACCTTTTTAAGGCAATGTTTTTGGAGCAGCGATAACTTATTCCAGTGCAAAATCTTGAGATTGCAATTTAATTGCGATTATTTAATAAAAAAAGATGAAAATGCACGTAGAGATGCATTTTAGTTGCTTTATTTGCACAGGCTCTGGCATGTCATTATGTGATTGATGTGGTTAAATGTGAACCTGTGAATCTCACTGTCACCCAGCGGTCAGGTGGGCTGCCGTGTTCTGAGCTTGGAGGAGAAGGAAGCCAGCGATCACTCTGGGAGTCCGGACCCCCCTCAGACCTCTGGGGGCGGCTTCAACGGCCTCATTCCTCACGCCACCTTATCTGATAAGAAGCTCATTATCTGAGCCCCAATTACAGCTCGGGGCTGCCATTGGGCTGGGGGCGTGGGGCGCCCGCGGCACGATGAGGGGAAGGCCGAGCCCGCGGTGTCAACACCCCCTCGCCCCTTCCCCGAAAAGCTTGCTCTGATAATGACTGATTAACAAGGAATTTGTCTGCACCGTTTGCCTTGTTAAGATGGCAACCAAATAATCTGTCAGTGTAGTGTGTGCAGTTCGTGTTCCAAAATAAATACAGTGAGACGAGATAAACAGATCAGGGTCTGGAATCCCTGGCCGGCCAGAGCTAACCTGCCGGGGGCTAGCTAACGTCCTCACAGCAACAGAGTTAACCCCCCTCCCCGGCAAATTTTATTGGAAAATACAAACTTAATGTTGCTTCTTAAAATGCCGTCAAAATATTGTATACTGCAGTATGTCTGTACAGTAGTTTGATTGAAAATCAGATGGGGGGGGGGGGGTTGAGGGGCTGGAGGTAAAACTTCTTGCTGGATAATTTTATGACCTCTGATTAGAGAAGTGACAGATTTCTGGGACATTCCGCATCATTCACAGGTGATGGGGAGCAGCTGTTATTTTGCCGGAGGTTCCTGGGAACTTTGGGGAGAGGTGGGATGGCTGTTATGGAACGTCCACAGGTCGTCACGACGACAGAGTGAACAGAACGCGGGACGGACCTCCGCGCTACCGCCGTGCAGTGTCACATCTGCGTTCTCAGTTCCTTTATGTCTCCTTCTTCTTGCTGTAAGCTGACCGGTTTTTCTTCTGTTTGAACCCATATTTACACAGCGGCCCCCCGGTCACCCCACCAGGGACACCAGTGCCAGCGGGCATCTCCCCGCCGAAGGCCTTGCCGGGGCGCAGCCGCTTTGTAAAAACCGCAGGGGCAGTGGGGTCAGGGATCGCCCCCCCGGGGAGCGGTCACCAGCACACGTTTTACTGTAAAACTTTACAGGCCGCCCCGAGCACCATATGCCCTTTCGGCTAAAACGTGGCTTCTTTCTGTTTTCTCTCCCCCCCCGGCTACATAAACGAGATCTCGTAAGGAAGGACACTTCCGTCTAGATCGCCTTTCACTTTTGAACAATTAAAATAGCAGTACTACCACGTTCGGGCTCCTTTTGTTAAGGTGTGAGATTTTATAGTAAACGTCCTGCACTGTTCGTGCAAGTGGGTAATCTGTACTCATGAGGTGACCTTACAGTCCACAGCACGGACAAGTCGACCCTGTAATTGTACCTCACTGTCAGAGCGCCCCCACCAGACTGGGAGGAATATAATCTTCTGGAATCATCCATAATATGTTTGGCAGCCTAGCAGCTGAGTTAAAGAGAGCATGCTTGCTTTGGCGGCTGATACTTCAAGGTGTATCAGGGAAGACGTGTCGCTTGCGTTTCCGTTTTTCTGGGCGTTACGATGTCCACCCACTTCTGCTTTGCTGTGTTTATTCACAGACTGTAGTTCACTGAACTCATGTCTCAGTCAATGCCTCGGTCCTTCATTTTGAAGTCACCATGGCAACGCTGGTCATGGTCTGATTGATGTTTTGCGAGGCTGTGGCAGTTGCCACAGAAACATACACGTGAAACGCCCGAAGCCCTAATTCTGATAAATAAGTTTCTGAAAAATACATTTTAATAAATAAACCATAGAATAGCGATAAAATTCGATGCGCCCTGTATTTTCCATGCATGAAGAACCAATGCGTATGTTTTATCTTTAGAATTTTGAAGTAGAAAATGTATTTTATTATAAAAAGTATTAATATTTTTATACTTTTTTTGTATTTAAACTTCATTAAAGAGGATAAATAAAACAACATTGTCAGAATCCAGAAGATGAGGCTTTGCTCACAGCCCTGACACCAGTTTGAACTCAGCCTCTAGACATTCATCAGGCGGACATTACAAGCCTGGGGTCGTAACCCACACCCTCCTCGCGTCTGACTCTTTTAAATCTCGCGGCCTGGCCTCCCACTCGCGGCCTCCAGTGTCGCTCCTAACATCAACACGGCCACCTTCCCTCTGCGCTGGAACGTATTTAAGCCGTTTCATCTCTCACCTTGTTTTTTCAGAAATGATCCCCCGTAAACAGGCCCATTCTCGACACTGAAATGATTTTTTTTTTTTTGCCACCTAATTTTGTCGTTCCTGTTATTCTAGACGGATTTCTTTGGAAAATGTGCAGGAAGAGGTCCGGTCCGCTCGTTGGGTCGGATAGCCTCCTCAGTGGTGCCCCCACCTGTATTTACGCCATGCATACACTCTGGGCTGGAGTGAGCGATTGATTATCGGCTTAAAGACTGGATGTCTGCTGGCTCCTAGAGGCGGTCAAACGGTCGGAGCCGTGCAGCAGCGGCCGGCAAAGCGAGCGAGACGCACGCCGTAATTATGGTCTGCCAAGTGCGTGGGGAACTGAAACCAGCAGGACTTAATTTAGAAGTGAAACGTGCTCATTACATCCCTCCCGTTTGTTTTCCCAGTAGCCATGACTTCTACAAAACAGGGCTGACAAACTTTGACTTTGTCATTCTGCATGCAAAGGTTGATGGGGCTGCATGCTCGCTGCGTTGCTCCTGCGGGATGTTCTGACTGGTTTTTCTCGTGTCTTTGGTCTACCTGGGCTGCGGGCATGAGATTCTGCAGGATTACACAAGCAGAGGGGTCCACAGGGAACAGACGGCGCATCTAAACGTCGCTATTCACTAAATAACAGCTGATAAAAGCGTGAGGTGTCTGAGGTGCGATGCTTTTCTGTCACCTGAGGGTGTAAAGTGAACTCGAAAGCTGTCCGGCCTGAGACTTCCTGCATGGGCTGCTGTTCTTCAGAAATCCCGTCATAACGTCTATTTTGTTGCAATGATGGTAGCCGGTGCTGTTCTCGCTAAAGCGCTCACCACTTCCCTCTTGTTTGGAAGTTCTCATGGTCATTTGTGCAAATTCACCAAACCACACACTGGCTATGGGATACTGCATTTATTTCAGATGTGAAGCAAAGGTCAGACATGTGGGAAGAAAGAGAGTGAGAGCGAGAGAGAGAGAGAGAGAGAGAGAGAGCAGGAGAGAGAGACAGAGATGATCAGAGGACGTCGGTTCGGCCTTAATTACAGCAAAGAGAAAAGTCAGCCACTATAGAAGATATGATAACGGACTACTTGTCATCTTTGAGCTAATAGACTCTGTCCAAGATAAACATTGTGCTTTTCAGAAGTCTACCCAAGGCTTCGCAGTAGCTCCTTACGGAGAAGCTCATGCACACATTTCTGAAGCAGACAGTACCGAGAGTGGGGGGAGGGGCAGTAAGTGAAATCCATCACAGAGTGGAGCCACACTCCGTCAGGCTAATTAGCAATATGTCAGAGGAACAGGAACATGAATCACGGAGCCTTTCAAGTAGCTGCGGAGACTGACCTAGGGCTCAGGAAACACTATACCGCTTAAATATTTGGGAAAGTTACTCTCAAGCTACATCATAATAATATACCATCTTTTTTACATTTAACTGAAATTGAAATTTACTGTACTATAAATAACCAAAAATGTCTGAACTGGGAAGAAACCAGCGAAAAAAAATCAATTCAATTCCATTGGTAATTCAAGGTAAATATTAATGCTAAAATATCTGAAGTAATTGTCAGAAGAAGGCATCTCTGTAGATGTTTTTCACACCTTGTGTGTGAACCACAAACTGACCACACACTGTCACCCTTTATTATCCAGAAAGTCATGAGATGAACAGAAGTGAGAACCACCCTTCATGTGCTGGTAACTGGGCTCAGGGACTGGGGTGAAGCTTCACTCTGGTTTATCCGCGATTACTTTCAGGTTACCTTGCTGTGTGATTCCTGACAAAGAAATCATGCCAAATAACACCTGCAGAGAATTAAATGCCCTCTATTCCGCTTATATCCTGACTGTTCGCTTCTATTTTAAAGCATCAGAACTGTGAATATTAAAACTTCTATTGCGAAACTATTACTCACAGACTCCGTTGGTCAAGACCTCGTTACTTAATCGCTTAGTCACGCGTATTTTAAGACTCAACACCCCTAAAGTGTTTAACTGTGAAGTTGTGCACATGTTTAACTAGATACAGGTTGCACCCTGCTTGGTGTCGCTCCCAGTGGGATTGTGTGTAGAAGTCAGGGGGGGCAGGCAGGATAATGAACAGGTCACGTAAACCACACGCTGTAATTCATTAACACAGTTTATGTTTAAGGTCCCGCCCCCTTTACCTATCATGGTTGTTGATTGATCTGCACTTGTTTGGGGGGGGGGGTGACCAATCACTGAACCAGATAAGAGGTCTGACCCACCATGACGCTCTAGATCCTACTGGAATGGCACCACCGCATTTCTGGGCTCTTGACGTCCAAACGGGTCTCCTTTCCCGCACAACTCTGCTGTCCTCCCTCTTCCTAACACAGTCTCCAGTGTCTCACGCAGGACCACATTGGCCAAAGACGCTGAAGGAACAGAAGTGGCTCCACTGACCAAATGTAAATATATAAACGGTAAATGTACACAGGACGGAAGGCGAAGCGCAGGAATAATAGGGCTGCATTTGTTATTACATAAACAGAGATGTTTTAAGTTAAGATAACATTAAATATTGAGTTAGGGTGAAAAAAGGTGGTTTACATTCTCGGAGGAGTCGTCTTGATAACAGGCCAAAAGAAATATGAGCAGATTTAAATGTGTGCATTAACGTTATTTATTGGCTTGCCGTTCAGGCCTGAAGCCTCTCTAAAGATTTTTTTTTTCCCCGAACAAAAGGCAGGCGATTATTCAAGAAGGCTGGGAGGGGGGCATCATTCACGCTCGATAATCACATAAAACAACACCATATTTGCAGAATAATAAGCACAGAAAATTCCCTGACACCCCATGATTGAGATTATTGCTCTTCTCAGGAAAAGTCAGTGTGATTTATGCTGAGCAATTTGGAAATGCTTTCTGCGGGAGTGGAGATTTCCTAACCCTCCGCGAACGTCTGGAAACTGTCCACTCATTCGGATTTTTAACCAATTTATGTCGGCCAAAAGAGACCCCTGGAATTAATGAGGTTCCCCCCGCTGGTTCCGCCTTCGCCGGGTTGGGTAAATCATCCCCCGGGGTGCTAATCCCGGTCTGCGTGGCTACAAGTCCCGCGATAACGGACAGACCGCGGCTGGAGAAATATGGCAGCACTGACACTGCATGGAGCTCCGGGGCGTATTTCACTCGCCGCTCTCGGCGTGGCCAAGGGGGCGCACCCTTAATGGAGCCCCCAGGGGCTGATGGGTAGGTCGCGGGGCTTTTCTTTCTCTCATTTAACAGAAAATAAATTTGAAGGAGAAGATTATCGTAGCTGGGCACCTCCAAGGACTTCAGGCGAAATGCACTTAAGCTCATTTGTCTTTTTTATTTGTTTATTTATTGTCTTCCAGCAGTTTAGAATGAAGGCCGTTTATCAGAGAAATGACACATCAAGTCACTGTTGCTAGTTTACAACGAATCAGATTAGAACGAGTGCCTCTTATCAGAGAAATGACTCGCAACAGCACATCTAGTTACTGTTGCTAGTTTTTCGCAAAATGGATAACAGGCTATTATTTCAGACTGCCTCCCCCCCCCCCCCCCCTTTGACTGTGACCATGACCACAATAATCATGGATGGATGCAAGGATGAATTATTATGAATCCATAAAGGATAATAATTTGGTACTGTAGCTAAGGAACTTGTGAGTGATAAATACTATTTTTTAAATTTACAATTAACACAAACATCACATTTAAATGATCATTATGTTGGTGCAAAAGTATGATATTATGTCTGTTAAGTCTGCTAGCTTAGCCATTTCAAAACCTCTGCTAAACTCAGTATTTATTGCATTTCTGTTTGTTGATTTGACCAGCATACCATGTTCAGCGAATCAATACCTCATCAAAATATTTCACAAATTAAGTTTAATTAATTAAGTGCGATGGTGATGAAATCCAACAAATATGTAGAATGCAGTGTTCATCTAGCCATCCAGCAGGATATCAGTAACTTTTTGGAGAACAGAAGAAATTCTAGTGATTTTTGGTGTTGCTGTTAATGCGTATATATGATAATGCTGACTGCCAAAGACTTTTACCCAGTATATTTAGACTAAAAGTGAAAAAAACATAGGCAGTCTGCTTTTAAATGACATTTTAAACGTCGACACAATGTGCCAAATGGGTAAAAATGTGATACTACAGCCTGAATGTGCTGAGCCAGTCGATTAAACACCACTTTAGAGTGAGCCAGTGGTGTCTTGCCTGGAATAAAGAAACGCTTTTCTGACATCAGGAATAAAATGGGCGCCCCGCCCCGCCCCGCCCCACCACACGTTATCCTGTTTACACCAGCATTCTCCGAGGAACGGCTAGGCTGACGTCCAGATTACCCAGAGTGACACTCATGCGTATAAATCCACGCCGCGTGCAATCGGAGCCATTACGCACTTGAGCCCCTTTGCAAAGGACCGACGGGCTTGTGTCAGTCTGAGGCCCCTGAGAAGAAGCAGCCCCCACATTCCTGGCCGGCTCCCCCCGCCTAGCACCTTGATGGCCGCAATTACTGTCACGTTACGAGAACGATGAGGGATGCCAGAGGCCCAAATAAAATCTGAAATGGTCCCGCGTAATATATGCTGCCCTCTCTGTTTATGAAACCCAAACTTTGCTTCACATTTTAAGAAAGATGAACCCAAGCCTGGCTTCCTCTATCAGCACTTTTTTTTTCACCGGAGACATTATTACTTAAAGGGAACTGGAATAATTAGCAGTGTGTTCAGAGGCTTCTACATTCCCCATTATCCTCTTCAATATGTATCTGTAGGAAATTTGAAGGATGTACCAACGTATTTCCTCATGCAGCCTGAGGTCGTCCCACTTCCCTCTACAGCAGATACAGGCACTCAGAGGCCATGCCTTGGTACCATTTACCACAAGCTGCTGTGGGGGCAGTGTGGTTCAGTTGGTTTGGTGGCTGTGGTTGTGATCAGAATGGTGCTGGTTTGAATCCCTTGGCTGGCAGTGTGATTTCGCCCTTTGGCTCCTGAGCAGGACCCTTAACTCAAACTGTTCTACCAACGGTATGTTGCTTTGGATAAAAGCAGAGGAGGAAAGTTCAGGTCCAGGAAGTACAAATCCAGACCAAGATTTTGTTTCAACCAACCAGTGGAGTATAAGGAGTCACATTCATAGAGAACTCAATTGGTTGGTTGAAACAAAACTGCTGGTTGGATTTTTACTTACTGGACCTGACCTGAAATGTATCAGCTAAATAAGAGAATGTAAAGCATTTGAATCAGGAAGTAGACAGGTCTAAATCATTGCTCATACCATGGGGGACATGCATACCCCCAATATTCGTTTCAGCTTTGTTCATCCCGCCAATCGACAGCCCTTTGTATTTAAATGACTAAGTTGTGCCCCCCCTTCTATGCCACTGCGTACCACAATTCATCCCCCTTACTGCTGTGTCATGGATATAGACTGAGCGGGACGAGACCAGGAGCCCTTTAGGGTCAAGTGTACCATCAGCCAAAGGACAGCGATGGTGGCGATGAGAGACGCCCTGTTATGGGCTTATGGTGTTTGTGGTATGAGATGCTGTGAGATCTGCCTGCTGCCACCAGACCATGTGTGACACGAGCGTAAGGTCGGGGGGGAGAGGAAGCTGACAAGAGTGAGGGTGATGCTGGGGGGGTTTGAAATGCTGGGGCATTAGAAATCCTTGGCAGTCCAGCATCTTCAGCCCGACGTCTTTCCGGTCCCCTGCGGCTGAATGTAAAATGGACTATGGAATGTAGATGTGAAGCACAGCTGGAAAGCTATTAAGCATCAGTCATCTGTGGGTATTCGGCTCCTGTTGTGAGGGGGAAGTGCAATAGCATCTAATTTACAGGACTAACACATAGCAAGATGTAAAGCAGACCTATGACATCATAGGCGCTCAGGATGCTGAAAGTCAGAATGACCAATAAACTTTACTGAAGTCCTTATCTATTATCAGTAGCTATTAGCAACGAACAACGGGTGTATTTCAGCAGAATCATCATAAAATTGCCTCAGAGCAGTTACAATATAATTACCATAATGCTATGAAACAGGCAGATTGGTGGCCCTGAGGCTAGGGATCTGTCCCAGTAATCCGAAGGTTGTTGGTTTGAATCCCATGCCTTATGCAAGTGTTCCTACTCCCTTGAACAAGGCCCTTAATGTGCAATTGCTTCATCCTGGGTATGATGTTCACCTACATCCAGCCCGGTAAGGATGTCCCCCAACCCACAGGGAAATTTGGGTGCTGGTGGCAGATTGGCACTGCAGCAACTGGGGAAAAAATGGCACTGGTCTGTTCAGACTGATGTGGTGTTGAGGCAACACCCACTGCATAGCTACACCCATGTTCTCATCCCTGAGGTGGTGTGGTGGGTGCAGCAGTGCACTGTAATCAGTGTGTGCTCCTTAGATTCTCCTATCAAACAGATTGGGGGTGGTGCTGAGTCCCCCTAATTCCAGTATTATTGTATGACATCTTTGAACCACTCATCACCTGGACAGGTAAACATTTCATCTGGGTACATTCCCTTTTGCATGACAGATATCTCCCTTCAGCTTTCTCAACAGCTTCATAAAAATACACCTTTAAAATATTTCGGAAAAGAGGAACTACAGAATAGTAGGAATGGTAAGATTAAAGTAATTAAAGTTTCCCCTGATTACAAAAGTATACATGGGATACAATTTCGGATGCTTCATATCTAAGATATTTGCATTGAAAATAAAATCAATTTTATTAATATATAATTATAACTAGAGGCCTTATGCCTTTATTATTTAGAAATGTGTTCCAATAATTTTTGACCAATAATTTAATATTTAGATTGATTCCGGTCTCTACATGTCTGTTTCTGTATATGCACTATATTGAATTGCATGCCATTATATTCTTTCGCATCGCGTCCTATTGCATCAAATCGCATTGTGCGGAATCAGATCGCGTCGAATCGCACTGTACCGCAATGGGGGGAATCATATTGTATTGCGTGAATAGTTGTTTCATATGTATCTTTACTGTATAGGATCATTGATGATGCATTGAGATCACATCGGCCTCAGTGACAGAGAATCACATCCCGCCAGTATAGCATATTATTATTGTTATAAAAATACTCCATATAGCATTATAACATTATTAGTCACATTGTAGGAAAAACAGATGAAGGCATATTAAGAGACCCAGAGTGCTATCTGTCCTCACTGAGTCTCCGCTGAGTGTTGGACTTTCCCAAAGAGTCACTCAGACATGCTATTTCCTCAGCCACACTTCATCCTTAATGCAGACGGCTTCTTAGACCTTTGGGTAACCTTCGTCCCAGCAGCCTACTAAAGAAACACGTGCACAACTTACATGTGTAAAAAATTACTTATTCTTTAGGCTCTTTGCGCTACCGCCTGTCACTGTACTGCCAATTGCACAATTTGGATATTAATGATTGTTGTTTCATATTTATTGTTTAATGTCTAATGTCATTTTTATAGTATTTTCTCTTATCAACACAGTATTGGAGGTAGGCGACCATGCATTTCAGTGCACGCTGTACAATATAACTGAGTATGTGACAAATAAATCTTGATAGACAGACAGACAGATAGACAGATAGATAGATAGATAGATAGATAGATAGATAGATAGATAGATAGATAGATAGATAGATAGATAGATGAAAAGGTACAATTCTATTCCCAGTAGATCCATCTCCTCACATTCCCAGTAAACGCTATCTCCATTCCCAATAAAGTCTTCTCCATTCCCAGTAAACCATCTCCATTCCCATCGAATCCCTCTTTATTCTTAGTAGACCCATCTCCCAGCATTCCCAATAAACCCCTCTCCAATCCTATCATACCCATCTCCTGGTATTCCCAGTAAACTCATCTCCATTCCCAGTAACCACTTTTTCTTTCCCAGTAGACCCATCTCCCAGCATTCCCAGTAGATCCATCTCCTGGTATTCCCAGTACACCCATCGCAAGCAGTTTCTATACTATCAGCATGTCTGATTTCGCAAGGCTCTGGAACAGAAAGCCATCCCATTAACACAGGGCTCCATTCATTTAGTCAGTAAAGGCTTCTGCCCAGAGCGAGAAACACGTGAGGAAAGCTTGGGATTAGCCAACATCTAGCATCTGTGGAGCACTTAAAGTAAATTAGGGGCCTCAATCAAGGGCCCAATGGTGACGTAATTACTCTACTGGGCATGGGATTCAAACTCACAACCTTCTGGGTACAGGTACAGATCCCTGACCTACTGAGCTACACACTGTCCCTTTTTAGGGCCCCAGTAGTGGAAACATGACAATATGATGGAAACACCCCGCATCAGCGCGAGGCTTTCCAGAAATGATGGGATTTGGGGGAAATATCTTTGGGAAGCATCAGTGAAAAGTGAAGTTTTTATTTTCAATTGTTTCACATAACATCTGTGTATGAAATGCATTATCTCCATGTCAGAAGCCATAAGGCAGCCTTTAAATTTCCATGATCATAGACAGGAAAGAATGGCCTTCCCCAGCTGAACAATAAAACGACAAAACCAGCTGAACGCAGCCAAAAAACCTGCCCGGCGCCCCACCCCCCCCCCCCCGGCTTTGCAGCGCCTGTACATTATCTCAGCCCCTCCTGGCTGGGTGTCATGTGACGTACCAGGGCGTGGCCTGTGGCACAACCGATCCCGCCCCCCCCCCAACGTCCCCTGGGAAACGTCAGCTAAGGGCCACCTGGTAATGTCAGCAAGACACAAATATTTCTAAAGCACAAGCAAGTTAAATATCACAGGCGGATGTGCAGTGTAGTCGTGGAAACGTGGGTCACGGCATGTCCTTCAGGATTTCAGGATTTCTTCCTTTTACTGTGAGCGCGCTGGCCAGCAGTGTGAGACACGGACGCGTTCAGGGGGAGGACAGAGCACAAACCTCAGTGCCTGTGAGCTTTTTGGGCTCTGAAACCCCTTGGTTTTGACCCTTATGTCTTTCTCTGGTGTTTCGTGACACAAGGACGGTTCAGTCACAGTTTTGTCAGAACACGTCGCGCATCTTTAACTTTCATACATTGCGGAGATTTCACTGGCCTTCCCAACAGCTCCTGACTCTGGATGTATCGAAAGGAGAATTGAGGAACAGTTCAGTTTAGGAATCCCAAAGAGTGAATAGGGCTGTTTGTAATTGGATCATTTATCACACTGGGCAGGTTAGTGTCTGTCTTTACCACACAGCATATGATTGGTCTCGGCCAAACTGTCCGTGCCAAGGCTACCCCCC
>JAODJW010000039.1:16364993-16393864 GCA_026777045.1 Hyperopisus bebe | reverse complement strand
GGGTATATTTAGGTTGAAACACAGCAGTTTTACAAAATTGTTGCCTAGTTGGTTCACATTTGACTTTGTTTGACCCCATACCCACTGCTATATTGGCAATTAGAAACCCCATCGCAGCGCAGTGACTCAGTGCTTCACACTGTGGCTTTACACCTCTGCGATCTGAATCCCACCTGATGCTTTTTTGATGGGCTTGCTTGTTCTGCCTGTGTTTCTGTGCATTTCCTCCCACAATCCTGCTATCTAGATCGGGGTCTCTAATTCGCCCGCACTGCGTGTCCCTGGAGACACCCCGCCGGTCCATGCAGTGCCCTATTTGCTTCCTGGGACAGACAGGGGGATCACTATGACCTCGTACTGTTTAAGTGGTTATGGAGATAGATGGATATTACAAATATTTCCATTTATGATTGCAGTGATTTATGGACACAGGTTAATTTGTGCTATAAATGTTGAAGCCTATAAAGGCTTGGTATGTGGTGCCCGTAAACACCCATAAAAATTTGTATCTCTGAAACAAGTACACTGTAATAAACTGACTTTGCTGGTCGTCATGGCGATCCCCTAAGCTTCCCGCATTTGGCAACTGCAGTATGGCTTCCTAATGAGGATAGCAGTGGCTGGTTTTTGCACAGCTTTAGAAGGTGATATGGGCTTTTTGGCATTTTACTCCCACATTTCACACTGAAAGCTTTTGTTTTTTTTGCTTTTTGCTGGTGAAGAATGTTTGTTGGAGTGTTATGGTCTGTCAGAATGTCGCATAGCTGGGTATGGATCTATTGCAAATCAATTTCTTATTAGAAAATTACATGTTTTCTTATAAGTACAAATTAAAAAAGAATATGCCTCATTAATTCTTAAATAATTACCAATAACAAAATATAATCTCCTAAAACAAATAGATTAACATCAGTGAAGTTATATTTAAAAAGTGAGGAACATTGTCTTAATATTTTTTAAATGAATCAAACTTTACCTACCTTTAAAAATGGCTTATAACTCCCACAGAGGAAGGTCACGCCCTCCACACTTTAGAAGGCCTATCTTCCTTGCTACACACGTACACACAATCACGCTGTGACAAAGCTGCTCAGTGCTCCAGGAGGTCAGAGGTAAAAGAACTAAAATTCCGGCCTAGCTCTCTGCTGAAAGGTGTGACTGTGTACCAGTGTACCATACAGAATTCTTAAAAACAATTAATTCCAAGGTTGACCCTTTTTAAGGTCTGAATATTCCGGACCGAATCCACACTTTTTCAAGTTTTGTGAATGTGCATTAGCGAATGTTCACAAAAGTCAAGTTCTCTTTTTTGAAACATTTCTGTATTTAAAAACTTCATTTGCATAGAAAAAAAGCCTCATCACAAAATTGCATAAATAATCCTGCAGTATTTATTTTCTTAAACTTAAATTCTGTGGAGGATACTTTTTAAATAGTTTTAGAATAAAGTTACTGGCATGGACGCGATATCTGAGGACGGCCAAGTGTGTGTGCTCTCGGGAGAGTTCATTTTGCTAGTGGGATGTGAATTTTCGATTTTGGCAGAGGCACATTAAACGTGCGGTTAACCATCTGCTGAAAAGGTTACCAGAGAAAGCTTCCTGAAGAAGCTCAATTCATCCGAAGGACACCGTGTGCTTAGCGGATTGAAGCACCTCAGCGTCCCTCCGTCCGAGTAGAGGTCCACAACGGCCGAATGTGTTGTATAAGAATGTGTTGTATAGTTTTTTTTTTTTTCAGGCAGCAAAATGACACATTTCGACAAAGTGAAGTCCTGGGAGGAAGGCCGGCCGAGTGAGTAGAGCAAACGGAAGCAGTGACTCGTGTTCCTGAGGACTGAGAGCCGGCCTAGAGCAACTCCTGGTCCCGGAGGCCGTCCTGGTTTCTGTGGAGTAACGGAGCTTTACTTTCAACTAAATGCCCCTGGTCAAGAGGCCGGTTAGATATATAGGTAGAAATTTTAATTATTGCATAAAAACAGCAAAAAATAACGTTTTAAAATGGCCGCCATCTTGCCTGGCTCCATGCACAGAGCATCTCCCACGATAGGCCTGACCAGAACAGCCTGGCTGAGCGTCTGAGGCCTGACAGCAGGCTAAATCAAAACTTCAAAACCTGCAGCTATTGTAAATCAGACGCACCCCGTCGTGCGGCTTCCTCGGGCTGGCAGGGGCCCCCTGGTCTCCCCCCTTAGAGCCCGCTTTGGCTCCGTGCCGCACTGGCGAGGCCCAGGCTGGCCGGGAGGGTAAAGCATCCACTCGTGCTGCTATTAGCCACCTTATGATTAATGTGGATGGCGTTTTCCACGGCAGGCCTCTGCCGGACTGGGCTGTATATTACACAGACGGGGCAGATCACCGTGTTGTGAATTTAATTTGGAAGATTTCTATGGGATGAGAAGAGGGGCTTGCGTTCGCTTCGGCATAATAAAGCAAGATAAACGAGAACTGAGGGAGACGGTAGCTTGGGGCTTACAGAAGAAAATAAACGTTTAACTTCCCTACAAAATGACTCCTCTCAAAGTTTAGCGGGATTTTTCAGTGATTAGCGGCTGTCTGTCTGCAAAATCTGCCCATTTTTTTTTTTTTTGAAGTGTTGCCTCACTGGGGAGAAAAGCGCGGACTGGCGGGCTGGACGCTGCCTGGGTGAGCCGTGTGTGCGGATCAGATAAGGCGGGGGGTTCTGAGGACACCGCCAGCGGCAGGAAATGCGGACAGAGCGTGTCGCAACTCTTAGATCAGGGGAAGCGCAGATAATGCTGCGGCGATGCTACAGTTAGGTGAGGGAGACCGACGCCGTAAAGACCCCCTCCCTAGTCGCCAGGGGCGCGTCTTCTTGAAACGGCCATGTGAGTCAGCGGTTTCCATGCGCGACGTGAGGCATGACCTCCAGGGGGAGCACAACAGTGCAGGCATAGCCACAAAGTGAAGGGCAGAAACGGGACTGGCTATGTTCACATCTCTACATGGTGACTGTAACGAAATGGAACATGTACTTCTGTAAGTAAAACAAATGAAATATTAAACTATCATCTGTCAACTGCTGGTCCCAGTACTCGTTTACATTACGTTTATCATCAATCAGCAGTCACTTTTCTTCAATATACAAGTGAATCAAACTTTACAGACATACAATTGTCACGGATTCAACATAAATGCAGCTTGAATGCCCAAGTAGGCAGCACTGGACCAGGAGCTCCACAAAAGCTCCACAAAAGCTTCTAAACTCAGCAAGAAGCTAATATGTGGGCTACTCCAAGAGCAGAAAGTGTGACATTAAGGACATTCAGGGTACAGTGAGATATATGGAGTGGTTCAGCCATATTTGCATCACTTTGCAACACAGAGCTGATCAGAATCATTGTAGCGGCTGCAAACTCAGCCTCTAGGTCCCCTGCCCCCGACCAGGGAAAGTGATTGGAAGACATATGGATATATGAAAAATAAACATTAAAATATTAAGCAGTGTATAAATCTAGCTGTCTCCATAGTTCATAGTGCTGGCTTTCATTTCACTTCTGGTATTTAACCAGGTGAGATCATCAGTAATAAAACTGGTATGTTTAAAACAGTAACTTGTAGAGACAGGAGTTTCCAGTGTGAGGTTCATATATGAGTAAGTCTGAAGTCTGGGATGTTTTTATCCCCAAAAACTCCGCTCTCTCTCATCCAGTCATGTGTTCCGAATGGGAATGTTACTCCTTGTCCTTTTTAGCGGGTTCTGTTTCGTAACCCAGCCTGTTTTATCGGTAAGTGACCAGCTGATGTTTTTGCTCTAATATCACACAATACTTGTAATATCCCAATCTTCCCATTAAGCTAAAGATTGCTTGCAATAATTTCCTAATTCTTATAATAAAGCCTCTGTGGTTGTGAATGATGTTTTGCGTCATTCATGTTACATGATGACCGGACACAAACAGAAGCCAGACAGGATGCTTGAAGTTCCCGTGCAGGTCAACCACAACATGTGCTAACCCCCGGGCCCCCCCCCAGGACAAATCTCACAGTTTCCCCATGAGGAAAAATTAAGTGATCCACCTGGGACCCTCCTCCTCCACCCCCCTCCCCCCAATAACATTTTTTGCCAGTAAATTGTTGGAGTAAAAATAGACCGTATTTCTGGTAAGACTCCAGCTATTCTGGCAAATTCTAGACTATGAAATGCACTTTATTTGCCATTTCTATGAGGCACATAGGAATTTCTGAGTTTTCGCGACCCCATCTTGCTCTCTTTGAGAGATACAGCTGTTGAGGTCAGAGCATGGGGTCAGCCAGCAGGCACTACCCCTGAGACTCTGTTAGTTAAGGGCCATGCTCAAGGGCCCAAAGGTGATATGATTGCTCCACCAGCCTTGGGATTCAAACCCACAACCTCCTAGACATGGCTTTTTGGGTCAGAGCATGGGGTTAGCCAGCAGGCACTGTCCATGAGGCAGTGGATGTTATGGGCCTTGCTTAAGAACCCAAATATTATATGATTGCCCTACCATGCAGTGATCCATGCAGACACTGTGGGATTCAAACAAACAACCTACTGAACTAAGGGGCAGATCCCAAACCTAATGAGTTGCAACCCAGCCCTGTACAGTATTTTAAAACCTTCCATAGAATGGCCATTCTCAGCTGGCACTGTTTATAAATGTTTAAATGTATGTAGATGCTTTTGACAGGGCTCCAGACTCACTGGAGAGGGCAAGTACTTATAGAAGACAGATGAGTTAAAAGATTTTGATGTTCTTCAAGAATGTCAATAAGCAAATTATTTGTGTTGCTGTCTAATACTTATTGCTAATATTTATGAAAACTCTATTTTTGGACTGTACATTATGTGAGAATATGAAAGTAATACCACTAACATCAACTTGGTGAGTTTCTGAGAGTTTCTGAATAAAAAGTAAGTAATACACACATACACACACACACACACACACACACACACGCAGTCACCACCATTTGGACTAATGAGCTTGGAATGCCGGAGGAAACTCGTCAACCAAATGGAAAATCAGCAAACTCCACCCCCATAACTGGGGGGGGCAGCGTCACCCACTGAGCTGCCTGAAGACGGCTGAGGAATCCCTTTAATAACAAGGTGGGTAAAGATCATCGTTACACACTAACAGCATGTTTTATATGCACATCTGCTTCCCCCCCCTTTCAGTGTGATTCATCACATGCACCATTTAACCTTCTCACTATACACATCTTTTTTGTGCGATGCTTTCGGGGCGCTCTCACTCCGCCATTGCTCCCGACCGACGCCGATCTCCCAGCAGCCCCATTTTCTGGAAAGGGTGCGGGGGGGACATCCTGGGGACGCTCAGAGTGCTGGGTGGGGGGGCTCAGTCGAGTTCCTGTGGCACATTCATCAAAGTCACCGGCAGGGGCTAATTTGTAGCACAGCTGTTTCCATATATGATGTGTTGAAACACTCAATCAGGAGAGGGGCAGGGCTGGACCCGCTCACAGGCCATCGATGCGAAAGCCATTCAGCCTTTAATGGCCCGTTCAGAGCAGGCTGCTCGTGTGTAATTGGGTCCGTTCCCTCTTGAAAGCAAACTTAGAGCCTTCGTCTGAAGAAATGGTAAGAGCTGGGCAGCTCTAATTTGTGAACGAGAAATAAAAACACCACACCAAGTGTGTGTGTGTGTGTTTGCGTGCATGTGTGTGTCCACGCGTGTCTGCATCCGTGCATATGTGTGTGTGTGTGCATGCGATTCTGTGTGCGTGTGTTTGTGTGTTTATGTGCATGTGTGTGAGTGTTTGTGTGTGAGTGTGTGTGTGGCAAAGATGGCAGGCTGCCCCGATCGAATCCAGAGCAGTAACGAAATGGGACTGCGTCAAAGAAGAACAGAAGTGACAGAAAACATCATGAATCCTCCTCTGGAATCCTGCTCCAGCAGGGAAAGGGGCCCGAGCCCACAAAAAGCCAAACGACAATCCCAGAGCCGATCACTCGCTCACGCGCCGTCACCCGAAACCCATCGTGTCAGCTGACAGAATCCCGATCAGCCAAGCCCGGACCGCCCGTCTTCCGCGCTCTCCTCACGACGTCAGAGAACGCCGGGGATGCACAGCGCCGCCCTTCTGGCCTCCCGTGATTGACACAGACAGCTCAATCATTTCTTCGTAGCAGCGGGCTGCCAGCTCCAGCTGGCTTTGACATTAACGGGGGGCCCTGACAGACAGAGGGCCTGGCCTTGGGCCTCCCCCCCGGGACCGGCGAGTACATTCAGCTCTCCTTTTAGCCTGTTGATTTACGGTCCCCGGTGGCTGCTCCTCGATCCATTTCCCCTCTCAGTTTGCTCACAGGGCACCCCGAAAACCGTCCCCCCGCAATATATCTCCTTTATGATTTCCTGAGGAACTGAGGAAGGAAAACAAGGAGTGCGGCACCTGTTCCGTCCGGAGCAGAGGCCATCCTCACTGGACCCAGAACGGGAGTCCATGTGGAGCTTACATTTTCCACAGACGGGATCCTGGAGAACGGCACGGGATCCATGCGGACACTGTATTATCTGTGTCACTATAGGGAGATCCATGCGGACACTGTATTATCTGTGTCACTATAGGGAGATCCATGCGGACACTGTATTATCTGTGTCACTATAGGGAGATCCATGCGGACACTGTATTATCTGTGTCACTATTGGGAGATCCATGCGGACACTGTATTATCTGTGTCACTATAGGGAGATCCATGCGAACACTGTATTATCTGTGTCACTATAGGGAGATCCATGCAGACACTGTATTATCTGTTTCTCTTTGGAGGGATCCGTAGGGACACTGTATTATTTGTGTCTCTTTAGGGAGATCATGAGGACACTGTATTATCTGTTTCTCTTTGGAAGGATCCATGCGGACACTGTATTATTTGTGTTTCTTTAGGGAAATCCATGCGGACACTGTATCATTTGTGTCACTTTAGGGAGATCCATGCGGACACTGTATTATCTGTGTCTCTTTGGAGGGATCCATACGGACACTGTATTATCAGTGTCACTTTAGGGAGATCCATGAAGACACTGTATTATCAGTGTCACTTTAGGGAGATCATGCGGACACTGTATTATCTGTGTCTCTTTGGAGGGATCCATACGGACACTGTATTATCAGTGTCTCTTTAGGGAGATCCATGAAGACACTGTATTATCTGTGTTTCTTTAGGGAGATCCATGTGGACACTGTATTTAAAAATTCTGCATTTGATCTACTATTTATAAATGAAAAAATGCAAATATGACACAGCTGGGCTTGTCTCCCAAGATACAAATACTGTTCAGAGATTCAAAGCAGCTTTTGAACTGTGCTGTTCATTGGACTTTTGCTTTCTAACATTCCTTTGTGACAATTTTATTAAGAAAACACACCTATGCTGATTGTTACCGGGGCAATATGTGGTCTGGGAAACCTCACCTTTACCATTCAGGAAGCAGGGAGCCTCTTAAGCACTAGGCACGTGTTACATGGCAAAACGTCACAATGCTGCCGTAATCATTATAGGAAAGAAAAGTGTCTTTAATGGGTTCACTGGGATGAGCATCCGAGGTCTGACAGGATTATTCCTGGACCCATTTCTTTCAGTCAGTTGTGAGTGATGGGGTTTGGCTCAGTGGGTTAGGGCTCTGAGTCTGCTGTGGGAAGGTTGCCGCTTCCAATCCTGTCCTTGGTAGAATAGTCACATTTGAACTGGGCCCCCAAAATGCTCCAGGTGTTTTGGATAAATAGCTGACCCTGTGCTTAGATCCCAACCCTCACTGACTGTGTATGTAGGCGCATTCAAGCCTAAGTTCTGGAACCCGGTTTACAAATTCCTGGACTGTTTTGACTTGGAACTTTTGTAACTGCTGGCCACTGTCGTGTGTCGCTTTCACACCACACAACAGAAACTGGGACCATTATCCTAAATAAGCACGGGAGACGCAAAAAGCTCGTAGCTTAAACTTCACAGGTAATTTCATATTAAACTACACTGCAAGGCAACACGATGGAGGATAAATAACTCATTTTGTTAGTTACTTGTTAGTTATTGGGAGGATCGATTATGAACAAAATGGGACACAGCCTTTTATTTATATTTTACTTATTTGACCTGCGACATGTTCATGATGGTTAAATCTGCCCACCAGTCTTTTCATTTGACTGTGAAAAGTATATTGGTTAGCGATCAAATTTTCCAATGCAGAACTATGAGATGGAAGCAAAAAATGTATTATTTGATGCATTAAGTGTAATTGAAGTACAAAAATAATTCCATCTACTCAATTTTTGCTCCGCTGCATCTCTTTTTCTGCACTTTGCATAACTTGGAAGTTAACGTCGTTGCGTGTGGTCAACCAATCAGCAAGCTTCCGCTGTGATTGCCTCCTCAGTAGTTTGTGTTCAAACAAAAAGTACTGAGTCTGGAGTAGGTACTAAAAAAGAGTTCCGGAACTGCATCTAAGGAACTATAATCCAGCCAAGTTCCTGCAGTGTGAACGGAACAAAAGTTCCTGGTTTTGGAAAAAGGTTCAGGTTCCAGAAAAAAGTTCCAGTGGTATGAAAGCACCTCATGTGTGCAGTGCTTAAATTAGACTTAGAGAGGAGGAGGAGCTCTGTTGATTACAGAGAGGGGGAAGATCCTGAATAAACTGCTCTGTACATTAATTATCATATGTATTAAAAATGTAGTATGTTCATTTTTGGCATGTTGTGTTACCACTTTATAAAACTAATAAAGCTAACAAAATGCTATAAAAATATTATTTGATATGGGTATTCTGCATACCACATGGTTAGATAGTACTTTAAATTATTATATAACATAACATGTAAATAAAACTTAAAGCAATATTCTTCCTTGTTTGTTCAACATAATAATGTTTGTGAAAACATAATAAATTATCAAGTAATTCACAGATTGCTTCTTGCACATGTTTTGCCTCTTGCTAGTAAATGAAATTCTGCCAATAGTATTGTAAGCAAAGCAAGTCAAAATACAAAAATACGGGACAGAAATCAAAGCGTCATGTAGGAATATCTCATCCACTCAAGAAATAAATGTCCGGTCAGAGATACTAAAAGAAATTAATATTAAAACTGATAAAAAAACATGATTTTTTCTGTAAATCTTACCTTTTATTAAACTGTTCACTTTGAATCTTTTACTAAATTTTGGGACATTAAGAAAAAAAAAGGTCAAGGTTGTAGGAGGCGGAGCTGCACTCCGGCAAGGTGCGATTTGGACATAAGGAGGCGGGACTGCAGTCCGGCAAGGTGCAATTTGGACATAAGAAGGCGAGACTGCACCCTGGCAAGGTGCGATTTGGACATAAGGAGGTGGGACTGCACTCCGGCAAGGTGCGATTTGGACATAAAGAGATGGGACTGCACTCTGGCAAGGTGCGATTTGGACATAAGGAGATGGGACTGCACTCCGGCAAGGTGCGATTTGGACATAAGGAGGCGGGACTGCACTCCAGCAAGGTGCGATTTGGACATAAGGAGGCGGAGCTTAGCTACATCTATATTTAAGCCCTGAATGTGTGCATGTCTCAATAGAGAGCAGGATGGAATATGTAAAACTAAAGCATTTCTGTGTACCTGTACTTATGCAAATGGAAAAAAACTTCTTTCCATCTTCATTTTTTTTTCCACTGAGCAGGCCACAGACCCTCGGGAGCTGTGGGCTGTGGTCAACTACAGCTTTTCATTCAGAAATATATTAATCCTAGTTTAGTGGGTTAGGTGATTAACTGGCTATTGGCTCACAGTTGTGTGCTTTGAATTAAGGATGATAATTATGATAATTATTATCATCATTATTATTACACCCTATAATATTCCCTGTAGTTCTCAATGTGGGATACGGAGAATGGGTGGCCGGACTATTCATCACACTACTTTCACAGTTGTTGTGGAAAAGCAGACTGCATTTTCCAGACTTTTTTCATCCACAGCTTGCTGCTGGAATCTGACTTGCAATCTATGACTCCATGAGAGTAAACTGCCTTTTGAAAATATCCCCGCTGCCGTTCTCATTTCCGGTCCTTAAGAACTCAAACCGAGCTCTTCTTGGATCTTCTGGAAGACTGCCATATCCAGAGCGTTTAAAATCTGCTTGAAGCTTTTATTCTCTTAATCTACTTTTAATACTCCTGCAGTAAGTACTTTCAGTATTTTCCAATGAAAGCTGGACAGGAATATCCCAACGTTAAGCTTATAATTGACAGCCTTACTTTTCTAATGTAAATCAGGAAGGCTGCCAGGTATTCCGGGCTGCTGGACGGAGCCGGAGTTACCGGTGGTCCACATCTGACGCCGCCATCCAGTTTGGCCTGCTCCAGTGCTTTTTCTTGGAAGGGGCCCAGTGGTTAATGGAGGCACTTAGGTCAAGAAGAGAGGTGAACTTACAGAATTATGAGCGCAGGAATGCATGCGCCACTTTCTGTTTTTTCAGTCATGTGCATTTAAGCAGCGACCTGACAGAGTAGATGTGTTTCAGGGCGCTGGTCCCCAGCTCAACTTGAACTGCCCTCAGTATGGCACAACAGTGTGAGCTGACGCTGAGTATTTCTGTGTGCGTTTGTGTGTGTCCACTTCTAAATACTTTTTCCACATTTTAACAGCCTGTTAGCCATCTGATCGCACTGCTATCAATCTTTACAGCAGCAGGTTAAAAAAATGCACTCGCACGTGCGCTCGCTTACAGGCCATAGTTGGGAAACAGCACAAAAAATTATCCAGAACCCATTAACAGAAAAAGGTGTTTTCGAGAAACAGCCGCAGGCGTGCGAGACTTCCTCGGCTTTTCCAAGTCATCAAGGGTCATGTGACTTCGCAGGGCGTGCTTGACCGGGGGCCTCTCGGGCTCGGGGGACCAATTAGGGTCATGTGACCTCCTCCGCAGCTTCCATGAAAATAACTTCATTACAATGGCCTGTGATATTAATATCAGCTTTGGGAAAGCGAGGCTCCGGCTTCGGCTCCGGGGGGAGTGCACAGTATGAGCAAATGGGCAGGAATGCGAGGTATGCGGTGTGTGCGGAGTCTGCTGAAAAGACGGGTGAGCTCAGGCAGAAGCTCAAAGTCATATTCATATTGTCATATTCAGACAATTAAAATCACTTTCAGTTTTAATACTGTTCTTTTCGCACTGCGCTGCGGCGGATCACTAATAAAAAGAATGTAGTCGGACCCGATTATTATGTATACTTTTAAAATGTTCTCCTTGACATCGGCCTTACATGTACTTTTTATTATTATTTCCCTCCAAATTTTAACTGAATGGTTACATCTTAACAGTCTTTTCACGGCGTTCAACGATTCGTATGACGCACATATTCACTTAAGAAATTTTGAGCAAACTTTTATAAACAATGATAATATGCTGTCTCCTTAATAGCAGCTTTGGGACTGGTAATATTACATTTCTCTTTCAGACATATTCTGTATATTTGGCTGAACAGTAAAGAAACAATAAAACGTTACCATGAGATGTAAAAATGAGTTATGTTTCAAGGTAAATGAATTCACAGTTTGCCTAAAAGCTGAATATTTACTGTTACACATATCGAATGCCTTATACAGACTTGAATGGCAGGTGGTCATATTTCTAACAAATGCATTTGTCTTCATGACAGCTTCAGGAAATATGAACAGAGCAGCGTATCTGCTCTTGTGTTTTCAGGTGCATTTCCTGGTTTCGGGTTGCGGCATAAAACACGTGTGTTGGAAGATGCTCACTTATTAAATGTTACGGGGCTGCTTCTAATTCAGATGCTGATGTTATTATCTATTAACCACAAAGCGAAATCCTCACTGCCTCTGCAGGCTGCGTAATAGCAAGCTATTAATGACGGTGTATGTGCGTCTCATATTACAATTAGCGCAGTACGCGGTGAGCTCTAAAGCAAGGTCAGTGTGGAGGGTTTGCAGGCTATCAGAAGAACGAGTATCAGATCAGCGACAGCAGGGACAATATACGTGTAGGCTACAGCAGGCAGAGTGTGTGTTCCTGTTGAGGGATTTCCTAAAATATATATTTGAATTGCATGGAAATGCATGTTTTATTCTGCCCCTCTGGTCTTGGCCTGAGCGAGTGAAACTTCACCTTTTTCCATATGGGAAAGAGCGATCCCACACAGTAACCGAACTATATGAGCGGCCACTTGTGAAAATACCGCACTTCGCTGACTGGAAAGCCAGGCAGGATTTTTTATTCAAGGATTTATTAGACCAAACATTCAAAACTAGATCATTTACCTTTTCTAAAGTATTTTTACCACCGCTATTAAATTCGTTCCACATTCCCTTCTCTGGTCATGACCGCAAAACCTGAGGTTTCATTGTAATAACATTATAATATTTTAAAACTTATAATACACTATTCCCCAGATACAAGCCTTTACTTTTAAACAGCAGCAGTTTCTGGAAACTGAGTTCCAACCAATTCCCAGTGCAGAAATCTTGGTAGGAAAATGTTGGGAAGCGTATTTGGTTTTCATTGTTTGTTCATAACATTTTTATTTATGCGCTCAGTGTATAAGACGCGCACGTGTTGCACTTTTACGCAGTTTTGTGTCCTTTAGCCCTTAAATCCCGCATTGTTAGCCTTGCATTGTTAACAATACAACGTTTTTGCGGTAAAATCAATGCATCGCCCTTGAGCAGACCCACTATGGTCCGAATCGCGCGGCATCTGTGTCAAGGGCTATTGTTGGATCCAGCAGCGGATTTAGGGAGTGGTCCGTATCCGTATCCGACCGTAGCAGAATATGTTCATAACTGACATGCGAATTATATGGGATCCTGGCAAGGACAGGCATCTTCTTAGCGGGCGCCCTCCCGATCGAAAACAGCTTGGGGGGCGCCGGCGGTTAAGCTTGCCTAGAGCGCTCAGTATCGTGTGCATGCCATTAAATTACAACAGGGGCACGTGTAGGCTTATTTTTCAAAATCACATGATTGCAGTGTGTGCAGTCTACCCATAAAGTTATGATCTGGCAAAATATTTAGGTTTATTAAGATTGTACTGGGATTGTAATTCGGATTACCCCCCACGCGGCTTCTCACCGCCAGGCGCCATCCCGTCACCGCGTGCGCGCAAAGAAAATGTTTTGTTTCCCTTTTTAAATCTAAAAACACCTAAATGATTTAAACGGCACTCCTTTAAATTAGAGACACTAGAGGATAGACCTATCGGTATGTAATCCCATGTAGACACGTGTATAGGCTATAGGCTATGTAATACATAGGGGACACACCGAAGGGATTCAGGATAATAGGGCCCGCATGATGAAATGCTGCCAGAACACGCTGTGCTTTCCAGGTCCAGTTCTCCGGCAGCTGAAGCCCACAGCGTCCCCAAATCCCTGGCTGTCAGTTCGATGGTGCCTGTCCAGGCAGTAAACAAGGCTGCGGGTGTGATCCCTGTCCGGCAGGCGGCCAGCCGCCGCGGGAAATAGATCTATAAACACTACAGCCCTGTGCCCCGGGTCACGTCTGCCCGGCCAAAGGCGCAAACAGCTGCCAAGGAGGATGTGACACAACCGCAGGTAGCGGCACCGCGCTGAAGATGCCCTCAATCCCGAGATCGTGGGGCTAGAATTGCCGGTCGAAGCGACGACATCCGCAGGACGTCCCGTTTGGGGACTCCCTGACTCCCGCTGCTCCTCTCCTGGAATGACTTTATTTCGGTACTTATGAATAATAGTTGCGTCCATGTTTTTTTTTTTTTTTTGCACAGAACGCTATTGTTTTTCTGGGCGTCATATCAGAGGGTAGTGTCACAGAAGTGAGCATATTATGGGATGTATGAATGAGCAAAGATGTATCAGCGAATACGGCGAAGTGAGTGTCCCGTCTGCGGCAATTCCTGACAGGCCGTGGGCATGACACTGCACACTGGACCACTTTGGTATAAAATATAGCCTGTTGTATACAGTTTATAAATATGACAGAGGTAAATGCATTGTTTCCAATTGCCTACAGCTCTGCAGGAGAGACTGGGTGCTCTTCATATCAGCACTGCTGACGGTATTTTCCCCAGGACATACTCCAGTTTATTTCAAAAGCGCGGTGACTGAAATCCTTTAAAATTTCTTCTGCGGAAAGAAGGGCTCAGTAGTATTAAGGTGACTGATTTAAGGTACAAAGGGGGGCTGTTCTTTTTTAAAAGAGAAAGATTTGCTTTTGTGCCACCCTTTAGAGTTCAGTGTTGGCTTTCAGGAAGGGGGAGATTTACTGGCGTATAAATGACAGGGGTTTCTGTGGCAGGACCCGGGATGTAATGCGCTCTGCATGTGTGTGGATGTGCGAAGCTGTAGCGCCGCGCCATCCCTTATTCCGCTGATTCCTCCCCTGAACTATTACTTTATTAACGGTGTTTTACGCGTGGGCCCCCCGACCTGCGAGAAGCGTGCGTGCTTTTCTTCCTTTTTCTGACGGCTTTGACATATACATTTTCACATAGATGGCTGTAGCGTGTAAATACCGGTGCTTTCCGTGTAGGAAACCCTAGCCGAGTCAATTGTGAGTGAGATCGGTGATGATCCGACTCTATATACATTGTTCTTCTCCTTGATTGCTAACACAGACCTAAATACAATCTAAATCTACAATTCCATATATTATTTATATGTGCTATACAGCGGCCAGCTCAATGTCGCGCTTTGATTTAGTTTGGATGAGTTTCCAGTTCTCGTATTTTACAGGCATGTCAAATTCTTTAGGGCAGAGATTGACAAATGTAGCAGAGTAATTTAATGGGACATTAAATTTTTATTTTCAATGAAACTCCAATATTTCTGTTTTTGCCACAATTCTCTCCCTTCACATCTTTGATTAACTTATCAGAGACATCGGCCAAACTAGATTAACTTCGCAACGTCCACAGAAAGCCACGTCAGATTGTACTCGTTCCTCTGCTGTTTATTTTGAACTGTAGTTCAGCTTGTGGAGGTTGGGTGTCGTGCGTGTTATTTTATATATTCCCCATCCGTTTCGACTTTGCGCAAGGGGTTAGCGGTACCAGTCTTCTTGAAAAACAATCCCGAACATGGTCTGAATATGGCTTATGCTGTATTATGATGTAAGCGGTACATTCATGATGATGGTTTGTCAAAGCCTTTGCAAAAACTGTAGAATTATGAATGTCAAAATTTATTTTTCAGATGGATCTATTTCTCTGGAAAAAAAAAACGTTTACATGAAACGACGAATGTTGTTTTTATAGGGTCATCTTAAACTGTAAGTTAATAACAGCCAAAAAATTAGTGAGTCATTTTATCCTGCTACAGAGGAAAGGTTTATGTGTTCGAGAAAAAAACTCTTTATAAAATTTATGACAATTCTCCGGTAATTACGGTAAAGTGAGCATGAGAACAGGCTGATGCTCCATATGAAATCGGATTATTAGAAGTTGCCAAACTTTCTGCAAATTGGTTTTCCTCCCTGACCTTGCAGAGCCATCACTAGGCATCATGGGAAAATTTCTGAAGGGAGTCATAACAACGACTCAAGGCCTCTAAATTTTATGTTTGATGGCCTGCGGGATTAGCGGGAGGATTTCAGATGGATGAGGGGCAGAAAATTGTATGTCCTAAAGAAAATAGAGAGCATTTCCTTCCATGTGTCAGGAAATAAAACTGAAAAATACAAACTAATTCATCACTGTGTCTTTATATGTCCTTTTTGGCCAGTGCTTCACATCAGACCTCATACTTTCTCAGCCGCGAATTGGACGTTTTCGGGATATTTTGCGCTGTGTTTTAATAACCTTATTATAAGCAATCCCACGCTGCCCTATAAAAAAGGTAACACTTTGAAACATTGTCCCCCGCCTCAGCTGCATATTTTATAGCAAATCATGACATATACGCTGTGGAATAATGTAAAAACAAGAAAAATAAGTCATGGTTTAGCTGTGCGGCACAAGGAGTTTTAAAAGGCTAATTAGGCTTGTATTTTTTGTTTGCTTTAAGCATCACTAATTACATTTTCAGCTTAATGCGATGTATACAGCCAAAGAATGAGTGTGACATTAATGACAGATGACGTGGATGTTTAACTCCTCCCTAGACATTAATTATCCTTCAGAAGCATATGGGAACTTAATATTGAATGTGCTGCTTCAGTACATTCCAGAAAAATGTCTGGTATCGTCATTGAATATCCAGCCGAAGAGACCTGATTTACCGTTCGTTTCTACCTATCCCCCGTTCCTTTTGGGAAATTATTTATTGTGTAATTGGTTTGAGGGATTTCAGGCAGGGAACTTATACACACAGGCTCTGGAGACATTATTCAAAGGCTTTCCTAGGCATGTTTAAGGAGTCGTTTCCTTTCCTGGCTTTTAACTCTCATCGTTTTCATAATGCAGCTACTTATTAAAATCAACAGTACCGTACGGTCTTTAAACTGGGTACGTAGTATAATAATAATTTATAAAGGGCAAACAATGGAAGCATTTATTGCCGCTTTAGTAATCGCACACTCTTACTGGCAGTATCCTTTGGAAACTAAATCCATAAATTTTATAACTATTAAATGTTTCTAATGGGAGTTGACAAATACTTGAACGAAGCTGCTTTTTCCTGCACTTGGCGCGGGCCGAGGAAAGGAAAATTCCGTGCCTCAGAAACGAGAATCGCATTAATACCACAATCCATTCATCTCAATTCCGTTTGAGTGCCATTTAAGACGTTTTGAAATGCCTGCTGAAAATACAATTTGCTGCAAGGGCACTTGCAAACATTTTATTGCTGTCATAAAATTGCCGTCGCACATACATTAAAAGACATACAATTTAAGTGTATGGACTCTGAGCGGTTAGTGGGTACCCTGTACAATAGTAACGTCCAACTAATCAAATCCGAATGAAGCACTGCAGACTGCACACGGTGTCATTACCACTTCATGATTTGAAATATTATTTTTAATTATAAAGACATTACTCGTTTCGATTTTGAGTTTCATGATTTAGAAGTACTACTTTAACAGTAGGTTCAGTTTCCAAATCACGTGACGCAGACTGAAGTACAAAGCCGCAGTCCGTGCGAGTGTTTGAACACACTGTCGTGCATGATAATCTACCAGTAGTCGGTCCAAAGTTACGCAATTAGCTCATTCTGTAAATAACGCTCCTAAAGTCATGAACTTTTTTGATTTAAACACGTAGTTATTGCTGCACGTCACATGACCTTACTTTGCAGGCATTGTCTTTCTCTATTATTTCCCGAATGATTCAAGTCAAGTACGCCAATATCCCCCCGGGATCCCGGACATTTATCGGGTTGTAGATCACCAGCTCACTCACGGCTGCCAGATGCCCCACTATCACCGCATGTTTTGTTGGTTTCATGGTGCTTTTACATTGTTCCTTAAATTCACATCAATTGTCACTCCTCCCAGAGCTCGAAACACACACTAACACATAACAATCTGTTCCTCTCCCTGTAGAATATTGCTTCACTCCGTGTCCCTGTGCTGGATTCATTTGCCAAACTGGCAGACTCTGCATGGTGTGTAACCACTGCTCCAACCAAGCATTTGTGTGGGGCCCCCCGAGGTCTGGGAGCCCCCACCTGGCCGCAAACCGTCACCACAGTAAATACTAAATAAACATCTTTCTTATTTAGGAGATGCTGAAGCTCTACTTGGTACTTGCTAGGTATTTATAGAGGGTTTGAATTTTTATTTTATTTTTAATTTTTTTTTTTGGGGGGGGGGGGCTCTGAAGTGACTTTTTGAGTAGGCTTGCCTAGGGCGGCACAGGGGATTTAACTAGTGCTAGTCCAATAAAGGGAAAGGAAAGCAAAGGAGAGCCACATCTTATAGAAAGCTTGGTGCTATGAGAAGCATTCCCCGTTAGTCAAATGTTGGTTAGATAAACATGTTGCCACTTTCAGCAACATCTTCAGCAATGACTGAAATTTTTTTCATGTTTTATTGCATCATCTTGCCAAAATCAGGATAGCAATGCTTTCAGATGTTTCCATTAAAACTCGTTCCATTCCATGTACTTTCCCAAAAATGATTCTTTTTAAAAGCTTAAGGGGGTGAAAAACAATGCAATTATGGGCGGTTTTGTTAATTCTCCAGCTGGTAATACTCACACAAGGAAAACAAACAAACCACAATGATTGCATAGATATCTACAGCAGAATCTCTATTCTAATACATCTGTTGATTAGTATTAAGTAAAAAATAACGAGGTTTTCACTTAGGAAACAACACAACTGAATGGTTGCAAAACATTTACTTGCTGGCCAACTTAGGCAATAATGAAAAGCGTGTATATATATCTTCATGTAATTTGCGATATGTGTGTGCATTGGTTTATTGTCATTGTTCTTTTATAAGAATGTTTAAGAACGTTTGTTTGCATTTGTTTAAGTGGAAAAACCTGCTCATAAAGTGTGGGTTTACATGTTATTCTTAATCCATCCAATGATATATTCCTTCATTGTTTTAAAGAAATTTCATATTAAATGTATATTGTGTTATTTATTAATATTTCGTGCATTATATCGTTCATACCATGTGTGTCGTTAGGTCCCATCACTTGGTGTTATAACTGAGTATTTTAGCCACAATGTCAGTCTTCCCCCCAGAAAAGTCAAGCCCTGGGTAAACTTGCCATAGCCCTTGATTTTTTTCAATAGCTAGAAACACCCCATACTTCATACAAGTCTTATTTGAATATTACCTTTATATATATTCAAGATACATGGTACCATTTCAAAAACAACCTCCTGTGTTTTAGTCAATTAATCTTTGATTTAAAGTTGATCCTATGTTGGCCTGTTGTCACTTGTCCTTCTGTGTGCGGCCACGTGTTGGGGATCGTGAGAACCGCCCTTGGTGCCGTTTTCAGAGGAGACACTGCCTTCTGCCATTAGCAGGGTTTGCTAGGGTGATCGGGCGGAGCTTAATCTTTAAGATCTAGGAGTACACTGGCTATTTTCTTCCTCAGATCATCATCTTCCTCACCAGGACTTCACATGGAACCTTTCAAGTCACTTAAAGTATGAAAGCAATATATGCAGAATCTAAACCCTTTAAACAAAATTAATCACTTTCCTTGCCCTTGCTTATAGGAGCAGTATGCATATTGCACATATTTATAACCAGAATGGCTTTCACATTATAGGCCTACTGTGTACAAGCTATGCGTCACTGTGGTAAAATCGCTAAATGGAAGTAAAATCCAGACATGAATGAGAAGCATGGGGTCCCAGACCTGCCAGCTACATTAAGACGACATGTAACGATATTTCAACAATTTCGGAACAGAACTACCTGTGATCACCTAGATCAGCCCAACGGTCAGAGCCAATTAGAATAAATAATGAAAGTTTATCTGGATCTTTTTAAACTCTTTTGTTTAAAATTTTCAGTTTTTATTGTAAAAACTGGGGAGTTATTTCTGAAATTTCTCATGGAGTACATTGTCAGAAAAAATATATCAATTTGTACCTTTGAGGGTATAATTCCTTTCACTGATGTTGTATCCTCAAGGGTCTTCCAGTAGAACCCTAGCTGTATGTAAATGTACCTTTTAAGGTACAGTAATGGATTTTGAGGAACATTTTGCACAATTAAGGGTACACTATTGTTGTTTTTACTTCTGGGAGACAAAACTTTTCAGGGCCGTACTTTTTTCTGACAGTGTAACTTACCACTTACGGACAGGCTAAACAGCATATTATTTGTAACAGTACCCCGGTCTGGGAAAGCAGGTATAGGCTAGTGTGATATTTATTACAGGTTTATGTTGGAATAGGTAGCTTTGTGGGAAACCGTTCAATTCATACAGTAAGCCTACGTCAGCTGAGAAGTGACTGTAGAAATAAATAAACTAGATTAACATAATCATACTTCAATACAGAAAGCCCCCCTTTCTTTCAAATATCTAAAACATCTGGAAAGTCCCTCGATTCATTTGGAGAGCAGTGGAAACCGCTGCGTACGCTCTCATTGTTTACTTTTCGGCCCCCATTCTCGGTCGTCCAATAAAAAGGAAAAAGTGAAACCGTACAGGAGCAAAAAGCGGCGCCCTTCATTATGTAGCGCTAAGTGAAGATTTCCTAATCCGTCCCCGTGTTTAACGTCTCTGGCGTGCCTTAAAACTTAAAACTACGGGCACCGAAAAACACCTTAACTTTTGCCTTTAATTCGGTATTAAAAACATGTGTTCCTGCGCAAAAAAACCCTCTTTTGAAAGCACGAGCTTTACTGTGCCACAATCAGGCTAATTAAATATCGCGATCATGTTTTACTATTATGTTTTATTGTTATAACTTCCCTTCTTACTAAATTTAAATCTTCAAGCCATGCCGTTACGTTCAGAAGAGAGGAACAAGACTTCTGTCCCGAGGGAGTAGCTTTGAAAAGGTCTCGTGTATTTTCCTTGCTGTTTTTCACCTGTCTTCGGATATGTTTTCCTTTTAAAGTCGAACGGGGCTGGGGGGGCACTTGGCTGTTTCCATCGCGAGCCCTGTGGAATACAACATTAAACCACGGGAGCGGGCAGAGACGCTGTAGCACTAAAATAAAGTTATGTCAAAACCATTCCACCCTTCCTGCCCTCCTTCCTCCACCTCAGAGCTGTACCCAAGGGAGCTGGGGAACATTACAAGTCATTCACTTCATATGAATGGGCACAGACAGACTTTTTCGCCATTTTGATATTCCCGAATTTGCAGGCATATCCTGTGGTGCGTCGGATACAGCCTTAGTTTCAATTTAGTGTCTCCCAGAAGAGCCTGTCTTCCTATTTAAAGTGGAAAGTCCCCCCTCCCGCTTTTTCTTATAACTTTTTCAAAAGCTGTGTATCTCTCCTTTACCTCGGAGATGGATGGGCTGACATTGATGTTTCGAACAGGCTGGCAAAGCCTTTTCAAACCATTAAAAAATACTTTATGTGATAAAAGTGGAAAGAATGTCACGCGGAGGCCAGCCTTCCCTGGCCCGCGCCAAAAGAGGCCGCCAGTTGACCCCCCTGCAGATTTTCGGCAAGATTGCTTTATGGTAATTAAGGAGAGTTCATTGATTCTGTTAAAGCATTTATCGTTTGGTAAATGCAATGATCAGTATTGCAAATGCATGTAGTTTATAGATTATTACCATGTTACTGTTACACCTAATTTGATTTACATTAAGAATAGAATAGGGAAAACGTACGTACATCTCAATACAATTAGGCTATATTAAATATACAGCCAGCTTTTGTTATTATATTGTTAGTACTAGTAAGTACTATGTTCTTGTTCTAACCTATCATTTATAGTCTTTATTAATGCACATTTCAATAATTGATCATTCAACACACGGGTATGACTTGTAGCCTATTGTCTATTACGTTGTTAATGACAAGTTAATATCCGGGAGCGTCAGATCTGGTTAAACTTATAAGACGTCTTTAGTGCTGTTTAAAAAAAAAAAACATGCAATTTTTGTGTTTCGTTTTTTCCTGGAAACATCACCCCAAAGCTTTCTGGGAATCGGTAGGGTCTGGATGCTCCGATTAAGGTTTTCTGGTTTCTGTTACCCTGAAAATGCTGAACAGAGGGTTAATGCATCTTGCTTATAACCCGGCATGTATGACGTGGGCAGAGATCAGCCCCCAGTCCCCTTACGTATTATTTTGCCTTTAATTTGGTATTAAAAACATGTGTTCATGCGCAAAATAAAAACCCTCCTTTGAAAGCGCAAGCTGATATTTTACTGCGCCACAATCAGGCTAATTAGATATCGCGATCATGTTTTATTATGTGTAATTAGTATATTAGATGTGTAACTGAGTACGTACTGATAGCTTTTCTGTATTCTTTGTAGGCCTATACATTGGTACGTACTAAGTATCCATACTAAATATAAAACAAGTCTGTCCAACTGCGATAGGATTAAGCTAGTGAGGCAGAGATTAGTGTGAAAATATTTAAGAGATGCTCAGATGATCATTAGGCATTAAGAGGCCGGCTGATTCATAGGCGCCTGCGACCGCGGTAATTAACATCGCAGGCGTTACGGATGGACGTGTTGAGTAATTGCCGGCTTGACAGTGACACGGCGGTTCCTGTAGTTCTCCTCGGTGCAGGTGATTCAGAAACCCAAGCCGCCCCAGCTGCTGCTTTTAAGGGCCCCGTGGTGGAGATGATGACCTTTCCGGAGGAGGGATAGTGGGCTGGAGGCAGGGCTGCGCCGTGCCGTTAAATTATATTAATGACAGTACGCCGATTATGGAGAGCACGGAGAGGGGTTTGGGGCCAGGGGTTTGTTTAAAGCCCCACCTGTGGCATTTATTTAAAGTTTTGGATCGTGCTTATTTGCTTGGTTTTCTGTTTGCTTGTTTACTGTCTTTTCCCCCTCTCGGTCGGTATTTATCCCACGTGTGTTTTCATTTAGTCTTTCGTTAGATGTTCATGGATCCTCCGATCTCAATCTGACTGTCGTTTAATTCTCGCATGTTAGCGAGGCAGCCTTAAGGCGATCTGAAGTGTTATTTAAACATATGGAGAAAGAACGTGGCTGGATGGTGCAGCTTTAAATGCCCCCACATGGAGAAGCCCCCGCTTTTCAAACGTCACGCTGCTTTCGGCAACTTACCTTGAAGCGGTAAGACGATCCCCCAGAGATCTTCAGCGGATCTCCCCCTGCCATCCCGAAGCACTTTGGATCTTTCCCCCAACATCCTAATTAAGCCCTGAACACTGTCCCTTAGGGAGGGTGTCCTCAGCTAGCACCATCCGGTGGGTGAAGCTTTGGCGGGGGGGTAAATCCCAAAGAGAGAATCAAATGAAACCGTTAATGAGGGCAGGGTCACAAAGAGCAAGTATAAAATGTGAGCTGCATGTGTGTGTCCGCCTTTACCGTGACTTCACTTTTATTTTATCCCAGTTAATTTCCGAATAAATCGTTGCATATAAAAATGTCAGTCTATCCCGAATCAACATTTCTTCGAAACGCTTAGAAATCGGTTAAATCTAGGCTACTAAAACCTTTCCACGTTGTTTTCCCGCAAAATGCAAGACGAAATAAATAACATAACTAAAGTTGATTCGAATGCCTTAGCTGCTTGTTACACTAGTAGGTTATCTGGTTGCACTGCAATGAGGACGGTGGTAGACTTGCCTGATATTTGAGACCAACAGTAGTATCAAAGTCTGCACATTTTAGAAATCGATTTTTCAAATGATCTGCAATGATAATTCGAGAAATAAACTTGTTTATCCTATAGGTTTCTAAAATGGTTCGTAATATCAAACCCCTCAAATCATATATGTATCATTTAGTATTGATCGCGCGGTGTATTTTTCATTGTGTTTTCTGTAGATTTAGGCAGAAGCAACGTACAAGTGCATTTTTTCCTGCGTGTGTATCTGTACTTCATACATCTTAATTACAGGCTATAAAACAGCCATATAAAGACAGAAGGAACTCTGGCGCGGCAGCGCTCTCTCACTCTCCTCTACGACTGTCATTTGCCTGTCATGCTCATCCCGACCCCGTCCATATTAATCCGGGCAGCTGTCATAAAAGGCCGGCGAGGCACGGCAGTGATCCCGGGGACAGAGCTGTCACATACACATACCAGCTTGCGGGCGTCTGGCCACCAGCCAGGGCTGGGATCTGAAAGCAGAAACGAAGACAGGGGGGCTAATTAGACAGTTTTGTCAGCGTTTGTTGATATAAATGAGACAGGGCTTAGCTTGTCCCCTTCTACCCGGGATAATGATCATGTCCAACAGGTGGCAGACAAATGGAGGGACATGAAAGCGATACTACATTTCCTGCTAGGGCCCTACGTGTTTTTTTTTTTTTAGCCCTGCCTCCTCATTAAAAAACCCACGGCTAAGAATGATGGGGCGATGTGTTTGTCTTCATTTTTTCCCCGACTCGCACTCCGGGACTCGCACTTGCCTGTTGGAAACGCGCTGCGTGTGACAGCCTGTAACTACTCGAGGTTTATTGATCCGCGCTATAGGCGGCTCATTTTCTCATTACACCTTTGCTTATGCTGCTGTATTCCGGTCTCTGAGTGTCAAAAGACGTACGCGGCCAGTGCCGGCTGGTGGGATGGCGAGGCCCTAGGCAGGTTAGGCAAAGAATCCCCCCTCGTTTTCACCTGCCCCCAGTAAAATCCTTCTAAAAATTACAACAGAAACATGTATAGTACCTGTGCATTTTTATTACAGAATTGTCAAAGGTGTTCATTCAGTTTATTTGTTAATCTAGGCTAGTAATGCTGCAGAAGTTAGTATATGTTGATAGGTTGCTAGTGCTAGATAATAATGGTAAAGCCTTTAAAAAATAAAAAAACGTACCTTTGCGCTTGTTTTTCCTCCATCTTCCTATTTCTTTTTCTGTGTTTTGAAGCCATCTAATTTATTTGTAGATATTTCACTTTTGGACACTGTCCGGGAAATGCATTGATAATTTCCGACGGAAGGTCAGATGCTCACGCTGAGTAGAGACGCGCCCATCAGGTGACAGGTGATAATTCAATCTGACTGTTTAGCTATAAACACAAGCCCGCTCTCTCTCGCTCTCTCCCATATATTTATATATTAGTGCTGTCAAACGTTTAAAATTTTTAATCAGATTAATCACAGGGTTGCTATGGATTAATTTCGATTAATCACGATTAAATATAATTATTTTTTAATCAATATTAATCGCATTTCAGTTTGCATGAATAAACAGACTCACATCTTGAACACGAATCGGATGCATTCCATCCCCCACAGAAGTGCAATAGCATGGACCCATATCAAAAAGCAGGATTTTTTGCTTAGCCGGACAACTTGTCGGATTTAAGGTACCTCGGTTTAAATGGTCTTTATCTTTGTTCACTTACAGTTAGCCCGAACTACCGTAAATCCGACAAATAATCCGACTAATCATGAATTCCAGTTCTAGGCCGGTTGATTGCCGTTGTTAGCAATATCAGTTGATAACACACTAGGCGCGGTGCTTTACGTATAAAACTCCGGAGGAACACGTCCACAGATAAGTTGGACGGTATAGTGTGTGCGACCGATGTAATGAGCCACAAATGAGAAGTAGTGCTTAAACGGTATAAAACTACAACTTTCCCTTCTGTTGATAAAGGGCGCAGCCATCTTGGATTCTGAACTCGGGACCCTCCTGGGGATCC
Source organism: Hyperopisus bebe (assembly GCA_026777045.1). Taxonomy (NCBI): domain Eukaryota; kingdom Metazoa; phylum Chordata; class Actinopteri; order Osteoglossiformes; family Mormyridae; genus Hyperopisus; species Hyperopisus bebe. The sequence continues at coordinate 16,368,718 of JAODJW010000039.1, read as the reverse complement.
TCTGTGTTGCTCCGAGATACTCGGATCTCCGAGAAACGGGAGCGTGCATGTCGTCACTTCCAGCTTCAAAACTCCGGAATCCGACTCGGAATACGAGTTCCGACGGCAAATGGAACGCACCAAACTGCCCGAAATGGGTTGACAGCAATTTCAGGGATTTTGAGTCATTCTGCTATGCAAATGGGTTAATGGCGTCAAAAATATTAATCAGATTAATCATGACGATGGGTTAATCCGCGTTAACCCGTTAATTTTGACAGTTCTTGTCCACAAGTCTTCAATTGGGTATTTGTAAATTATAACAGGGGTCCTTGCAAAGCATAGAATAAACCTCAAACAGTGCTGCTTGCCAGCCTTTGAGGGGTTAATAAACTGCATTGGGTTGGGACTCGAAACCTGGAGTTTGGAGCCACTGTGCCTCCCTTGTAGAATATCCACATCATGGAATAAAGTGTCACTTTTTACATTAACTTATAAGTAGATATCCGTGCAAATTTGATGTATTTCTGTCAATGATGCACTTTTAAAATTTTTTCTTCTTATGTGCATGAGAAACACTGTAAACACTCAGTATATAAGACCCCCCCCCCCTTACCAGTAGGGGGCAAGGAAACCGGAATGTGCAGCAACTTCCATGCGGTGCAGCAGAACATGTCCGCTAGTTTAATTAAATGGAACGAAATGCATAATTATCTTGTTTTACGGCCCCTTCAGGGCTGCCAGTTCCATAGCAATTTGTGAACACGGCTTTGGGTTTGCGGTGGATTTGCACAGCTGCTGTGGAGGAGGAGAGGAGTCCCTGAGAAGCTTTGCATGCAGCCTGGCTGTGGATCCCCCCTCTGCAGGTGGGCGGGTGGTTTGTGGGGGTCACTCTGAGTGCCTGCGGTTTCCCCGTGTCTTTTTCGGGGGTGCTCACCTCCATCTTGCTTTATGGATAAACCGGGACCTCGAGCTGAGTGATTTATGGTGTCAAGAGATGACATGGCGGCCACACGGAAGGGCAGGGAGACTGTAGCAGGACGGCCGAGGCGGCTTGCCGAGAGCAGGCTTTCCATGAAGCACTAGGCCCCTGGTCCGAATGGGAGGAAGCCAGCGGGCTCTCAGGAGCAGGAAGAGAGCACATTCTCCTGTGGGGCAATCTGGATCTAGTGGGAAAAATACCTTACTTGTGCTTGTCATTCACAGTTGTAAAGCCAGAGTGGGAGCAGAGAGTATGATAGGCATTCTTTCAAGGGAGACATGCATCTCTGCAAGTCACCACATAAAACACTATCAGAGGAAAATATCTGTGCGTCACGCTTTGGTCTGGCCTCCGACTCTCAGAGTTCGTGCTGTCGCACTGCTCTCATAATGCACTCATTATGAGGGAACTCTGCATATCATTCTGCGGAGGTCACCTTACACCTAAGGCAGTCATACCATAGCGCCCCCTTGCTGAGGCCCGTAACAACAGCAGGAGACCATGGATGTATCATGATCCGATTTCTGAGAAATGTCCCCAACCCTAGATTCAGTTTCGTGTGTTTGTTATTTCAAAATATTTCCTGCCACCTTTTAGATTTAGCATGGAATATAAGACATCAGCACAGCAATGTATTCGGTTTACTACAAATCAAACAATAATTCATGCCCTTTGTAGCTGTTAAATATGAAGTATCATGAGCTAATATTTGCCCTTTGATCTTTGATTCTCAGCATAGTTGAACCAAAGGAATAAAAACAGGCAGGTATTCACTCATCCCATATAAGTGAAACTACAGTTGACCCTTCCCCATTGTGGGGGTTAAGGGCACAGACCCCCCCCCAACCCCCCCAAGCTGGAAAAACTGAGTAAAATTTTTGGTCCCCTTTGTCCCTTTTGGCAAGCAAAGTGAAAGTGAAGAGAAAAGGTATGAGAAATGTGTGATATAGGGGGTTTACTGTGACATATCACACGACGAGCTGCAGTAAACACATTTGGCATCCTCTATACCAGCACTGTACATATATATAATGCATTTAGGAGTTACTGCCGTTTTCTGGCTTTCACATGTCATCTGTGGCTTTTGTAAAACCCTCAGAAATTTATTTTCTAACGCCAGTCACTCGATATATATTGAAACTATCATGTGGACCACTGCCATGCAGAAGCATCAACTGTACATCCAGATAAATCAAATGAAACTTTATTCACGTTTTTGACATCGTTGACAACAGCATATTGACATTATGTCTACATTATTGTTGCAATACGGTTTGATAACTTATTATTTTTTTAGACAACAGCGTAGCTCACTTTGCATCTTTTTAGCTATAGTAATCAGCCCAGCCCTCGTCAACAAAAAAAATTATGTGATTAAATGTTTGTACATCTTTGTAGAGTTTTCACAAATATCCATACATATAACTTCCAACTGCTGCTCCTTGTCAGGCATTTACTAATCCTTCTTAGTGTAATAAAAGATAGATCTAAATAAATTGTGTAGCTAAGAATTCTACAGTATTTTCCTGATAACCCCAGTTTTAATATGTAGCAGTTTGTCAGTTTTTTAAATAGCATTTTTGTAATTATGCTGAAGATGTTGGGATTCCCTAGCTTTTTCACAAACTCTCCTATCTTAAATTCCCTTTCTTGCGTGCTGCAATCTGACGTATTCCCCTCCTGTAAGACAGGGGGCAGCACTCGCCATAGCAATCAGATGCAGGCAGCCAGGCACAGCTGAGGTGAAGCTCCATTGCAGAACATATTGACCATGTGATCTAACATTTACGTTTTGAGGCATTGAGGTTAAGTGAAGCACACAGGGGCCTCCCGGCGGCTCCCTGCAAACGTGACACGGCGTTCGGGGGGAAAATTTCAGAATGAAAACACGTGTTTTGCAACTTTCGCAAACAAAGGGAGACGCCTGGCGTGTCTGTCTCCAGCCCCAGCGGCATCTTTGCAGCGGCGGATGTTTATCTTCAAAATAGCAAAGAGCGTAAGCAAGGGTGTGAAGGGAGGCCTTCGCAGGCCTGCCTTCCCCTACATTATTGTCAGAGCGTGTATTTTTGGATACCCCCCCTTCTCCCGGCACACACGTGCCCTATGTGGAATAATGGAACAAATAAGATGTCACCAATCCCCCCCTGAGCAGCTGCTTAAGCGCTTAGCTCTCTTCCCGGCTGGACCCCGCGCGTCACCATACATGCCGCAGAGAAGCTGACTCACGTGTGCCCAGTAGGCGGGCCGGCCGGCCGCTCGGCCTGATGGGAAAGGGCTCAGAACGTTGGGGGTGGGGGGGGAGGTGGCGTTATTTCAGTCCCGTTCATTTTAACGGCGGAGCGCAGCTCATCTGCGGCCTGCAGAGCCTTGGCCCCAATCGCCAGGCAGGCCGGACAAAGACAGGAAGGTCAAATAATGCATCCATCACATTCCCTGGGGCGGGGGGCCAAGTTCATGTCAAAGCCATAATGAGGAGCGTATCCTCCGTGCGGTCCGCTTCCCCCCCACCAACGTCACACTCTGCTGGAAATCTGCGTAGAGGATGTATTGATCTCCCTGATGTTTCCTTTCTCAGAAGCTCAAAAGAGGCCTTAAGCATCTGAGAAGAAAACAAACAGCCCCCCCTTAAAGCCCATTAAAGACAATAATAAACGGCAGCGCTGCCAAAGGGCGGTGGGCCTTTGTTTCAGCCCCTCACAAGGCAGCAGCGCAGTGTATGTCTGTCCTGTTGTTTGCCTTCCCTGAAAAGCCGGGGGCGGGCGGG
>JAODJW010000039.1:16343772-16354239 GCA_026777045.1 Hyperopisus bebe | reverse complement strand
GAGCAAAAATGTGGACTGTCTGGGAGGGAGCAAAAATGTGGACTGTCTGGGAGGGAGCAAAAATGTGGACTGCCTGGGAGGGAGCAAAAATGTGGACTGACTGTGGGTCCCCAAGGACCGTATTGGGAAACGCTGCAATAAGGTATTATATATTTTTATGCTTAGTATATTTTTATATTCTGTGTTTTTTTAGATATATCTAGTATAACATACTATATATTCTCTATTTTATATAACACAGCTGGTCAATCTGCCAGAACAAGCATTTCACTTTATGTTGTACAAGTACAACTGGATGTGACGAAAAACTTTGACGTAAATAATCAACCCAACACTGTTTTCTGTCTCTCCTCTGAAACCTGGTATTTATTTCACACATAAATCTTGTTCATCTGGTGAATAGTGCATTAGGATCCCTTTTCCCATAAAATAATCTAGCCTGCAGGACACTTTCGCTCCAGAAGGTGGCAGTCATGGCTTCTGGAGGTCTGACAACCACAAATGAGTCCAAGACCACCTCTAGGCTCTTGGCACAGCACTACAAAGCCCTCCCAAGTCCAGCTCACTCCTGTGGTGGACATGACGTATTATACAATCTCTGATCAGCGTTAATTCCATGTCGGACCATATTTAATGAAAATGTTCCAGTTATTCATGTGGGGACCAAGATAACTGACCAGACCTGTCAGTGTTTCCAGTCAGTCATATCTGGTCTCCCTGAGTCACTAAAGAATTCGCAGGTTAACAGTGAACGGGCCGCAACTTAAAACACTTTGCAGTTTTAAAAGCTGAAATCTGAGGGAATTTTGCTTCCTCATAATTTTACTTTCTAATGATTTTATCATGATTTCTTATTTAGGCTAAATAAATATTTTTAAATGAACATTTGAAATGTTTTAGCAGACACTTTCATCCAAGGCAACATGCATTTCTTGAGGAAGCAGGGTCAGTCAGTCCCTGCAGAAATTGGGGATTAAGGACCTTGTGCAGGGACCCAGCAGTAAAACTAATCCACAGGATTTGAACCAGGGACTTTCAGCTAGTAAGCACAGGGTCCTGACCCACAGAGCACCCTCAGAGAGCTGGTTCCCAACAATGATGGGATTCAAACCCACACATACAGAGGATTAGCAGTCCTTTGCCTTAAATACTTGGCCACTTTGTCAAAGCAGTGCATAGCCAGCACATAAAAATTGGGGCCTGATATAATTAGTGCCATCCATCATCTAGCTGCTTATCCTGGTCATGCTCACAGACGAGCCTGGAACCTATCCCAGGATGAGAAACCATCCTATCACAGGGCACACACAGAATATGGGCAGCTCAGAAACACTAATCAGCCAAACGGCGTATCTTTGAAAACCCCACACAACAATGTCTCACACACACACACACACACATACACACATTAGATTTTTGTGGGGACTCTTCATTCATTTCTATGGGGAAAACTCTAATCCCAACATGACACCCTGAACCCCTACCCAGCCCTAACCTTAACCATTAGTAACCAAACTAAATACAAGACTTTTGGCTTGTTTACTTTTTCGATCGCATTCACAGATCTTTGTGAAAAACGATCCCCACAATGTAAAAATAACAGGTTTTTATTACGTTGTGGGGAACACACACACGCACACACACACACACACACACACACACACACGCACAAAGCTGAGGGAATATTATAGACAGCAGAGGAGCTGCTTACAGCAGACATACAGCAACAATTCATATGAGCTTATAATAATTGTCTAATAATAATTAATAAATAATAAATAATAATGGTAAACAAAGCCTCAGCCAAAGCTTCTCCACAGCCCTTAATCATTTGTGTATCTTGTAACTGTCAGATTTACACAGAGCATGTGCTGTTGGGGGTGGGGGGTGTTTGTTATGGGCAGCAGCTGATAGCATTCACCATCAAGGCAACCCGGAAAGGTCACTTTACCCAGAATCCCTTGAGCTTGCTGAGGCTGGAAAGAGATGCTGTGAATCACTCATTTGATACATTATTTTCCCTGATAAATCAATCAGATGCTCAATCAGACAGACCACATGGCAGGTGGGTCGGAGATCTTGTTTCATGTAGTTCCCATAAGTGCCATCAAAGGCAAACAGCACTGAATTTTGCAGTGTTGTGATGACAAAGCCCAGGAAAAGATGGGCTTTTATGCTGTCTGTGTCACTAATAGGAGCCTGACCCTTAAGGAAAAGACTTCAGGTGGAAAAACCTTTCTGTATAAAATGTGGAAAAGCTGTACATCAGTTTTGATGACTGTATTTCTGCTGTTGAAATAAAACAAGGAAGAGTTCACTGGTTAATCAACTTTAAAGTAATTTACTCTCATTTATCGGATTTAAACTTAGATTTTCTCTCATCTATTGAGCACCATACACATAACTAGGTGTGATACAGAGTATAGCAGAGTATAACACTGTGTTAATCACTAGATCTGACTTTTCTCCATATAAATTGTAGGCTACGACAGCTAACGATGGACAAAAGGTATAAGGTTTATCTGTATAGGAATCATTCCCAGAAAATGAAGGTTCTCCCTGTCACTGGAGCATCAGTGCCCTCTTTCTCACTTGAAACATTCAAGGTGTCTCATAATTAGTCAGGAGGCTAAATGTTAGCTAGGGAGCTAAATGTACAGCTACAGCCAACTATATTCCTGCAGTGACCTGCTTTTTGAGCCTTTTTTTAGAATCCTGGCTTTTAAAATACAGTACTCACTTCCTTAATTCTGTAACAATGTTGCAAATTTATTGGTTTCATAACAAAAGTCCATTGACAAGCAATGTTTAGCATATCCGCACATATCTTCTGCATAGACATTTTATTTTTAAGTGTCAGAATTTTTTTTTGACTTGTTGTGGTCATTGGCTTCCAATGGATACAGAACACAGATGTTTGGCATTTTATGTTATCGCAAAGGTTTTACTAATTAAAAAGCATCCAATGAGACTGTTAGTCAATAAACTCAGAACTATCATTTGGGATCCAATTTATTACTGCTTGAATGTTTTACTTAAAACTAATTGATTCTAATGTGATATATATTTTTGTATACAAGTGAAAAATGAAATTCTTTGTCAACCAATAAATAAGCAATATTTTTACTGAAATAAGCAAGCGTCCCAAGACTTTCTGTGAGCACTGCATTTCTCCAAAAACACATGCAGAAACTAAACTAATCAATCAGGCAGAAAATCACACAATTATTTGTAATCTGAAGTAATGAAAAGACCCGGAAAATGAGTTTAAAATAGCCTGTCTATGGAAAACTTCATTGCCACAACATTTTTAATATTCTGGCTGAATTCACAATAGCACAGGTCTGCATAATAGCATTATATCTCTTAGAATAAATACCATCGTCTGAAATTCTAAGCTTCAGTTGTCCACTGCTGTAATGTGATAGCTGGGTTTAATGTTGATTTCATTCATCCCTCAGATCATCTGAAATGGACAGACTCAATCTACCTCTAAAATACTAAGCTATTGTTGTCCAAACATAAACATATAATAATAAATAGTCTTTTGCTAGTGGCTGTATATAGCCAAGATGGCATAGTGGCACAATGGTTGGCCCTGTTGCATTACATCTCTAGGACAAGGGTTTGAGTCTCTCCATGTGAGTGGAGTTTGCATGTTATCCCTGTGATATTATAGGGTTTCCCCCTACGGCACAAAAACATGCTGTTTCCCCATAGTTGTGCAGGTGAGTGTGCTCTGTGATGGGTTGGCACCCTGTCCTGGGTTGTGTTCTGCCTTACACCTATAGCTTCCAGGGTAGGCTCCACAACCCTGTATAGGACAAGCAGAGATAAACAGATGGATGTCTGTAGCAGTTATTTGTTGATGGTCTGTGTAAAACTGTTTTACCTACAGACTAGCTTACGGCTGTGATAATTACTGTAGTCAAACACACACCTTTTACTGTGTTTTTTTCACAGGGGTTGCAAATAGTCGATTATCTACTGCAAAGATCAAAAATACAGAAGGTTCCGGGACATCAATCAGCGAGCTAATAAAACCAGGTGTCCATTTTTCATTGACATTTCATGCTATGTCATTTCAAACTTAATTTTAAAGATTAATTGGTTTCATTGTATAATTTCAGTGCTCATGTTACATGAATTAAAGTGTGCATAGTCCATTAAAGTCTGGCAGATCTGTGACTGACACTCAAATGTGCGACAAGCGTTTCTCTGGAAAAGGGTTGGAACAGCTGCAGCCCGGCCTGGGAATGGCGGGAGAGGCGGCTGGCCCGTGTTTGGATAGACGTATTGCCTAGTGACCAGTGTTTGGGGACGGCCATCTTGGTGTCCGCTGTCTTTGACTGACAAAAAGGATGATGTATTTTTAACATTACAGCATTTTTCATGCGTGATATTAGAGCTCTAGGGCTGTTCGACACGCTCCGCAGCTGTTGTTTGTGGAAGTGTCCTAGGGAACGGTGTTAACGATAGACCCACTTGGTTACTTTATACATGCCACTGCACTGGCTGAAATTAACCACCAAAATGGAGGAGATTGCTGAGCTGATCAGTTTAAACCAACCCCACACAGCCCCCACTGTCACATGAGCGGTTTGTAATTTGTTGGAATTAAAAGCGTAACTGTAAGTAACATTTTAATGTACAGTGAGAAAATACAATATGAAAGACCAAATTTTAGACACTCTGAAACGAAACAGACTCCTGAAAACAGACAGAAAGTGATGTTATGAACGGATGTTTATTTTAGAGGTGTTAATTCCTTAACCTCATGCTAGAGCTAAACTAGTGAGACTCAAAATGGTTTCAGGCACCATTTTTAAATATAGGTCATGCATGCGGAAAGGAGAACGTCATGGTGAAGGCTGGGGCTGTCTGTGTGCAACGGGGAATTCCTCCTGCATGGGGGTTATTTAAGAAAACCCACACACACACACACACTTGCATGTTAGCATACCTATATAAATGGGGACCTTCCATTAATTTTTATGGGAAAAACCCTAATCCCAATCACGACATCCTTAACACCTACCCAGCCCTAACCAAAAGTAACCAAACAAGATACAAGACTTTTGGTATTTTTACTTTTTTGATTACATTCACAGATTTTTATAAAATTGAGGTCATCCAAATGGAGACCTGAAAAATGTCCCCAAAAGTAAGAAAGTTTCAGGTTTTACCACATTTTGGGGACGTTTTGGTCCCCAGATGTGATCTATGCAAACCCACTCACACACACACACACACACACACACACACGTGGACACGAGCTTCAGGGGAGAGCATGCCCAAGTCGTCGACAGGGTGTGGGCTTCACACTCTTCCTGCTATAAAACTCTATCCAGTGTGCGACCGGGAATGGACCTTACTGATAACGATGGCATCGCTAACACCAGCTTGATAATATCTTGATGTTAACACGACAGTGACTAAAAACAAGGAAATGAGCATCGTAACTGTCATGCAAATCATAAGAGCAGTGACTCTAAAATAAACTTCATTTAAATATACATATAAAATTTGAACGTTACATTTAATTTAAATTAAATTTCTGCATTAGCTCACTTAATTAACTTTATTTAGTTAAATAACTCAAGGAGGTATTGATTATCTCAAGGTGGTACGCAAATGGTCCAGTCAAGTAACACATGGGTGTGTTGGACAGTTGCTGGAAATACTGGGGTGACTTTAGGAGAGGTTTGGAAATAGCTAAGCTAAGACTTTAGCAGACATGACATAATAGTTTTGCACCAATACAAACTGGTTTTGTATAGGAACATCTGGGTTTCATTTTTAATGCATCTCGCGCTGAATGCGAATCGCAGATTTATCACATCGCAATAAAGAATGCTGTCTGTAAATTGGATTTTGGCACTCGTCTGATACGGTGCCAGCGTTGTGAGCGGCTCAGAAGTCTTTGTAATTTACAAAACATCAAACACACGAATTACTGTCATGGAATTTAGCACCTGAATGCAGTGATATAGGCCTGACCTATTGATACATATTATGGGAATCCATCAGGCAAGATGAATAAGCAAATTCACAAAATGTATAATTTAAAAGGCTGGTAATTTTGAAGAGCAAGAATGTCGGAAGGTTTTGGCAAAATTATTCATCAGTCTCAATACATGTATTTTTCTGGTTGGACTGTTGCTACTGACTGGAAAAACAGAAATGTGCCGTTTACAATTTTCCAATATTTCCTCTGTCATTCTGATCACTCGAACTCCCTTCCACAATCAAAGAGCCCACCGAGGAATTTCAGAAAGTCCACTGCTTACCCAGATGCAGTATTTCCAGTGGGTTATGGCAACAGTTATTTGGACTTTAAGAGTTAAGCTGGGTGCTGCTAATTTGCATTAAACTAACATTTTTATTTTTTGCCATTTGGGGCCCAGTTTTCAAGCTTTACAGTGCAACAAGATTTATTCCCCTGCTTCAGGCAACATATGATTCCTGGAAATGTGCTCCACCGGATATGCGGAATAAATGTTCTATCAATCGGATTTCCTCTCTGAAGACTAATACCCCAGTAGGAACATTTAATCGCAACCTTCTTTTAAATTTTAAAGTCAAATGGACGGGCTTTGCAGGAAGTACAGTATATGTACTAACTTCCACAGTGATGATCAAGTGCAAAACTTTCAATAACAGCCAACTGCAGAAAACAAACATCAGAGGACAGTATATGCACATCAGTCTCGTGGCCTTTATCTATCCAATTTTTATGTGATAATGAAGAGATATAAATGGAAAAAAAAAAAAAAAACGTTTTCAGAGCATGCATCAAGTGAAGCAACTATTGATTTAAATGCTTCACTAAATATATTTTATTGCCTGAGCTCTGAAAAGGCAAAACTTTGTAAATTGTAATTCCAAGTCAGGAAAAATGCAATCTAAAGTGCCAGCTTAAATAAAAATATCATTTAGCTCTGCTGTGTTTAGATGATTCATGCAAACGGTTTTTTCACCCCATTAATGTGTGGCTTGGTGACCTTATGCTCATTTAGCGATAAGTGTAGGAAACATTGACTGTGATATTCTACACACGCATTCCTCTATGTAGCCAGTTGTTAAGTACATCCTATCAGTGCAAATTTCCCCCATCAGACCAATGAATATCGAGAAAATGTGGGCCCTAATCCCCCCCATGGGAGATTAAAAGCCCCATTACTGAAAGAACGCTTCAGCAGTCAACAGGACACTGAGATGTCAATGTGGCTCCCTTATGTCACCGGAGTATCGCTAGGAATGGGACAAATGGTGGGCACCTGCTGAACACTTCTGTCCTAAAATTGCAGTGAGAGATTCTCACTTACACATCCTTAGATGTGCCCACGGTGAATTGTAACATCCAGTGGTCACTGGCCTATGGTTTGAGCAGTGTGTGATGAGTAAGACTGTGCCATCAAACACGGTGACAGCTGTACAGAGGTGGTTTGCTTCAGGGACCCCACTCAAAAAGTTACTTTGGGGCCCCAAACCCCCCCATCTCAGATGTTTCAATGATGAAATAAATAGCTAGTGTGTCAGATAATTGTAGCTAGCTGGTTAGCAGAACACACTGCTTCAGCGTCTCCTAAATAAGGAACATGGTTATTTAATATTTAGTGTAGTGACTGCTTGCGGCCAGCAGGGGAGACCCCAGACCTTAGGGGCCCCATGCAAATGTGTGGTTTGAGTGTTGAAAAACACTCCCACGGCACTTCTGGGGCATGACATGTGGACCTGATGTTGGTGCTGTCCCATGCTGCAGAGAAAACGCAGCTAGTTGAGCTAAACCTATATCACAATCAATGGGCCACCCATCCAAACAGCAGCCGTGTGGAACTAGTAAATATGCAAATATGCTGATGATTGCCCGCTGAAGCAGGAAGAACATCTGCCAGTGATACAGAGATAGGATCAAAAGGACTTCACACCAATAAGACGTCTCCATCCTGATTGACTTTCATTTAAATGTGCAGAGACAGGATTAATTCAGAAACACAGCTATGCACCATGTATCTACCCCAGCCAGGGGAAATGATTTCAGTCTGACATCAGGCACTGTGATTTCAAAAGAAAATCCATACTCCACTCCATTCCACTTGCAAGGTAATGGAGCGGAGAGAGCAGAGACACACGGACAGATGTTTTGCTAAACGCCGCGGCGTGTTCTGGGGCGAGTGGGTGAGAGCCAGACGGACCCATAAAACCCAGTCACGGCTCCTTTAAACGGCAGACCTGAGAGCTGTACAGTAAACTAGAGGAAGAGAGCCAGCCAATAACCCAGGAAAAATACAATCTTTCAGAAGAAAGCTTACCTCTCAGGCCTTCACAGGCCTCACCCTTATCTGCCTAGGTGGCCCTATTTGTCTGCAATGAGGTCATCGTTCCAGTTAGGTCCAGCTGGGTGTCATTACTGCTGGCAACAGGGCTGATTATCGTTCGCCATGGGAACATGGAATCACCCAGATCCAGCCCCCTGCCGCTGCTGCAGCCCACAGTCGTGACACGTGTGACTTGAACCAGACCAGACATTTACCAGTAGGAAAGCAGGCAGTCCATGGTAACACTGTATTGCTGCTTTCAGACTCTTGTATTCTTGGGCCCAGCACATTGGACAGTGATGCATAGAAACCCAGTCTGTCTGTGCTGTAGCATAGGTCCAGGTGTATGTACAAAAAAGAGTGACATTTAGAACCAAATCAGTGCTTACTGAGTACATTATGCACTATGCGTGTGTGTAAGATGTGTGTGTGTGTGTGCGTGTGTGTGTGGATTAGGTTAATATTACATTGTAGGGACCAAAAGCTAAAAGTGATTAAAAAAACTTCTTATTTTGACCATTTTTCATGTCCCCACAAAGATCTGTGAATACAGTGAAAAAACTAGAAATGCCAAAAGTCTGGTATTTAGTTTGGTTACTTACAGCGAGGGTGTGGATTCAAATCCTGTGACTGGCAGAGTAATCATGGCATTGCTGGGCCTTGAGAAAAGGCCTTAACGCCGACTGATCGAGGCATGCTGACTGACCTCCAGCAGTGTTTACTACGGTGTCTGCTAAGGGCAGCAACATTACTAAGAAAAATGAAAGTTTATATTACTAAATTGTCATTGTATTCGCACTGTAATCTTTCATTTACCTTGACTCATGTACTGCTTACGGCTTCGGGGATCTTGCGGGATTAACTGCTGTTCCTCGACAGACAGCCGACTCTGGTTACAGAGCCTCAGAGACAGTTGCCACAGCAATGACTCAATGCCTAGCAAAGCACAGCTTTGTATTTAACTTCCAAAAAACTGCACTGACAGAAATATTCAAATAAAATATTCACATTTTTTAACCTCAGTTTCCTGCAGGTAGTGACCTAAACCAGCTGCAATTTCTCAGCGTGAACTTCAGCTCAAAAGACACCATGCGGACTACATCGGGTTTCCAGCGGTTTATGGCAGTAGTCTTTTGAATTGTATGAGTTAAGCTGTGTGCCATTCAGTCTTTGCCGTCTGCAGTGAACTAGTGGCTTAAGGGCCTGACTGATGACCACAGCAGCTCCGTGCGGTGAACGGTTTTCCCAAAGCTGCGGATTCACGTGCCCAAGCCTGTATCACATGTCAGGGGCGTGTGTGTATCGCGTGTGCGCATTCGGTGCTGATGGACGTTAGCATCTTGCTAATAGATGGTCCTCCCTGGGTTATTTATACCCAGTTTGCTTCCCCCTGGACCTCTCCAAAGAGGTGTCTGTGATCAGACCTCCTCCCAGGCCACATCATGCCGTCCTTTCCTAATACGTACAAAAGCCGGCAGAGGCGGCGTGCAGACCCGCTAACATCAGGGCTATTCTGGTGCCGGTCCGAGCGTTGTGCTGATGGCGATGGATTAACGAGACCGGCCACTCGTCAGTCGTAATTAGAAACAACGCAGCCCCTATTTTAGGGCCTGTTCCTATGCAGAGAAGCTGACTAGCCATGCGCCGGGCCTCCGTACCTCTGCTTCTCCTCCCCAGTGTAACGCGGCCTCGCAGTCCGTCGGGAGTAAATATAGAGTGTACATTATGACACAGGGCTCAGAGGATGACGATCGTCCCCTCATTGCTGCCTCAAGTTTACTTCAAAACCACAGATTTGTATTCCTTTCATTGAATTTTGTTTGTATGTTTGTACAGCACCTCTCCCAGTGTAATTGCCTCAAAGTGCTTAACGGGTAATCAAATGTCACTGACATATGACACAGCTTGTAAAAGTATAGTACAAATGAATTGTGACTAAAATGTTGGTTCCAGTGAAAGTATAGTTCTTGGCCACATTTGTGGATCTTGTTTACCGCAGGAAGTGTGCTTGCCAAACGGACCAGCATTTCCTGTTTCCAACACGCAGACAGTGCTGCCCTGCTTCCTGTCTCATGGAGCTGACCTTGCTGCTTTTGTGACGGTCCACCCTGGCATGTGAGATGGGGGGGAGGGGGCATAACAGTGG
>JAODJW010000039.1:16329222-16343728 GCA_026777045.1 Hyperopisus bebe | reverse complement strand
CAGGGCCAAGAGGGCAGAGCGACGCTGTGGGGTCACGCCGACTCATCCAAGCAAGTGATGTTTATTTACAGCGTGAACCCAGGCACAGCAGCATCCCAGCACCAGGATACTAACAGGACATACAGATAAATATTTAGAGGTATTAATATCCAATTATCACAGCAGTGGTTATCCCCTGTTTTGGCAGCGTTGGTCCGGTCAGACTGCGTCACCTGAACATGGTATTCAGCTACAGTGGGTGGTCAATGCAACCACCCTCAGACTCTGCATGGTCACTGTCACCCCGCTAACCTGAACGCGGTGTTCAACTACACTGGGTGGTCAATGCAGCCGGCCTTAGGTTCTGCACGTTTACTGTCACCCCGCCAGCCTGAACACGGCGTTCGGCAGCTCCTCCATCTTACTGCAGGGCACTGAAGGATTCCTCCTGTCCGTGTCTGGTGAATTCTTGCTCTGTCCTCATGCTGGGGACGTGCTTCGGGTGCTCAAGCTTTGCATTAACCTCAAAACTTTGCACATAATTGCATCACTGTGACTTACCTACCCACTGGGTTATTTTAAAGGTCCCAACTTACCTACATTGTCTGCAAAGGTGTCGTCACTGTGTTTAGTAAATCACTGCCACCCTGCTCACATTGGTCAGAATCTCACAGGTTATCAAGAGTTTAATCCTGTAAGCCGAATTGCCAATCGAAAGGTCAGAAGCTTGGCAAGGGCAGGTCAGGCGCTAGGATTGTATTGGGGTGAATCGCGAATCGAACAAAGGGTCAAACACAAGAGAGTCCGAAATCGAGAGAATTCAGAATCAAAAGAATACAAAATAAGAAATGCTCAGACCAGAACTTGAAATGAGAGTCATCAGTGTATCATCATGCTGGAATTATAGCACAGGTGAAAACAATGAGGTGACCGGATTAGTCCAATCAGTATTTTGGAGGGGGTGACTGCAGGGGATTCCACCGGCGTTTGTGGGGGTGTGACAATATCCAGCCTGTATGTGAACAGGGTTCTGCTCGATTAAATAACAGCCAGCACACAAGAGGTCTGGATTCATTTAATCCCTTTATTTCAAAATCCACAAGGAAGGTAAGGAACTACAAAATTACAATACTTAAACTTTGACAGTTTAAGAAAAGGGATAAATAAGTTGGAAATATTGAACAGGTCATGCAGGAGATGTGGAAGAAGGCCTCATCTTAAATATAGCACCCTTTATGAAAAAATAAATCCTGCTGTTTTATAAGTCAGTGCAAAAATAGTAATGATTTATGCATAGAAATGAAGTCATGGACACATACAGAATATACTCAACAACACAATATATGCACACACACCTACTGCATCTGCACGTGCATGACGAACACAAGCCATTCACAAGAACCTTAAGGATGGCGCACGCGGAGCGGTAAACACCCCCAACCACAGTGACGGGTCTCGCCGGCTTTCCGGTGGAGACTCATGAAGGGTTAAAGCCCTGGGGGGAGTCTGCATAAACCGCGTTGTGACAGTTAATGCGTCGCCAGATGCACCGTGATCTCTGCCACTGCATAATGCGCAGTTTATGCCTCGCACCCAAGAAATAGTGACACAGTATTTCCCACTTGTCTACAGGAAGCTCTTGTGCTCACGAAGACCCTTGGAAGGGGACGGAAAAGGCAGCACGGTGGCCATGCCCTCACACCTCCCGCCGGGGCAGCTGCGTCGCTCCTAAGTGATATGCGTGTGGTCTAACAGCTTTTAAAATGCAGCCACCTTCAACAGCTTTCACAGCAAACCTCTGCGCTGGGGAACCTCCCAGGAAATGAACACTGATACGACACAACATGCAGGTAAGAAGCACATGACCGGCGTCACATGACGTCCACTGCTGGCTCTGCCCTGCTTCCTACCGTCAAATCCTCTGAACCATATTTTTTTAAAAACCTACATAGGCACACAAATGGCAAATGCACTCTCAGTCTCCACCCATCTGTACACAAAGCTGAAAAATTTACCTACGTGGTATTTCAAGCAACAGCTAGATATATTTTAGCCAATGATACAGTAAAGTTCACGTTTATTTCAAGGAACACGGATGACGGAAATGTCACATCTGAATGGTTGCCCACAGACACACAATATCAGGAACATCGATATTAAAGACCGAAAATGAATTACATGTAACATCTGCCCCAAGACATGTGTACAGTGACACACTGTTTTAGTCAGCACATATTTACTGGATTGCTTATTTTTGGATGTTATTCGAAGTGCAAGTATACTGTGCCAACGAATGAAATGTAAACCGGCGAAAACAGACAGCACATAAAAGTCAGAGTGTGTATCCAGATCTCACAGCAAAAGCGGTTAAATATGTCCGGAGGGTCACCTCTTGGGCAGACAAAATACATATCATCTACAGCTAAAGCATTTCCCAAACGCAAGTTTACATTAGCCCTATATTCAGGCCATCTCACTGACTACAATTATGAAAAAGTGTATTTAATGAGACAGGATGTAAGATGTACCCTCGTTAGATGAAGACGCTTGACTGGAAACTGAATCCGCTGAGAAATATTCAATCGTACAGTCTCTCCAAGGTCGCCTCCTTCAAAATGACAAGCTGTGTTTTTATCTAAGGTACTGTGTGTGCAGGCTGATAGCTCTTCTGCAAAGCAGAGGTGCTCTGGCGTCGACTCCTTATGTAAGTGGGACGCGCTCGCAAACGTTGCCTTGTTGGTCAGGGTGTGATTGATGTTAATCTTGTGCCAGTTTTCCTTTAAAGACGACGACTCTACAGAGAAACCAGGGGATGCTGATGATGACCTGCTAGCTCTCTTACCCTCCACCAGGAACAAGATGAAATACAACTACGAAAGAGGACGATGGTCAAAAGTCACAGTAGCTAGTGAGCAAGCAAATAAATAGCATCAATGTGTTTTTTTCCTCACGTGTGTGTAGGACTACCACTGTTAACCGTTGGGCTCATGAGTAAGACCCTTAATCCCCAATTGCTCCAGGGAGTGGCTGGCTCTGCTTTCTCAAATGTTCATCATTTTGGGAAAAAAAAAGCATCTGCTAAAATAAACGTGAATGGATTCAACCAAAAAGAAATAAATGGATCAAGGGAATGCTAGCGTGTAGAACGTCAACATTTCTTCATGTTTGGCCCTTGCTTGCCAGGGAGGTGTTGCGTTATCTCTCTGGTGATGGTTAGTGGGTTTGTGCTCTGATATCCAAACTGCATAGGTGCCTGTTAGTTTCCACTGGACACACGCATCGCCTGTGATCTCACACCTGCGTCCATCATGTTCATCCCACTTCAGCATGGTAGGATAGAGAATGGGACTGTGCGTTTTTTTTTTACACCAGATTAGGTCTTGGTAGTCTAATGGCAGCTCACAGAATGAGCCTTGCGACTGCTACATGTACCAGAAGCTGTTCATTCCCCAGCACGGCGGCTTCCCAGACCGTGACACTTAATCCAAACAGCCTGCGAAGCTAGCATGCAAAGCGCTACAACAGACGGTATGAGAGGTGCACGCTGTGATGTAGCGCCCTCACAACCAATGGGAAGACGGCAGGAGCTTGGCCAGAAATAACCAGCAGAGTCAGGGCGGTAAGGGGAATCGGCATGCTTTGAGACAAGCTAAATAGGCAGTTAGCTACCGAAAACAAAGCCTGGAAATCCGAGTCTCCAAAAAGCGGCGTACGGCAGTCTCGGGGCTCGCAGCAGCAACGGTTTAGTAGTATGATCGTCTACACCTCTCCTTCTTGTTTTGGAGGCAGATTGTACATGAAATCCCTGGAGACGCCTCTTGACCTTGTGCGGTCACCTGTAGTCGCCCATAGCTACTGTTGTTCTCTATTTATGCAAAATCGTGACGTTGTTTTAAGAAGTTGCAGCAAACGTTTAACGTTTTTGGGAAGACGTGTCAAACTGGGGTTCTTAGTTCCTGCCATTTTTAGGCTGGGTGAGGAGGTACGGTATAAATTAAGGCAACTACCAGGGAGCGGCGAGAGTGCGGGCTGCCCACCCAATGCCTTCAAAGACGGGGTATGATGGCCCAGATTCCCCACCCCTACCCGAGAGCCCAAATGCTGAAGGTTACATCACAGCTGCGGGTGTCTGCATCCAGGATCATAATTTGTTGTATTTGTAAAAAATATATATATTATATGCACGTTAAAACCGAAGCATTTTAAAAATAGGGTGTTGAACATCTGTCATAAGAGGCACAAGGATAAACCAGAGGAAAAGCAGCCATGAATGGCAAAACAAGCAGAGAATCAGACTATTCTGAGGTGTGTGGTCTCCTAACACACTGTACAAGACTAAAGCCTGGCCCAGCACTGCTCTCTACACACCTCTGTCTCTCGGCCTGGTACTGACATGCAAATGAACTTTACATCTGGAAAACAACGGAATTCCCCTACAGTGAATATCTGGGGAACGCCTGTTATGGGACTAGCACTATGCTACTGAGATACATAGCTTATCAAGAATGGGTTCAGCTTCTTCGTGTGGAGTGTTCAGATGAAGCCGTAGACTGCTAAGAAGTGCCAAGAAATTAAGTAACATCTCTTTGTCTTCCTGTCATACTCCTGTGCCACGGAATTCGGCACAAGCCCCAGTATCTGAATCCAAACTGAAAACGACAACAAAACTTTGTTCAATCACTTGTGAGCTGGATACGTTTAATGAGCACTCTATATACACAGGTCCAGCTCCTGTCGCATTCCACACAGAAATTATTGCACAGTGAAGCCACAGAGGACTTAGTCTGCTCACTGCCCCCTAACCCCGTGTTTCAATTCCCATATAAAAATAGCTTGAGGACATTAACACACCAAGTAATGCATTCGCTTTTTTGGCGGGGGGCACGCTTGCCCTCTCGGTGGAGACCGAACCAGTTGTCCCAATGCCAGAAGGAGACGGAAAGGTCTCCCACTGCAGGGAGGAGGACACACTCCGATCCTGCTTGGTCACGTCTGCTTCGGCGTGCTCCTGTACGCACAACACGCCTCGGGATCAGCGCCCCGGAACTCCAGGCCTCTGGACCAGGTCCCAGTCTTCTCGAGACCTCAAATCCAGATCCTCTCCCAGCTCAAGTTGTACCGGAAGCTCTGAGGCTCAGCAAACATGTTCACCTTCATAGCCAATCACAAAAGGACCCATGTCATCCTTAAAAGCTCTTTTCAGACTATGGTCTCCACCCCGATGAGCTTTGGCGTCAGGATCCGTGGGGTGATGCCGTTGTTGAGGTCCTCCTCAAACTCCAGCAGCTGTCCCATAAAGTTGAGGTTTGGAGATATAATTGGCCTCCTCGTTTTGACAAACTTGTAGGCATCCGTCATGGTCATCCACGTGTGCTTCATTAAGTAGGCGATGACGATGGTGGCCGATCGTGAGACACCGGCCTGACAGTGAATGAGGACGCCCCGTCCGGCTTGGTGAGCCTCTTCTGTGGGCAAAAACACACAATAAAGTATGATCACACAACTCTGTCATTTCATGGACCATTTTTAGCAACACAAATCAGCGCAGCCAGCTTGCTTCTGTCGGCATTCACTCCCAGGCTTCCCACGGTAACCCCGAATTCCCACCACGATACAAACAGCACAGACCAGCCTCTGTAAAACCATCCTTAATGCATCATGGTGTGCGGTAATTTATGAAGTGCAGTCCCGCTCAGGAAGGGCTTCATTTCGCCGACACCCAAACTGGATGAGCAATTACTGAAACCAGATGGATGGCCACGAGGGGTGATTTTTTTTAACTCAGAAAATATCTGCACAATGTTTCCTTACAGATTCCCTACAAACCACATTAAGTCTAAATTTACAGCCTACCAACACTGTAAACCTTAACATTATAAGCGGTCTACCAAACACAGTGATGAAATAATGGTAACTGAGGATACCTCTGGATGGAGAAGTGATGTCTGACACACAACAACTTATTCAGAACAGTTAGTTTCATACACATCATGTTTAATTTTTAGTGCCCTTAAACTGGAGCATAAGTAGCTCACTGCACCCTCTACAGGCAACTGGGAAGGCATTTACTAGCGTGCTCAGGTGAGCTCCAAATGTCTACAAACATGCACGTCAAGCTTCAGGAACAAACGACTGGATCTTTAAATCCTTCACGCTCGAAGGCTGCCTTTACAAAACGAGGCACCCCACAGAGTCTAACTTCAAAAAAAACCAGAGCTGTGTTTCAAGGGCGTTCCGGTGAGATTCTCGCTTAAATACGGATATCCTGAGAACCTGTCGCCCCCTGACTCTACTCGCTTTGGCACTGATAGAAGAGCTGTAGGCTTACGGAAAGGTTCTGTCCCAACAAGGGCGTGTCTCATTCTTTTGTAGGTCTCTCCTGTGTTATCAGCTCTCTTCCACCGATAATGTGAAAAATAAAGTAAGAACAAGCCCATAAGTAAATGAATGTGCAGAAAACTACTGTATTTATCACACACATTGAATTGACTTTTCTGTTTCATTGTACCTTCTTTGTCGGCATTCTGTCATACTTGTTAGTTGCCCAATGTCATGGGGCCTCCAACTGTAGCAAACTGTGCCAAAAAAAATTTTCCACTGGCCTTTGTGATGTGGCAACAAAGATTCTGATTCAGATTTTGGAGGGAAAATTTTGAGTGAAATAGCACAAATGTCAGCTTTACCTACCGATGAACTCAAACGCCTCCTCAAAGTACTGCCTGAGGTTCTGTTTGTTGCTGTCTGTGGCGGGGAGGCGCTTGTACTTCAACAGGCCCTGCTCGTAGTGGTAGAGGGGCAGGTGCGTGGTGACGTTGAGCACGAAACCGACGTTCAGCCTCTGCATGAGCTCCAGATCCTGAGCATCGTGCTCATTCCCCAGGTACAGGAAGGGGAGGATGGCGGTCAGCTCGGCGTTCTCCATGTCGGGTGTAGCGGGCAGGGAGGGGGGCAGGGCAGCGGCCCCACCCGAATCCAGCCCCTCGTCCAGCTGCAGGAAGTTCTCACAAAGGTTCTCATGACTTTGCCGGAAGCTGCTCAGGCCTCCTATAAAAGGGGAGTGAGAGGGTACCATCAGGGGTGGGTCTGGCATTTCAAGGGCCCACTCTAAAAGTCACTTCAGAGACCCCTGCCCCCCTAGGCTAGTGACTGTCTATGGACAACAGGGGGCCCTCAAACATCAAGGGCTCCCACGCAAAAGCGTGGTTTGCATGCCAGTAAACACCTCCACCCAGTACCACGTCAAAAAGACGTCACACTCTCACAAGGGTGGCGGACTGGTGGTGGTAAACAGCGTGAACACCCAGTATGGTGTGCTGCCTGATAGGACTCCTTTAAAGAGTCAGGCTTCTGTATGAAAATTCACATTTTGCCCATTTTTTGCTTGTTTCTGCATTATTATTTTCTATAGACGTGAGCCCACGTTTTATAGATAATTTCTTCGACCAGCTCCTGTCCATGCAAGTCAAGTCTCGGCTAACAGCGATACAGTGAAATCACAGTCACAGTTCAAGCAGCCTCTAATCCTGTATATTTCTGGTTAACTGTTAAAAATTAAATAAACATGAACAAGGATATAATGATATTTACCACACATTTTATGCTACGCCTTAAGCTACCACATGGAACCTAGGAATCACACTTTCCTCAGCTATTGGACGGGGTCAGGGTCAGTCAGACAACGACTGAGCACCTGTTGGTATTACATCAGCACTTCGACCTTCCACCAGTACTCCCAGTGTCGAGGTATTAAAGTCAGTATCAGTTAGTGTATTGTTCACAAGAGAAATGACATAATGCCAAATGACATCATCACATGCCCTCACCACATAACCATGGAAATGAGGTAGGGGAGCAAACCACATCCACTGCCGGGGGGGTGGGAGCGGGTGGGGGCGTAAATCACCTGCTAAGCACAACTAACAAACTAGCTCAACAAATCCGTTACTAAATGAAGGAAAGTCGCATTTGTATGTAGTACTGGTTGTAGTACTGGTTGGGTAACACTGACAAGTCCTGTATGTATGAGAATCATCTCCCCTCCCAGTGTCACAAATTCATGGCTTCCTGTGGTAACTGATCCAGTTAAATTAAGGGAGGGGACCTTCCCTCGACCTCAGAATCTGGTCATAACTCATAACGCATAAAATGCCCTGACAGCTCTGTTTCTGGCATCAGTTAAGTCTGTGATCGGTTTCGTTCACTTTACATAAGTGGCACATTAAGCACCAGATTTTTTTTTAAATGTCTTCAACCCTTCCCCTTCGATGAAGCAACTTTGAACAGCTCTAAAGTGAAATATACTGAAGATTAAAAAAAAAAGTAACACCATGTGATCATGTGACCTTGCTGAGGAAAGTACCGAGATCTCTCGTATACAGCTGCCCGTCCTGCTGCTGTTTACCACATCGCTGGCAGGTTCGTCGAGTCTCGTTAAACCGTGTTTTAGACAAATATGCTGGTATATCTACGTCCTTTGTTTAACAGCTTCTTCCTGTGCTGGCCAAACTTGACTGTATTCCGTTAACACACTGAAAAATAATGCTAATTATTACTTAAAAAACAAGCCTTATCCCATTTTAATAATAATAATAATAATAATATTATAATAACAGAAAAGGCTTTTTATGAGCTAAATATAGCTATGATGTCCACATGCTTGTAATCAATAGATATGGCTCAGGACATTTCCATTTCCAAGCGACACGTTCAATCCCTTCTAATTTATGGCTGAACCTTTTTTTCCCTCACACAGTACTGGAATAAATCATTCTAGCCATCCCCGATTCAGTAGCCTGAAGTCAAAGCCATTACCGTCACATTACGTTTCGTCACAGACGGCTTTCAGCGTTGTCTTTGGATGCCTTTGAAGGCATCTGCCGGGTTTTTAATTGAAATACGTGGAAAATCAGCGAAGAGAATTGATATGGCGTGTACATATGCTGACGCCCGGCCTTAACAAACACGATTAGCTGGTGATTGATGGTCATTCGTTCTCTAACTGCCCCTCAGGGCTGCAGGATGCACACATGGGTTTCGGCTAAAATCCCAGGCCTTCCCTCTCATTCCAGGGCCTGTTTTTCAGGAAGGGTGTAACCTGGCCTCCCAGCACCACATCATCTGTGGCACTGATGTGCTCACCCCCCCCGAGGCCAAATCCCCAAACCAAAAGATGGAGAATGTGGCCCCCAGCCAGCAGCGGCTGCTATCCCAGAGCTCAGTGTTTACAAACAGCTGCTGTAAAATCAACCCGAATGTCCCGCCGTCACACAGCAGGAGTCGAAACCAGAGGCTTTTTTCATTCAGGATTGGGTTACGTCTTAATCCATAAACACATATCTTCAGTCTAAAGTAAACATTCAGGCCCTTTAAAGCATGAGTTTGACACAAAGGTTTAACAAACACGGCATGGAAAATTCACCCCAAATAAGAAGGAGGATAACCCCTGAAGAACAAGGACACATGAGAAAGTTTGTTGCTCTTGACGGAGTCACCCTTTAATATCGTATTTTACATATTTTTTAGGAGACACTTCTATCTGAAGCGATATAAGCATTGTTGAGAAAGCAGTGTCAGGAGCAACTGGGAGTAAAGGGTTTTGCTCAGGGATCCAACAGTAAAAACACTCAACCGATCATGGGATTTAAACCAATGATCTTCCAATCATGTACATGGAATTCTACCCTACAGAGGCACACACTGCCCCCAAGAATTGATTTGGTGCTTCTAAGGCTTGAACCCAGATTGGATGATATGACAACAAGACCGCTAGGCGATTGAGCTACTTGGCTCTCATTGAGTCTGAAGGTTCGTAGCATCAATGAGCTTCAGCTCCTTTATAACGCCACCCAGGAATCTCACATCCTGGCTATCTGGGCCCGAGCAGGAAGGAAACATTTCTGAATGAGACTCTCCTACAAGCCTACAGCCAATCACGTCTTCAGGTAAACAATTTCTTTTAAAAAGTCAGCATTTTTTGCACGCGTAGAGGTACAGCGACTGGGAGTCTTGTGCCCGCGATTAAAAAAACGCTATACGGGCAGTCTGATATGTCTGAAACACAACGGAAAGTCCACGGCAAAACACATCGCTGCCTCCGTGAAGAAATCCCTAGAGACTCAGGCCTCCTCTATTCCTTGCCCCCGTCAGGCCTACTCCGCCATGACACACCAGCCAAAACTGCTGACATGAAATAGGCCTCCCCTCCTCCCATTGATCGATAGACCCAAGCTGAAGTACGTGCTTAAATTAAACTAGTGTCGCTTCCCGGTGCCACTTCAGGTTCTGCTACTCAAATGGCTCAAGCCAAGTACTCAAAGAACTTTACCTTTCAAAACCAGGGGGTCCTTCCCTTCTCTCCTGAGTGACTCCAGGACGACATTGAGGGGCTGCGATGGCATCAGTCTGCTGGGGTCGCTAGTGCTATCATCATAAACCACTATCTCTTTGGAGAAGATGCCCTTATAGGAGTCCTTGCCTTCCCGGCAGGAGATCAAGTCCAAAACAGTGATCTTGCCCTGCTGCAGCCTCCGGCGGCTGATCTTGTCAGAACAGCTGATGTGCAGCGCCCCCTGGATGTGGCTTTTATTATACTCCGTAAACGGACGGCAGTCGATGATGACCGGCACCGGGCCAATTTGGTGGCCTTTGGGACAGCGGGTCATCTTCTTGGCCAGCTCGTTGGGGTGGATGACACGGGTGGCACTGGTGCCGGGCCCGAGAATGCCAACCGGGGCTGGAGAGCTTGCCGCCTCATTATTGTTGACCATGGGGCCAGGAGTGCCAGCAAAGGGGACCCCCGAGCTCAAGTTGGGACTGCTTACGCTGATCTGGCTCTGGCTTTGGCTGTCCTTCTCGTAGGTGGTCACCGTGCAACAGCTGGCGCTGCTGCATCCGCAAGACAACGATCGCGATGAGCCGTTGGATGAGGGCATATAAGTCAGATTGGCAGCCCGGATCTTCACCACAGCTGTGCCGATGGCGATCTGGCCGGAGACAGAGATGGGATCCAGGTAACTGGTGTCCGGGCAGAGTTTGAGTTCCTGAGGACGGACAGGCCTTGGGAGGGGCACCACAATTCTGTCGTCGAGGGGAGATGGAGGCATGGGGAAGCTGAAGACTGGCGACAAACGAGAACTCAGGAATCTGGGCTGCGGGCAATCAGAAGGTCACAATCAGATGGCGATGAGACAGCAGCCAATCAGAAGCTCAGAATCAGACGGTGGCAAGACCACGGCCAATCAGAAATCATGTCTAATTATAGGCCATTACAGATTGGGATAATTGATTTATTAACTTCACAACTGCAGTGCTCTTTCTCCCCACAGAGTATACTTTAACAGATTACACATGAATCTGAAAGTCTGAACCATAAACTGTTTTTATTCTCAGTATTTTCTTGTAAATGAACCATTACCGCGTAGAAATTAATCAAACTATGTTCATAATCACGAAATCTCTCCAGGGCCTTAAAAGGACATTTTGAACCACTTTTACATTTTAAAGGATCCTATTTAATCGCACCGAATATTTTCTATAATGTTATTCGGTTTAATAATTCCGATTTTATTTCAGCTCGAAACCAAGCAGACCTCAGGTCAGACTTTGACTTTAATCCACGCTGTTAAAATTTATTTGTCAGCAAAGGGCAACATAACAAAATACTGCACCCACTGCGGGGGTACTTCTAAAAAGGCGTCTGGGGCAGATGACGGCTCAGCCGGAGCTTTTTCCCATCATTTATGCGTCTTATAGCATCACGGTTGTTGTCACACCAGTACGTGTTACAGACTATGCAACGAAAAATGGAAAGAATTAATTAATCACAGATACCGGCATGAGTACGTGCACAGAATTAAGACACGGGTCACTGTTCAGTTGTCCAAAGGGAAGTTTTATTAAATATTATTTTTATTAATATCCAAACGCTAGGCGATTTTGATCAAACCGACTATATTTAAGTAATCAATGTAAACGTATTTATTGATCGTCACAATTTATCACAATTGCACCGCATGGCCGCTTACATCGATCGGCTTTCATGGTTGCAGAATATAAATGAGCAACTTCATACAAACTCGGGCGAAAACGCACAGGTGTTAATGTCCGCGTTTGAAAGCCCTGCGTCTCAAATGCAAAATAATGCGGACTATGTTATCGTTTACTTATAACCCGCGCTTCTGCATTAAACTGAAAGACTGTATCAATTAACTGGCATTTCCAAGCGTGGACGGAGCTCGCACGTTTAGTTAAACGTAGCAACATGTATGACTACGTACACAATTAAATGAAATAAAAATACATAAAAGAGAAACTTTTTTATCCTGCGGCGTTTTGAAATATTTCCGAAGCTTTACTCACATTTTTGTGTTAGTCGTATCCCCTGCCAGCCGCTGTCATCGGGTTTTAATGTTATGTTCTATGTGTCTTCAGCCCGTCCCATTGTGGTGGACTGGCATCATTTCTCACCTCCAATGGAGGCTCAGGCTCATGTTAAATACGCGAAACACGGGCGGAGCAGCGGCGGCCCCAGGGCGGTGGGGGTGGAGTTTGCCGGCTGTAATGTGCGCTTTCTACGGGGGGCCGCCGGGTGAACAATGCTCAGGGTCCCGTGTGCGAGAGCCGGGTGATGTCATTGGCGACCAATGGAGGAGCGCCGCAGCCGGACCGGGGAAGAATTAAAGCTCTTGGCTCGGCTCGGTTCGTCCTGGCTCGACTCAACTCGGATCGGCACGGCTGAAAGCTTAAAACCCGGATGTCTGTTTGTACTGCTCACGGCCGTCCGGGCTGCTTCTGCATTAGAGTCTGAAATGTGCAAAATCATGCCTGCTGCGCGAAAGCGTCCGGAGTCACTTGGCTTCCGTAAATCAATCACATTTGTTAATTGAAAAACATTATTATTTCTGTTAAAACATTAAGTATTCGAATTGGAGACATATGTGACCACTTTAAATGTAGCTGTTTTTAATTTTCATTTATTTTCATTTCTTTTCTGTTTGTTTGTATTTCATATGATTTGTTCCAGATTTACTCATTTAATAAAAAACCCCAGTGCAACGAAAATATTTTCAAAATAATGATACATTTTTCACACATCCAGGCTCACCCTGATACACAGCCAGCGACTACCCTTTTTTGATATGACTTTCAACTGCATTTGCAATGGGGCAAATCACAATGCATGGGAACATTTTTTTCCAGTTCATCAGTTATGTGTTAACTTTGTGCTTTACTATTTAAGGAAAATGTTAGGCATAAGCAGATAATCGGCCTTTTGCACTAGTTTAAAATAATGTAGAGTTGTGAGCCCCCTCCTAAAAGCGAGGATCTTTGTGAAGTTCAAAACAAGGACTATATTTTTAATGCTTTTCCTGGGCTCAGCCCAAGTGACCCAGGAAGCCTTTACAAAATGTCAAGTAATATTGTTGGCAGTAAATCTCCCTGCCCCTCAGTGAAGGGTGGCTTGTGCTGTTTATCTGTGTGAAGGTATTACAGTATGTGGTGTGTGTATGTGTTTCTGTCTGTAACTGTCTGTTTGTCTGTTTGTCTGTGTGTGTGTGTGTGTGTGTGTGTTTCTGTGTTTCTGTGTTTCTATGTCAATGTGTGTGCGTGCGTGTGTGTGTTCTGTGGGTGGGGCTGCGGCTTTAACACCGCCCGACCGAAAAGCATCCAAGTGCTCTATTTATATGTAGAGGCAGAGTGAAACCACACAGGACAAGTATTCATGCATCTATAAATAGTGCAGCTCTGTTGTTCTTTTAAATACACAATCGAAAATGATCATAGCTTTTCTTAAAGGCAAACGGCGTGGGATTTACCGAGACATAAAACTGAGAGAATAAACTATTATTTCCCAGAAATTAAGAACTGATATGCATATAATTTATAATTCATATACATATATAGTTTGAACAAGTCCTACACTTTTTGCTTACTCACTTGTTTATTTTGATTAATTATTTTAATGTATTTTGAATACTCCGGCAACAACAGAATGAAAAGTAAAAATTGCTGGCATCCTGCAGGTTCCCGCAGCATAGCGCTGAAGAAGTGGCACCGTCAGAAGTGCTCCTGAAGTTACAGTCGCACAAGCCGCGCCTGCAAACATCTGTCGGCTGCCTTTAATAGGACACAGCACCCGTCTGTGATGCTGCTCACCGCGGTGGAACCAACACCTGTCTGTGCCTCGTGCTCCTGCCTCTTTCTATAGTGCCAAGATACTCATGTGTGGAAACATTCTCCTCTCACCTTCGGGGTATTTTCAGGTCCCTCTTCTCCTCATCAAAATCACCTTCATTCTTTATTCTCTGATTTTCTCTTTTTTCCTCATTATTTTGTTCCACCGATTGTTTCTGGAGGTACTCTGACTTCGTTGTGTGGAAAACAAAGCTGCAATATCCATCCTCATCAAAGATCATGTTCTGAAAGTGCACGCATGACATGACCACTCAATATTACCCGTTCATTCATTTCGGTACCCGCTTATCCTATTCAGGCTTGCGGGGGGGGGGGGGGGGGGGGGGGGGGGGGC
>JAODJW010000039.1:16314019-16329212 GCA_026777045.1 Hyperopisus bebe | reverse complement strand
CGCTTATCCGTTTTGGGTCGCAGAGGGTCCAGAGCCTATCCCGGAAGCTATGGGCGCGAGGCAGGGAACAACCCACCAGGATAGGACATCATCCCATCACAGAGCACACTTACACAGCATTTACTCACACATGCATACCTCCACTTAACCTCAGCATGTTTTTGTACTGTGGAATAGACCAGAGTACCTGGAGCAAACCCCATGATGGCATGGGGAGAACATGCAAACTCCACACACATGGGACCCAGACAAAGACTCAAATGCCAGTGCCAGGAGTGTGAGGCCACAGTGCTGACCACTGCCCCACCCCAGCTTGTAACCCAGCCTATTACAGCCGATAAAAGGGGGGGCGTCCCCCAGGCCATCTGAACATTTTGCATGCATTTATTCATTCCATTTGGTTCCCCTTTACCCCATGATATATTTTGAAATATTGTGTCAAATAATTTTATGGCATAGCACAATATATTGCAACATATTATAGAATTTCAGGACATAAAGTAGGATATTGTGACGTGCCGCGTCATACTGAACCATATCTAATGTCTTCAGAGGCACATAATGTCATCTACCATTCTGACCACCTTTTACACAGGCACCATGGAGAG
This sequence comes from Hyperopisus bebe, assembly GCA_026777045.1. NCBI lineage: Eukaryota > Metazoa > Chordata > Actinopteri > Osteoglossiformes > Mormyridae > Hyperopisus > Hyperopisus bebe. Next base: position 16,328,604 of record JAODJW010000039.1, on the reverse strand, counting down.
TATCTTCACAAACTGCATAACAGCCAAGTTCAGATCCTGAGAAGCCTCAGAACACCAGTCCCTCAAGCTTAAAATCTATAATGACCACTGTGCCCCTGGAATAATCAGGGGTCCATCGCACCCCTTCCACAGCCACTTTACCCTACTGCTCTCTGATAGGACGTTATGTAGCCTGAAAGCCAGGACAGTGAAAGTTTAAAACAGGCACTTTGACTGCTGAGTGGTCTAGCCCTTCGCCCTTCCCAGTCAGTGGCCATTCTAGACCATTTTAACTGAGGCCAGTTGTTCTGTTGGGGGGGGGGGGGGGGTCAGATGCTTTTGACCTTAATGTCCTCTGAGTATTATTTGCACTACATTGCCAGAATTCAGAAGCAAAAGATTTTCTTTTGAAAACTGGTAAGTTATGCAATGCTTTGCTGTTACATTTTACAGTTTTCCCATTTTGGTATCTCACTCTGATCTCTTGTTTAGACTGCCTTGCTTCCACAAGCCTGATTTATTGAATTATTATAATTTTTTTTGCCGTTAACTTTGCTTTTCGCCAACCGAAGTGACTCATCCACCCAGCACACCTGTGTTAAGAGTCTGCCGAGAAAATATGCTTAAGTTTATGTTTCACCTGTTCCCAGCACACATAATTTTAGGCCACATAAATGTTAATAATAATAATAATAATAATAATAATAATAATAATAATAATAATAATAATAATTATAATAATCATCATCATCATCCAATACCTTTATTTCAGTAGCACAGATATTTACGGGGACTAGGGGGGCCATGCATGTTGTCACAGGGGTATTGACCCCTGCGAATGTCTTTTATATTCATATTTATATTCTAGTCATCAGAGTATTCTAGCACTATGACCAATATGACCGTAATTTCATAAGCCTAGATGCTGATACTGCCCCATTTGGCTCCAAAACATTACATCAACAGAAAATTATGGAAGTGACCAGTTTGTTCTCATATATATGCAATAGAAGTATGTAGTGTTGATTCATATATAGAATATTGGGTGATCAGATAAAATCTGATTAAAATTCGGGATGTGCTGCAATTGCTAATACCTGAAATAGCCCAAATATATCAAGCCCTGTAAGGCTCCTCAACACAGTCTGCCAAGCAACCAGGAGGGTTAACTCGAGCTGAATTTACAAGCATTAATTAACTGATCCTTTAATCAATGGTAGTAAACGCAGACAGTCGCCTAAGAAAGGAGGGGTCAATTGATATTTGTGAACACTTAGCAAACAAAAACAGGACTGGGGACGTTAGAAATGGGGTAATGCAGACGGGATGGGACAAGCCGCCAGGGACACGAGCTGCCCGGAATGTGCTCAACGAAGCAGCTACGCTCTTCTGAGTAATGTACTTCAGAGCGTAATTAAATATTTACGGCGAGGAGCATCAGAGAGGCGGCTGCTGTGCCTCTGGACCGACACACGTGTTTCTTAGATGTCTGCCGCCTCCTTCCTACAAAGGATGTATTTTCTCGCTCAAAGCGTTTTCCAAAGTAGCAGCTATACCGCATTTACACTAACCTTATAATGTGGGTGCCTCCATAGCAAAGTGACGTGAAGCAAACTGCTTCAGAACTGATTAGTGATATTTAAATGGTATCTCTGTTCATCTGGAGATCATGGCCTGAACAATTGTGTCTTGCGTTACAGACTTGTGACACAATCCAGTACATCTGCTACATTGCAAGATACATTCAAGTCTTTTTCAAGAAATCCTGTCCCTGGTCTCCAACAGCTTTCCTGCTTTCCTGAGACACTCAGAGCCTTGTGACTTACAGGATTACACTCTTCCCTGTTGTCGACTGTCTTTTTTTTGGCTTTTTTTTTTAAAGCGGTTGTTAAAATCAGCATGTCTGACAGAGGATTCTGCTTATTGTAAAGTCTCTGTAAGTTCAGAACAGCACCTACCAAACAATTTATAGCTCATGTTTTAGAGAAAGAAACAGACAAAATAGGACATAGCACAAGGTATCACCATCTACCGCAATGGCCTATAGCTATCAGTCATTTCTCAACAGGATCTTCTGACAGGGGAGGTATACAGCGTATTCTGGAAAATTCTTATATTTTAAAACTATAATTTTTCAGACCTGGCTCCAGATATTTGAAGGTGCACAGATGGGCACAGTGTGGAGGTAACAGCTTGCATAAACAATATATCTGAAAATAATAGGGGGTGGGGCAGGCAGCCAGATTCTCGACAGCATGTCGATCTCTGCCCCTGAACACCACAGTGAGAGTATTTGAGCACAAAATACAGTGTCCTCAGGAGGCTTACAGGGCCATGAAAAATCATACTATACTGTACTATACTATACTATACTATACTATACTATACTATACTATGCTGTATTGTACCATGCTATACTGTACTATGTTACACCAGACTGTACTATACTATACTACAATGCACTGTACTGTACTGTTATATTATGTTATACTGAGCTATAATACTTTGTATTTCACTATGCTATGCAATACTATACTATAATATGTCAAATTATATTAGCGATCATGTTGACATTACTAGCCAGTAAGTTAAAATGGTAGAACAGGCAAGACGGTGAGGGTTTACTGACCGGGGGTGATCTGCTAGGCAGGCTGAGGGTGTCTCTGCCACTGATGTGTAGGTGTAGAGAGGCCAGGGGGCATGTTACGTGGCAATTTTTCCAACAAACACAGGCTGGAGCGGCGGAGTCAGAAGAGGCGTAGGCCGAAGCGAGAGGAGGCGGGAGAGGAGAGGGCCAGCTGAGCTGTGGAGGACACTGGGAGGGGTGGGCTGACAGACGCCCTGAAGGCCGGAATCCAAGGGGGAGAGGCCCCCCGTGAGGAGCTAGGAATACAGGTTAACCATACAGGTTAACAGGTGATCTTCAGCTCTGTGACACTCACCAGGAAATTCTGCACAGCAGAGTCCCAAAAAGAGATCAGGCTGCAAACCGATTAAGCAGCAGCTCATTTTCAGTTATAACTCAAAAATTAATAATTCATTCATTTGAAGTCTGAAAGGTCACCCAGACTCTGGGACTGGTGCTTGTTTGGTTTAAACCAGTATATTTCAGTTCCATCTAGTTAGCGAAAAGCAAGGATCATTACTTGTGGTTAAAGGTGATGTCATCTCCAGCACACAAACCAGTCTCATGTGTGATCCCTATCCTCTGCGCTGAGTCACCTTGTTTTAATGATGACATTTTTCACTAAGGCTAGGAGGATGTCATCCATTGCAAAACCAGGGGAAATGTGCTGATCTGTCAGATTTTAAATGCCAGTACAGCTAAGGAACAATGTTTTACTACATAGATAACTACAGATGACTGGAGGTGATGATCACCTTCTCACATACCCCTTTAGGTCAGGCTTCTTCAACTCTGGCCCTCGATTCCAAATACAGGCCTTGTTTTCAGTTCACCCAGGCAGTTAGTTTAATAATTACTGATTCTGATTGGCCACAGAGGCTTCACACCTGGCTCACAGATAAAGGAAGGCTGGAGAATCAGCTCGGCCCTTGAGGACCGTGATTTGAACAGCCCTGCTTTAGGTAGAACCATTCCAGAGCCACAGATGAAGGGGGTGAGGTCAGCATCAGCCTGACAGCCCGGGGGGGGCAACGCCATCTGCAGGAGGCTAACTGAGGAGGATATCAGATGCTGGCCGATATCCTCTGACTACAGTACAGATCATATAATAAGCTAGTGGACTGGCATTCATTTTTGTACAAGGTGTTCCCTGCTCATTTAAAGAGGAAGGTAATGTACGGGGGATACAGGAAATCTGGTAGAGTGTGTAATAGACACATCGCAGGACTCCCTGCCTACCTGTCAAAAACAGCATGGAGGAATATCTGATAGTAAGAGGTAAGGAAACAAAGCAGTCACTCTTAGTTGCACTTCTGGGGTGAACTTTCCTGTCAGGCATATTAGCAAACTTTTGACGGTTTGTTAAATTTGTCAAAGACTTGTTAAAAAGAACCTCAAAAAAAGACGTTGAAGAATCTGAGAAACAGAAAATGTCTGTCTCAGGCTGCAAAAATATATGGGGGGAAAAAGATTATCCAGCACTGATTAATGGGCTTAATGGCGACTTAGACGGGACGTTTTTCCGGTGTGAATGAGGAAGACCTATAGCACCTTCAGAAAGTCAGTCTAATCACATGTCTCCTGGCTGCCTCCCCTTACTCAGTTCTTTTTATTTTGTACATTTCACAGGGTGTCAGAATTGAATCAATGTTCTTGCCAGAATTGTGGGTCAGGCGAAAGATTGGAATGCCTTTCCTCTGATGTCCACTATGGTCATATTACAATAATCCTTTATTGGTCATTGCACAAGTACAGGTATATAGGAAATCATTTCCTTGCCTACTCCATCTTGCTCTTCAAAGCTCATGGGTGATAGCACAGGGTCAGTCATCATCCAGCACCCCTGGAGCTGGGGAGTTAAGGGCCTTACTCAAGAGGCCATAGACATGTTACTGTTCTGTTGAGCCCAGACCTCAAACCAGTGACCCCCTACTCAGGGGCACAGAGACTTAGCTTGATGAGCTTTAGTCACTGCTTAAAAAATGGTAAAAACAATCAACTAGCCACCCCCCAACCTTGTAATCTCGCTGCCCTCCCCACACTGCAGAACCATACAAAACTTTTTCATGTCTTGTCCATGACCATCTTGTCCTCCACATCTGACTAACGAATAGCTTTTTGACATCTTTCACTCCTGCTGGCTGCATGGCATGATTGAGGTTGATCACATGATGTCAGAAAAGTGACTAATACAGATTCTATTGTGATGTGTAACGAGGACAACAAAAGCCCTTTGAGTGAGAAGCAGAAGGGTCTTGAAGGGCCACCATGCTGGGCAGCAGCTAGGTCACAGCGCGGAGAACGACATCGAATTGGCTGTGTTTATAAATAAGGAGTACCAAATAAAGATCCCTGCCTTTTCCAAGTTGGAAAGGTTGAATCATCTTATGATGATAGCCATTCAGCTGTCAACCCAGGAATACCGAATTCATTGCGAATTCCTTCTGAAACTTTTTTGTTTTCTACACGGGAAGATGCACTCTGTTTATTATCCGTGTAAGAACTGAATTCATCTTTCAGCTGTTGATTCATAGGTTTCAAAATTCAATATTACAGTGGAACAGTTTCATAGTTCCTTAGCACTCCATTGGATAATACCTAAGTTGCAGAACAAAGTGTGCTTGTAGAAAATTTGTGCAGATTGACATAATATCTGTTTATCCGTCCTGACTTAAGTTACAGAGGTATGCAGGTCATTATTCAGCAAAACCGGTATGTTTTTTGCCTCGAACAGGAGGTGAATCATCCTCACGGTCGCTAGGCAACAGGCAAATATTGTTTTGCGATGGGTGAAGGAAGTGCATGGCCAGGGAGAGAGGCCAGCTTCACGGAGCAGAGAGGGTGGTCTTTAAGTGAAACAGGCACAATAGCTATGCTGCCGAGATAATCAGAAAATGAATATAGCTGAGAGAAAGAGAGAGAGAAAAGAGGAAAAAGCTCCCACCTCAGCAAAATCATGTCATGTGATCTCTATTCATTCTGTGGAAAACTTTATTTTCTTGCAGTTCCCCAAAATATTGTATCCAATTTTTTTCCCAAATTATTATTATTATTATAGATACTTTTATCTAGTGGGTTTTTTGTTACAAAAAAGAACATATTTTACAAATTAAACGCACACAGTGTTTTTTTTACTGTCCCCATTACAGTCGGTACCCAAAGTGAGGCATGAAACACCTCTGGACACATGAGGCAATGGCTGGCATGGCAGCACACTGTTGACGAGGTGACGGTTTTTAAACACTGTAAAGCAGCAGCTGTTTATAGGACAGCGGGTCACGTGCTGAAATGTGTGCGGGGGGGAGCCAAATCCTTTAAATGTGAGATTGGCCTCGAGGGACCCGGGTTCAGCCGCAGCGTACAGCTGTTTCCCCCCCAGGGTCCTGAGGCAGGCAAGGCCAACGTGCCTCAATGCCAGTTCATGAAGTTCACGCAAGTGGACGGTCTGCTGAGCTCCCCTCCCTCTTTAAGCGTAGTGTGACGTCCCTCAGCAGGATGGAGGTGGCCGTGTGACCCATTATCCAGGCTCGAAGTATAAACATAGCGACCCTTTGAATCCCCACAAAGCCTGGTCCCGCTCAGCATGGCGTGGATTCCAAGCAAAAACAGAACGATGAAGTAAAACTGAAATAAATATGTGGAATTTAGCAATAAACACACAAGCAGGATGCAGAGGTGGTCATGCCACAGCTGTCGCTCTTTAAGAAAGGCACATGGCTATTTAAAGGCTGTTCTCATTAGCATTGCGAGCTGTTTATTCACAGGCTGATTATAAAAAGTAATGCATTAATAAACAGCTATAATCATTGTGTAAAAAATAAAACTGGTGAGAAATATTTAGTTGGCAGGCTGATTTGAGGATGTAAGATGCAGGTAAGACTCAAAAGCCGTCCCCATCCTTACATGAAGGACTGATTGCTATTTTTCTTACCAGAAGTTCCATCATGGCAAACAAATTTTAAGAGGCTTGTGTTCAGTGTTCTGGCTGCTACACTTGGTTCCTGATTGCATAAGGCATCACATGGACAGGATACTTAAGCCAAAGCTTAATAAAGAGACTGGTTACCTCTGTCCTCTGCCTACTCCAATGACGACGTATGTGCTGTTTACTATATCCTTTCATACTGTACTTATAATCCCCAAATGCAGAGGACGACTGTGTTTTTAGGAAGTACACGTGTTTGTACACTCTTCCGTTTAATGGTTTACTCCGCTCACTGTTGATGGTTTCAGGTTGTTTTTTCAAGGAAAACATTAGTCAGACAATGCGTGGGAACATTTTGTCCCTATCCTGATCGTCGTGTAACCTAGCTGAGCTGGCTCATGGCTACCCAGGTGATGTCATCACATCGTCGCTCTTTGTTTTCTCTAAACTGACCGTTTTGAGAAGCTTTCTGAGAGAGAGACTGACTTCAGCAGGGTTGAGTTGCCGGTTGGTGGATGGCGCCACGCATCTGAGTCAGGGGGTGACATCAGCCCAGCAGCCTATCAGACTGGCTTTCCAAGTGAGGCATCAGTCCACTAGGCCTGTTGTGTCATGGTTAATGCAGTTGTTCGTCCGGGGACAGTGGGAACTCTTAGTTCATCTGACAAAATATCCACCAGCTTGGTGGGATGAGCAACGCTCATTGGCTAGCTTGAGTGGAGAAACGGGACATTCGGCCTCCAGTGGGTTAGACGAGTCGTTCAGAAAACCGCTTCCCAGTTGAATTTGATTCACATTACATGATGTCACTCAGATTCCTGTCATTCGATCTTCTGTGTGTCACATTATTTATGATACGTAGGAAACATGAGCCTTTGCGGGCAAAATCTTAGCTTTCATAAATCTACTGAACCGTCTCAGAGTCAACATTAATTCGATTTATTCAAAAATCAATAATATCAGAGATACAGAAGCACTTCATTCACAGATGATGGTATGTACAGCAGTTTTAGGGAAATAACTTCGAAAGTTTAGCTGGTTAAGTTAGAAGTTGGGCCGCAATGTTTGAAGTGAAATGGAAAGCTAAACAAACAAAGCTAGCTATGTGAGTTATTGCCAAAAGTTACTGTGAAAGTTAATTTGAGGGCAGATTTGAAGCAGGTGATGTCTTTCTGTTACAGCTGTGGGGTCTGTTACCCACATTTTTTCTCCTCTTTCTACATGCGTGTGTCTATCACAGTCTATTAAGGTGAGGTTTGAGCAGTGATGACCTTAGCTCCATCCCACTTGGCAATAAAAAGCGTTAAAAGAAGATGTGATTCTTACATCAGCCACTATAAAGCTTCATTATGCTAGCCATGTCATTACAAGCACTGATTAGTTTCCCCAACAAAGGCCCTCAGATAGGCAATTAATAATCGCCAATTTGTATTATGTAACATAATAATGTTAGTGATTTTCATGTGACTCGCTGAAGAGGGGAAGTGATATTCTCGGTTTCTGTTACGTTTTTTTTACTTCAGGAAAAGGTGTACCTATTTAAAGGTCACACGGCAATTCTGAAAGCAAAGTAGCAGGATGTGAAACTGTATAAAGAGGAAGGACAGTGTCACAGTGTTGATCTCAGAATTACCAGAAGACACTCATAGAGTTTATTTTTTCCAATTAGATTTTTGACCATAAATATATGTAATTTTCTTCAACTGTGAAAGCATATATGCCTCAAGATGTCCATGAGATGTCCCTGGGTGGCAAGCAGGCTTTCCATAACAATGAATTATTCAAAATCTGAAGTGCTTTTCATAATTCTATACATCTCCATCCTAACCACCTCTTTTCATAATTACTTATCCTGTGCAGGGGTCTCAGTAATTGTGTGCTTTCACTTACACTTATTTGAAATTGAATTCTCTGTATTGGATAACAAACTAATCAAATAACAGTGTGATGAAATTCAGCAACTCATCTCCAATAGGATAAGGACTTTCTACACTACCTTCTCTGGTGCGGGGTCACCATGGACCCCCGCCACCGCCACCTCACTCTGACCTAAAATCTGGACATTATTCACACAACAACAACATAATGCTAGACCTACTTTCCATCTGTAGAGTTAACAGATATCAATTAATCTCAATATAGGGACACCACCAGTACAGGTGAAGTACTACAGGTAGGATTTGTTATCTGACATTATGTTATGTTGATCTGCAGTTAGGCGTGATGGGCGTGGTGTATTAATTACATCTGTGTAATGCAGTTACACTGTCTGTAATGTCCATTTGTCTTGCCGCAGGGCAAAGGCCATAAAAAAAAAAGGTTCCTCTTCGCTTTCATGATTTCCCAGGTTCCCCAATCCAGGCCTGGAGGAACGTAACTGCCACTCGCCAAGGGCCTGATGGATGGGCTAGAGGACCACAGCATCACACAATTGAAAACGTTAAGTCAAGCTAAACACTTTCCAGCAGCTGATTATTGCCCTGTAATGAACAGTCATTTAGCAAATGACTTGACAACAAGAGGCCGTTCTATACAGAGGCAAGTCAGAGAAAAATAAACTTTTAAAAATGAAACATAGGTCAGGTCAAGTGTTCCAATAACTAGAAAGACTAACAGTTACAGTAGTTAAGCATTTAAACACACTTAAATGTCTTTTCCTTTCCATAATGAGCTTGACTTTTATCCCGCCCGCTGTGTTGATGACATTGAGGCAATATGGTAGACGTCACTCAGAAAAACACTTGTTTGTGTTTGTCGTCCTTAACTGCAAATTAAACATGACCTTTAAGCTGGAGCTAATGTGCCTCCGCAGTAAGTTTGTCTGTTTTTCTTGCTACGTGTAGCTGTTTCAGAAAAGGTCGCACAAGCCTACGGCGTAAGTCCAAACGTGGGCGTCAGCCTGTGCGGCAGACCGCGTTACGACACCATCGACCGCCGAGCTGTGTTGACGCACTTCACCTGAGCAATCTGAGTGCCAGGAGACATCTGCTGGAACGGGGGACAGGATAAACAGGAACTTTGATGGCTTCGGAAAATTCCAGAAAAGTTCTCCTCTGCTATTCGTGACATGATTAAATCAGTCCATCCATCCATCCATCCACCAAACCTATTCCTATGCAGGGCTGCAGTGGTCCAGAGCCTATCCAAGCAGATCCAGGCACAAAGGAGTGAAGAACCTGGGATGGGGCACCAACCCTTTGCAGCTGAGATTAGCATGGTCTCCTCACACCTCTGGAGATCAGGGTGGGATTTACTGCCCCAGCTTCATGTGTGGAGCTTTCATGTTCTCCCCGTGTCGTTGTGGAGGTTCCACTGGGTTCCCCGGTCCCCCCAAATTCTAAGAACACTCAGAGGTGAATTGGACTTGCCAAGTGGTCTGTATGTATGAGACAAAGCCTCTACTCAAATAATGTGCAAATCTTCCTGAAAAGACATCAAGCATGCAGACGCAAAGAAGTGTAGAAAGGGCCATTATTAATGATTATTATAGCAGGCACTACATGTGGGAGGGGCATCCATGCTCATCCAGCAGCATGCCGGGACTGGAGCCTTCCCCAACCCAGCCGTAGGGTTTGAACCCACAACCTTCCGGCCACGGCACAAATAGCTCACCTCCGGAGCTACACCCCACCCCGTGAGAGAAAAGCCTCAACTGGGATTCAGCAAAAGTTCCTAAAAGGGCATTTTTCTGTTAGAGGTGGTATTTCGTTATTTTGTTACAAAATGGCCTGTGATGCTATAACAACTTCTGGCATTTGCCCGAGGGTGTTTGACACAGAAAAGTAAAAATTAATTAAACCCATGTTATCCACCTTGTTCCACAGCGTCTTTTCCATTCAGCCTAATGTGCTGGAATAATCTCTTAGGAATAGCATTCGCCTCGTCCGACAAAAGGAAGGCGACATTGTCACCAGGAAAGAAGGGGAAACGGTGAATCATTTTGCCATCTCACGAAGATGCTGTTCAGCGAGTTATCACCTTTTGCAGCTCCTGTTTCATACCATGCAGATTCTTTATTCGCTTTAATTAAAATACCATTTCATTGTCTGCGATATGCAATATTTAATAATGATCCTAAATCCACCGGGGGGGGGGGGGGGGGGGGGGGGAGCGCTTCATGTGGACGGACACCCTGCCATGTGTTCATTCATCATGCTCTGGACTTCCTCCCATGACCAGCTCTGCGCAGCACTGATTGGACTGGTGAAATATTCAAGAATCGTACTGACACACAATGATTGTCTGAGAGGACTCGGTCTGAGGTTTGTTGATTCTGGGGCCCAATTCATAAAGTTGAGGGCCCCTCTGCTCCCTCAAGTGTAGTGACTGTTTGTGGCCAGCAGGGGCCCCCAAACCTTCGGGTCCCATCCGAATGCATGGTGGTGGTAAACGTTGCCTCACCTTGACAGAGCATTGGGGCAGAGGGTGAGATTTTTCTTTTGCTCACCCACGTTCTTTCTGCTTGCATGTGGATTCATATGGATTCAGAACAAACCAGGTGAACCGCTGTCTCCTGACTGCCCCTAGTGTCCCATCCACAGTATGACTTTCTTAAACACATTGCCAGGTCTTTCCTCATCTTTTCACTCCTCTGGTCTACCTGCTCAAGCCAGGACTCAGGCACGGTGCTCAGTATGGCTCCGTTTTGCCAGATGATCACCACTCAGTCCCTCTGCTTCAGAGGAGTTTAGGAGCAGATCACAGATGCCTGTTCACCAGCTTCATGAACCTTCATCCAAGTGTGCAGAGAGAAAAAAACGGTAACATGTATTATGTTATGTATTAATTAACCACAAACTAAGTCTTACATACTGATCTCACGTTAATTCATAATTAATGAATTGTGATGTATGTATTATCTCAGGCAGGTACCATATTTGTTACAATATGTATTCATTCTGTAAACCTTTGTGAACTACTGAAGGAACTATTGAAGGAACAAGTAATGAATAACACAAGTGAAATACTGATCTCATGTTTGCTCATCATTAACGAATCGTGACTTACCTTTTGTCTCAAGCAGGAACTATATTTGTTCATAATTTGATCATGATTTGTACTTCAGTAGTAACTGAGTTATTACTTAGTATTTGAGCCTGTCGCAGAAAAAACTCCCCGGGAGAGTTAACAATGAAGTGATACTTCTGCAGAAACGTTTCAACTCCATGTAATATATGATGCCAGGTTTCTACCAGGACTTTCCCAGGCATGTGCAGCCACCTGATACAGCGTCACTGAGAACCTCTTTACTTCAGGAAGTCCATTAACAGCCACAGCTTTGGAAGGAGATGATACAGAAAGTTCCTCCATGGAGCCCATCCATCAGACTGTGGCAGGTCTCCTATGATCCTGGCCCACCTCCCTTTACCAAAACCAGGGTTTGTTGTTTCTGGAGCCACCTTCAGATAAATAGCTAGCAAGCAGAGTCTGAAGATCATAGTTAGCTAGCTAGTTAGCAGAACATGCTGCTTCGGCATCTCCTAAATAAATAATGCATTTTTTTATATTTAGTGTAGTGACTGGGGGCCAAACCTCAGGGGCCCCATGCAAACACCATCACTGAGTGCAATGCTCCCATTTTCTCCAGCAGTGCTCCCCATCTGAGGACTTCAGCGCAGCTGCATGCTTAAGGTTTCTAACAAACCGTGAAAGGCCCCGCGATTTAGGCCGCAGCCCTGCTAACGGGTAACATGGGGGGTGGGGCACAGCGTTAAATCACTACGCTGTTAGATCACCACACCATTCAACCAGCTATGCTCTGCTGCCGATAACCAGACAGAAACAAAAGTCACACGTGAGTGATCTTTTAAGAATGATAGGTATAACCCCAGTGAATTATTAATCACCTTGCTTTATTTAGCAAACAGCACCTAAGGGAGGATCAGGCAGCAACTCTCAGACGACAGAAGCTAAAAGCTTTTCTCAAGGGTCCAGCGGTGACATCACCCAGCGAGCCACGGGAGCTGAACCGATGACCTTCTGATCAAAAGCACAGTCTTAAGGCACAGAGCTACAACCCCAGCTAATTTGTGACTGGACAAACGATCAAGCAGCTCACCCTCAAATATATAAATGGAATAAAACACTAAAAAATAAAAATGTAAAAAGCATGGCTTGGCGGGATAGGATGTTCTCCCTGGGATCGGAAGGTTGCTGGTTTAAATCCCATGGTCCGCAAAGTGATGTCACTCTTGGGCCCTTGAGCGAGGCTCTTCACCCCCAATTGCTCTAGGGTCTGACCCTGCTTTCTCAAAAAATGTACATCGCTTTGGATAAGAGCATCTGCTGAATTAAAATGTTAAAGGAACATCTCCCTAGATTCATCTTTAGGCTTAATTTAGCTCCAGACAATTTGACTCCATGTCACACAGTAACTGTTTCCTAAGAAAGATTAACGATGATTATAATGGCGTGAAAAACTTCTTCATCTCTTAGTCACACCTATCATGTTACTGCAGGTCTTTAGCCATGAAACTCAGAAATGTTCTATATGACAAGGGGGTTAGGGAATGGATTTACTGTGTCATTCCTGATGTCACTGAGTCCAGTATTCGTGTTACTCTGCGAATTGTGAATTCCATCCATCCACCATCTAACCGCCTGTCCTGGTGACTCAAAACAAGTGACATTTGGAAACAGGACATTTGTGTTCGTTGTGTTGACCTTAACATTTTGATCATGAGAATGGGGGCGGTGTGTGGCTCAGCAGGGTCGATGTATCCGGAAAAAACACCTAGTTTGTGCTTTAACAACAGGCAGATCTGAATCTTCATCACACTCAATGAATCAGAAATATATATATAAAATCATGCGTAAACACAGAATGGTTCAGAGGTGTTGCACCAGTCAATCAGACACATGCTAATTCAAACAGCCCACAGGAAAGCTATGCTAACTCACTGAAGGTCAGAGTGAACCCACAATCCCCACAGCTGTGAGTTGGCAAGATATCGGTCCTGTTTGACTAAATAAACATATTAGGTCCGATCTTTGTTTCATTTTATGATGATTTATTGCAATTAATATAAAGATGAAAAGTGAACTTCTGAAGTGAGTTCTGGCTGTGAAGGCTCCGTAATGCACTGGCATCCTGTCCAGAATGTAGCCCTGCCTGGTGCCCTGTGCTGCCTGGGAAAGACTCCAGCCCCCCACCCCCACCCCCAGGACCTTGAACAGAATAAGCGGATGGATAAATGGATTTTTAGTGTGCAGAACTCCACTTTACTTTAAAAGTGTTATGGGTAATTTAGAGATGCCTATTAGCCTGACTTGATGTCATTGGACAGCTGGAGGAGACTGAAGCACCCACAGGAAACACCAATTGACACCCTACCCCCCTCCCCCGCCACCACCCCAACAGTGGCTAAACTTAAGAATAAATGGCGTCTGTTAAGGGCCTGAGGTGGCAGGAAACTGGACCGGAACTGGCACCAGGTTCCTCTTTCAGCTAAGAGCTCGTCCCCTTGCTGGTGCCCAGCTGGCCAGTAATGGTAGGCGATGGGTGAAGTGACCTGTGCGGGATGCAGATTGTCGGGGGCGGAGATGGGAACCAGTGAGGTGACATGTGGCCTATTGGTGCCGGCAAGTCACATGCCAGTTTTGGGCTCGGAGCTCCTGAGGAATACTCTGGTAAACAGCACCGGGAGAAATAATTTAAAAATGCAAGGGGAAGTGCCTCACTCTGATGGCAGCCAGAGTCCTCAGCCCATCTTCCCAAATGAGCGCCATCCTAGGGAAATGCTTGCATTCCATCCAGCCCCATTGTGTCCCGGTGCTATGATGCGGGGCCGATGTGGAGCAGTAAGAAACGGCCTGAAGTGACAAGGGTCAAAATCCAGCCAGCTGGGAATGTCAGTCATGTGACCTGCCAGTCACATGACCTGTTCACTCACCTGGCCATGTGTGACTAGAGATCCGCACCATGTGTTAAATGGGCATTAGGTGTCATTATGTTTGTAATATTGTTCAATGTATAACAGCACAGCAAACTCGGTATGGTAAGAAAGGCCATTGAAGATGACCTCCAGGATGAGGTGAGCACTGTCTCCCTGACGA
>JAODJW010000039.1:16300225-16310397 GCA_026777045.1 Hyperopisus bebe | reverse complement strand
GGGGGGGCTTTTTTCATGTTTCTTTCACGCTCGGATGGGGGCCCATATTGAGCTGTCAGTCTCGGTGAGCGAAGACTGTCCTCTTTCTCGCAGATTGGCGGGAGTGTGCGTCCGTGGGCGTCAGAGCGTGACGCGAGCAGCTGGATCCCCGAGTCAGCAGATGCACAGAGCCCCCGATGGTGAGACAGGAAGCCACCGTCCACCACGCGGCGTCTTCTACATCAGCTCCTCTGGCTGGAATCGAGGAAAAGCGGGCGTGCTCCAGTCTGCAACCAGAGGATGGTGTGCAGTTCAGTGGGTTAGGCCTCTGTGATCAGAAGGTTGCTAGTTCTGATCCCATGGTCAGCAGAGTGATGTCACTACTGGCCCCCTGAGCAAGGCCTTTAACCCCCAGTTACCCCAGGAAGTGTTTGACCCTCTGATGCTTTGGGTAAAAGCATCTGCTAAATTAATGTAATATGCCTTAGTAAACATGGTGGACAAGTGAAGTAACCTCAGTTTTGCGATCATGCTCATATGTTCGCAAAAAATGGCATTTTTAGGAAGTCAATGTTTGTTTATCTCTGCTCTAATAAACACGTCAGAAGGTTGCAGCCTCGTCACGGCGCGGATGCGTTTAAAGCCACAGGGAAAGGAGCAGGCATGCCATTTAATTGCGATCTCGGCTGGGGAACTTGGGGCGACTCAGGCTGTATTAATTACCCAGCGAGACACACAGTTGGCTAATGGAAGTAGCATCATGCTTAACAAGTACAGCAGGTAAACCAGCTTTGATGCGTTTACATCCCTCCATCTTCCATAGCCCTTTTTGAAAAGGGATTTACAGCAAGCCATCAATTCATTCCTCTGCATGTCTTTTGAAATACAGGAGGCAACTCACACAACGTGGGGAGAACATGCAGACTTGCAGATGCAGATTCAACCCCCAACCCAGGAGGTTACATAAGGGCATGTTTGTTGGGGCCCCCATGCAAATGCATGATAAGCACCACTGCTGTTACAAGATGACCAACTAACTAACTAACTAATGCTATGTGACTCGTCTTCATCACGTGCCATCTTTGCCATTCAAAACTGCAACTCACAGCTGATTGGTCATTGCGTGATCAGCTGACCTTCCCTTCAAATGCCTGCCCTACAGTCCAAATCATAGAATGAGTGCAGGGGTGTCTCTACTTAGAGGTTCTGCATAAATCATTCCACAGAGGGTTGGCTCCTTACTGCTTCCTTCAAGAATAATGTTGGGACAGTTAGAGGAGAGACATTTTCTTTTTTAGAGCAGCGTTCCAGCCTGACAGCTACAGCCAGAATTATGTAATAGGCTATCACGTCCCGTCCCCCCCCCAAAGACAACCAAAGATAACTGAACACACATCACGAGGCCGGGGCTTGAGGAGCCGCGGACAGAGGATGAGAGAACATACAAAAGCAGGTCAGAAATTCCGTACTCATTATTATATATGTAAAGGAAGCTGAAAACTGCTGAAAAGGCTTCGGTGTCATTAGGCTGGAGGGTGTCCTTAGTCACCATGAGGCTGCGTCCGTCCCAAATGGACCAGCAAGCTGCTCCATAACAATGTCAAGACAGCATGCACGACGATCCAGAAACCACGACAACATTCCACAAATAGTCTCCCAAGAATTTCATCTGCGACATTATTTTTTGGGATATAAAAATGCTTTCATGGTTAAGAAGTGCAGGGATATTTATTTGCTGTTAAGGATTTAATCTTAATGGGGTCAATTTCTAATTGTTCAGTGTGGGGGGGATGGCATATTTGCTATTGATACAAACTGTGAAAATTCTTATTACATTTCTCTTAAGTGAAACCAGCATTAATTAAATCATCAATATAACTGAAGCTCACGCTTTCCAAAATATTCCAAAAAGTAGGGCTCTGAATGGTTGATAAAATGTGTGTGACATTATATTTAAAAGCATGGTTCTTATTAATATTTCAAAGCAAATTAAACAGAAAGTCTCACCCACCTCTCGGATTCTCAGAGTGACCTTGGAGGGTCTCCATGATGACATGACCATCGATCCGTCAATATTGCTTCATCTCATTTCATGCCGGGAGCTGAGGTTCCCAAACTCATATTACTCAGAAGGTGTCACGGCAACAGGGCCATCGCCATGGGAGATGGGAGTGTGGGTAGGCATGGCTGAGGTATCACAAATGACATCTAAAAACATACTATACTATAATTATTAAACCTGCGATATCTGCCATCAATCACTCCCTCAGATTTAGGTGTACAATAGTCACTATTAGGTAGACCTGGTTCTAAAAAGCAAACAGCTTCTGAACAGCAAATCATGGCTGCCACTGAGCACAGAACACAGATGGGGTCAGAGGGCTGTTACTACTTGTTGAAATAAAGTGGATCCTACCTGGCACCACATAGGGATACCTAATAAAGCGGGTCCTACCGGGTGTCGCGGAGGGATACCTAATAAAGCGGGTCCTACCGGGCGTCGCGGAGGGATACGTAATAAAGCGGGTCCTACCGAGAGTCGCAGAGGGATACCTAATAAAGCGGGTCCTACCGGGCGTCGCGGAGAGATACCTAATAAAGCGGGTCCTACCCGACGCCACGTAGGGATACCTAATAAAGCGGGTCCTACCCGGTGCCGCATAGGGATACCTAATAAAGCAGGTCTTACCCGGTACCTGGTACCTACTAATAAAGGGAACAGTGAGTATATGTATAACAGTAATTAATTTTCTAAAACAGACTAGTTAGTACTAGTTCTCATTCATGATAACATGGCATGATTCCAGTAGATTCTGTCCCTGATGTACCAAAGTTATCCAGCAGCATGTCCCTGGGGAGGTCCAGTCTGAGTGGCACCCTCAACCTCATGTCTGCAGGATAGTTCTGTCCACACAGCTGAATGTTCCTGCTGGTACACAAAGTTGTGCTTTTGAATTTTTCAGCAAGATTAAAAATAAACCTCATCAAAACAAACAGTAATAAACCATATGAATACACATCCTTCAGAATTTCTTCATCTGGCTATGATACAGATAGACTGTGATGCTATAAATGAAATTGTTTACTGTACACGACAGACAGCAAACCTTAGTATCTGAACAAAGCTCACAAAAAACATCAATCAAGAACATGCAGTATGCATGCCGTATTATAAACGTGTGTAGAACTTTAAGGGCTAGCAATGTAAAGCTAAGCATGGTCTCAGAACATGGACCGCAGAGATCTGGCTTTCATTTTGTAAAGCCCAACCCATTTACAGTATCTCCCAATGGCAGTTAAAAATATGCATGTAGTCATGGAAATTTACAAATCTCTCTATAAAAATAATCCAGGTACCTGAGAAAATAAAAACTGAATCCTTAATGACTTTAAAATGATACCACTTTGTTCAATCAAATTTTGCTCCAACTAAACAAGAGTATTTATGAGCAGGACATCCTGGCAGCATGGCAGTTAACGGAGAACTGGCAGTCTTCCTGAGAGACAGCTGGCTGCTCTTACAGAAATTCTCCTTGCTGCGCCATGTCCATGTTGGGGGCATGCAGGGAGCCAAAGAGAGTGCGGAGTATGGCACAAGTGCCACCTGGTGGGAAGAAGCCTGAACTGCACAGCTCACTCTCACCTGCCACGAGTATAACACGCAAACAGAGACCCGGATCTGAGGGGAGGATTATGGGATAAAGAGTCATTAACCAATAACGCAAGGGGGAGGAGTCTCTTCAGGGATCAATTTAATGGATTACAACCACTAAGGTTTTTGTGATGCAACAATTTACTATATATTACACAGACAAAAACGTAGTAAAGTCAATTTTTATTGTCATGACAGTCATGATTTTATTAAAAATTAAACATAAGTTGAAAAAAAATATATAATCTTGTTACAACAAAACATTTAAAAAATCTTTACAAATTGCACTGTTTTCCATGATACTAACAGTGTCCAGAATGACCTAGAAGATGACCTCCAAACCCGGTTCCTCCATGACGGTTAAACAAGCAGCTGCTACAGACTCCTTGATAAAAACCCGACAAAATGTTACCGTTATATTGTAACACCTTCACAAATTGCGAAGAAAAAAAGGCACCTTTTAAGTGTTATGTCTCCCAATGCCCACTAGGAGGCAGAGCAGCTCCCCAGCAGCTCCTCTGGGTGTCCTCCAGACGACAGGAGGACCTCTGCAGCTCCACAGCATCTCGTTTAGTGGCAGTGCTTCTGTTTTTTGTGGGTTTTGATCATTCTTCTGGCCTCCTTTTCGTTCTTAAGCTCATTTTTTCTTCTGTTGTACATGCATTCTGCAATCAGACAGAGCATCGCAGCTCAATGATGGCGGCGGCTTAACGAATCAGGTGAGGCTACAGCTAGACAACCGAACTACTCGTCAACCTCAAACACACCTCGTGCGTCCTCAGGTATTAAAGTCATTGTTGGGGGACATTAATACACCCATCTGCATCTCACTCAAAAACAGAAATTCAGAATTTAAAACCTCTGTAAAGCTTCTAATAATGATTCAAAGTAATTTCTTTATGTGGAGATTGTATGTTCTTTCCCAGTCATGTGAGTTTTCTCTTGCAATGCAGAAAGTTGTGCTGAGACCAAATTGTGTATATAAAATGCCCAAAGTGTATGAATATGTGTGTGTGTGTGTGTGTGTGTACCCTGAGATGGACTGGCATCCCACCCAATGCCTTGTGCACTATGCTACACAGAATGTTACCCCCATCCATGATACATAGAAAGGCAGCTTAAACATTACAACCATGCCGGTCAAAGCCCATGTGAAGCCATAGGCAAGCCACCTCCCCCCGACACCCCAACAAGCTTCACTGTCAGCACCCCCTCCCCAGGAGTGAGGTGCATCTTCTGATTTGGCTGGTTACATCAGTACCCCCCTTAGAAGACAGTACTCAGGCAGGTTCAGAAAGTACAAATCCAGGCCAAGATTTCATTTCAACCAACCAGTTTAGTATAAAGAGTCACATTCATGAAATTCTCAACTGGCTGGTTGGAACAAAATCTCGGTCAGGATTTCTGCTTTCTGGATCAGAACTTCCCACCACTGGCCCTAGCCGGCCACCTGTCGCCTAATGCAGTGCTTCTAAACCTGGTTCTCAGGGATTCACAAGCACACCGATACCACGTTTTTGCTTCTTCCCAACTCCCAATAGCAAAAACGTAGACTGGGTTGGGAAACACCGGCCTAATGGGTTGGCCGGCACAATGAGACCAAGGTGAGCTCAGCCTGCGTTCTTACTGTTTCCAACCAGAGCTGCAGCCACAACAGCTTTCATCATCAGCAAATCCCCGGATAGCTCAGAGTCCCTCCTCGCGTGGTACGTCCTGAAATGAAATGCTGGCCACCAGTCTTTCCGCATCTCCCACTCTTCCTCAAGGAGACGCTTCAACTTCCTGCCAACAGAGATTCGCTTTGAAATGACAAAGGCCAGCCATCGAGCGAATTCAAACGACACACGAACAGTAAGGCAGGTACCAGAGGGGATCCCCTACTTCTGTCTGAGGATTTTGATGATGTCACGAAAGCAGGTCCAGGCCGCCACGCTGTGCTTCCAACTGCAATCGTCGAGGAGATTAAAAATGACACCCAGCGCTTCTTTCAGATTCTGTTCAGTCCCTGGAAAATGTTGTGCAGTTATTAAGATTTAAAAATCAGACCTGCCTATGCAATAATTTAAATTTTAAGGAGGTTTACCCGACTGAAGCAGAAGCGAAAACAACTCCAGCATCAGCTCATGGCTGGGAACCAAAGCCCCCAGAATCTGTGGAGAGGATAAGACCGCCGTGTGTGGTAAAGAGCAGTGCCAAGTAAACAAAGCGAGCTTTGTTAGGACAGGCAAGCCTAGGGCACCCCGCACACACCTGAAGGACCCTGATCTGCTTCTTCTCTGTGGCCCCCTGCCTCTTCAGGAAGCGGTAGAGGTAGACGTGAGCGTTGGGGTTGGGCGGGAAGCGGCTGTCATACGCATACTCCTTCAGCACGTGCAGCGCCCCCTCATGGTCATTGTAAAACTCCAGCATCTGCCAAAGCAGCACAGACAGTCCGTTATCCACAATGTCGAGAAACGTGCCTTTATAGACGCCGACCAAAGGACACTGCTAAACCCCATGTCGCCAGCTTAACACGCACACTTCCGGCGTGACTCACATTAACATAGCTGACGACAAACGGATCCCATACTCCAGGCAGCCTCAGAATCTCCTGCAGACTGATGCATGCTTGCCGGAAGTAGGTGTGCATCTCCTGAATATCGGAAACGTCGCCATCGTCTGGCACAAAGACAGACAGCAGCTCACTTTTGCTGAAGGGGCGCCGCCCTCACACATAATAGCTAATTTAACAGGTTCTCTCTCTTCCGAACGGAGATTATATTGAGTTCTTTGTACTTTTAGAGCCATTCGTAATTTGGTATTACGAATATTTGTAATATTTATTATTTATTAGGATATTGCTTGTATACTGTTTATGTTATTATATTATATGTATAATACATATTATATGTATAATATATACAACATATTTATATAATATATTGTTTGTATATTGAGTTCCTAGTATTGTAGCCATTTGTATTTTTGGTATTGTAATATTTGTATTATTTGTTATTGGTATTTACCTTGTTAATTATTTTCTTACTGTCCAGGAGCAACTGTATACACATAATTTCCTCAGGGATCAATAAAGTATTCTGAATCCAAATCTGAATAACTGACAAGCCAGTATGGAGGTTACCGTAAAATTCAAGTATGCTGGGGAGTAACTCATCCGAGGAGTAGAGATCAAAGAGATTATTCAGAAAAATTGCATCTTAAAGAATGTTATTACGCCGATAACTACCTAACTGCCTTGCACCCGTGACATCACACTAACCTGACCTGACATCACAGCAGGTTTAATTTACCATATAGAATAGCTACAGTAACTGCCCCTATCCACCACTAGGGGGCAGAAGACACACAGCCAGACACACATAATGTCAGGTCCCCACTTACCATCCTCAGAGGAGAAACCCTTCTTAGAGATCCAGGAGAGATAACTCAGGAAGCCTCGGTAGGCATGGATGAGCTTCATCTCGTCACCCTGAGCGGCAGACTGTTTACCATACCGCCAGCTCTCTGCCGTTGTCAGCTGCCGTACAGCATCATCGAAATTCCCAGTCAGCAGCAGGTGGAATGAGTGTTCCAGACAAACCTAGAACAGTGAAGCAAGTTACAAGCAGTCTGGTACTGTGAACATGCCAAGCCACCTACAAAGGAGAGTGATAATGTCACATCACATGACCTGGCCACCTGACCAAAAGCCAGTAGAAATTGTTTTGCAGGGATTCGACGAGAGAGTGAAGGGAAAACAGCAAATCAGTGCTGAGCATATATGTGGGACCTCCTGCAGGGCAGCTGGAAAACCATCCCAGGAGGCCACCTCATGAAACTGGCACAGAGGAGACAGTAGGGTCAGCCAGTCCCTGCAGCAATTGGGGTTAAGGGCCCTGCTCAAGGGCCCAATGGTGGGATCACGCTGCCAACCCAGGGATTTGAACCAGCAACCTCCTGAGACCCAACCCACAGAGCTGGCCCCATCAAATTATTTTTTATGTTATTTTACAGTTTTGATGTGTTTATAATCATTCTGAAATGTAAAGAATGGTGTAAATAAACCTTTCTATGAGTGGGCATGTCAAAATTTTTGACTGGTACTCTATAAGAAGAAAGAATGAGGACAAATATAAAGGAATCTGAAATATCATTACAACAGACCACTGGATACATCATTGTGGGGGGGGAACCTCTCAGCAATAGGAAAACAAGCAAAATCAAGTAACTACAAGCGCTGAGGCCTCTACACTCTGCAAACACGTGCAAGAAGTCAACAGGCAGCATAGAGTTCACACAGAACCTGCAACAATACACCCAAATCATCAGTGTCTTTAAAGCAGGTCGTTCCAAAACATAACTCTGTTTTATGCATCCCCAGTATCTGACTGGATGCATTATAGCAAATGTCACAGTACCTGGGTTGCGTACAGCTAAACAGAAACCTACCTTCAGATAACCGCTCACTCCAGTGTTTTTCATTAGGTCAAAAAAATGACTGACATCTTCAAGTCCGGAGTTTGGGTGCTGATGAAGAATCTCACTGCCCAATCTAAAAATTATCTGAAAAGGAAGAGAAAATATATTAACACAACTATCTACCACTTCACAAAGATGCACTAGGGCAGGGATTTACATCAAAATACTGTTGGATTTTTCAACAAATTAATTTACTTTCTGGCGTTTAGATGTTTTCCACCTGAACAGTGTTTATCCAACTACTCCCATCATGATCTTTTATTGGGGAAGTACCTTCCTATTAAGAAGTTCCCTCAAATATTTAAGGGTTTTTTCTAATAATCCATCTCTGGTCCTACAGTAAGTACTTTTCTCCACCAATAAGAGCACTCCTGGGACTAGAACCAGCACCTAGCTGGTTCAGGCTCGAGTCCTCCACGCCACCCCCAAAGCGGCTCACCTCAGCAGCCAGCAGCTGCCTGTGTGTGCTTGTGTCCTCCAGAGTCTGGAAGTAGCTGATCAAGTACTTCGCTGCCTCCTGCCAGCGGTGCTCAAACAGACATTCCCGAATCCGATTCAGGCAAAGCCTGGCACTTCGGTGAAATCCAGTCTCCTTGGACGTCTCTAGGAGAGGGAGAGGGGGAACAATGAGCTAAATATTCCAGGACTTTGAAATCCATGGCGCACAAACATTCAGGCCATTACACTTGCCTGGAGCTTCATGGCATGCTAGCTATCAATGGGGAATCAGTGGGGGATTGGTAGGAACAGCGGAAGAGCCTCCAACAGACCTCCATACCACGGTGCTGGAACAGGCAGGTCCGACCATTTGCTGCTCCTCCGAATCAGCTCCTCCTCCGCATCATCGTTAACATTATTACCACTGCAGCAGTCCCTCACAGGTGCTGTCATCCATTCCGCACTGATGTCATCCATGGCTGAGTAACACATCAAAACCACACGATTATTGGCTTGTTATTTATACTAATTTGTTGTGATTATTCAGATAGATAGATAGATAGATAGATAGATAGATAGATAGAGAGCATTAAGACCCTGAATGGTCTAATTAACAGCAAAAATGATAAAGCACTAAACCATACACTTACTTTAATACAATATCTAATTCAAACAACTAAAAACGTCTTTAAAGTTTTGGCAATCTGCTTATTTATTTATTTTCCATATAAGCTTAACAGCTTCTCTCGTAATGTCTGCAGTCCTTATAAAGGCAGGTCGACAGACAGACATACTGCCCACAAAGCAGCCTACAGATGAAAAACATATTTGTGATCCTTTCATTTTGAAGTTTAACTCAGCATAAATCCAGTCGAATTACATATTTTACATCTGTATGTCTTACAATAGATAAGACACAATAGATATGCATGTGTATCCTAAAAACAAACGCTAAACTATTTACCACGGGAGCGTTTCTCACCCAGCAAGTTTCCGTAAGCGGTATCATACCACAGTACGCATGGACTGGTTTTTGTTTTTTTTTTTCCCTTGAGGAGGGGGTTGCCTTCTTCTTCGGTGACTTTAAAGCTATTTAACCTACAGCCACTTGTAATCATGCCCCCTAGCGCAGGGGAGGGTCAAACTGTCCGATTAAACCTGTCTGCTGGTTAGGGAAAGGGGTTTCAGGATAACTGGCCATCCGGGGTACAGATCCTCACATTCACTGTTATTAGTACGTGAATAACTCTGCGTTATGGCTGTTCCTTAGAGTGGTACGGAAAACCCACACACTCATATGTATGTGCTAACAGGATTTATGTGTCAGCGTTGCAAATGTAATCGTGTTCTTGTGGAAAATAATGAAATGCACTACATGCTTTCAGGATATCAGAAGAATTTTACCGAAAATGTTTATGACTGAACTGACCAATTCGCGCTGCTTCCCCACATCGCCTTGTGAATTTGAAAGTGACGCATGTGGCATACATTTTCTGGTAGAATCCTTTGATTATATGCTGTTTTATTGACTCGCGCGTACATGCCAGTTGCCGAAATGCTCTAATCCACAACGATTTGCTGCTTTTTAGGATATTTTATATATACTTATATACTTTAATATATAATACTTGTGTGTGTGTGTATA
>JAODJW010000039.1:16284592-16300125 GCA_026777045.1 Hyperopisus bebe | reverse complement strand
ACACACACACACACACATTTTAATGTACACCACACAAACTGCTTACAGGAGCAGAAGACTGCATGCCCCTAATAGCTAAAATAGAGTTGTTTGTATAAGCTATTTCTTGCCGCATTTCAGTGAAATAAGTAGCCTGCGTGAACCATCTCCACCCATTTTCTGAAGAAATACAATTTTCCTATGATCCTCCCAGATGTAAGACGGACATGTTTCGCAAGTTCCGGTGTTAAACCCAAAGGCGTTACGGACCCCGCCGCTAGGGGGCACACGTCCGTGAGAGGGGAGAGCCAGCCTACTCAATACAAAAAATGCCTTAAAAGGGTTAGGCTGTATTTATTACTTAAAAAGACCCGGCAGTCCCATTACGTGTTACCTGAAAGACCGGATTATAATTTGCTTTAACATATTTAAATTTATTCTGTCCCAACTACGTAATCGTTTACAAAGTAAGTAAACTCTCAAAAAAATAATTTTCTTGCCTTCACATGCTTGAGGTGTAACAACCAAAATCTGCCTACATAAAACCAAAATATACGCGTATTTACTTAGACCTGTAATTCAATAGGCTTAAAAAATAAACGCACATATAAATAAAAAAATTCTTAGGTGTGACCGAGGCATAACCAGCTGACAAGGTGTGGTTAGTTTACACTTCAATCGCTGGTAAACAAATCTTTCGTAGAACGAAACGTCAATGTTTTGTATTTTAAATTATTCACAACAATGGTAATAGTTTAATAACTTTATATACCTAATACTGATGATGTTAAATACGTTTTGGCACTGTGAGAAGTTTGAAAACGTGGCGGGATTAAGCGTGGGAGTTTCACGCAGGAAAAAGCAACTGCGTTGGGCGTGGGCGATCCCTCCCTGTTGGATCGGGTTAATGTAACCCGACTCCGGCGGTCAACATCCTCCAGGAACATCCTGCATCTACCCGGTTGCGCTGTGCCGTGCAGCCTGCGGATTTGCTGACGTGTCGGGCCGCCACTGCACATGCTCGGCCAGCAGCGAGCCCTGGATCGGCGTGCCAGCATGGCTCTCTCCGGCTTTCCCGGATACCTGCAGCTTTTGCTCCTATGCGCGACTGCGACATCCGCAGCCGCAGATAGGAGGTTTTCGGACTTCAAACGGTGCGCCGACGAGGAATGTAGCAGTAAGTGTTTCCGGACGGGTGAACTTTGGAATCGGCCGTGCGCCGGCGCTCCACCAGCGCTGTCCATGCAGCGCATACGCTGTTAATGCTGTTATCAGCGGCCGACTCTCTGCGTTGAAGCGCAACCCGGCGGGGTGCGGACAGAAAGCGGCCGGGCTGATCTAGAACTAAGTGCGGTGTAGGCGAGATGCGGGAAGCGCGACACGCTGTAAACATGCGGCAAACGTGGATTTGAGGCGTAATAAACGCACCGATCCGAGCCTCCTCGGATGGCAATGCCCCCCAGCTTCTCCCTTCCACTTTGCGAATTTGGTCCGTTCCTGATCTAAAGTGAAACTCCCAGTAGCCCTGATCCAAAAGGCTGCATGTCCCAGCTGGCCCAGGCTGTTCTTTACCTTCGCCGCAGTATCCCTAACCCTACGTATATTACAGCTGTTATGTAAGGGGTGTATTCCGTTACAGTCATTTAGGGTACCTTCCTGCCACGAAGGTCTAATTTCATGAACTTTCTTGGATCCCATTTGATTGAATGTCTCGGGCAATACCGATAACTTAATTACGTTCAAGCTAAGTTTACCAAAAGTGATGTTTACTGACAAAGCATGATTTTATTTCTCTCAGTATCGGGATAGCCACTACATATGAGAGTATAGTTAACTAAACAATGATATGCGCAAGAACTACTACTGTGCATCTCAAAAGGATGAAAGGATTGGCTTTCATATTGCATCTAATGCATCGATAGGATGAAAGGATTG
Organism: Hyperopisus bebe; assembly: GCA_026777045.1. Classification (NCBI taxonomy): domain Eukaryota; kingdom Metazoa; phylum Chordata; class Actinopteri; order Osteoglossiformes; family Mormyridae; genus Hyperopisus; species Hyperopisus bebe. The sequence goes on along the minus strand of JAODJW010000039.1, from coordinate 16,298,211 downwards.
GCTTTCATATTGCATCTAATGCATCGATAAAACAAGAGTAACTGGCTACGAAATAACGGGATAAGTCATGAAACTTTTCCGTTAAACGATCTACATTTAACCTGTGGTGCTTCTGAGTTTGTCAACGATAACGGCAGCATGTAGGCCTTGATGTAGACGGTTGTATCGTGGTTTCTCCTTAGGTTCGCAGAAGAGCTGTGTGACTGTGGGTGGCGACAGTCGAGTAACTGATTAATTTAATCCCTACAGTGTTGTTGTGTCGAGGAAAAGCCGCACAAGATTTTACCGGACCAGATTGTCGGTTCCTGCCCTTTAAAAAGGGAGAGACTGTATACGTGTATTATAAATTGGCCGGGAAAAGGAGCGATCTTTGGGCTGGAAGTGTAAGTATGAGTTAAAATTAGTCAATATACAAAAGGGATATAGATGTTTGTGGATGGTACAGGTGAGTAGAACAAGTACAACATATGTAACCTTGTCTGTTTAATGTTAGTACATTGTATTTGTGTCTTGCATGGCATGAATAAATACAGTAATGTTTTGCCTTAATTTGAACATAAAGACCAGATCACAGTGAGTAGAGTCAGCCTTGTATGTGTTTTCGTCTAATTAATAACGGACCATGATAATCTGCTTCAAGGAAAAACAAGACAGAAAACATTTTTTTCCTCACAAATGTTTCTAGGTTGGAAGTGCATTTGGTTACTTCCCAAAGGATCTGCTCACAGTTAATCACATATACACAGAGAAAGAGGTGGAAGTTACTGCAGAAGTAAGTTGTCTGTATGCTGTATATCCATGGTTTAGAAGGAAACTTTTTTTCCACATGATTGCACGGTGATTCAAGGCTAGAATTCAGGCTGATACTCAAGTATAGTCCCCGTGGTGTTGTATAGCTTTGTACTGCTTTTCTGAGGTGAGGTTCTGTATAGTGTTTTCTATCATACTGTTCCTCTACTGACTTGCTTCATTGGAAGCTCAGCCTAGCAGCATTTATGCCTGACACTGTAACAGCTGTATGTTTATAATGAACTGTCTGTCTCATTTATACATAGCTTTGGATGAAAGGGTCTGCTAAATAAATCATGCTAGATTTCTTCTTGATAAAGTGGTCCCTGAGAAGACATTAATTTAGAGTGTAATTAAAGTGTATTTTCTCTATGCAGGAAACAGATTTTGTATGTTTTGATACGGGATTCAACACATTTGAAGATTATGATGTAGATTCTCTGTTGGCGGCAGTGATGTTGCCAACAGAAAGTGAAGATTCTGCCAAGAAAGCATCAAATGATGTGGATCCAGGCAAAGATGCGGAAATCCACTCAGGTAGCTGGGAACAGACACACGTGGAATCCTCGCCTGTAGACCAGGACCACAGGTCTGATACAGACTCACAATCTGTAAATGATGACCCAATCAAGGACTTTGAAAGCGAGAGGATTGCCGAAGATATCACAGAAGAGAATTATCTTGGGGATTTGTCTCCTGAAGTTTCTATTAATGTGTTAACAGAAATTCCAACAGAAACCTTAGAAGCTAATGAACTAGATCATGAGAGACAGACTGGGGCTCAAGATGAAGGCACCAACAATGGTCTACATGAAGATCCGTCAGTGGGATCTTCTGTTCTAGTTAATCCAGTGGAAAATAAAACCATATTTGCACCTCCAGAGGTTCAAGATCAGTCTTTAACTACAGCTGATGTTAATATTGAAACGGAAAGTCATTTTTCAGAGGGAAAAATAGTTCCTGAATTGAAAACAACATTTGGGTCAACATTTGATGCTGTTACATCAGATGATGAAGACACTTGGCGCATCACCCCTAATTATGATGAAAAAGAAAACAAGGAATCAGAAGACCAACTAGATGATGCTGGTGATTCAGAGAAAATACCATTGCTTGCTTTTACTGAGAATAAGACATCTCATCCTGATAGGGACATTTTGCAAGCTTCTCATTTAGAGGAAGACAATGACTTTAACACAGATCAGTCTGAAAATCAGAACAGTGACATCAAAGATGAGAGAATGTCAACATCGTTGGGAGATACCAATTTTGCCATTGTCAGTGGTGATGAAAGTACAAATCAGGTCACTACTTTAGAACGGGAGGTTGAAGAAGATGTGGATGTCAAGGAATTTCACAAATCTGTGCCTGAAAAACCAGATAGCAAAGAACAACAACATGCACCACTGTTCGACTCTGATTCTCACCAAGAGCCCAAGGAAATGGCATATAGTGAGGGACAATCCAAAGATACTATTTTTGAGGAAAATGTAGGATCTAATGATAATGATGTGAATAATTTGTCTGATACTGATTTACCTGAAAATTTACCTGATGGAAAAACAGGTGAAGATTTATCACATGAAAGTCGGTTAAAAGGGGTTGAAAATGACAACAGAACTATTGAGTCTGAAGTATCAACAGTTGATGCAGAAAACAAAGAATCTTTAGATATTTTTGAAGATGTCTCAATTGAAAAAGTTACCGAGCACTCACTCAGTGAGCTTAGTGACGAACATGGAACCTTAGAAGCTGAAACAGGTGAGACATCCAATGACACCCAAGAATATATTGACACGTCAAAGGAAGAAAATGTGACACTCGAGGTCACTGCCGTTGAACCGTCTGCATTTCCAGGTGCCAAATCATTGGAAAATACATATGAAAATGCAGCTGAGGCAAGTAAAGACACTGCCCCGGACATGGCAGTGACTGCACAGGTGGACAGAGTGAAGAAGGAGGTGATGGATTTGTTTAGACAAACATTGGAAAAAGAAAATCTGTCCAAAAAAGAAGCAGAAATAGAAAACCATGATGTGTCAGTTCATTTAGACTTGGAAGAAGCAGACCAAGAAGTAATATTACTTGAAGATGAAAATGCTCTGTTGTCCAAAGCATCCAAAGAAGAATTAGCAACCAAAGAACATGATCTGGCATCCAAAGAAGATGATTCAAATGATAGTCCTGACAGTCTGCAGAGAGAGAATGAACAAGAAGGTGTGGAAATCCATACCAGTCCAGAGGTTCAGAACCTAGAGGACTCTTTGGCAGCCAGAGATGTGGAAGCTACAGCTGGAACAGATATGGAAAACAAATCCAGCCAAGTTTCCCATGCACCTGAGGATATTAACATTGATAAAGAGATAGACTTGGCATCTTCAGAGTTTGATCAAATTAATGTGTTATCTGAGTCTGAAAGTGAACATAAAGATGTGGACTCTGAAACAGTTTTAGAGACTGAGATTAAATATGATGAATGTGTACAACAGCTTTTTCTTCTCAGAAATCACTTTGAGAACAAAGATCTCGAGTGGCTTTACAGACACCTAGGCCCCCAAAATCTTCTCCATGTGGAAGCTATGTTCATTGACCTAGAGCAGGAATTGAGGGCAACCAGGCTGTCACAAGCAGGCACCAGTGAAGACATTGAAAAGTCATTGGAAGACATCTTGGAAGCCTCAGAGACATCCATTTTGGATGAAATCGAAAGGATGTTGGATGCTCGCGAGCAGAAGAGTGCCGACCAACACCAGGTAGATGGAAATACATTTGACGAAGAGGCTGCAATCTTGGATAATTTCCAAGAGTTGGCCTTTCAGCTTCGGCAGAAGTACTCTACAGTCAGTGACAGTACTCCTTTACTATCTGATGATCAGACTGACTTGGATTCCGGTAAGATGCTACATTGCTTTCTGTCTTCTGGTATACATGTTTAACAACATGTACAGCAAAATCAATTGGAAATAATGCAAAAAATAAAACAATGTGCCAGATTTGGTAATATTTGTATCTATAATACATATTTAACATATTACAGGTGAAGAGGAAATTCCAGAAGCTGTAAAAGACACATTTGAAAACATCACTACAAGTACTAGGAGTGCAGAAAGAGAAAATGAGCCTGAGGATGGGCATGTGAGTGAATCCTTGGATGGCAGCCTTGACAGCAGCTCAGACAAGAGCTTTGAGGAGGATGGGGGTCACTTCAACAAGAATAAAGATATTCAAGGGGCTTTTGAAGATTCTGCAGAGATTCAAAGAGGCCCACAAGCCATTTTGGAGAGTCCAGTAGATATGGGATTTGGGTTTGATGGTGAAAGCCCATCTTCAGGTACCACATTGCTCTTGGAAGATGTCTTTTTAGTTTGGGAGTATTTTGTATTTTTTGATTACCTTTTTTTTTTCTTTTTTATAAAGAATATGATGTTTTTAAAAGTAACACCCAAATCCTGTGTCCTTAGGGTCTCTGGATTCACACAGTACTTCTGATTATCATGAAGAAAAGCAAACGAGTCATGCTTTTGGAATTGACTTTTTTGACTTCGGTAATACTGTGATTCTCGCTCAGGGTTATTTGGACACTTGTGCTGAAAGGGTAAGTTATTGTCTGTGTTACCCGTATTTTCACCATATCATTTGAAATTATATTGTAACTTTCCTCACTGCTTTGAACGTTTAGTACGTAACACTAAATAAAACGAGAGTAAAATTAAGCAAAGATGAATAAATTAGATGGGCAGATAGAGGAATAACCTACGTTTGTTTTCCATTATTCCAGTCGCTTAGCCAGTTACGGGTTGCTGGCTCTTGTATATTTTGTCAATCAATAACAAAATGATAGTGATGGCAAACTCGAAGCACTTCTGTGTGGGAACGTTGTCCTGGGGCCTTTATCACGAAGCACGATTTTTGGGTTAGCAAGATAACTTGTCGGATTTGAGGAAGGTAGTCCATTTAAAGTGGGGTACCTAATTCCAACAAGTTATATAGCTAACCAACAAATCTCGCTTCGTGATAGAGACCACTGAAATCGCTATCGAAATGAGTCTCGTAACCACGCTCCATTCAGTCTCCGGGCACAGCCGAACAGATTTTTTTTTTTTACTAACATGACACATCCTGATTACAGAAGCTCTATGCACAAGCGTTCTCTCTACAAATCCCTACAGTTAGTTAATCTTTCGAACGATGGATAGTGTCTCCAGTTCGGTTATCTCGATCTCTCCCATTTTTGGTGTCGGTACAAACTGACTTGCTGAATTTTCGAAAAATTATAATTTATATAATGCTTATTACTACATTAAATACTGAATTGTAAAATACGTGTAGTTGTTGTCAAAATGTCCTCGGCGACGCGTCGCCTCCCGATGACGCAGGTAGTCAGGCGCCTCCCAGAGGTTACGTGTAACAGCGCGAGGCCGAAGTCCGCCTTCAGCAGCTGGGATCGACAACAACCGTAGGCGCTTAGCGGTACCTGCAGCTGTCAGACCGTCTCGGGGCGCCTTCCCCCGCAGACAGTAGCCAGTATTCATTTATACAGTTAAACCACCGGTGTGTTTAAAAAGCTTCCGGAGGCCTCGGCGTTTAACGCTACAGCACGAAGGAATTCCATTTCCGCCGCCTTACGGAGCTAGTCGGCCTCCCGGTGCCCGGGCATGATGGACGGAAAAGAGGCGATATCCTCACCTGCCCCCGGACTGGAACAAGCCGCAGCCAGCCATGTGTTAGTGATGAAGGCGATGGCGGGTGTAAGTAAGGGCCGGGGGCCGCGACGATGTAGCGCCTGGTTACTCGTAGGTGCGGACGGGTAACGGTGCCCCTGTCGCGGCCGCTTCCTCATTTTTGTGTGTGTGTATTATATATACATACATGCATTTAAAACCACGCTCGGGGGGGGGGGCTTTAGCATTTATAAGTGACGTGTGCATATGTGCTCTCTCTCTCTCTCTCTCACACACACACACACAAAGCATCATTACTTATTTAATCTTCATGATAATCTGAACATGTCGATCGTTTAACCTTTAATAACTTGGCCTGGATAGTGACAGGAGTAGGGCTGACTGACTGCCTGCCTGCTGGCCTCAGCTGAAAGCTGAAACATGATAAGAGGTAAAACACAAGAGATGAGGCCAGCAATAGGTGACCTTGGTGCTTTGCTTGTTTCTGGTTAATGTAGTTCTTTCTATCACTTGGTCACTGCAGCTTCACATATATTTTCATTTCAGTTATATCCAGCCATTTTTGATGTGTACAGAGTGACTGGTCTGAAAGTACTACGCTGTAATGTATGGTGTCTCATGGCAAAAGTTACACGTGAATATTAAAACTTACTGGGAAGTGGATTTTAATATGGATGTTGTTGATTTTATGGAATTTGTAGCTCAAATGATGTTGTCAACAACCAAATGTCTGAAGTTTGGTTTGCATAGGCATTATGTTTTTGAGCACTCCTGCTCACAGGATGGACACTTTCAGACAGGGGTTTATTTGGTCGCTTGTTTTTTTAGATAATCGCCAGCCTGCCTGAGGAATGGCAGCCTGGCCCCACCTTCCACGGCCTTCCTTGGCAACCGGTCCTGGCTACAGCCATGGTGGGAATCCTCACTTTCCTGGTCTTTGCCTGGAGGACAGTTCTTGCTGTAAGCATTTGTCTGTTTAGTACTCTTAGCCGGCTTGAAGATTCCTCTCCTTTGATAAGCAGTAATCTCCTGAATACTTCCACTTGCGCTGAAGTAATCACCCTCTTCCCCTTTTCAGGTCAAAAGCAGAACATATCAGTGTAAGTGTGTGTCCCCTTTTTGCTTTACTGGGTTTGTTGGCTGGGCAGCTTGTCTCCCAATGAAATCCATTCCTGTGTGCTGACACACTCTGTCTCTGTCTCAGTGACTGAGAAGCAGCTTGCTGACCGGATCAAGCACCTGTTTGACGAGAAGAACGATGCTCTGTCCAGGATCTCAGAGCTGAAGCAGAAGGCAGGTTGCAGCTTGTGGCAGGTAGCTACTCCAGGTTGGGATGAACCCGTTGTGACCTCGAGATCTCATTCTGTCCATCCTTAGATCACTGAAAATGAGGAGAAACTGAAGGAATCTGAGAAAAGTGCATCTTCTTCACAGCGCGAGAATACAGAACTTAAGGTATGGCTGGGGGTTCACTCTGCATGCACCTGCATTTTAAGTATTAGATGTAACTGTGCACAAACAATTTCGGTTTTACTCATGAACACTGCATGTCAGTTCATGTAGACATATCATTGTATATAAATTTATTTACTCCACATTCTGCTTCAGTGCCACACTGTACCAATTTCCCCACCACTGAAGGAGTTAAATGTGTTCTATCCAAGTCGTGATGGCATGTCTTAAGTTTCAAAGTTTTATTTGTCTCACATCCAATTATACTGAGTATAATGTGCAGTGAAATGCACAGTTGCCTAGCCCCAGACTGTGGGATTAAAAGGGAACATAAGACAGAGACAAGACATCATGTACTACAGACATTACACGTTAAATATAATCAAAATATCTGTGGTGTACAAATTTGGCAGTGACTGGAGGTAGTACAAGAGTTCGAAAACAAGTGTTTATATGAGTTAAGTAGACTGTAGTGTATGTTGGTGTTCAGGTCTTGCACACTGTCCTCGTTAAGGATCTGTGTTGCTTGGGGAAAGAAGCTCTTTATGTCCTTATCACGTCTATATTATGTTTATATGTATAGTGTTTATATTCTGTTTATTTTTTATTTGCATTATGACCAATCAGGAGCGATATTTTAGCTCAGTGTATGACTGCACATACCGTATATTTGTAGCTGACTATAAAAGATACTTTGACGTGTGAAATAGCACAGATTAGTACTCTGGCAGACCTTAACACATAGCGTTGGGGACATGTGGTTTCTCAAAATCCCACACGTCGTTCCTCAGAATTCTTTTAAAGAGCTGCAGAAGAGAAGCACACAGATGAAAGACAAAATGAGCACCTTGACGACCGCCGTGGAAGTGGAGAAGAAGCGGAATCAGGTGCAGGAAGAGCAGGTGAGGTGATCCGGCCAGGTGGCCATTTTCTTGCTTTCGTTCAGGATGTCACCCTCATGTATCTCGTCTTCTGGGTTTTCCCTTCATTGACAGATTAGCCAAGCTGAAAAAATGGTCAAGGACTTTAAACGCGTGATAAAATCCAACAAGGAAGAACTCGCAAAGGTATGAGTTGTACATCAATGAGATGCAGCTTTTCCTGTCTGTCTTTGGGCTAATGATCCATCCATGAATGTCCTAACATTCGGACCCCATTGTACAGGTTCAGGTCCTTATGGATGAAGCTAAGATTAGAGAAGATGCTCTCAAAGCCCAAGTGATGGCCTTTGAGAAGGAGAACAATGCTCTAAAGAAGCAGAAGTCGTCTGTAAGTGGAGCCCCTCTCAGCTGCGAAACCCCCATGTGCGAATGGCATGGATATCGTGCCATTTCCCATAGTATTATTACTGTACCTCGTGGTTCATCTGTGATCTCTGCCACAGATGCCCTCCTGGCTTTAGTCATTGGTTAACGGTTGTGTCTTGCCGCCGGCACACAGCTGCTAAGCGATGCAAAGTCCTGGGAGGAGAGGCACCGAGATCTGGGGGAGAAAATGAAACTATTCCAGAAGTCCCAGAAGGAGTTGGAGAATAGCCTTGCACACAAGGAAAATGAGATCGAGGTGAGTCCTGTGGGTGTTTCACCCCTATGTCCCTCTAGATCATGTTCATTTACTGTTGCTGTACGCAGCCGTACGATGACAGAACCACCCCCCCAGGTTCTGACTGACTGCATCGCCGAGCTTCGCCAGCTGGACATCGGCGAGACCATGGAGCTGGAGAAAGGGGACACGCACGTCCTGGCCAACGGGGACTCATCCAGTGAGTCCGGGCAGCATGGACTCACTAAATAGAGGCCTTGTCAGAAATGAGGAGTATTTTTTTTATGCATCTCTCTTGTTTTAGCCCCGAAGAGTGATGCCTTGAAAAGCCGGATTAAGCAGATGATGGACGTCTCGAGGGTAATCGCGTTTGATTATCTTAAGATGTGTAAAACAGAATCGCATTTCCACGATGTGCACAGATGGGAGGTACTGAATAGTATGCTGAAATCCAACTTAAAGATAGATCCTCTTGCATGATGCAATCAGACACTGGATCAGTAAATAGGTCAGAAAATGTAATTTAAAGTAAGGTGGATATAGTTTTCTTGTGAAACTGTAGTCAGATATGGTATAGATTTTCATTGAGGCTGGTTTGGTGCAGGTGAAAACGGCCCTGTCCATTGTCGAAGAAGAGAAGAATACGTATCTGGACAAACTCCTGAATGCGGAGAAGCAGAGGCAGGAGCTGGAAGGTACTGCCTATTCCTCTTGCTCCACCTCTTCTTGTCGAGTGGGCGTGGCCTTAGGTTTCACTGTCAGTACAGTCAAATGGCTTCTGATGACCTATTTTCTGAAGTGGGGGTATTCAACCATTCTTAAACAGGGACCCCCAAATGAAAATAAACAAGAGCAGTTTCCTAGCCTTAACCCCCGCAGTCTCTGATGGGCTGTGACTCGTTTGTCTCCCAGAGCAGACCAAGAAGCTGGAGCATGAGCAAGCCTCTCTAGCTGGCGAGAAGCAGAAGATGGAGGAGGAGCTGAGGACCCTCCAGCAGAAGCTGGAGATAATGAGCGAGCTGCACCAGCAGAAGGAAGAAGCCCTCCAGCAGTGAGTGGGCGGGGCTGGGCAGGGCTTTGGACCACACCCCCAAATATCATGTACCGGGAAATCGGGCTAACCGTCATGTGCTCCATGGCAGGAAGCTGACTCAAGAAGAGTTCCAGCGGCGCGAGAAGGAGTCCATGCTGTCTCAGGTGGACGGCAGAGCCCTGCAGGCAGTGGAGGAGCTGAAGGCATACAAGATGAGGGTTCAGGAGGTAGAGGAGGAGCTACAGAAAACGGAGCGCTCCTATAAAGCTCAGGTGGGCAGCCCCGTCTGTGCCACACTACCCTGCCAACGGCCACTAACCCCGCGGTGCTAATGCCTCACTGTTGCTGTGTTCACTCTTCGTCCAGATCGCTGCCCACGAGAAGAAGGCTCATGATAATTGGGTAAGGCGCCGTCACTCTTGCCACAAACAGGAAGCTCTGAGGAGGTGGTGTGCTCTGATTATCCGCTCTATGCTCCCCCGTAGTTAAATGCCCGTGCCTCCGAACGCTCCCTGGTGGAGGAGAAGAGGGAGACCGCCAACCTCCGTCAGAAGTGAGTGTGGAGCCTTCCAGCTCCTTTACTTGGGTCACATGGTTACCAGCAGGATGTTCATTGGTGGATGAGAGGTGGGGGTCTCTTCCAACTTGCTCGACAGTGACATCTACTGGGAGGGCTCAGGGTGCAAATAGCAGTATGGTGATATGGGTGGAGGCAAAAACAAGCCCCCTCCTCCCCAGACCTTGCAGTAATGGGAAGAATTGTGCTATATGTGCTATGTGTATTATCTGATCTAGCGTGGGGGTGAAATTGGGCATAAAGAGAACCCCAGTGATGTGACCTATCCCTCAGGTTGGTGGAGGTGCATGACAAGCTTGCGGAGTTCCAGAGGCCTCTGATCAAAGCGTCGTCGGGCCGCTTGGACCAGCAGATGCCCCCCCTCCGCAGAGGTGAGCCACATCCGGTTCGGGGGTCGGTCTCCAGCGGAGGTCTTGAAACATGTCAGTAAACGGCTTGAATGATCTGAACAGGAGACTCTTATGGACCCTCCCCCGTGAGTGGAGGTGTGCCATCGCCCCCCTTAATGATTGAGGGCCCAGGGCGCCCCCCCTCAGCACCGGTGGGGCCACGAGGCGATCCCTTTGGTAAGTTCATGTCACCTAGACTTCTCTGTTGTCCATTCAGCCACAAAGCCCCTTCATCTCTCCCAGCTTCCACCGTTCCCTCTTCTGTTGCGATGGATCTCTCCATCTTGACTCTTGTTCCTCTTTTTTTCTGGTATTTCTTCCCTTCGTTTGACCTCCTGTACCTTCACGCCTGTTTCTCCAAATGTCATTTATCCCGTTGCCTTGTCATTCAGATCCAGCCTTCTCCTGCTTGCTGCTTGTCACTCTAGATAGGCGGTTTCCTCTTATGACGATGCTCACTTGTAGGACACATCAGCTTGGGTCTGGATTCTCCTCAGAAGAAGCCCCCCGTCTAGAATCTGGGGGTATGTGCTGACGTCATTCTGGTCCTGTGTTACAGGTCCCCGACCAGACTCACACGGACGGTACCCAGACCTTGGGCACCCAATGCCTGCTCGACCTGGTACTCCTCTACACCTCCTTTACACCTTGTTTACAGTGTAGCCCTTATACCTCGGTCAGAATTTCTGAGTACTTTGATCTCTCATGTCCTGCAGCCCCTCGGACATCCTCCCCCAGCGTGGACGGATCGGTGAGTATCCCGTCCTGCTTCTGAAGTGGCCATATTTAGGGACATTTAGGGAAACCCTAGAGGTACAACCTGGCCCTGCTATTCACGCACGGGCAGGATGTGGGCTTCCTCGCCTCGATATGCTCTGTCTGTTAGTCAAGGGAATAAGCAGAGATGGTGACAAATGAAACTGGTGACAGGGCAGGCAGTGACAGATGGGGGAAGGTGAAAATGATGCCACTTCATGGTATCGTAAATATTTCGGGAGTCCTGTTTAGAGACAAACCGGTCTGGTGTCTGTAGGTGAGGGGGAATCCCCAGGCAGTCATATTACCTTAGCTTAGGATTCCCAGCCCTGAGAGCTGAGGTTGCAAGGTCTCCGTCTGGCCTCATGATGGTGAGGAACACTCACCCCTTTCTCTCCGTTGGCCCTGTTCAGTCAGAGGCCCCCTCCTCTACCCAGGCATCAGCCGATACAACAGAGGCAGTGAGTATTGGGATCGGGACTGGTGGCGGGTGTTGGGAAGCAGTCCGCTGGGTCCTAATGGGTTTGAGTTTCATGGCTGGGCAGAGTGACAGTCTGACACCTCCATTTCACTAGAGCACTAACCGGCATGGACTTCATGCTTGATTAAAGGTTATCTCATTGGCTTAACCGCACCACTGTGTGACTAGTTCCTCTGGCGGGCTGATCTGGTGTGTTGGCATCCGTCTCTTACAGCACGATTTGGCGGTGTGATATGCTCTCTGGGTTTATCTTTCTGAAACTGGGCCATGTGTCTTCCTGAACACACTCTGGGGTGTTCATTGGTGCTGTCATCTCGATGGGGGAGGGGTAATCTGCCCATCAGCCAATCGACACACCGGTGTCTCTCTTGCTTGCCAGGTGGGCTCCAGATCACAGGGCCACCCTTCCTTCATGGAGTCCCCCATTCGGGACTCTCCGGTTCCTGGGCCTCATCCCAAAGGGCACGGACCCCCAAACGGGCCGCTGCCCCCCTTGCTGAGGCCCCCCAACGGACATCTGCCTATGATTCCACCCGGGCCACCTCTACCCGCCATGGGCCCTGGACCCTATGGCCTCCCCGGTCCCCCCCGTCACTATGGCCCATTGCCACCGTTTGGTAATATTTACTGATCATTCTCTTCCGAGTACTTCATTCATTTATATCCTGTATAGGTCAGGTGGACATATTACTACATGACTGTGGTCTTCCCACAGTACGAGGACCACCCCCGCCAATGAGGGATTTCCCCATGGGACCCCCTCCGTTCGGCCCCCGGGACGTCTATCCTGAGATGTGGCGTCCTATGGCCGGACCGCGGGACTACCCACCTCCACCTGCTAACCATCGCCCCCTGCTACCTGGGCCCGTTCCACCCCCCAGCCTGCCTCCGCAGCAAGTGACCACGGGCCCCAGGGACTTTCCAGAAGGGCCCCACCCTGGCCCCAGCATCAGCAAGGACTATCCTGCACAGCAAGAAAGTCACAGGGACCAGTCGGTCACTCCACAGAGCGGACCCTGAACCCTCCTTTTAGTTCATATAGAGGACGTTACGTTAACCACATTATTAAATCATTAGAAAGCACGTGTCCTGTCTCAGATCTAACATTTCTGTCTTGAGGAATCAAGGCTTAGCAGGTGGGTGGGCTGGAGTGTTGTACAACATTACTTCCTTCTGAATGCGTGTTTTTTAAAGGATAGCTGTCTGGTCGTGTGTTCAGTTGATTTTTCTCTGAGGATTTCCTGTGGAAATACTTGATTTTAAAAATGTTTGGGCAGAGAGCGAGGCCTCCGTCACTCGCCCATAATGGCTGCTTTGTAATTGTCAAGGTAAGTTGTATAAAGTCAGATTTATAACTTATGATCTTAGGGATTTTATTAATAAAAGATTGTTAAAGGAATGTTATTTTTACTATGACCTTGGAAGGTGTGGAAGCTGAGGTTTGTGATCATGAGTTTGAATGATGGATTATTCTTTGTGGGGGGGGGGGAGTGTCGGAGTTACACATCAAAATTGTTATGAAATAAAGATACAGATTTCATAGAATAAATGTCATATCAGACGCTGTGTTGGAAAGCGAAGACTATTTTTGGACAGACCCAGTTTTCTTAAATGTCACTAATTTCAGTAAAATAATAGCCTGTAGATATGGATTTGAATACCATAACCCCTAGCTGTCTTCACTCAAGCCAAAGTTGTTTAAATGTAGTTGTGATGTTGTTTATATAAATAGAATGATTTAACCCGGCTTTTGGCTCAAAATGAGAACTAGATTTTTGTATGTACAACCGGGAATATTAAAAGAAGTTTACGAACCACAAACTGGCAAACAGTTACTGTGTGGTACGTGAAATGCTAAGATATATCCCTGAATAACATTGCCAAAGTGACTGGTCTTGGGGGGGGGGGGGGGGGGGGA
>JAODJW010000039.1:16261455-16284502 GCA_026777045.1 Hyperopisus bebe | reverse complement strand
GGGGGGGGGGGGGGGGGGGGGGTTATTGAGAAAACTGAAGTACCACAAGCAGTTTACCAGGGTACACAGTGAGCTATGGGGTGTGTTCCTTGGGTTCGACTAGGAACATCTCCAGCTTTAAGTAGTAGTGAGGGTTGTTGTCGACGTCATTGTCCGGATGAGGCACTTTTCTCAAGCAGCACTTCTCTTTATTAGAACTTGAAGCAACGTGAATATGCGGTTTATCGTAAACGCACATTGCGGTGTCGACAAGCATGGAGACGTCACGCGGCGCACCTGCGTGCTTTAAGAGATCTTCAGTACATCCTGCGCTAGTCTTCATTTCCTGACGTTTAAAAAAAAAAATAATAACCATCTAAAACATTAGAAAACAAAAGGCATAATTGATGGGGGGGCCAAAAAGAATAGGGGGGAATAAATCCTTAAGGATCACGCAGCATCGTGGTAAGAAGCCCTTTCACCAGGATGATCAGACGGCCGGCCGGTGTGGAAGGGGCCGCCCTTCACCACGCCAGGGCCTGGTCGGTGATGTCCAGTCAGCAAAACACGAGCGATCGCAGTGCAATCGCAGTGTGCTCCTCGCTCATCCAGTGTGAGAGATAAACCCTGTTAGTCAGCTGTTTAGTGAACTGCCCCTTCAGCTCCTTGGGGGGACAGTCAGGAAGGGAGAAAATCCACAGCGCCATACTGCTGGTATGGCGACGGGGTGGGTGAGTGTCATAGCCGGAATGTTCCATCCGCTGGCGGCCAAGCAGACGTCACTTGTTAAATTAAAAAAAAAAAAAAACAGTATGGAGAAGTAAGTAATGTACCCTGCATCAGTAGGACTGCCAGCCTATTGCCATCAGGTAGGTATCGCACGGCCAGGAAGTCACCAAGTCACATGGTTTTGACGGGACAGAGTAAAGAGGGGTGAAGCCTGGCCGGCCTGTGAGTTTTGCCAAGTTTGTGGAGATCTGCCCGCCCGCTGGACCAGAGTCCGCCTGAAGCAGCCCCGACGGGTCATCCTGCTCTCCTAGGAGCTGCTCAGTCTTTGTGCAGAGTCTGTTGCAGGTGGAGATACAGCGGCTTCTTTGTCAGAAGGTGGAGCTTCTTCCTCTTGAAGTCGGTCGGCTTCTTGTACCTGGCGGTTAACGTCAGGAGGTCAGTATGATGTCACTGTACATAGGCACGCAGAATGTAAACACATTCATATCATTCATATCATCTGACCAAAAAGTCAACATGGTAGGAAAACATGGGCCCACACTCTTCGCAAACTGGGACGCAGCTCTGAAAAATATTGAACCTGAAATTACAGAATGTGAAAAAAGCATTCTGGTGAAGAAAATGATTTTAACCTGATAGGAGGGTGCCCAATTCAACCAACAATGAACACAAAGGTGAGTGTCACGTTCTTGTAGATGTCAAAGATGTACTTACAGTTCAATTACAATTGGACCGGGTTTGATTTCATCCATTTCCATGAAAGCAAAACATTTTGTGCTGGTAAATTTTTTCTTGGGTTTGTAGTGCTTAAATTCAAAGAAAATAGCTGCCCCTGGAACAAAATGATGAAGCGTTAAAGTACATATTATACTGAAAATACCATTACAGATATGAACTGCACAGATCGTCAGCTCAGAGATAACCTTTCAGATAGACCACATTCATTCAAAAGGATTTCAGTGAAGCACAATGACTTAAGCATCGAGCAGGGACTGGTTTTGTAGTAAGTAAGCATTTCATGGCAGTTACAGTGTTCACATTGGTTTTTAATTTGAGTAAAAGTGCCCTTTTACAAATGGGCACAGTCTGGGTTTAGCAGCATGGACAAGATGGAAATCAGTGAGCACCTTTGGATAGCTCCTCCAGGTGCTTCTGGATCTCGACGTCCATGCTGAAGTGTATGTAGGTGTCTTCCTTTCTGGTGGCCACTGGGGTGTCCTGCACTGGATTTAAATCCACGCCATTCAGGTCTACAGAAAATCAAAATCCAGAATCAGGGAGAATCACAGAATGACACGTTCATGGCAACAACACATACTGAACATCAAACGCGTGTGATTACTTAATCCAGTCCTTTCACAGCGTGATAGTACCTTTGACACTAACTGTAATGTAGGGATCAATGCACTGTCCGGCATCTTTCAGGCCAATCTTCTCAATCTTAATCGTGAGCAGCGTCATTCCCGGCTCTGATGGTAACCGTGGCAGCAGGGTCCCTGATGATGACATTGTCTCATTAATGCAGCTCGCACTGCATGAGATTGAATTACATCAAACCCAAGTAACAGCCACTATTTAACTGATAATTAAAGAAAGAGCCATTCTTACATTTATCTGACTGACCCTTAAGCTCTAAAATAAAATCAGTGATTGATGAAGTTCACCACCCCAAAGAATCTGCCATAATTACTATAAAATCTACTTTCTATTCTAGTACATTTGAAAAAAGATCAGCACAGCCACTCCCCACTAAATAGGGGGAGGGGGCCTTTCTATGGAGATCTGCAGGCTTCCAGGTTGCTGTTAGTGACAGATCTCCATCTTGGGCATCAAGTGAGCTGATATTCTAAGGTCAGATCCACCAGAGTAATTCAGAGCTGGCCACCCACTGCTGTGCTAAGTGACTATTCATGGCCTGATCTGTATGCCATCGGGGGAGACAGGGAAACAATGACGTGAAGGTAAAGCCATCCCAGCAGATGGCCACAGACACACGGCCATACCTTGCAGGGCTGCGGATGGGATGGGTGGTGTGAATGGAGATTTTGTACACAGCGACGAAAGAACCCGGAGGGAGGGAGCGGGGGAGAGAGAGAGAGAGAGAGAGAGAGAGAGAGAGACGGTGAGGCAGTGGTCTGGACCATGGGGTCACAAACACACAGAAAAGGCCACTGTCAGCCAGCGCTGTTTACTGCATCCAGCTCAGCTCTCAGTGACAAAAGACGGCATTCAGAGGCGCACCGGGCTGTGACCAAACCTAACAGCGGCTAAAGGCAGCTCCATACCTGGCACTCCAGAGGGAAAAGACTCGGGGGATCCCACCCCGGCAGTCACACCTTCCTCCTCCTCATCCTCCAGCTCCAAGTTCTCCTCCTCACCAGGGGCGAGGATTTTCCTTCAGTCAGGGAGATGATGTCATTTTCAACCAACCATTCAGCTGACTTCTCAGTCTGTAGTTCCAAAGTCTATTCAGCAGGTCATGGAACTGCCTGATAATCTCAGTATCACATTGCATTTTGACACCAGAGATTTGAGCCTACAACACTCTGGTAATAAGCCTAGTATTCTGGGCTATGATAACCATAACGTCTCATCTGTTTTTGCTTATGTTCAGTTTTCAGTATTCTCTATCCTCTGGTCCCTATCATTTGAATCGTTTACAGGTCTATGATTGTTTTTTGTTATTACCCTGGTCGTAACTTAATTTGAGATTTTCACATGAAAATAAATTAACATTTTTACCTTAAAGGCACCGGTTGTACATCGAATGGAAAACCTTTGTTATATGTGAGGATATTCTTAATAACTGTTTAGAGGGGAGAAAAACAATTTGTCAACACTCCTGTACCCTTTGGAAATCTTGTCTGTCACTCCATCACTTTTTCCAAGCTACATAACCCATCAGCGTAGGGCAGCTGGGCACTGAAGTATAGCACTAGCTTGATGCTAATGGCCTATTTGACATCTTTAAGAACCACCCCCTACAGTTTTCCTCTGCACCAAAGTAATACTCCATAACAACGTTCCCAGGTGACAACTCCTCAAGATCAGCCTACACGTAACGGGTGGGGGGTATTCTGTTTCAAATGAAATATGCCATGTACATTTTTATCTGAAAAAATCATGCTAATTCAGTGCTAAACGCCCCCATTTCTTCACACATGACTCATCGGCCATCCGCAGCGTTTTTACCAGGATACCTACTAGGTTCCAGTTTTTTCAGGTCTTCCAGCTTGAACTCCTCACTGGATTGCGTGCACTAAAAATGCAGAAAAACAAAAAAAAAGTTTCAGAGAAATCCAGACATACGCCCCTTGCTGGATAATTTGGTAGTTCGTTTTATGATAACAAGCTGTACCTGCAAAGAAGCACTCCTCATTTCCAGGCATGTGGCACATTTTCCCAGCGTTTTCTGCAATGGAAACACACACATGAACAAACACATACCGGCGTTTACCAGGACGTCCAAATTAACCACAAATGAGCCCAGCCTTGTGTTTTCTGTTATATTGGTTCTTCACTTATGTCTCAAGAAGCCTGTAAAATTAAAAGTGAGAAGACAAAAATGGCTGCAACTGTAGCGATCACATAAGGGACACTTTTACAGTGTAGGGTAGAGTGAATTTAATGTTTCCTAAAGGTTGCTAGAGCAACCACAAACTGGTCCATACATCCTGGCTCTGAAGGACCCCGTGTGAACTGAAACTGTCGGTTTGTTATGGATCTGACAGCATGACCTTTAAAGCTGCGTCAATCCGTGACACCTTTGAAGTAGCATCAATGAAGGACAGTCAGTCTTCATTTTTTTGCCCTGACATTTATAAATTTCAAATATGAAACCTTTGCACTATAAATTTCCACCAAGGAACCATTTCTCTTTAATGCATGCAGTGCCTGATTAGTGAGAAACACAATACTTTCAGCAACTAGTCTTTGCTGCCTTTTGGAGGAATATTCTTCCCTTGAATTTTTATGAATTTACATTTATCTAATGAGGTTATACTTTTTTTACAGGCATCTATATTCTAGAGCTCAGTTGTTCCATTTGGTCATTGCCTCAGACTTACCTAGGTAACTTCAAATTTATCTGTCAGTGTCCTCGTTAAAAACACCGACACCTGCCTGCATGCCCAGTTGGGTTAAATGTAGGTTTGGGAAGCTCTGGATCTGATAGTTTACCGGTCATATTTTAGCCATAAAATGCATGGATAACCTACTTTTCTCGGTCGGGTATCTGAACTCTTTCGTGATAGAACAGATGACTGGCCAGTCTCCTTTCAATACTAAACCACAGTCATCCTTCAGCAGAGATTCGCACCTGTTCTCTAGACTAACTAACTACTCTTATTTCAGGTCATTGACAGAGTTGCCAAATGTGGCAGAGATTTTCAATTCTAGATAAGCCTGCACACACATTTCCATGTTTCCAACAGTTTTATTACCCTGTAAATAATCAGTATGGTTTGTAAACTACCCTAACTTTTGATTAAATTAATTTTAGGTTTTAATGGAATGATATAGATTTACCGCAAGAGAAGTTCTTGCCTGAGCGTAAGAGGCAGAAAGCGTGAGTGTCACGCCAAATGTATGAGAGTTCGCAACCCTGCACTGAGATGATCGACAGAGGCACTCCAAATCATTAACCTACCTTTATTATAATGAAAACATACCTTTTGGTCTTCTGTAAACTCTGAAGAATTAGCCGATTGCACTTCTTTCTGCAACTGCCTCGCAAGTCTGCGTTCAATATCGCAAAGAAAGATTAATTAATTGAATTACTCTTTCGGACAAACCTCAGTTGTACATTATACCGTGCAAATCGTTTAATACGCCGAATCGGGAGCTATGTGATCGGTTTGTCATTCCGCATGCACCCTTTTTATTATTAACAACAAGGTTACTTCTTGCTGAAGGGTAATGAAAGGATCGATTAACGATCGATGCCGTATCTCCGCATGCAGAATGAATGGTCCATATTAAGTTGCTGGTTATATAAAAAAGGCCTAAATGCTTAATGCTGAGTGGGAAGTGCAACGAGAAGGAAAAACAATGGGATTAAAGCAGCGCTGCAGTCCCGGACTAAAGCAAAGGGGATCCAAGCGCAATGGAGCCGGGGAGCGGGAGGGGTGACACGCCAGCCCCGGCTGAGGGCCACCCGGAGCATTAGGGTGTGGCAGGCCGTGCAAATGGGTGGATTTTAAACGTGTTAAACCTGGCCCGGCATACATGCCCAAAATACACAAAACAAACTTCTGTCCCCCAATGTGCGCCCGCATGCCAGCCGGCAACAAATTAACCACCCAGTTCTGAAGTTTAAGTTTTTTCCTAAAAGGAAGATATTACACAAGTAATGATCCCCGATATCAACTCTAAGATGTGCATGTTAGACTAATTCACACGACATTCGCGTTTCCAACTCAATAAACCTTAATTATATGATACAGATTCAGTAAATTACAGTTAAGATAGGAGATTGGGAGCCTATCAGGCAGAGATTGTCAGCCTTTCTTCCCCTCCCCATTTTCATTCCCCAGCAGACTGACTAACACACATTGAAATACTCGCACTTACATTTGGTACTCATCAATCGCTTCCACTAACTGTCCCCATGAGTCAAAGTCCGTGCCTTTTTTAAAACTCGCATGCCATTTTTGGATGGTCTTGGTCACATCTGACATTTTCAAAAAAAAAAAAAAATCAAATTAAAAAAAAAAAACCTAGCGTCACAGTCTGAGCCTCAGGTTAACATCGCCGGGGAGCTTTTCGCGCGTCCTCTCCGTTTGATCGCGTCCCAGGGTACAGGGTCCGACACTGCCCGGTCCTACCCTCCACACCGACCAAGCCCTTCTGTCCTCTCACCTAAACTTCTCTCCGGCGGAAAACAGGGGGAAGTTCCGCCTCCCGGTTTGCCTTCAACATTCACGTTTAAGGGGGAGTCAGGAAAACACAGGCGTCGGGAATCCTGATGTGGGCGTTGCGCTGAAAAATGAAGACGCTAGCGTCTCTGATCAGTGTTATAAGGGGAAATAAATCCGCTTTACGTTATTCCAGCATAATAATAATAATAATAATAGGCCTAAATACTACTCTGCACTTAGTTAGTTCGTTTTCTTAGCGAAATTTTAAATTTATATATATTAAATGCAAATAGCGGGGTTCACATAAATTAATCCAGATTGTGTGGCTGCACGGTATGAATTATTGTTTTTACATTATCGTTAACGGGAAGTGCACCAAAACATTTTACGGACTACTCGCGCCAGCTCTTTTGGGAAATAAATCAGAAACACACACCAGGCCGCAATCCAAAATGACAAATTAAACGTTTAATGGTAAAGTAAAAAGAGGTATAGTCTATTCTTATTGGGTTCAAACTATTAGAATTAATCCCAAAATATGCCAATCATCGCCATCATCATTTTCTTCTGGCTTGTCCTGGGGAGAGTTACAATGGCAGCATGTTGATCAGATCAAACCAGACTACTCCTTCATAGGACAAATAATATATCCTGTTTTGGGGATCCTTAAATGTACTCAGTCCATTTGGGAGATTTAACCCCACAAGCATGTCCTTGGTCTTCCCCAGGACCTCCCCCAGGCCCAGTACAACATCTCCCTTAGGATCTGTCCTGGTGGCCTCCTTATGAGAACCACCTCACCTGGTTCCTCTTGATCTGAAGGAACAACGGCTCTATTTGGAAGTGATTCTGCTTTCTTGAACTCCTCACCTTGTCACAGAGAGCAAAGCCAAATTTCTTAAATGCCTTCGCTAAGGGCAAACTCTTAAACCCATCCCTTGAGAGAGGGCCAGTACACTCTTCTAAATAAGAGCACCATACTGTAGGCTCAGATTTGAAAGTGCTGATTCTCATGCCAGCTGCTTGACCCTTGACATATGTCTACTTAAGCCAGTGCTGAGGATCCAGGCCAGATGGAGTCAAAGGCACAACATCATCTGCAACCAGCAAGGATATCACTTACAACCCCCATATTGATATCCATCCATCCACCCATCCAACTTCTATAACCACTTGTCCTATCCCGGGTTGTAGGTGGGGTCCAGAGCTTATCGCAGAGGCAATGAGCACAAGGCAGGCAAAAACCCAAGACGGGGCACCAATCAATCACAGGGCACACTCACACACCATTCAGCTACACACCCTACAGGTAATTTGGCAACACCAAGTAACCTCAGCATGTTATTGGAATGTGAGGGGAAACCGGAGTACCTGGACGAAACCCCGCTACAACACGGAGAGAACATGCAAACTCCACACACATGGAACCCTGGCAGAGGCCTTGATATATAAATCAAAGACAAATGACAGAAGATATGATACACCCCTGTCAACACACTTCGACCCAGGGCCAATTTTGTGGACACAATTGTATGTTTATGAATATTTTTAACGAACATACATAATAGATAGAAAAATCACCTTCGGAAGAATACTCCTAATATTTAAAGCTATTTGCCCGGTTTTGCCATGAAGGCACCTGTATTGTTCAAATACTATACTATTACTGAACCGCACCTTTCTATGTTTTCGGAGTCACATCATGTTAGTGTGAGACTTCCGGGCGCGTCCCGTTTCCGTATGAAAACGTCACGAGTTGTGTACTGCCCCTTGTCATTAAACGCGCCAATAGAAAGGCAAATTTGTTACGTCATCTAGAATAACCCAATCACTATGCGATGACGTTGAACGCATCGTGACATCACGGCGTCGAAATGCCGGAAGCGTTTTCTCATTGTTATTATTTCCTGTGCTGAGCTGAGCGGCTGTACAGGTACGACAGTTTAATGCGTGTGTGGCAGTTACATTTTATTTTTACGCGATTATGCGAGTATAGGTGTGGATATTGTTACCTTGTTGTTGATAAATTTGTTCTGCGCTCGTACTGTTACATGTAATGCATTCCAATATCTGTGTTTACGGTAACCCAGTTACTGGGTGACAGTCGTTTATTTACTTTATTACTATTGTGTTTTACTTCACTTACTTGATTTACTTAACATTGTATTTAGTTGCTTTGATAACTGATGAGAAATTTGTTACCAGTATTTGTTCTCATGCTGTTCGGTTAATGTCAGCCTCTAGGCCGGGATGTGGTGATCTGGGCAGTTCCTTCGGGAACTGACTTTACATGGCTGTCGCCCTAATCTGACCAGCACATAAAAGTCTTATTCTTTATTTAACCCTGTCTGCTTAAACTGTGGTTTTCGGTTGCATACAAACACAGTCGTAATTTATTAATAGTTAACATTTGGTATATTTAGAAGTTTACTATGTTTCAAGAGATTATTGGGGATAATGTTATGTTAATATTAATGTTTCTGGGTGATCATAAATAAACAGTGCTCATGCTGTCAGTCCCCAGGCGGTTTTCAGCATGGCGCACTGGTTTCATCGAAATCCCCTAAAAGCCACCGCTCCCGTCTCCTTCAACTTTTACGGAGTCGCTGCGAGTCCTGCAGCCAACAAGATATGCAAGTAGGTGCCAATTTCCACATCAGTCTTTACGAACGAATGCAACAGTTTGGGTTCTTGTAAATAAACAGTAACTGATATTACGTAGGATTGGTTGTAAATATAGAGTAATATACTGTAACTGGATATCCCTGTGTTTTTTGCCCAGTGATCTGAGGGCCACCAGGGCCCGGCTTCTGGAGTTGTTCACCGATGTCACGTGTAATCCCGAAATGATGAAAAAGGCCACGGATGCTTACTTCTCCCTTTTGCAAGGTCAGCCATCATTAAATGTTAACTGTGGAGACACAGTTAGGGGCACAAGGATTTTGGATTAAGAAGATAAATCTCACATCGTTTAATGAAAATGTAGATGTTTCATGTCTTTATAGTGAATGTGTTGGAGGGATTTTTTTATTATATGTTGCTCTGTGTGATACTGAATTGTTTTCCATGTGGTCTGTCATATTCAATTAAATGTAGGATTCATTGTTTCGTTGGATGGGACTACACAAGAAAATAAAATGCGATTCATTCAGAACTTCAAATGGACAGACACTTTACTTGGGAACGTGGCAAGGTAATTCATAATGAAGTTATGTTACCGAAAGGTCTCAGCTTAACACGTATAGAAGGGAGCAGTCTGGTCCCTGTTCAGCAGCGGCGTTGTTTACCACCACTCAAACTATGCATTTATGAGGTTATTATGAGGTTTTCCAGCCTCCAGCTGCCCACAAAATAAATGTTAAAGCTAGCTGTCATCTTCTGACTGTACATGCTAGCTCTTTATTTTTATTTGGAAACATTTGATTAGGACCACAGAAACAAGAAGCCTGCCCTTGCTTTTCAGGAGGCTTTCTTTCCATGGTCCTGATTCTAGTCAAAAAAGATAATATCTTTAAGATCAGATAGTGTTGTGAGCCACAGAAGTCAATTATAAGTGTTGATGAAAGCAGCACTTTCTTATAAGGATTTGTGAATGTAACATTTTAATCCTCCTGTGGCAGATGAAAGGTGCTTCTCATTTTAACCGAGAAGGTCCCCTGACTGAATAAGCAGTTATTTGGAGGAATGCTGCTCTCTCTCCCCAAATTGCCCCTCTTAATCCACTCTGTGTTCCTCTGTCAGTGCCCAGCAAGATGCTGTGTTTGAACTGGCTGCAATGGCCTTTAATGTTGCAGTGTGGTACACTAAATTTGCATCAAGGCTTGCTGGAAAAGAAAAGTAAGTGCTGCGTTTCCCTACAGTCTATTTAAACTTGAAAATGTTTTCATAAAAATGTTCTATAATTGACACCTCAGTCTTGATTTTATTTTCTGTCAGTGGTGACTTAAATCATGTTTGCTGAAATTTATGCGTACCCTTATTTGTTTATTATTAAAAAATAGCAGTGTATCTAGTATTGAAATTGTATTTTGTTTTTCACTTTGCCTATAACTCACATTAAACATTTTGCTAGCACTCTGTGTAGTGGTGCAGCTCATGGTTCTGTTGTGATGCTGCTGTTTTGTGCGTGGTCATTCATATCACTGTGGATTAGCACACTAATCAAATGATTTTCAGTGTACATTTTGTGATTCTCCCGAGACACTGGAACTGTATACGCGAAGCCACAAAAAGCTAAAATAACTTAAAAATATAACCCTTGTGCTGGCTTTGGACCGACTGGAGCTTTAATTATGCTCTTGTAGCTTGCGTTGGTATGATTTCCCCTTGATTCTGACTCAGGCCTTTGTAATGAATACTTTTATTTGTAGCATAACAGAGGATGAAGCTAAGGAAGTTCACAAGAGCCTGAAAATTGCAGCTGGAATCTTCAAGTACCTCAAGGTGACTGAAATGAGCTTTTTAAGCTAATTTATAACCTTCAAATGTGAACATTTTGAAAAACCTTTCTATAGTTTCGCATTTCTTAAATATAACTTTTTATTTAATTTACATCTTAATAACAATTGTCTGACTGTTACCACCATACTAATCTGATACTTAAGTATCAGCTTTTCATGTGAGATGTGATTGTTGTATTTATACCTGAACCTACCACTAGGAGGCGCAGGTTCCTCGCTTTATCACCCCAGTTGAAAAGGGCCGAGATCTAGAAGCTAGAGTGATGGACACCTACACAATTCAGTCTCAGGCAGAGGCTCAGGAAGGTGGGCTGTGATTGGTCTTCCTTGGAGTCATGTGAACTTGCAGTATGGATGTTGGATGATGAGTTTTAAAGGAAGTTTAGTGGATATTTTCTCTGTCTTTTTATGGGCACATGGTTCCCTATATGAGATCAGGTTTAGGTGTGATAAACCTTAGCTACAATATTGATTGTAATGTAATGCACTGTTTTTTTTTTTGTGGTAGTGACGATTGCGAGAGCTATTGAACTGAAGCATAATGCATCCTTGATAGCGGCCCTGGCCTTTGAGACTGCAAACTTCTACCAAAGAGCTGGTGAGTGTGCGTGTCGTAGGAGTGGTCAGGAGCCAGGGCAAGCCCGCTTGCTGTCAAATGACTGAAGGTTGTCTGTCTATGCAGACCACACCCTGAACAGTCTGGACCCAGACTATAGCAGCAAATGGAGGAAGTACCTCCAGCTGAAGCAGATGTTCTACATAGCCTATGTAAGGTCCTACTGGCCTCCGGTCCATGTTGGCTTGCACATATTCGGTTTAATACCTCTTTCAGAACCGTACGCTGTCTGGGTTTCTTACAGGCTTACTGCTACCACGGACAGACCCTGCTAGCCAGTGATAAGTGCGGAGAGGCCATCCGGTCTCTGCAGGAGGCAGAGAAGTGTGAGTATGACCTTACGGGACCGGGGGGCAGTAGTGACATGTTATCAAACCCTGGCATTCTCCTCACACGTTGTCAAACTCTTACCCGGGGTGCTTTTCTACCCCTAACACAGGCTACTCCAGAGCCGAGGCTCTATGCAAAGAGTACCGTCAGACCAAGGGTCCAGGCAGCACTGCCAAGCCATCCGAACAGCTTTTCTTTCTGAAGCTGGGCAGCCTGATCAAGAACGCCCTGGAGAAGTGCCAGAGGGAGAATGGATTTATGTGAGTATTTAGGGCACCGTAAAGAGGCGAAGGGAAGGATACAGGAGATGCGCCAGTGTTGTGCTGCCCCTAGTGGTAATCAGTGTCTGAGCAGCTAAAGCATGTCTGCTATCTTTCATTCAGGTGTACATATTTATCATTTTGAAAGCTCCTTTTTAACTGAAGATTGATTGATTGATTGATTGATGTTTTTTTTTTTTTAACTCAGCTATTTCCATAAGATTCCACCAGAGGCTCCTCAGTTGGAGCTGAAGGCCAGCTACGGACTAGCAGAGCCTGTTCCCTTTGAGCTCCCTGCTCTGAGTGAGCAGTGCACCCCAGAGGTGTATGCGACCTTTGACCTCACCAAGGGTGCCAAAGACGACAAGGTAATCCAAGAGCCAGCATGCATTCTGCTGAGAACTTTTTGTGCTTTATTTGTGCATCTAGTGCTTTGATCTGACAATCACCGTATAACATGCCCGTTCCAGGCTAAACCAAAGCAAGAAGAGGAAGTGAAACCAGTAAAGGAACCAGACCTGAAGCCTCAGAAGGACACGGGCTGCACCCTCTCCTAAATGGAGGGAGGGACGCACCGCCCCTGTGTAAATAGTAAAGCTACTTCTCCAGGCAAAGTACAGCCAAGTGTTTGACCTTTTTGATTTCAGTTTCCTGTGGGTACAGGTGAGATGACAGACCACAACGCTTTTGAAGCAGGTGGTTCACAATAAATGGCTGTGCCACAGTGCAGAAGAGCAACTTTATAACAGACACAGAATGAGAAGAGCAAGGAAACACCTGAATGAATGATCTGGCAGGTGATGGGCTTAGCAGACATGGTAGAGCTCTGGCAAGCATAACGGAGGGTAATGGGGCAGGGCGTGTCTGGTAGGCACATGGTCTCATATTCACAATCCACAGACAAATCATTGCCAACCTACCTTGACCTGGACCCCAATTTTATGCCTTGCTTCATAGACAGTTCACGTTTGAACTTTTCTGAACTAACATCCACACTTTTACTTGCCCTAGTTTATATTCACTCTCTATTTGTTTTTAATTAGCATAGATGCGCCATAGATTAGCATTTGACTTTTTTGAGTTTGAGCTATCATACATGGGCCGAAATTCATATATATGTTTTTTCATTTCGGTGTCTGAACTGGTAATTTGTAACTGATCTACAAGGCGGCATTCTGTGCTGTTCTAGAGTCTCAGTCTGTTTTGCTTGTCAGTTTCCATTTGTTCATGTTATTTTACAATTGACAGGTTTCATCTGACAGCTGATTGATGATTAATGGGTTATGATTGGCCCCTGCGTGGTGTCAGAAGTCAATGAACACTGCCTCTAAACACACACACACACCAAGTCATGTGACATGCCTCTGAACTTCTTATAATCCGTTTTCTGTTAAGTGGTGATGTCCCGTAAATTTGTGCATCTCATGTTGCAGATGTCAAACCAGAAGCTAAAGGTACAGCAGGTACCACTTTATTTTACGAGCATTTGACTGTATAGTACTCTACATCTTGGGTAACTCGGACATTGAAATGTCCGAGGATTATGGGATGTAACCGCATGTGAAACTTGCCAGGTTCTCCTTGCTTTTTCATTTATAGATGCACTTTCATGTCCCTCTCCAAATCAGTCTTAAAAATCTGATGACAGAGGATTGCTAATCGGCTGATCGTTCAGGAAACACAAAGGGCGTCACTTGAAAATTCCACTGTAACTAGGTCCTGATTGGCCACACTCTCTCTCCCTGTTTGTTCCTCTGTCTATGTATGGATATATATGATGCTGAGTCTGTATTGTAGTGCTGGAAATTTGGATGAAAAAGATAAACTATTCATTGTCTGGATTATTGCTATATATCTACTGTATTTTAAGTGGTTAATAAAATGACTGCAGTCTGTTACTGTCATGAGTTCTTTTGAGACCAAAGGGCCTGTAATGAAGGTTCAGATGTTAGAGTAAGAGAGATGATCATTTAACAAAGAACAAGCGTCAGCCTCACCAAGTATATGGTCTGTAGATTTAATCATTAGCTGATATTTAAAAACAGGCTGGGTGTGTATGTTGATGTTTGGACACGCCTCCAGGGTACATGAGTGTCAGGTTTCCTAGGGCGTGTCAGGGACCTAAGGATCCGGGTTATGTGTTTGTGTCACAGCTTTCGGTTTGGTTGTTTCGGGCAGAGGGAGCAGAAATATACAGGTATGGAAAAGTGAGCCACAGTTAAATGGGAAAGATGAATGAAGAACTTCGAAGTGTAAGTGCAGCTTGTGACTATAATTATAAAATAAAAAACTTGAGGTTATTTGTATATTGATATCATGGAAGTACGTTTTAAGTACTTCTGATTTTAGCCTGATTTTAGCATTAAGAAAAGTTGAACAGAATCTAACATTCAGTTTTATTACACATTAATGTGTAATATTTGCCACTGCACTACTGAAAGCGTTTTCATATAAGCGATTTGTATAGTGCAGGGGTCACCAACTCCGGTCCTGGAGGGCTACTATCCAGTAAGTTTTCTATCCTACCTGGCTTCTGATGAGCCCCACCTGCTCCTGGTATTTACCTGAGAACTAGTGTGGCTCATCAGAAGCCGGGTAGGATAGAAAACTGGATAGTAGCCCTCCAGGACCGGAGTTGGTGACCCCTGGTATAGTGTTTTCTGGTATAGTCATACAGGATTTAAAATCCCCCTCAGAGTGAGGGCTGGCTCACCAAAGGGATGACAGGCAGCATTCCGTCATCACCCGGGCAGAAAAGGGTCATCCACTTTGTCAGTGGTGAGACCCTAGAGGAGGAGTCCAGCGATGAAGAGGAGGTCTTCAACGAGCCAGTCGATACGGTGAGAGAGTCTTGCAAGTGTTCAGTTCCCCTTCCGTCCACAAGGTGCACAGCTGGTGTTGGTGTAGTTTTATACCCTTATTGTTTTCACTGGGTCATTTGTCACCTTCTTGAAACTTTGAAACTGTTGAATGAAATTTAATTTGCACAAGACCATGTTCTTTTCATAAACCTGCATAAGTACACCATCACCTAGACGTCGTGAGTAAAGAACAGAACAGAGTGATGTATGTAAACTACTCATACTTAGTAACAATACTGAATTTAAACTCTGTACAAAATTCAGAGTATGTTATCTATGTAGCATAAATAGAAATTTGCTCAACAAGCTCAACCAGTTTCTTCCCACAAGCTGTAAGACTCCTGAACTCCCTGCAGTTCCTCACCAAGTTAGCAGCAACAACTCTTTGCTCCACCAGCCTCTTTAACTTTCTTTAATTGGCATGTTTGCACTTTTTGGTATCTGCTGCTACGTTACCTGCTGCTCTGTTATACAGTGGATATAAAAAAGTCTACACACCCCTATTAACGTGCCAGGTTTTTGTGATGTAAAAAAAAAAAAAATGAGACGACAATAAATAATTTCAAAACTTTTCCCACTTTTAATGTAACCAATAACCCATACAACTCAATTGAAATACAAATCTGTTAGGGGGAAAAATATAAAAAATGTACAATGTACAATAAGCTGCTTTGAACTAATACTTTGCTGAAACACCTTTTGATTTAATTACAGCGTTCAGTCTTCTTGGGTACACACTTTTACAGTGACTAATTACCCCCAAATAAAGTTCAGCTGTCCTTTTAGGATTGAAAGGGTTCTCATTGTTGAAAGGTATCAGTCAGGAGAACGGTAGTGATGGGCCAATGAAGCTTTCGGCCGTTCCCCATAAAGTGCCAGAACAGGTTTTGGGTCTTCAAACCCTTTTTTCAAACATAGGGAGACCCCTAGTGGGTTTCTGCAATGCTTCCAACAATCTGAGAATATGTCTGTATGCGTTTGCATCGAATGAATATTGTGGCTGGTATCATAGCAGGGTCTGATTGTGTTATGTTAAATCTAATCTTTAAATAAATACTGTTTCTTTTGGTTTACTTATTTATTTTCAGTCATTATGAATTTACACTAAGATATTGTGATGGATCTGGGACGAACTAATCAATTGTTACTAAATTGTTGCCGATTAGGTACTGCAATATGTGTGACCGTTTTCACTTGTTCACAAGGGACTTTTTAAACTGGGGAAATAGGGGAGAGAATGAGGTGCTGACGCCTTGAGGTGCAGCATGACAGTCTCACGGGGGCAATGAAGATACTTAACACATTGGGGATCTGTTATTGCTATATGACAGATGTTTGGAAAATACAAACCTGACCAGTGCAATAATGATGAATAATACAAATGTGATCATTTACATTTATTCATTTGGCAAATGCTTCTATCCAAAGTGATTTACAACAAGGGAATGGAAACGTAGCCTCCCCTGTTGCAGGCGAGAACTGGCCCATTGAGCACGCAGTAGGAAGTAATAATAATATTATTAATAATAATAATAAACAATTTTCGTATTTTGCCATATCAATATTCATTCATCTTATTTGGGAGACATCAACTCAGACTATTTCCGAACATTTGAGGGTCGCCTCTTGCCATTTCTAGAGCCGCTTTCCTTATTGAATCATGAGATGTTGCATGTAATACGAACTGTACAGTAATCTCTCCAACCGCAAAAGAAAGAGCCCCATGATGCCTGAAGGTTTCATCTCGCTTATGTAAAAGTTTTGAAGAGCTGCCAAGCTTCAAAACCTCTGACACTTCATGACGAATCAGATGTCATCAGTCACGTAATATTGCATAAACAAAGCAAGTTCCAACTCCCAGCTTCCAGTCGCTGGGCATCACTTTCACGAGGCGAGCTCCGAAGTTTTGGTATTACATGTCCCATCACTAGAGAAGGGTACAAAAACAATGGTACAGCATTAGACACCATGGAACACAATGAAGACAGTCATCAAGAAATGGAGAAAATATTACAGTGCAATGTTACCGTGAACTGGACGTTCTTCCAAAATTAATGAAACGACAAGATGAAAACTGGTTAGGGAGGCTGCCAAGAGGCCTACAGCAACAGTGAAGGAGCTGCAGGAATTTCTGGCAAGTACTGGTTGTGTACTACATGTGACAACAATCTCCTGTATTCTCCACATGTCTGGACTGTGGGGTAGGGCCACAAGACTGAAGCCTTTTATCCAAAGAGAAACATCCAGGCCTGGCTGATTTTTTGCAAAAAAAAAAAAATAGATTGTCTCCCAAAAGCATGTGGGAACATGGTTATGGTCTGATGAAACCAAGGGTGAACTTTTTGGCCACAATTCCAGCACTGCATCATCACCAAAAGAGCACCACACCCACAGTGAAGCACGGTGGTGGCAGCGTCATGCTTTGGGGTTTTAGTCAAGGTGGAGGGAATTATGAACAGTTCTAAATGCCAGTCACCTTTGGTCAAAAACCTTCAGATGTATGCTAGAAAGTTGAAGATGAAGAGGAAATTCACCTGTCAGCATGACAATGACCTCAAAAGTACATCCAAATCAACAAACCAATTACTTCACCAGAAGAAAGTTTTGGAATGGCCCAACCAGAGTCCAGACCTAATTCCAATTGAAAATCTGTGGGGTGACCTTTGCATAAGAAATGCCCTTGCAATGTAACAGATTTGGAGCGCTTTTGCAAGGAAGAGTGGGCAAATATTGCCAAGTCAAGATGTGGCAGCTGATGGACTCCTATCCAAAAAGACTGAATGTCGTAATTAAATCAAAAGGTGCTTGAACAAAGTATTGGTTAACAGCTGTGTATATATATATAAACATACAATTATAACATATGTTCCCACCTAACAGATTTGTTTGAATTGAATTGTACAGGTTATAGGTCACATTAGGTGGGAAAAATTTTGAAATGATTTATCATGGTGTAATGTTTTTTTACATCAGAAAAATTTGCCATTTAGCAAATATGTGTGTACACTTTTTATATCCACTGTACCATACTATATTATGTATAGGTCACTTACATACCACATCTCTATTTATGCTATATAGTCTACATACTATATATAATGTACAGAAAGTTTATATTAAATATTATGCATGGATAGTTTACATACGCCATTCTATACGTCACATAGTTTACATACAGTATTTACGTTCTGCTGCTACGCTGCTGCTGCTGTAGTATCCGCAGATATTTTTTACAAATCACACTCTATCTATATACTGTGTGTCTAACCCCTGTAATTGTATATTATTGGTAATTGTATTGCTGTTGGCCCACCGTATGAAAAAAATAAACATTTTATAATAATTGAAGTAAACACACCGTAATATCCTATTTCCCTCCTTTTGTTCCTCCTTTGTCACATCTGTTCTGACATTACTAATAATAATTTTTTTTTTTTGCTGTTCCTGATCTTTCTATTCAGGCTCAGCTGTCATGGAAGGCATATTCCCGCTTCCTTTGGGGGCAGTTTCGTAGGAAGTCCTTACGGAGTAAGTCCCGATTAGCTAGAGTGTACCACACACTCCTCTCACTATTGTCAGTTGCTCTTATTTTTGAAAAACATACTCGACTCTCACTTGAATCATCTCTTGTCAGCCTGTGATTATATGGGGGGAAAACTGGCCAGTCTGGCTGGACTTAATGAGGCCAAGTACCAGTATGCAGCTGATGAACATAAGCGTTGGAAGAAAAAGGTGTGTGGGGATTGTGGGAAAGTACTGTAACTGTGAAACTATGAAATGTTATTGTGTAGCTCAAGTGATGGGCAGAATCAGGGACTGGATCACCAACAATTGCTCTAAGAATACACTACAAGTATGGCTTCCCCCATAAAACTGCCAAAAGACTTTAGTCAATGTATCAATGAAAATTAATTTTATTTGTGATTAAATGTGGAATCTATCTTGGAGCAGGAGAAACCACAGCTCTGATCGTTTTATGGCAATTGCTTTCAACAACATATATGCTAATTCTCCCTTTGAAACTATAATAAATACAGCCTATAGACACCCAGTGACACCATGCTTCACTGGAAGTCCAAGCTTTGATATTTCAGTGACGTGTTTCCGGAGCTCGTCCAGACGCCATGCTTCACTAGGAGCTTCCTACGTTATGTTTGCTTAGGCGACGTTGATTGGACAGATAGACATGCAGTCAGATATTTTAGACCTGCCTGGAAGCCAGGCTTCTCTGCATGGTGATTGGGAGACATCTTAACAAGACAGGATAAACTACCAATAACATTAATACTGACACACGCTATTGCAGGTGTTGGCTTGCAGTATTCATTCATTCTGTCACATGCAGAGGCACAGAAGTGTTTTTTTTTTGCAACCCAGAGTGACAGTGTATCGTTTCGTATGTTATCCTACACCCCTGGCATTTGTAAATACAGTGGTACCTCAGAACTCGAACTTAATCCGTTCAGAAACCCGGATCGAATTCTAAAAAGTTCGACTTCTGATGGAATTTTCCCCCGTAAGAAATAATGGAAAACCAATTAATTGGTTACCGGTCCCAAAAAATTACACCGAAATAAGTCTTTTTTTAGCATTTAAACACAAAATGAACCGGATAAAACAAGAAGAGCATATACTGTACTAAATACCATCCATCCATCCATTTTCCAACCCGCTTTATCCTATTGGGTCGCGGGGGGGGTCCGGAGCCTAACCCGGAAGCAATGGGCACGAGGCAGAGAACAACCCTGGTCAGGGGGCCAGCCCATCGCAGGGCACACTCACAGACCATTCACTCTCACATGCACCCCTACGTGCAATTTAGTATCCCCCATTAGCCTCAGCATGTCTTTGGACTGTGGGGGGAAACCGGAGTACCCGGAGGAAACCCCACGACGACACGGGGAGAACATGCAAACTCCACACACATGAAACCCATCTAAGCATATTTATCAAATCAGTAGTTTTTAAAGTAAGAAAATAAATGTATCCAAACAACGTGTCCTGCCCCGACCGTCCGCTCCTTCCGTGTGCCACGCCCCCTCATTAAACCCGTGTGGAATCCCTGTGTGATCGGCTGTTTCTGGCTGTTGTCATTAGTCCTCTGTATTTAGTCCGCATTTCAGTTTGTTTCCCCAGTTCGGTCATTGTATTGTTCGTCTGCGTTTTGCATGCCTTACCTGTAATTAAACCCGTATTGCCCGATACCCTGATGTCTGCGCCATTGTCTCCGTTCCGTCCCCGCTGGACACGACAATATTAATTATTATAATTAAATGTATTCATGGTTTATTGTTAATATTAAAATAATTAATAAGAAATCTATTTTTAAATGTATTTTATTATATCATAACAATTACTGTTACTGTCTATCATTGTCTAAATGTATTTTTACTGTCTAAATTTATGTATTCAGCTAGTGTAAACATGCACGATGCTATCATAGCGAATGCGAGGCCGAGACTGAAGTGTTTCCGCTGAGAGTCGTGCCGCGTGTGACTCATTTCCCCGCAGGTACAAGTTGTCTTAGGTCAGTGTTCACTGTTTGACTTCTGAGATTCAGATCGAGTTCTAGGTAATTTTTTTTTTTTTTGAGTTTTCAAGTTTAATCGCTTGTTCAATTTTAAATGAAAGTTCAGTGATTTTCAGTATACTAGTTTTGTAGTTAGCTCACTAAGCTGGTATGACAGGATAATAGATAATTTCTTATAGAAAGAAGTAGAATGTAAAAGTAGCTGATTGGTTAAAAAAAAGGACATTTTTGTTATACTGCCAACTGCTGATACTGTGCCTCCCCCATTTTAAAAATCACCATCTGCCACTGGACTGGACAGGTCATAGCCAGAAACACTGAGATGTCATCTATAGACCCAGCATAGCAGGACACACTTGGCAGAAATCTGTGGGATACTCAGAGGTGTAAACCCTGCAGACAATATTCAGTATGCACTATATACATTATATATACATTTTATATATATATATACAGTTATATAAATCTGTGATCCATGTTTGCATGTAAACAATCGCATGGTTCAGTGCTTCATTTTTGATTGAAGTCCGTGGGATTTATTTCCAGCTATCAAGACGTGAAAGTACTGCTGGAGGCTCTTCCATCATGAATAAGGAGAAGACACATCTTTCTTCCCAGACTACCGGTTGCTATGGGACAACAGGTTCTCCAGCTGAGCCCTGCCATCCAGGCTCTGTGGTAAATGCAGATCACATACCAGAAGGGTCTTGCAACAGAGGGTACCAGGAAGACAAACAATAAACACTGTCTTTCAGAAACTAACAACAAGAGAACCTATGGCCAAATGTCTATGAATTGTCTTCAGTGTGTGACAGAGTGCTCTGAATGATGGACTGGCATTGCGTCCAAGGAAGCTGTTTTAGAAGATGGATGAATAAATGTATTTATATGTCAATGTAGAAATCATTTCCTCTTAAAATTGCATTGCTTTGAACACAAGCAATTTACAAATGTGAGGACGTCATTCGGCCCATCAAGCTCGTTTGGGGAGAAATTAACTAATAGCTCAGAGTAGTTAAAATCTTATCTAGCTCTGATTTAAAGGAACCCAGGGTTTTAGCTTCCGCTAAAATGACATAAATGCTCTAATACTACACGTAAGTTAGTGGTTTATTTATTGTTAGTTACTATAATGTTGCGCTGCTTTATTTGGTTAATCGTCTAGTCTGTGAAGAAGGCATTCAAGTAAGAATTGTATTGTAGTATGACTCATTTCCTGGCGCGTACAATTTATATTAGGTCAGCGTTCACGGTTCGACTTCTGATATTCAGATCGAGTTGTAGGTCAAACTGGTTTGTTCAACTTTCAAGAAATTCGAGTTCTAGTGAGTTCCAGAACCGAGGTACCACTGTATATAAAATGTTTGTATCATAATGTCTTCAAAATCTTGAAGCATCACGAAATGGTCAAATCACTCCTAGTTTATCTTGTTTGACTCCCAAAAAGGTTATATTATGAACATACATTAGAATTTAATAACAGAAGGCTGAGTTTTAACAAAAAGACTGAGTTTTTGTTAAAACTCAGCCTTCAGTTATTAAATTCTAATGTATGGTATATTAGGTCCATTATTTTTCCAGTAATGCTAGTTAAACTGATTGGCCTGTAGTTTGCTGGATTACTTCTATCCCCTTTTTTGAATATGGGTGTTATATTAGCATGCTTCCCATCTGAATGTACCACACCCACAGATAACGATTTCTGGAATTTTAAAGTTAAAGGTTGGCTAATAATATCCTTCATCTCTTTTAAAACTATAGGTAAGATGCCATCAGGGCCCTGCGATTTATTTATTTTAAGTTTAGCTAAGCTTAATACCACATCAGCCTCAGTTATACATATATTTGTCATAGACAATGCTGTATTCGTACTAAATGGTGGTAAGTTACTCATGTTTTCTATTGTGAACACCCATGTAGAATAATCATTTAAATGACTCATTTACTATATCAGTTTCATTTTCAACTATAAGGCCCTTACAATCCTGCAAATTAGTGATTTCAGCTTTTGGAGCTCTTTTGGAGTTAAAATATTGGAAGAAATTTTTTCTTTCTACATTCCTCTTGGAGAGTCTAATGTTATTTTTTAACTCAACCTGTAGACTTAGATCCATCCATCCATCCATCCATCCATTTTCTAACCCGCTTATCCTATTGGGTCGCAGGGGGTCTGGAGCCTATCCCGGAAGCAACGGGCACGAGGCAGGGAACAACCCTGGACAGGGGTCCAGCCCATCGAAGGGCACGTAGACTTAGATACTCCTGCTTTATTCTGACATCATTATTTTCCATTTGTGGAAGAAAGCCCTTTTCCTCCTGACTTTATTCTTAATTTCCGTAGTAAACTACCTTGGTTGTAGTTTCCTAGATTTAGTTTTGCTGGAAACAGGTATGAAGTCCTCTTGCACTTGCAACAATGTGCTT
>JAODJW010000039.1:16244230-16254746 GCA_026777045.1 Hyperopisus bebe | reverse complement strand
GAATGCGTTGCTTTAAGCCAGCGCTGTAAGCAAGTCGAACGCACCCAATGACCGGACTGGGGAAACAAACTGAAACAGAGAACTATTGGTAATGTTGGGATAAGATCTTTATCGTTTTGGAATCCAGTAAGAAAAAAATGTTCTTATTGTTTTATCCTGTTCATTTTGTGTTTAAATGCTTAAAAAACATATTTAGGTGTAATTTTAGGGGGCCAGGAACCAATTAATTGGTTTCCATTATTTCTTATGGGAAAAATTCAATCAGAACTCGAACTTTTTAGGATTCCATCCGGAGTCCGGAACAAATTAAGTTCGAGAACTGAGGTACCACTGTACATATAAACCATTGTGGTCAGTTAGACGTCAAACGCTAGCAGTAGACAGAGGAATATGGACGTATTACATAGTAAAAAACCACAGTTGTCAAAGATAAGCTATTAACTACCTACCTGACTTATACAAATGAATGAAATAATTTGTTTTTCATTCTGTGACTACATGACTACAGCTAACATCATACCTGGGTTTACAATATTAAACCCACCTAAGTCAGTTCTTCGATCTCTCCCCATGTGTTTGTCATCTTCGCCATCCATTCCCTCACCTATTCAGCCAGCGTATCAGCAGAAAGTCCTATACTGCCCTACCAAGGCAAACTATGCTGACACTGAAACTGAGAGATGGAGCTTCAAAGTTTTGTGACTTTACCCTCGTATGTGTAGTAGGTGGGCAAATTACAGTGCTGTTATTTTATTTTTTAAAACTGAGCATAGTTGAGTGAAGATATTTTGTCACGATATAAAACAACGCTTAACATCCGATTTTGGTCATAGCTTCATTTTGATGAAATATGCAGTTATGGTTTTTTGCCTTTAGGCAGCGTAACTCTCGCACGTATAGTGTGTGCATTTGTTATATAAATATTAATATAAAATGTATACATACGAATAAAAAACGTATTGGACTTGACTTATTAATTTAACGAGAAATCAATTAAATGTTTTGTGATGTCAGTGAACAGGAATATGTGAGTCTAAGGAATCAGAATCGATCGGAGAACATCAGGCTTTGGCAAATTGTGAAGATCATGTAGGTCTACTTGCTCACGGTCACGTATGGTCAAGTATTCGCATTCAGGACTACACAACCTAGAGTGCATTGCGCCTGCGACTGACGTCATCCGTGTTTTCTCCCGTTCGGTTTTGCCAGCTGCTTGGACGCCGCATGAGTTCACTTCCTGTTTTCTGTGCGCATGTGCAGACGTCGATGGGTCGCACTGAGCTGCTGTGATTCACGCAGGAACTCTTTTTAGAGTCGGGATGCGTTAAAGTAAGGCATTCAAGGCAACGCTTTCATTATTCGTGTGTGTTGCACTGGTGTGCTTCGAGTATTGTTTTATGCACAGAATGCTGATTATAATGATCTGTAAACGGGAGTAATTCATATCGTCAAGTGTGTCTTCTGTCTGTATTTTCTTTGAATAGAAAGAATCCGACTGTTGCGCATATCTGCGTAACTGCTGTTCAAGCAAAATTAACAGCAATATCACGACAAACGTTTGTACTTTAAAAGGCACTTTTCAGTTAATTACCTGTACTAATCGGGTTAACTGGTAGCTTGCTGGCTCCAGTAACGGTGTTATTTTATTTTCTGATCTGATTTAAATTAAAACCAGCTAACCCGCGTAATCGTGGATGTGAACATGCCCTTCGTCAACTAGATGTTTTATTTCTCTGATCACTTAATATACATTATTAGTGTTTTGTTTCACACATATGAAGCTATAGGCAAACAAATATTTACCATGTGGGTTTGTGTTTGATGTTGTTTTAACCAGCTATGGATAATCAGGCTGAAGTATCCTTTAGGGCAGAATTGTGCGTTTTTTTTAACCTGTTATATATATGTGTGAATTAATTTTAATGAGGAGTATAAGGACTTCAAATCATATAACCTGCAGCATGTTGCAGAATTACGCTACTTAAGTCTTCAATGACAATTCACTTATTGCCAAAACTAAACCTCATTTTCATTGTTTTGGGCTTTGAACTATGCAGCGGTTGAGTGAAATTTCAGCGTCTTCAAGTGTTACTAATGGAAGTCAGTCCTACTTTAGTTTTTGCCCGTCTTTTTAATGATTCTGTCCCCTCCCAGGACTGAAAGTTTTTTTTCCACTGGCACTCAGATCCCTGGCGGAGCTCCAGGTGCGCTGATTAAATCGGACACGTCCGATGCAGCAGCCACTGTATTAGGAGGAATGGTCTTTTGTCTGGACCTGCTCTCTGTTTGGGTTTTCACCAGGGTGGAGGGGAAGGCTTGAAAGGACAACTTCTGTTTTGAAAGGAATTACTGCAGAGTTTAATTACAGATAGATGCTGCGACAGATGAAGGCAACTCTTTTTATAATGTATGAGCTCATGTATAATTTTATAGACCATTACTGCCTTGCCTTTGCAGCTGTAAGAGCAGAAGGGAGATGTAAAAGGGCGACAAGCTCCTCATGTTGAAGTGTTTGTGATAATGCCAGGAGGCTACAGAGGATAGCCTGGCATTGATGTCATTGTGAAAGGAGAACATAGAGCGACTTTGCGTACAGTCCAGCTGTTGTGCAGTTTTACATTATTGTATGTCAAACACCATCAGCATTATCTACACAGGATTGCGACGATGGCTGAATCTGAGGGTTTATGATAGTGGAAAAATAGATTGTGCTTTTACAAATTCCCCTCTGGCCATTGTTCCTTTGTGAAATGTAGGTGGCTTATAGTTTAGGTATTTAATATTCTAAATAATATATATGTTTGACATTTTAAGTGAAACAATTACGTAAGAAATAATTACGTCAAGTAGCAACAGTTGTAAAAACACTGGCCTGGTTGTGAAAGCTGCCTTCAGCCCCAGAGTCCTGTGAGAGATTGATGGGCAATGAACAGCGTATGGTCTGTGCTGTACATTGTACTCATATT
Organism: Hyperopisus bebe; assembly: GCA_026777045.1. Classification (NCBI taxonomy): domain Eukaryota; kingdom Metazoa; phylum Chordata; class Actinopteri; order Osteoglossiformes; family Mormyridae; genus Hyperopisus; species Hyperopisus bebe. Next base: position 16,251,780 of record JAODJW010000039.1, on the reverse strand, counting down.
TTCAGCTCTTATATATGGAGAAGTTCATGTAGGTTAATGGTGAAAAGAATTCCAGTCAGCTTATTTTTTACATTGGTGACCATTTATCCCATGTTTAATATACAGGAAGATTAAGCTCATTAATGTTTCTTGGTAATGAAAACAGATTAATGTTAAATTCAATCTCAGCAGATGGCAAAATGGAGAATGCTAATGGCCGGTTCAGGTAGCTGGAGGTTTCTATCGCTGGGGAAATGACCTGAATTTCACCTAAAATGACTCCACTGAAATATCCAGCTGTTTTTCCGCATAAAAATTGTAAGTTGATATGTACAGCTGTGTAGGTTGCTATCTGTGGAAATGATAAACTGTTTGAGATGTGCTCTCCAGCCTCCTGGCCATGGAAAGTGCTGGAATTTCACATTCCTTTGTTTCCGACCTCGTCCTGTAGACACTCTTCTCCAATCGCTGGGACCTACCTGTGATTAATTGCTCCCCTGCGCCCAGATTTGTTTTTCTTATCAGTTATTCAACTCACAGGCAGAATGGAATTATCAATTTCTTGACAATGGCCTAATTTTAAGATATTGAAACCACTCGTTTTAAGTGTTTAGAGTCGGCACAGTAATGAGAATTCAACTAAAAATTCGTTAAGGATTTAAGTGTTACTTTTGTGATCTTAATATTGCAAGAGATTTTAGGGGAATATCCGTTTCTATCGCGGTTTGCTTAGGCGCAGCTCTTGGTTCTGTCTCCACTAGAGTGTGCTGTAGTGCCGATGCTCCCGTTTCTCAGACAAGCAGTATATTTGGCGCTGGTCATTTCTCCATGCCCTCGGTAATTAACAGTGATAACCGTTAAATATGGATTTTCAAGGCTGCTGTTGTAGGACAGATGACTGTTTAGATATCTAAAGTAATTGAGGTTTTTGGTTTAGCGCACTATACTACCACATGCATTGGTACATTTCAGAATTCTCTGGGACTTTATTGGTAAATGATCTTAAGAGTGTATAATCCCTTATAATTAAGCTTGTGTCATGCTTGGTCTTTGGGCTAATGGTTAGCTATTATGGTTCCAGTTTTTCCAGTAGGTGGGATTGTTTTCTGCTGTCAGTCGCAGTGTGCTCAGTCTAACTGCCGTCCTGTTGGTTTATTAATTACTTCATGTCCTGATAAACAAGGCAGTGATTTAGCGAACACTAACCATACAAACTGGGTTCATCAGCCACATCACTTCTTGAGAATTATAATGGAGTTGTGTAAAGATTATTTCCTTATGGATCAGTAGGTTTATATTCAACCTTTAAAACTTTGTGGATTGTTGTCAGTGGTTTTATTTAGGGGAAATTACTTTAGAAACTAAAACTCAGATTTAAATGATTGCATTCAATTCAGTTCTTTTTACCATCTGTTCTGCAGTGAGCCTTTAATTAATGAAGTGGATTAAAGAGACAGATGCCCGATGTCGTCATTGGCCATAAAGGCAGTCTGAAATACTAATGTGTACTTCATATTTACCCCAAAGGAAAGGCAGACAAAAGCAATCTACTGTTTTGTGTATCATCAGATGGGTAGCTGCCTGCTGTGGCAACCAGCAGGTGATTTTATTCATTAATCAGAATAACAGTGGTCCAAGCAGATGGAGTAACTATGGTAAAGGGAGGACAGAATGAATGGAGGATGGGAATAATGTCCTTCCTGGTCAGTCCTCTAAAGGCCATGACCCCTTCTCACTGGTTTCATGTAATTTTCCATTTAAATGTGGACTAACCTTCTGTCAGCTATTAGTATGTGGTTTTAACCTGAAACATGGTTTTATTATCCATAAATATTTTAAACGTTCTTCTCCTCGGGAATGCTTTCCCCAGTTTTCCATCTATTTGTATTCTCATATATTTTCCACCTGCATGATCTTTAATATGAGAAATCGCTATTCCAATTGGCAGTCTACCGTCTGTGCCCAAATTCCCAACTACAGGTGTAGCGTTTATCCTGATGTGTAAATCTTCCAAAAAGTATTTCATATGTTTTCAGAAAGTTTATTGATATCATAAATTTAGGATTTGAACTTAACAGGTAACAGCACTCCACCTATATGATAGTTTTCTTGGCAGGACAGTTGCTGAAAAGCTCATTTCGTTGTCTGAAGTACACGGGCCTCATTGAACTCCTGCTCAGAATCTGAGAGATCAACATGTGTCTTTGTAAAGTGAGGATATCAATTTGTAACCTTCAGCAGTCTTTAGTACATTTGGTGGTGTTTGGCAGCCCCATGGCTTTACCGCATCAGATAGGCAGTACGGATTTTTTCATCTTTGTCATTTTCGAGTTTATTACCTCCTTTAATTAAAGCTGGTACCAGAAAAGCAGACGTTTTCCTTTAATTTGCCTTTTTGATGATGGAACCCAGCGCTCTAGCCTTGAATACTGATTAGTCTTTTGATGAGTGCAGCCAGTTGACTACCCAAGAAAGTTATTAAATCACTCTAGTGCAAATGTCACTTTGTCTTCCTGAAATACCCAACTTGTCAATCGTTTATTTGGAATGGGAGTGCTTTTTGCATGAAGACAATGCCGACTGAGGTTTAGTTTCACAGTGGACGTACCTGGGAAGGCCGCTGTTCTCTAGAGTACATCTGTGTCTGTGTCCATCTGATTTCTTTGCAGAGGAATGCCATTTTCGTGTTTTTTAAGTTGAATGATGGCACAGGATTCCTTTAGTCTGTCTTTTCATTAGAAAAGGACTGTTTACTGTTGTCTGGACAGTTAGGAGTCGGGTGCACAATGTAAATGGGTCATTCCATATGAAATCACCCTGTGGGTCCCAGGTCACCCTCTCAGATTCCCCTGAAAAAAATCACAGGTGCTCCTATACCATACAGTGGAACCCACTTATAGTGGTTATATAGATCAAAAAGCTTTGGACAGAATCATTCCTGTACAAATACTGTTTACATTATTTGCTTATCGTAATCAAGTAGTCCACTGTAAACTTTGGTGTTTTTATACCTGACAACATATGGGGAAAAATTTAAATTGCGCTAATTCTTTTTCTTTCTTTTTTTGATACGCCTACTTTGCTATGCAGTAACCCGTCAGCTTCTGGCTATCTACCTGAGGCTAATGCTGCATGCTTAGAAAACATGACGGGAAAAAGAAAGTCATTTTCTTTCAATGACAAATATCGACTAATCGAAGCTTACGGTAAACTGCCAATAACAAGCCACCAAGATGCAACAGCGAAACTACAATAAGCTATATTTTATGTACAATATTGTAGTGTATTGAAGCACTGAACAGACAGAGGATTTACGGCAGTGGCGAATGAAAAGGACAAGAGGCGGACTGACACGAAGTTGTTCTTTATGGTACTCCTTAGAAGGACCACACAACAAGCAACAATAACACGAAAGCCATGAACGGGGAAACATGGGGAAGTGGCACTAAGGATGGCAAGACACACACGGCGGGTAACCACAGGGCTAAGGCATACTAGGATCAGGCAGGAACTATGTGCAACCACAGTTAAAGGCACATGTTTCAACAGGATAAACGGCACAACAAGAACCTGCACTAAAAAATACAAACACAGGGCTGCACAAAAGACATACACGGGGCTATATACACACGCTCGCGAGGCATGCTGGGACATGCAGATACTGCCGGCGCTATAGTATTATAGCGTATTTGAATTATACATAGAGTTCAGTAATTTAATTTTTACAGTACTGTGGTTTGAAATGTTTGAAACAGTTGTACATAATTTTGAAAGTGTCAAAAAATTCTGTAAATAACGACACTATCCATTTTATTACCTTATATTCATGTAATAAATATACTATATGTCAATTAGATGGTAATCTGCCTAAAAAGAATGAAAAACAAAGAAAAATGAAAAAAAAAGTTATAATTATCATCCGCATATAGTTATTAATTTCACCCAGACAGAAGTGATCACTATGTGGGTTCCACTGTATTAGGTCTGTATCTCTAATAGGTAACTACAGCTCTTTGAAATTATAGTTTTATGTATTTTACCGACTGAGCTTTTTCGTTGAACTTCCAACATTCATAGTTTATTGTGGCAATCCTGAAACTGTGTAAACTCTTTGTAAGTTCTGAAACTGAACTCTATGTAATATTTGTGTTTAGGCTGAATTTGCATGGCAACAAGAGAATGACAGCTCATTCTTAAATTGTCATTCCAGAAGGAAGCTTAGCAGCAACATTATTTTTTTTCCCAGATCATATTCAGATAATTTTAGATATTCATGATAAAAATGCCCCGTGACCCAGTAGGATAAGCGGATGGATGGATGGCTGATAAAAATGTGAAAATAATGTCCACATGGTGAAATGAGGACATGAATCTAGGCAATTATGAAAATCAGACACATTTAAAAACATTACTCTGACACTCCAGTAACTGTGATACATATAGTTACTGCATAACCATGGCTTAGTATGTTATAAATGACAGGAGAAAAAGCTGCTTTGTTTAGCGCACTGTTTGAGTGAGAAGCTCTCAAAGAGGGCGTCGTTTTGAATTTTCAGTCACATTCAGAGTCTTGTAGGTGTATCAGTATATAAGATATAGCTGATTTTTTATGGATGGCTGAATTTTAATGGACTTAAGTTTCAAAACTATTAGAGATACATACCTAATATTCAGGATTTCGCTGTAAGTTTGGTATAGGAGCGCCTGTGAATTGTTTTCAGGGGAATATGAGTGTGTGATCTGGGAATTTTTTTTCTCAAACTGGCTGATTTGACGTTGAATTCCATAAATGGAATAATACATGAAATGTTTTTTAAAGCCTGTAGCTCTATTTGTATGAATAAGAAGAAAACAAGCTGTGATTTACTAAATTAGTTTTTTTTGTTCGTTTTCACATAAAATACTAAGTCTGGCACAAAAATGTAAGTTCTTTATAGTGATATGCTAACCTAACACTTTCCTCATCAGGGAAGACGTGAAGGTTAGAACACATCCGGTGGGTGATGTATGTGGGTTCACGGGGATCTGTGACTTGGTGTGGCTAATTGGAGTGCTGATTGATGCGAGGCCTCTGGCTTTTTCTGCAGCACGAGAAACACGCGGTGTCTTTGTGACTCCACATGCCGGCTGTCTGACCGCAGCTCTGTCCTTGGCTGTACCGTCTCTTAAAGTCTTTCTTTGCAAACGTTTCCGTTTTTGTAGCCACAGCTGGGCCCACACAGCTGCTAATGGCCGGTAAGCCTCACTTCCTGCTGGTGCACTTGAACCGGTGCCACGCAATCCGGCAAATGTTTGCATTGTGAAGTGTTAGTTTAATGCAAGTTTGCAGTTAAATACAAATGTATTATTTTTTTACTTTTCTGCTGTCTTGTGGCTTTATGGGGTTCCTTAATTCTTGCTGTTGGTTTTTCTGTTTGAAAACTGTCTTACTTTCTTTGTAATGTCTTGTCACACTCACCTGCCAAAAACAGGTACATTTCATCTTTTAGCAGGCAGGAACTTTAGCTTGAACAATGGAGACTCTTCATCTGTTCTGTTGATTGGATTTTTTTAAGCCTTGTTTTGCTAGGACACCAAGGACACCCTTCTGCTGTACCTGCTGTGTATTTTTATCCCCCACTGAGCTAATGTTCTTAATTTTATCAATTTTCTGTATGTGTTCCTGATTGAAATTAGATTTTTTTCCAAGTATGTTTGCAGTGCATTCTTCTTGGAAACTGTGTTTAGCCCTTATCCCCTGAGGAAAGAGAGAAACATAAAATTTCATAAGTACATTTCAGTTTACTTCGGAAGCCTAATTAGCTGTTAACTAGTTGTGAGTACCTTTTTGAAAATGCCATCTTATTACTGTTGCTCTTTACTTCCCTAATTAGAATGTTGCTTTAAGCCAGCTGTTGTTTCTCAGGCAGTTTGTATCACTGTACTTCAGTTATTCATTGCTTTATAATTGTATATGATGTTTGGAGAGTTATTGCTCAACACACTTAGCATAGTGACTCTTGACAGCTGAGATTTTCATCAGGATAAGGGGACATCAGTTTAGCCAGAATAATGTTAAGTGTAAAAAAATTTCTGTGTATTTTACCAGAAGGTAATGTCTAGAGTCAATCTGGAGTCATTTCAAATTTTATATAAAGTATATTATTACCTAAAAATTAGTTTCCTAAGCAGAATTTAAAAGAATATATATATATTAGGAATTCATAGTAACCATGTGTACAATTTACTGCTCAACATTATTGTATTTTTTTTTCTTGGCTAGGAAATGTTGCGTTTCTAATCTGTCAATTCCTGGAAGGTGGTGAATGATGGATGGCCTCAGAAATAAGGGTCCCAATTGGATTAGTTCACCAGCATCTGCTGTGCGGAACTATTTTCACATCGATCACTTAACAACCGGCCATAGGATCTAGATTTGTTTTCTTAACCGGATGTATGAAGCCTGAGCTAGACGAAAGGAACATGCGAGATTCTTCAAAGAGAGACCCTAGCGTGTGTGCCAGTGTCCCTGTGCCGTTTTCTGAAGGCGAGCCCCTGTGGGTCCGGTTGCCCTGCAGCTGTTACTGTTTGTATATTCGATATAGCGTTGATGCCGACAGAAAACAGGTGCAAAGTATTAGTTCCACTGTTTATTTGCCAAATATGTGGACTGGACTCAATAGAGTTGTCAGAGTAGGTTATGATAATATATTGCAGTTTGACTTGGAAATTGACCTTTGCGATCAAGTGCTGCACACTTCTTAGAGACAGAAATATGGGGGAGGGTTCAGGTGCACTGACCTCCAAAGACATCTGAAAAACATCTCATGTAGAACCTGCCAGGATTCAATTTCCAGCATCTGCCAAGCAAATGTGTGACATTCACCCGGAATTATTATTTTGCAAATAATGACGACATTTAAAAATACTTTGCTTTGATTTTTCTGAGAAAATCCTCTTCAGAAGGAATTAATGACTTTGTTAGCTGTTGACTTGGTTCTGGAATGGATGTATTACCTCAGAAACTATTGACTGCTGTGAACAAAGTGATGGTTATAAGCAGAGATGGAACCGATCCGATACCTACTATTGGTATCAGGCTGATACTGGCAGAAAAATTCTTGAGAGGGTGGGAGAGTAAAACAATACAATTTTTCAACAGAGGTAGGTCTAGCTTGGAAAATCACGGAAATTTTGTAGCCATAGCGTGACATACTGTAAACGGAAGTCGGGGTCATGTGATGGCTAGATGTTCAGCAATGCCTGTGTCTTGGAGCTGTCATGTTGACTGTGTGACAATGCAGTAACCCCTTCATATTCACTCATTTGACATTATTTTGATTATTCTCAGACTGGCTGTGAACAATTAACAGGAATATTTTTGGAGCTTGCCGAAAGATAGCACAAACTCGCAAATGCTGCATAAGCCAAAAACAATATTGAAAATTATTTGGATTTTACAACAGCAGAAAAAATTGAGGCCACAGCACAATTTCTTTTCTTTTACTCCTTTCTCAGTTTGATTGCTTTGTGTCTGAATAATATATATATATATATATATATATATATATATATATTTTTTTTTTTTTTTT
>JAODJW010000039.1:16225216-16244130 GCA_026777045.1 Hyperopisus bebe | reverse complement strand
TTTTTTTTTTTTTTTTTTTTTTTTTTTTTGCAAACTACAGCCTACTTCTTCCCTGTTTCTCTTTAATAAAGGGCTTCTCCTTTGCTTTAAGGGACTTCAGTCCTGCTTCTTGAAGCCTGGTATAAACTATCCTAGCAGTGCATTTTACACCTGCACTTAATGTTTCCCATTCCTTTTGAAGATCATTTGATATTCTACGATTCATGAGAAACTGTTGAATAAGTTAGCGGTCATCTCTGGCATTAGAAAGTCGCTTTCGCCCTTTACCTGACTGGTTTCTGATCATTCCCAGTGTCTCCTGCTTCACCTTATTCTTGTGTGCTGCCCCCTTAGAAATTGTGAACCCGAAAGCGCCCTGCTGCTCAGCGTAGCCTTCTGCCGGCAGAACAAGGATTAAATCAGGATTTAAAAATGCAGATTTGTTTAAAAATATAGAGTGATCTTTTAATTTTTTTCTGTGGCTGTATAAAATCATATAACGTATAAATATTAATGCATATTTGTTCACATAAGTGCAAGCTATATCTTTATGATATTATCTTTATCATTATTATAACTGTTATAATAATATAATTCTTTATCTTTAATATTAAAAGTCTTGTTTGTCTCTGCAACAACCTTACTCACATGTTAGCTATCTTGGCGTTTCTCGCAGTAACTTTTAAACTTTTCAGTGCCGTTAATTTTGCATTCCGCCACTCCAAAACAGCACTCCAAAGTGCGTACAGTACATACATGGGGTCATAATTTAGATGATTTGTAAATTATCTAGAAAGGTCTTGATAGGAAATGTCAAAGTAATTTTACATGCAAATTGTACAGTGCAGTACTGCCTGTTTAGAAAGTGGTACTAAGTAGACTTTTTATGTTATTTAAGGTAACAGACTAGTCTGGGTTCAGGTTAGGGGTGACCAAGTATTTTCTGCCCCTAACCCATGCAAAGGGGATGCTGTATTTTACTCTGAAGGAAGAAAAAGCAAAACTGCAGAGTGCAGATTTTTCTTACATCTGACCAGTAAAATTTATACAAACTAGATATCTTTATACTTGTATTCTTTCTAAAGTTTGGTTAATGCTTAAAAGTTTTATCTGTGCTCCTCATATTTTGTACTGGACACTTGTGTACCTTTGGACTAGTAGTTTGTTAGTTGTGGTATACCATGGTATTTTCATGATTGATTTCTTCATTATAGTTCATTTGGCAACAGATTAACCAATTTGCACTTTAAAATACATTTCTATTTTTCTGAAAGTTGTTACTGAATGAAACAAAGCAGACTTGTGTAAATCATATTGGCCATGGAATTCTCCCTATAGCATAGGGGCATAGCTCTTGTTTGAGCAACATGACCATTACATTTTCCTGTTCTTGACGTAATCAAACAATGTTGCTACAGCACTAAATGCAGAAAATTTGCCATTAGTTGAAATGTATTGATACAAATCTCATTTAATGCTTAGTAGTTGACATAAGGGGGAAAAGGTATTGTATTGGTATCAGTATTGGTGGATACTCAAAACTTTAATATCAAGATTGGACCAGGAAAAATATGACATCCCATAGTTGTAAGTAATTCTTCAATTAATTAATCAGTAAGTACTACCCATTTAACACCCCCCCAAAAAATAGTCAGATTCATTGTCTAAACTGTCAATTTTGTTTCTGGGGTAGTTAATGAGTTTTATATTACCATTTATTTCTGTAGTTAAAGTATTTAAACAAATCCAAGGCAAGAGTACTCGAATTAAAAAAAAATGGCAAAACAAAAAAATGAGCAAAAATACACATCTTGTCACAGAGATTGAAATGTCTGTTGTGGGTTACATGATATAAAGTTGAAAGATTTAAAAGTAGTGTATGTATCTTTGTCTTAGTGGTTTTTGGCTATTTGGGGAAAATGGTGTTAAATCTAATTATAGCAACAAACGACAATTTTAATATACCTAAAAAGGTAATGTCAACTGCTCTATACAACATTTTTTAAAAAGCTTCTGAGGCTACTCCACAAAGCAAGTTGAGACAGGTATCCAGATTACTTTAATAATCTCTTCAAAATATCATGTCAGGAAACCTGATTTGTGGCCACATATCAATATCAAGGTCCACTGGTCCTTGGATAAGTTGTAGGGATCCCTGTCGTGTCCAACTGCTTTTAATTCAAGCAGATAATTACCTGTTTCACAGTTTACCCAACCAAAATAAGCCACGTTTCACCATATTTTCCCACTTGGTCCCTCTGAGGGGGGCATCTTGTGACAGGAAAGTGACATTAATACATACCTTCTATACTGAACTGACTTGTGGAGTACCTGGCACCCCAGTCTGTAGATGGCTTGGCCGACCACCCTTTGATAAACTCTTCTTTACTTCTGTCATCCTGCCTAACTTGGACCTAATAGCCTCTGTTGTTTTTTCATCTTCCCTGAATAAGCCTTTGGCACAAGGTTGTAAGCATGGGTCAGATAGAGAGCATTGATAAGGAGTCTACTGCAGTCTCTTCCTTTTGCCTTGATTGTCGAATTTGGCATGCTTGGGTAGTGATGGACGATGATAGCCTATCCTGAACGGTTGCAGTTGTATCCGTGATAAGTGTTTCACCATTATCGTACGAATTGTGATACAGCACTACTTAACACTATTATGAAACGACAGAACAAGCAAGCTCCTGTCATGCAATTCCTGCATGTCTGGAGGTTGCAACAGTACTACAGCAAAAACCGATGTGAAACATAGCAATTTCAGCTTGCATAACAACACAGCGCTGTCTGTATCTCTCACCTCTTTGTCAATTATCTGTCTCAATGAGTTTCTACTAGTGAGTACATCTTGAACTAAAGATTTAACTAATGTTTTCTAACCAGTTAGCTAACTTGATTAATAAGAAAGCAAAAAAAAAAAAAAAAGTCCAAACTAATTTTATATACCTTCTGACTGCTAAAAATTGTTGCACTGTAAACAACACATGGTCCTTTAATGGGTCAGCTACACTGTTAATTAAACTGTATGGCATAGCTGATGAGGAATAAGGCTGTACTTAATCTGTACTCTAAACTATTGAAACTTCAGTATAAAAGCGATTTTACTGTAATGAGTCAGTTCCTTTACTGTGCTCTCTATCTTGGGGCACCAGCTTAATTTCTTTACTGCAGATTTATTGGTTTTACAACAAAAATCATTATTTACTTGTTTGCAAAAAAGTATGTATCACATTTGAAACAACCAGTAGTTTAAAGTAAAACATTCATTTCAGGTAGTAATAAATTGAAACTCAAATTATAGTTCTAAAAGAGCTCTTAAAAAGTTAATTGACATGGTCTCATTGGATGCTGTTTAATTAGCAACACCTTTGCCATAACATAAAACACCAAACATTTGTGTTTAATATCCCTTTGGGACCCTGTGACCACAATTGCAATTAATAGCAAAATGGAAAGAACAGAACTGAATGAGTCAGTCAAAAAAATGACACTTAACACAAAACGTCACTGTGAACGATATGTGCAGATATGTTAAACGTTTTTCATTGGACTTTTGTTATGAAACCAATAAATTTGCAACATTTTTGCAGAATTAAGGAAGTGTCCCAAGACTTTCTGTGAAAACGGTTTGTTTAAATTTATTATAATACTACAAGAAATGTTTTTCATAGAATTGCTGGAAAAGTACTGAAATGGTCAGTTGTCATTACTACATGCATTCCAGTGTGTTTGGTTTGTAAGCAAACAAAAGAGAAATCGTGATCTATATTGTGGATCGTGATTCTAACCAAAAATATTGAGATGACATTTTGACCATATCGCGTCTATCCAAGAGAAATGTCCTTTTGTGCAAGTCTTATTGCTCAGCTTCTTGGAGACATTCTGTCCTCAGCCGATCGCTAATACAGCAATGCTTGTGGCCATGCCTTTCTGCAGACTGTGCAGAGTTAGCTGTATGCTGCTGTCAGGCTGTGAGATCACTTCTTCTCCGCAAACGTTTCTCATGGATTTCTGCAGCACAAGGTTGATGTTCTGTGGTTTCTCAAGAGTGTTGGCTTCATAGGCCATCTCTGTAAAGACCTCGTTAAACCAGCATTCCAGTATGGCTTCCAGGTGGCCCCTTTCTGTGTTCTTAGTCCTCAGATGTTAATCAGCCAGATTCAAATGGAAAAACTTCTGCAAATCGTATTTACCATTCATTTTTAAAGGGCTTGTGGCCCTTCATCCTGAAGTAAAACCTACTTCAACACTCACTTGTGTTCCTGCTCTTTGTTTGGTTGGTAACACCCTGAGACATAACAAAGTTTAATGGGGACACAGAGGTTGACAATGATGGACTGGGTACAACTAATATGTGAAAATTTATCGTGGGTTTAAAATGAGATTGTTACGCGTCCCACAGACAGAGCCCCTAGAGCAGTGATATAATTTATGGTGTGTATAATGCAGTAATGTATGACTCTCTAAAACCCCCAAAGTAAAAAGTGACTTGTAGTGAAATGGATTAGCACAGCTGAATGGCGAAACATTCCCGTTTATGATGGGGGTGACCTCGGCTGGGGAAGGCTGCTTGGTAGCCAGCTCGTGAAGTACAGATGTTTGTGGCAGTTGCTTTCTCTCGACCGATCTCCAACATCCATTGCATGTTGGTGAAACTTCAAAAACATGTTAATGTCTTTTGTAGAAAAGAGATGTAAGAGCTCATTTACTGGTATGCTTCTTCAGATGGACCCACTCTCCCCGAGTGCTCAAGCGTGCCTGCTTTGCTTACTTAACTTTCAAAGCACGTATTGAACAGGTGTGTGGTCACCATTTCAAAATGACGAATCTGGGTTTTCTGCCAAAGTGGAAGTGTTCTCAGTCCAGAGACGCGCCCAGCATTTGGTCTGGCACATGGTGCTTACATGTCATTTTGAAAAAGTCTTGTCAGGATTGTTTAACCCCTTGATTGCTGTAAAATGTCATTTTAAATGTTTAACTTTTTAAGAGTTAAGAAGCTTGTCCCTGAAGGTCTGTTCTGATGTTGATGCAGATATGGGAATAGACACATTTTTGATGTTTTGATGCAGCTGTTGCCAAAATATGGAAGAACTGAGAGTTTGGTAAGGAAGAGCACTGAAGTCCATGTATTCTGTTAGCTTTGTTATTTTTGCCTTCAGCTAATTGTCTAACCTGTGACTTTTTATTATGTTTTATTGATGCTTAGTTTATAAGACTTGAACCATTAATCACATAATGTAGAAGCTGGCAGAATTTAATGTGTATTAGGTGTGTTTGATGGTGCATCCTGAGAGAGCATCTCAGACTGACACCAACCAGCCCTGTGACCATATCTGCTGTCTGTGTTCTGGACCATTAGTAGCCGCTTGAATGAAACGTGAACCCAGTCAGGGCACAAAGCAGTGCAGCAACAGCAACTCTGCTCATATGGGTTCAGTCAATGCAGAATCAGCCACACGCTGTGAGGAGTTTGTCATTGTCACCTTGTTTCTAAAAGGTGCTTAAGGAGGTTGAGCCCTGAGTGTGAGCAGATGAAATGGTTGGCAGTTTCTTTTCCTAGCTGTGTTCTGTGTTCTCTTTCTGATGAACAGATTTGTCTGCCTCCTATGACACATTTTACTGAACCCCCCATGTTAAGGTTCTTAGTGCTGGTTAGTACTTGGATGGGAGACCAACTAGGAAAGCTTGGTTGCTGCTGGAAGAGGTGTTGGTGTGGCCAGCAGGTTCACCCATCCTGTGGTCAGTGTGGATTCGAATGTCCCAGCGCAGTGACAGTGACACTGTGCTGTGGAAATGATGCCGTCCTTCAGATGATACGTAAAACCGAGGTCCTGACTTTCTTAGTCCTTTCACACCAAGCCCAGCCTGGAGCCAGTGCTGGTCCCAGTTCTCGCATGGAGCTCATATCAGCCCCACCAAAAACCATCTCGCATTCACGATGCATTTGGTGGTGAAACGATAGAACGATGACATTAGTGTGTGCGTGTTATTGTGGGAAAGGTACTGTTTCGGAAGTGAAGACAAAAATGGAGGACTGTGCGAGATGCGATGAACGCAAGACTTTTTTGAATGTACTGTAAATGCTTAACTCATTTTTTTGGCTTTATATGTTATTGTTCCTATGGATAACCCAACACAGTTCATTTAAAATATGAGTGTCCCGCATTCACCTTTAAAAGCGATACCTGCAACAATCGTTTGTTGTGACAGCAGAAATGCGTATGTATTTTATGTGCTTTTTTGCTCCTATGATGAGAAATTACCGTGCATTTAAATTTTTATATTGCAACTGAAGTATGAATTAGCATATAAAGGATACAATGCATAATAATTTGTCATCAAATCAGCGCAAATGCGCATAAAATAAGTATGCAATATCCTTGAGGTCCCCTGATGCTGTCTGACATGCCGCAGTGGAGCCCCAATTACATGCCGCCATCACTGACACCCCCACCCAGGCGAATGGCGAATGGCTGGCATCCATATTATCTCATCGTAATGTTCATGATCTGTTTGAGGGTTCATATTAACCACAATAAGGGTGATTCATGTTTGACTGCCTCAAATTAAAGGGGGACAAACATTAATTTTGTTTGTTGATTGACTAGCCTGTGGGCTATGTAGGCCATTGCTATTCTCTGTTTTGTCCAGCTGCTTTTGACATCCTTTCAATATCAGCAGGTTGTTACTAATTTGATCATTTCTCTGAGTTGGGTGGTGGGGGGAGTTTGGACAGAAAAAAAAAAAAGAAACTCAGTCTGCCAGTGGAGCGGCGGTTAGTCCTGCTATGTGGGGGCCAAGGAGGAAGCCATGGCTTTCGAAACCTTGGGCAAACACTGTGTTTGCTTTTCTCAGATTAAAGGCAGCCTCCTCGTATAAAGCCGAGGCAGAGTTTGTTCCGGAAGCTTCTTATTCGCGTCTGCTGGGAATACAAACAGGATCACACAGCAGGAACAGCTGCCTGATCTGCTGCTAATACCTTCAGTCGGCCTGTTCCTGATGGGCTCGCCTAGCTGTGAAGCAGACCGGGAAATGTGCGGAAGCTGTTTAAAGGCTCCAGAACAACAACAATGGCAAGGGCTTGTCTGTTGAATATTTAACCGTAGGGGTTGGAGTTACAGGAGAATTGATACAAAAATGCGTGTGTGAGTTTGTTTTAACTAGGATTGGTGCAACATAACAGGCGTGTTTGTTTGCATTGATTTGGACTTTGGTCAGCATGATTTTGAATCCATTACACAGCCCTGCCTCGAGGTGAGGTGGGAGGCAGGCTTACTGCTGTGTGTGATAATGTGTTACGGAGTATATGGTTTGGACCTTCCTGAATATTCTCTCTCTCTCTCACACGAATATATACATACATGCATACACACCTATATATAGAGGTGTAACGGTACACAAAAATCACAGTTCGGTACGTACCTCAGTTTAAAATTTACTTAAACGTAAATCAAAATAAAAAATTATTTCAAGAAAATAAAAATGAAATAAATATCCATTAAGGTACGCATTTAGAAAGTGAACTGTACCTGACTTTTTTGCATCCACGTTAGCAGCTTTCATCTTCATATTAGAACTGTATGACACAAATGTCTCAAGTATAAAAAAAAATAAATATCCATTATTGTGCATACAAAAAAAATACCTATACTGTGCTAATGATAGTAGAGGGTCTTCATATGTTGGTGTATTTGTGTTTGCAATAGCTATACGCTCATGCTTCATGGCACGGTTTCAAGCACCCCTTTCCGAATGTCGTTCAGGGGAAACACGTAGAGGTTCCCCCTGTGCCGCATTTTCTTGGTACATATGCGTACTGAAGCGAAAGGCCATACCGAAAATTTTCCATACGAATACGTGTACCGTTATACTCTTATACACACACAAACGCACGCACACACACACACACACACACACTCCCCAGGACCCTGTTCTTGTTCTGCACAGATGGTGTGCCATCACAGAGAAGACTGTTTTGCTGAAATGGGGACTGTGTAAAGCGGAACAGTTCAAATAAGGCAGCGGACGTTAGTTGGCAGGCCTTCACAATGGGCGCAGTTGGTCGTGTTTTATGTGCCTGCCCTCCAAATGTCCTTGGCTGCTCAAAACTTTGGGAATGTTCCTCTCTTTGCCGATTTAATTTTCAACAAAAGAGATGCCAAAATAGACTAGGTGAAGAGAGGAATAAAAGTGCAGCATTTTTTCTGGAGGAAGGCAGAGCTGCTCCAACTCATCTGCTACAGATTTCAGATTGATGGGTAGACCTTCGTATGTCTCAGATGTCATGTCATCGCCCTTTGGGATCTAGGGAAAGTGGAAATCCCCTACTTGCAGGAAAATGCAAAAACAATGAGCAAAAAATGGCGTGAGTAGTCTGCCCTGCTTCTGAGGTTCATGACCGCTGCCCTTTTGTGATAGAGAGCCAAGCTGTCACTCAGGAAGCGAGTCCCGGTAATTTTAGGCCGTTCTTAAGAATGTTGAGTTGGTGTACATCCCCCCCATTGCTTCCTGTGTTTTATGCAGTGGGTGAATTATTCTGCTTGAAATGCACAAATTCTGAATCATGTCAAGTTTGATGCAACCAGTTCGTGGTTAATAATTGAGTGGTTCTGGATTTTTCAGTGTGCGGGGCTGTGTTCCCCGACCATTGATTTTTATCTGAAGGGATTTGGTTACCATGGCAAGAGGGCAGAAATGCTTGGATTCAGAATGTTATGGAGAAGATCTCCATGTTCTCTCGCTCAGGAATTCAGCTGTTTGCTGGGTGGTGAATCCTGTTAGTCTCCAAATGCTTTAGATCCGTGATACTTCACACACAAATGGAGATTAAACCCGGAAGTTAGCTGGAAGTGTCAGTGGGGCTTTCATTGGCATGCCAGCCAAAGCGTGGCCTTGTTGAATGCATGCTGATTTAACGGCCATCAAGTTTCACTGTTGATCTGTGAGTGTAAATCTCTCTGAACGCCGCCTGTGTATCCGTGTGTAACAGGCAGACGTGTACTTTGTACGATGTGCATTTCGGTTGTTCACCATCAGCAGGCTGTCAGCTTGCTCGGGTGAGATAATTGACCTGCGCTCTGCTCTGGTGACCGTGTCCCCTGAGTCCTTGTAGATGAGAGAGGGAGGGGAGACAGGGCTACAAGCTACACAAGCAGTTTCTGTGTTTGGAAGTCGTGCAAGGTTTTATCAGGCTTCTGCTTGTACAGATGCCTATCCTGTTATTATGATCATTACGGAATAACCTGATGCTGCAGAGGATGCTAATCACTAGCGGTGTAAAGATGCATCGATGCATCATGATGAGTCGGTTACTAAGGTGGAGATTTAATGCATTGATCCGTAACATCAGAAAAATCACATTACCGTTGGTCCAATGTGTCAGTCTTGGCCGACACTGGCGGTTGATATTTAAACATTACCAGTATTCAAACTTAGCAGCACCAGAGCTAGACACAACTACTAAAATAACGTGCACCAGCAAGCTTCCCACGCCACTCAGTCAGGTAGCGCTTCCTGTAATGTGATGTTTTATTTTTTTATGTGATTTTATTTCTGTATAGTTCAGTACTTGGCCATTTTGACAGTTTATACTGGTGTGTTCTCCCTGTTTAATAATAACAATAAAAACATTTTGATATTCTACTTGCTTTGTATTCCATAAATATTATGTAATTAAGATCCCATGGTAATATTTGTGATTTTTCTTAAGTGCTGTTAAACAAAGTTTGAATTTAAGTTGTCAAATGATTGAATAATCAGTTATAGAAATGAAAAGATTTCCAATGTGTGGAATCTCAACAATCCTCATTGAATGTGGGATACTGCCTAGTCAGTCAATGATGGCTAACTGTCTGTTTGGCAGCTTTGTTCATTCATAAGTTCATTCATAAATCAAAGCAAGCCGTGATTAGTGGTACATAATTCCACCCACTGTGGCTCCTCCCATCTTTTGAAGCAGGGTGTATATATGTGTGTGTGTGTGTGTGTGTATGTATATCACATATATATATATCCGCTGACTGGCATATAACTTTTGGTTTATGTTTTGACTGCCTGGTTCCAGAAGTTTCCTACCCAGATGCCTGGTTCCAGTGAGATGATGCATTAACATCTTAGTTCATGGTGTGACACTCCCTGCTGTAAGCAATGCTACCCATCCCCCCCCCCCCCCCACACACACACACACACACACACACACACACACACACACACACACACACACACACACGTTAATGTGGCTTTCTCTTAGCTTTTGATCTCAATTGATATGTAATTTAATCTGGTTCATTTCAAGCACCATTGCCCTCGAAAGAGCTAAACTTGTTTAAGCAGGTACTTGAGAATATCACTGGTCTAAGATATTCCTGCTTTTCTCAATTGTAGCTGTTTTAAATTTCCTGAAATCCCCAAGCTGGTTAGTTTCCTTCTGACAAACATATGGAACTAACTGATGTACCTGATTATATTCTAATTGTGTTATTTAGAGCTGGCTTGTCATTCAACACATTTCTGGCACTATATATATATATGACCTACCATTAACTAAAGAAACGGTGTGGTATCAGTAGATGAAGAATAGGCTGATTTGATGGTTTAATTTCAGGTTTAGGTTATTTTTCTTTATGTTGTGCCGTAATGAAAACTTAAGAAGAAAATGTTGGGCTGGTTCCCAAATAAATTATGGAATTATTTATGAATGATATTTAAATGGGTTATTGAGGTAATTTACTTGGGCCCCATTGTCTGTGTTCTGAAAGGTATTAAACAGTTTTAATCACCCTGTTTGTTTTAGTGCAATGTACCTAAGGACATAAACTCAAATAACTGGAACTTCTAGATGCTACAGGTGGCTCTGTTTTTAAAACAACTGTGCTATCCGCTGTTCATATCGTTTGTGATATGCTGGTGTAGGGGGTTCTGTGGGTGGTGCTCAGTTGTGACACATCAGAGCCTGTCTAGGCTGGCTGCCCAGTTGGTTTGCCGTAACAGGACCGCCTGTCCCCTGTATGGCCCCCTGAGTCAGCCCACTTGTGTGTCAAGCTTCCAGTGCTGGTAATCTTCACTTTGACCTTGTGACCTTATTAACAGGCCACGACACCATGGTTTTGTCTGAATTTTAGGTTTAACTAATAGGTGGCCTTTAGAATGGATGCATACTGGACGATGGTATTTTAAACATCAGGATTCCTGTCCTGGGTCTACATTCCTCATAATTAACATGATTTCTCTATGGTTCATCTTGCTCACGGTAAATATTTGTGGCTTTCAACTAGGTCTGCACGATTCTGAATATAAAGTGAATCGCGATTCTTTTGCTTCCAATTGAGATCATGGTTCTCTATAATGATTTTTTTTCTTTTTAAATGTTTATTGCACTCATTAAACTGCAAAAAGAAACACAACAAAACATGACTGTGCCTAACATATGATTGATCCAGAACTGGCATATCAACTACTGACAACAGAAAGGAAATGCTCAGCTGGCCATTCAGTTAGGGCAGGGGTGGGGAACCTGTTCCATGGAGGGCTGGTGTGGGTGCAGGTTTTTGAGATGAACTCTCAATCAGCCAATAATAAAGCAGTGGTTCTCAACTCCAGTCCTGGGAACCCACTGTTATTGGCTGACTGAGAGGCCATCCCAAAAACCCTGACCCACATCGGCCCTCCGAGGATCAGGTTCCCCACCCCTGAGTTGGGGTAACCGTTCATCTAAATTCCAGTACCAAAAGTGCCAGTGCATGTATTGCAATGTGATCTTGTTCTAAGAAATATTAGTATATTTACAAAACAAAAAAAATAGCTCAACATAAATTTCTCAAAAACCCATCTAGGGGTGATTTGAACAGCATGGATGAAAATGATTATGATATTCTCGGAGAATGCATGCAGCACTCGTACAAAAGCTGTTTTTTAAACATAGGAATCTATAAAAGCAATAATAATTAAAATTGCAAAACTTTATTTTTTTTTTCGTATGACAGATTAAAAATGTTTCAGCAAAGCTTAAACTCCCTGCGTGATGATGTCTGTCTACAGAATTGAAAGTCAGAAAAAGTTTGATCTTAATCTAGCTGACTGGCGATATAAGAATTGTACATGCACAACATGTGATGTTGGTATTAATATTGCACATTGGCCAGCACTATAATATACAGCCATTTTTCGAACTCAGTACAAAATACCCCGCCTCACAGTTCTGTGATGTCATTCAGTGCCGGTACCAGTTTTTACACCAGTGGAAAACCAACACCTTGAAGTACCATGTTTTTGGTACTTTCTTGAAGTACCAAAAGTAAGATACCTGATGTGGTGAGTAAGCACCCTTTAAAGAGAGTGCATAATTTTGGAATGGTTGAGACACTCTGGGGAAAAGTAGGAGCGCTTGTTTTGATCCAGCTGATGTAATACAATACAGAAGAACCGTTGTAATTTAGAAATGAGATTGCATTGGAGGTGTGAATCTTTTTTTTCACGACTAATTGTGCAGCCGTACTTTCAGCAGCCATTGGTTTATAATATTCATGACTGACTTGCCTTCTGCAGTCATGCATTGTTTGCATGTTACCTCTGTTTGCGGGCCAGACCTGTCATTTTCACACTTTTTATCTGTTGTGGCTTGTTAAATACAGTGTAGCAGTGTTTTACATGTGTCCTTGCTGTTCAGGCTCGTACTATGTGTGCTACCCTGGTAAAGTATGCGAGCTGTTCTACTGAAATGGCCTCCGATTTGATTTATCATAAAATGAATCAGAGTAAGTTGCTAAGACATAAAGGAGTATTTCTTGTTGGGTCTTGTGTTCGATGAAGACTCACCTTTTGGTGAACTGAGAAAGGTTATAGATCAGGGGTTATCACAGTTTTTAAAAAAGGTACACACTACATTTTTGATCAAAGTCAGGTCCGGAACAATTTTCAATAACAAAACAGCATTTCATGATCTTTAATGAACTAACAATAATAACTGTCTATACTGACATCATTACAGTATATAAGAATAATGGGAACTTAACTTAAAGACTGGTTTGATGTTCCATTGATCATTTCAACTAATTTTTGTACTTTAACCATGTTAAGCCTTTTGACGTTAACCATATTGATACATAAGGTGCGTTTTTGGCCGGGTCCGGATTAACTTGTGGTTCGGTCTAGATCCAGATCATGATCCAGACTTTGAGAACCCCTATTACAGGTGTTTAATATCTGGTCTGTAAGGTGTTTCTGTCTCTGAGTTATAGCTCTGGGAAATGACCATGTTATGGTTTCTCTGCGTATGGTAACTTTATGAAGTGCTTATAAGGTCCTCTCTGTAATGAGGTCACTTATGTTGTCTTCTCTCCAGTTGCAAGTCGGTGGATGTTCCAGCTGAACGTATGAGCAGCATCGCGGCCCAGTCTTCAGACATTCCCTTGGTAAGGCGTCCCGTCCTTTTTCCAACCTGATGTTTTGTGGGTGTCGAAACGGTGCTTGGAGGTCTTTGAGTCGACACATGCTGCCCTCTGTCCAGGCCCTCCCATGTTATCGGCTTCTGCTGGCCGCCTGAAAGTACTTGTTTCACCTGGTTTCGCACGCGTAATTTTTTGGAAGTGAATTTTGTTTGAAAAAAATCATCCAGGCTTTTTTGTAGGATTGTAAACAACAAAAAGAACATCAAACAAAAAATATGCCTTTTTCATATTTCACGCACAATCAGAGGTTCAGTAAAAAGTCAGATACGGCCCCAATATCTCCTGATCGAGAACAGGCTTCTAGTTTAATCTGAATGAACTTCACTTTCCAGAACATCACAGGATCCATGTTCATAAAGTGGGAACCTGCTTAGTGTAAAAGCGTGGTGCATTTGACAGTTAGAATTTCACATGCAGCTTCCCAGCAGATAAGCGGAGGAGTGGGGTAACGGGGACATAATGCAGGTGGGAGCAGCAGCGGAAAGAAGTGGGGGGGGCTCTGCGTCAGTGGTGAGGTCACACTTGGCAGGAGGGCCGCATGAGCAGAGACGGCCAGGTGTCCTCTGACGTCTAATCGAGTTTATTTGGCAAAGTGCATATTTGCAAAGTGCCTTGGACAGTTTTTGCAGCAAGTCACACCCCCCAATGGAAACCTTTACAAAAGTACTCCTGGTAAGCCATAGAGGATGTAACGTAATGAGATACTAGGACTTAGCAGGACGGCTGAGAAACAGTGGACCATCGGGTCAGTGTGATGAATGTCCGGGAACCTGGAAGGTGTGAGCCAAGGTGCCGACAAAGCCAAGGACTTTGATATGGACGCACCTCTAAGTCCCCAACTGTTCTGGAATTGACCCAGAAAATCTAATTCACTGTATATTTACTTCCAGGACGGGGCAGCTGATGAATGACTGTGGGTGATGATGGTAAAAACTGCACAGATGTTCATAAACAGTGTCCTCATCACAGAAGGGGCCAAATCATTCATTAGTGGTTTTGAGCCTGATAGAAGGGCGGCTTATTTTGCAAACCTGCTGGTGTAGCACCCTGCTGTGAGAGGGATGCTTTGCTTGTCGAGATAAAACGAGGCCTGTAGCTAAAGCGGCTTTAGTTCTGTGGATCAGCCCCCGCATTTGACTGAAATGATTCATAAGTGTGATCTGAGATCCTGATTTGGGAAGCTCCTTTCTCAGCAGGGGATAGACCATGGAGCTCCGGTTTCTGCCTGCCTGCAGATGCCATTCATGAGAGTCTGTCTAGCAGCTTGGTGTGTTTTATAGCAGCCAGTCAAGTTAATTACATTCTGACAGGAGGGAAGCCTTGGGGTGTATTTACTGTCCCACAGGGTGTTACAGTCAGGCTTTCCAGAGCAGTCAAGTGAACCCAATTCTTCCTGGGTTACTCAGTGAACCTAGCTTGTCATGGTATACCCAGACTGAGCTAAATCCAGTGAACCTGGATCTTGGTTCCAGGCCAAGCTGAATGCAGTGATAATAAGGCTCTTTGTGTGACTATGTTTCTCCTTTGGAATGGCAGTGTGGCACCTTCTTGCTTGTTCTGTCTCCTGCAAAGGACCCCCTAACGAGGCCAGATTCATTGTATGTCCTACAGCCTGATTTCCTTTGTTGCTTAGTTTCGGATCACAAGATCCACCTTTGTGCAAGCAGGCCTGTTTGTGCAGGAGAGCAGCAGGAAGGCCGGTACAGGTGCGTGTTCCGCGCCCACTTGGGCCCGCGCTGCTGACGAGGGCGGGGGGGGGCTCGTTTGGGCTGGAAGGAACGCCGCCGCTCCATGGGAGTGCAGCAGCTGTGTTGACCGTGGAGTCGGAGGCGTTGATTATAAACAGAGCTCTGGCTCGCTGGCAGCCCGTGGAAGCATGCTCCTTTGATCGTTCCCATTTTAAACCCCGTAAGCGCTTACGAGCTTAAGGGGCCGGCTGCTTTGTCTGCTTAATGAACGCTCCGGCTTGTTTACGCACGGCAGAATGTGGGCTTTGAAGCTGATTTATAGATATCTCCTAGTTTGGCGCTTGATGGCCCCCCTTTGATGAAGCCGTGGAGGTAGATAAGTGTAACTAGAAAAACATCATCTTGTCGGCACGAGAGCACAGCCAGATGCAGCCGGCGTGTCGTGGTTGCCTCTGTCAATTAGGGATGCATGCATATTTCAGCCGTTTTAGTGGAACGTGGTGTATCAGAATTAAGGTGTTGAAATATCCTCAAATGGCTGTTTGTGTATGGGTAGTTTTGGGATGGTATCTTGGAAATATCACTGTGAATAGAAAGGCCTGAAGATGCTCGCAGTGTGGGCTGTCAGAAGGCATCGTCCTCACTTTCCTGTTCGAAAGGCTCGCAGATGATCTTCCAGCTGCTGTATTTACTCTTTGAAAATCTAGATGAAGAGGCTTTTATGTTGGGGGGGATTTATGTTAAATTTAATTATGGTATTGGATCATATTACATGGGTAAAGACTGTACTGGATATAGGATGCACATCTTCAGAGTATAATGTACCATGTGATGCCTTCTCATTTTATTAATTATATATAACCTAAAACGTTGCTAAATATAAAAGTAATAATTTTTTTTATGTCTACCTGCCCTCTGTCACTTTTTTCCCTGTAAAAATTCAGTTCAGGCATCTAGGAAACATAAGACTTTAATCAGCAGAAACATTATCTGTTAATGAATGCAAAAGCATTTAAAATGAGTAGAGAACCGCTGATTTCAAGGCTGCTTGTAACACTGGAGAAGCCTTCCTTTTTTATCATTTAATGGATGAGTCCCTGAAATCTGTGGTTCTCTTCAGAAAACCACATTGGCTCTCCATTAGCCTGGGGGTAGGGGGCATGCCTCTCTCCTTTGGCAGCTTTTCTATGGCTTGCAGTAAATGACAGCAGAAGCTGTACTTTTGGGCGGCGGCTGGATGGCGATTATCCTGTACCTCTGTTTTTGGTTATTCTTGTTTGTTTATTGATGTTAATCTATTGCTTTTAAATGCAGGCCCCCGGGTCACGTGAATGTGCCTGGGGGGGTGTTGGGGGTCTGCAAAGAGTCTCCCATACCTAACAATCCTTTCTTTTAACTGGCATAATTGATGGTGGTGCTCACTAGGCCTGAGTGTTTGGTGCCAGGAAGGAGGTGAACTTCCAGGCCTGGCAGTACAAAGGAAGGTCCCGTCTCCTTCCTTCACAGAGCTGGGAAGACTAAATATTTAGTGAAGCTCCACAACAATGGCAAAGCAGAGAGGGATCCCAAGCGAGGAGACATCTGTCACTGCAGAGCTTCGCTTTCACCAGCTTCATTCATTTTCCCCTATATAATCTCAATTTTTTTCTGAATGGATCAAGGCTCCCTGGGGCAATTTTGAACTTTCCTTCTGTAAAATGTTATTTTGGTCACCTTGTGGGGATCAGTCAGTGCTTCGGGGGCTGCAGATCATCTGCTTTGTCATCTGTACCAGTAGGAATGGAACGGTTTGAATCACCACAAGTGCAGTGAATTTAAGGCATCTTCTGAACAACATTTTTTCTTTTGACCCATTTAATTCCAAAATTTTTCCCTGCTGTGACAGTGTGTGAAAGAATTAACCTGCCCTGGTCATTTGACCATCGACACTAGTGACCTAGCATTACTTGGATGCCATCAAGACAGCCTCTACTTTCATTTGTCTTTTGGGCATACTGACAATAACCACTCTTTTAAAGCTTAAAAATGTACAAAATGTGATCACAGTTGTGACCAGTGGGATTAATCAGGTTAAATTGTGACATTAACTAGGCACAGCGCTGCTTGTTACCCGGGTCATTAGAGCAAGCCTGTTACTGCAGGCACATACACTGATGTGTAAGCCTGGAGAATTCATGGCTGTAATCTCTCTAAGCGTGCAAATGTGCATCGGCGGATCGCCAGGGAACCGTCTGTATGGCTGATCATACCTGTGTGCGTCAAACCAAAAAAGTGAAATCTCTGTTACACTCTATAATCTGCAAAAACCCAGTCCTGAATGTTTTCCTAAGAACTGTGATAACCGCTGTTTTTAACCTAGTGTCCTGAGATGGCCACTACAAGGAGCACTAGGACCTCCTGGTTCTTTTGTGACCAGTCACAGTTTTTACAAGTCATAACAACCTTGTCACTAAGGCACCAAATCCTGCTCTGGGGGAAAGAAGCATTTGCCTCAATTAAATGAAAGAAAAACGTCCTCGTTATGATTTTTGGAGGGTGCCTTCTGGGAAGGGCTTGGTGACCTGCTCTATGATGTCATTTAATAAGCTTGTCACTAATAATTTGCCTCCACTGCTAATGGCCAGGAGGTTAATTCCAGCCCTTAAAGGGGCCCCATCATTTTGCTGTCAGGAATTTTCCATCTAAATTACAACCCATTTATAGCCTCTGTACATATGCCCATAAATACAAATCAGACTAAGGGGCTGTTTGATTGCAAACCTGATGTTAAATCTGAACTTTGACTCTTAAATGTGGGACACGGTGAAGATGAAATTTAGCGTTCTTAGTAAATAGGTTGGGGTTTTGCCATTACAGTGTTTAGTTGACCATGTGTTCAGTGGTTGTCCTTCAATACTGTCCCAGCGCAGCCTTAACAGACTTTAGTTTTGCCCCCCTCTGTTTCCTTATTGGTTTCCTGGTGATGTGTGGGTCTATCAGTAATAGGCAGCAGCATGGAGCTTGTAACTGATCAGGCGCTCGACTCATTCTCTCTGGGACCTTGTCTGTTAAGGTCAAATGGAGATGTTCCTCTGTGGCAGCAAGTTTGCCTGCCCCCATCTGGGGCAGCAGCATGATAGAGAGCACAGCCATCATTCCCAGGGGCAGCTTCTCGCCTGCTCCCCCCCGATTGTCACTGGCCTGGCATGTCAGGTTAATAAATGCAGCCTGAATGAATGTGTGTGAGGTGTGTGAGGTCAGAGCGGGTGCTGCACTCCTCTGTCTCCCTTTCTGACCATTTTTACTTGTCCTTGTTCCTTTTTTTCCACCCTCAAGCTGCTTTTAAGGACGGTTCCAGTGAAGTAAAATGTTTTGAGTACTACTTAGTTTGTTTCATTTCACCTCCTTTTCTTCCTTGGATGGAAGGTGGCTGTACCTGGTTGTTGAATTGCTATGACAACTGAACAGACAAAGCCAGTGATGTTTCGGTTGTTTTGATGGGACGCTGGTTTAGAAATGCTTTGGAGGAAGGAGGGTGGTGTGTCACCTGGGAATCACCATGTTGTCTTTCTTAAAGGCTTGGGATCTGAATAACCAAGGACACTTTGTTATTATTATTTCTTTCTTTTTTAAATATTCCCTCCGCCACCCCCCTCTGTGGAGGACTGCCTTATTTTCAATTTCCAGTTCAAAAAAAAGAGAGAACACAAAACAAAGAAGCAGAACATAATAATAATAATAATAATAATAATAAGAAGAAGAAGAAGAAGAAGAAGAAGAAGAAGAATAATTTATTATTATTATTAGTAGTAGTAGTAGTAGT
>JAODJW010000039.1:16167237-16205094 GCA_026777045.1 Hyperopisus bebe | reverse complement strand
GTGTGTGTGGGGGGGGGGGGGTTGAGTGAACAGTCCCTTCTTGGTGTGGCTGGGATGAGCGTCGCCCCCCGACACAGTAAGTGACAGTGATTGATGCCCTTCTCTGTTCCCAACTTATCAAGTGCAGACACGCGTGCACTGGGAAAATAAACAGCTGGAATATAAGAAATAAACAAACAGTGGAACTGAGGCGAGAAGGAGGCGAGGCAATAAGACCTCCATCTACAAGAGGGCCAGGGTGATGCGAGGGGGGGTTGGAACGAGACAGAGAGGGACATTCGCTGCTACAAGGATGGGGGCAGAGAATGGGTAGGATACTTAGGCGTGGGCACGAGTTGCCTTGGTGAGTTAAGATGAAGTGCTGCTTCATCTCGCTTTGTAGTGATGAGAGGGGAATGCCGGACAGGTTACTCTGCAGGGGGATGTGTCAGTTTGACTCGCTGAGGAAAGCATCTTCCATTTCTCCCACCTGCTGGCATGGAGCACCCTGGTGGCCCCCCCACCGAGGAAGCAGTGCCTATGATGACTGGTCCCTGGGAGTAACGGGATGATCAGAAATAGATGAACAGGCCAAACATCCCGCATCTTTCCTCTCCCAGAATCTGAGTGGGGCGTTTCTCTGACCGCATGTTGACAAAATTGCAGATCAGATGCGTGATCAGGAGCCCAGGCGATGAGCGTCCGGGGGTATGCCTCCCTCGTTACCCATCATTCCGTGTGTGCCTCATCTCCCAGCTAGCAGGGATGGGTAATGGTGCGCCGGCAGCGAAGCTGCCAGGCGAGAAATTTCTAACCTTCACCATTACAGTGTTGTACAGTAGGTGTGTTGGCAGAACAGAGATGAGTTTCGGTTGACTACCTCCACAGACACAGCTGTTGCTGTCTGGTGTCCTGGGAGGGGGAGGTTTGAAGGCCTGCAGCCCGAAGACCAATATTAAGGTTCAGTAGACCACGCCTAGGCCGACCGGGGTAGAATATTCGGCTAAAAAAAATGAACTCTATTGTAGACTCAACGTAAATAACTCCTTGACCATATGAGCGTGGACAAATCCAGAAAGAGTGCTGGTACAACGGGTGGGTTTTACCGTCTCCGGTGGTCCAGAACTGCACAGAAATGCTCCACTAGCTCCACTTGCATTTGTTCTGGCCGCCCCCAACCCCCATATAAAAACAATTATGGAAAGAAATGAGAAACAGTGGTCTCTCCACAGGCAATTGTGGCCTATATAT
This sequence comes from Hyperopisus bebe, assembly GCA_026777045.1. Classification (NCBI taxonomy): domain Eukaryota; kingdom Metazoa; phylum Chordata; class Actinopteri; order Osteoglossiformes; family Mormyridae; genus Hyperopisus; species Hyperopisus bebe. The sequence goes on along the minus strand of JAODJW010000039.1, from coordinate 16,203,864 downwards.
AACAGTTAGGCTCCTCTCCCTCTCTCTCCATGTAGCTAAGCGAGTCCATCTATTTCTCCTGCTGCCTGGCAGCGCGTCCGAATCAGACGTGCGCGTGTCACGAGCGACGCGTCGGAGTCACGGACTCAAGCAGGATGAGCAGATGGAACAAGAGCCCCATGAAGGCCACCTCATCCTCAGGAAGCTAATAAAACACAGCAGCACCTGGCCGAGTTTAACATCCCCCCAACAAATGCTAAGGCACAAAAATGCTCTGGCTTCTGAACTGTCCATCCATCCAGCCGTCCTTATCCTGGTCTCGGGTTGATGTCTCACCTGGTCTCAAATATCAAACATGAACAAAAGCGGGGAATGTGGAATTATGTTCTGGAACTTTTAGTTCCTAAAAAACACGCATATTATTTTTGTTACTCTCCTTGGGGGACAATTTCCCAGAATCCCACACACCCCATTCTGCACCTGAACCTAACCCTGCATGTGCAGCTCAGCCAGCTCATAGGACACCTTATGCACATCGCAATAAATCTAGTGACACATAGTCAAGCATTCCGCAAAGAATAGGGGGCTGGGTGACCCCGTCTTTTGTGATACTTAAATGACAGCCTCTCAGATGTTCATTCACCCGGGGACGCGAAGATGAGTCAGTGACACAAGGCTGCTCTTGGAGGGGGTCACATAACTGCCACTCTATCCATCATAACAAACAGAGAATTTGAAGTGATTTTCACATGGGTCCCAGAACAAACTTGCACCAGTGACATTAACTAGACTTTATGAATGTCACCTGTGGTGTTGTTGGTTTAGTTCCCCATTAGTAACTCAGCAGAAGTTCCCCCCAGCCTTAGGAACGCTGTCTGCTGCCCTGACCTGCCTGGTAAATGGGTAGCAAGTTGTGCTGAAGCTGTTTTAAATGGTCCATTTAGAACCAAATTCCCTGCGGTGCTGCAGCAGGCTGTTCAGTGCCATGAATATTTACTATCTTATATAATCGCAGAGGAGAGGAAGAACACTATAGGAACATTGCTGTAAAGTCATCTTTAAATATGTATTGAAATCAGGGATGATTCTGGGATTTTCTAAGGTGGAGGGTGTAAGCAGGACCATAATTCATACAGAGGGTGCAACCTTATCATTAGATATGTTTTGATTTGGTGAGTGGCAGGAAGGGGCAACCTGGGGGCCAATCAGCTTTCAGTCCCTGTGGCCCAGTCCCTGCATAAGATCTTGACTGACGTCTGCAACAACAGGCAAAAATAAACACTAAAAATGATTATCATGCACGTAAAAAAACACAGGAAGACAAAAATGAACTCTCTTGACTTTGTTGTCAGGATAATCAGTTGGAAGAAGGACACATGGATAATCTCATAGCTGTTGTTTATGACACACCCTTATAACACACCTCATTTTTGCCAACCAAAAAAGGATAAAACACAGCTCAGGGAAAATCCATTGTTTCATTTCAGAGTGTTCCGGAGAAGCCGGAACTTTCATGGCGCCACGCGTGACCTTACCATTTTCACGGAGCCATGAGAGTCTTGGATCCATTAAAGCGACACCTCTGCGTGTCACAGAAGCCCCCGGGCTGCCTGTTAAATGTCCTTAATTACCTTTAGCGTCAGTGTTTTTTCCCGCCGCATCGTCCTGCGCTTGCTGGCACAGGCGAAAAAACGTGCTACGCTGCATTCCGCCGGGGCCTGCTTGGGCTGCGGCTGGGGAATGGGGCAGCTCGTTCGTCTGTCACTCCTAACGAGCTTTGAGACCGCAGACGCGAATGGGCCGGCATTGCAGGGTCGGCTGGCCCTCGACCCCGGTCATCCGTCAGCTTCAGAGGAGCTGCTGCTAATTGGGACAGAAGTTAATGAAGCAACGTGGCTTTAGCTCATCCTGAAAGACTGCATGACTGACGGGGCCCAGGGGGCGCCAGTGCCTCATGCCACAACATTAACACGGGTAAGACTCCAGCATGATTTTATCGATGCGCTTTTAATATCACTTTAAATTTTTATAGATCTAAAGGCAGCATTCAGCCAGCGATTTTAGAGATAAACACAGTAAACGATTGTTGACTTGTTGAGTGATTTATATTCAAAAATCTGGGACAAAATGCAGCCCCTGGTTTGGTAACTTGTCCTATCATCCATCCATCACTCTTCTGTACCCGCTTGTCCTATTCAGGGTCGGCGGGTTTTGGAGCCTATTCTGGAAGCTATAGGCGGAAGGCAGGGAATTACCCAGGACAGGGTGCCAACCCATGCCAATTAAATGAACAATGTGGCACTGAAAAGAATCTAACAGTTAAAGGGGGTAAAGAGAGGGATGGTGAGTGTGGGAGTGCAGAGAAGTGGAGGACGGGACGTATCCGAGATCCTCCATGTCCAGAAAGAGAAGGGATAAATTCTGGAGCAAAGTCAAAGACAAACAAGACATCCATCCTGGCAGCGGCGCACACGGCTGATACACCTCTCCCACAATGCCTCTCGAGGGAGGGGCGACCTTCAGGACCGAGTGAGAGATAACATCATTATTCTCTATCGCTTTAGCTACATCCCACGGCCAGGAATAGAGTCGTGTTGCAGATCTGGGTCCCTGTGACTGAGGTCCTCCTAGATCTCAGGATTACAGCTTGGGTTTGGATGGGTGAGACGGGGTGTCAGCAAAGCCCCAAAAGGGACGAGCCAGATGACATCTACCCTGGTGTCACACGGCCGCGTTTTCAACTCAAACTACCAAACGGGCGAACACATCTGTCTAAGCGGGAACCTCTGGACACAGTGCATTACGCTCTTACCAAGGAATATTCATCCCGCATGTCAGAAACCACCCGATGTGAACGTCCCTCTTCTCTCACCTCAGCCCTCCCACCATTCTCAGTTCTTCCTCCAACCAGCCAGGAGCCCCTGTCATAATCAATAACAGCCCCCCCACTATGTGCAAACCTGAAATAATAACCGCCTTACAGTGGGGTAAAATAACGGAAGACGTTATTAAAATACTGAGAGGGACCCTATTCTGTTTGTTTCCTTGGCCGCCCCTCCTCCCGTCATCCCCGTTGCCTAGGAGAGTGCCGGTTTAGTGGGAAACGCCGTCCCACCTGCCCGGTAACGAGCGGCCCAGCAGATCTGCGGCAGGTTCCCCCGCCTTAGGAATTTTCCTGCTGTTCTCAGCAATATATATTTTTCATGGAATGTCTTTTATATTCAGACAGCAGCTCCATGGACACTCATCTTTATTTCATTTTATTTTTTTTTTTGGATGTTTTTAATTTTGTCTGAGATTATTATTTCTTTTTTCTCACCCTTTTTTCTCCTTCAGCCTCCTTCCTCCTATCATCCATTTCCCCAGCCGGCTGAAGTCGTAGGCTCCCGCTATTCGCAGCCTTGTATGGAGCAGCATATTTTCTTTACCCGTGGTGGACGTATGTTCATGTGTGCGTGTGGAAACTTTTTTTTACGCCTTTCTAAATACAGTGGTACCTCAGTTCTCGAACTCATTAGAACTCGAATTTCTTAAAAGTCGAACCAACCAGTTCGAAAAAAAATTACCTAGAGCTCGATCTGAATCTCAGAAGTCAAACTGTGAACGCCGACCTAAGATAACTTGTACGCGCCGGGAAATGAGTCACGCGGCACGTCTCTCAGCGGAAACAAAGGGTAACGCTTCAGTCTCAGCCTCGCATTCTCTGTGATAGCACCGTGCATGTTTACACTAACTGAATACATATATTTAGACAGTAGAAATACATTTAGACAATGATAGAGAGTAACAGTAATTATTATTATATAATAACATACAGTACATTTAAAAATAGATTTCTTATTCATTATTTTAATATTAATAATAAACCATTCATACGTTTAATATTATAATATTGTTGTGCAGAGCAGGGACAGAACGGAGACGAAGTCGCAGATGTCAGGGTATCCGGGAATACGGAGTCTAATTACAGGTAAGGCGGGCAAAACGCAGACGGACAATACAATGACCGGACTGGGGAAACAAACTGAAACGCAGACGAAATACAGAGGACTCATGACAACAACCAGAAACAGCTGATCACACGGGGATTCCACACGGGGTTAACGAGGGGGCGTGGCACACAGAAGGAGCGGACGATCGAGGCAGGACACATTGTTTGGATGCATTTATTTTCTTACTTTACAAATTACTGTTTTGATAAATGTGTTTAGATGTGTTTAGTACAATATATGCTCTTCTTGTTTTATCCTGTTCATTTTGTGTTTAAATGCTGAAAAAAAACATATGTTTTATCAGGACTGGGGTAATGTCGTTTTGGAAGCCATTAAGAAAAAAATGTTGTTCTTGTTTTATCCTGTTCATTTTGTGTTTAAATGCTAAAAAAAAGAAAAAACATATTTAGGTGTAATTTTGGGGGGCCAGGAACCAATTAATTGGTTTTCCATTATTTCTTGTGGGAAAAATTCGATCACAACTCAAACTTTTTAAGATTCGATCCGGAGTCCGGAGCGGATTAAGTTCGAGAACCGAGGTACCACTGAAATTGGTTTTCCATTATTTCTTATGGGGAAAATTCGATCAGAACTCAAACTTTTTAGGATTCAAACCCGAGTTCTGAACAGATTAAGTTTGAGTTCGGGTACCTGTGTGTGTATGTATATGCGTGTGTATATGTATATGTGTGTGTGTGTGTGTGTGTGTGTGTGTGTGTGTGTGTGTGTGTGTGTATATAGTGTATGTGTGTGTATATATATAGCACCATTCTCAACACTGTGACCCCCATCAGTGACTGTAGGTTTGACTGTAAGATCAGCGTCATAGGTGGACATGTTAAATTTGCATAGCATTGAAGGTGTGCTGAGAGAGGAGAAAGTAACCCTCTGGGGTAAAGTCTCAGCTGCCCTCCCAGTGTCAGAATTGAAGTCAGAGTTAGCATTTTTCAGCAATTGAAAAACGATAGTTGAGTTGTCGTTGAGGGTCAGATTGCCTTCATACAGCACTGTCTAAATAAAATATTTGTCTGAATAGAAAGGTATTAATTATGCAGCTGTAATTAACACACAAGTCTGCCCATGTTGACACCATATCCATATCTGTCTCCTACAGGTTCGGTCACACCCCCAGTACTGGAACCTTTGCCAGCGAACCTCTGACGTGTCCTGCTGCCCCAGCTGGACCCTGGGAAACTACATCGCCCTACTGAACAATAGGTCATCCTGTCAGAAGATCACGGAACGCGATGTTTCTCACACGCTGAAAATCTTGCGCTCCTGCACCAAGTACTACCACAATGGCACCCTGGGGCCCGAGTGCTGGGACATGGCCACACGCAGGAAGGACCAGCTCAAGTGCGCCAACATCCCCCGCAAGTGTAGCAAGTACAATGCCGTCTACCAGATTCTGCATTTCCTGGTGGACAAAGACTTCCTGAGTCCGAAGGCCTCAGAGCACCCTGCTCCTGCCTTGAAGTACAGCATGCTCTTTTCCCCGACAGAGAAAGGGGAGACCATGATGGACATCTACCTGGACAACTTTGAGAAATGGAACTCCTCGGATGGCATCACAACCATCACAGGCATCGAGTTTGGGATCAAGCATAACTTATTCCAGGACTACCTACTAACGGATACTGTGTATCCCGCCATCGCCATAGTGATTGTGCTTGTCGTAATGTGTGTCTACACAAAGTCCATATTCATCACGCTGATGACGATGTTCGCCATCATCAGCTCGTTGATCGTGTCCTACTTCCTGTACAGAGTCGTGTTCAATTTCGAGTTCTTCCCCTTCATGAACCTGACTGCACTCATCATCCTAGTGGGCATCGGCGCAGATGACGCGTTTGTGCTGTGCGACGTGTGGAACTACACAAAGGGTGACAAACCAAACTGGGAGCTCTCTCAGACTGTGGGTGTCACCCTCCAGCATGCTGCCCTATCCATGTTTGTGACCAGCTTCACCACCGCTGCTGCCTTCTACGCCAACTACGTCAGTAACATCACAGCAATCCGCTGCTTCGGTGTCTATGCGGGCACTGCCATTCTCGTCAACTATGTCCTCATGGTCACTTGGCTCCCAGCTGTGGTCGTCCTGCATGAGCGCTACCTGCTCAACGTTTTCACCTGCTTCAGGGGTCCACAGCAGAGGGCCTATGATGCCAAAAACATATGGACATTTATGTGCCAGAAAATGGACAAGTGTCTGTTTACCATCTCAAAAATCTCAAGGATATTTTTTGAGAAGATCCTGCCCTGTCTTGTGATAAAATTCCGGTATGCCTGGCTACTTCTGTTCTTTGGCCTCACCATAGGTGGTGCTTATGTTGTGTGTGTTCACCCCAAAATGAAGCTCCCTTCCTTGGAACTATCGGAGTTCCAGGTCTTCAGGTCCTCTCACCCATTCGAGCGCTATGACGCAGAGTACAAGAAACTCTTCATGTTCGAGCGCGTCCACCATGGAGAGGAACTTCACATGCCAGTCATTATCATATGGGGGGTTACACCAGTTGACAATGGTGATCCTCTTAACCCCAAAAACAAAGGGAAACTCACACTGGATAGCACCTTCAACATAGCCAGCCCAACCTCTCAGATGTGGATCTTGAACTTCTGCCAGAAACTTAGAAACCAGAGTTTCATCCACCAGTCAGACAAGCAGGACTTCACCAGTTGCTTCATGGAGACCTTCAAGCAATGGATGGAAAACCAGGACTGTGATGAAGCCCCGGTTTACCCCTGCTGCAGCCAGTCAACCTTCCCCTACAAGCAGGATGTGTTTGAGCTATGTATTAAAAGAGCCATCATGGAGCTGGACCGAAGTACCATTTACCACTTGGACAGCAAGACGCCAGGTCCAAGGTTTGACATCAATGACACCATTAGGGCTGTTGTTCTGGAGTTCCAGAGCAACTACCTCTTCACACTGGCCTATGAGAAGATGCACCAGTTTTACCGCGAAGTAGACTCCTGGATAAAGGAGGAGCTTAAGACAGCCCCTGTGGGTCTCAGCTATGGGTGGTTCGTCAGCAACCTGGAGTTTTACGACTTGCAGGACAGCCTGTCAGATGGAACTCTCATCGCCATGGCTCTGTCAGTGGTTGTCGCCTTCAGCGTGATGCTCCTCACCACCTGGAACATTGTAATAAGCCTCTATGCCATCATATCCATAGCCGGGACCATCTTTGTGACAGTGGGGTCCTTGGTGCTCCTTGGGTGGGAGCTAAACGTGTTAGAGTCTGTTACCATCTCTGTGGCCGTGGGCCTCTCCGTCGACTTCGCTGTTCACTATGGCGTGGCCTACCGCCTTTCACCTGAGTCAGACAGAGAGGGGAAGGTGGTGTTTTCCTTGAGCCGGATGGGATCAGCCATTGCAATGGCGGCCCTCACCACATTTGTGGCAGGCGCCATGATGATGCCGTCCACAGTGCTGGCCTACACTCAACTGGGCACCTTCATGATGCTGATCATGTGCATCAGCTGGGCCTTTGCCACCTTCTTCTTCCAGTGCTTGTGCAGGTGCCTTGGACCCCAAGGTGCATGTGGCCAGATTCCCCTCCCTAAGAAGCTCCGTTGCCATGCTTTCTCTGACCAGTCAGTGGGGGCTCCCGGAGTTTGGGGCCAGGGCAAGCTATGCCATGGCGGTAAGTACCAACTTGACAGCCGAGGGGGGGACGTGGCACATGAGCATTACGAGCTTGAACCACTGGCCTCCAATGTGGGGGGTGGGGAGAAGGGTGGGGCTGAGTACATGAACGTCTGCTCACGGCTTTGCAATGGAGCACCCCCCCGAAGCTCCTGCATCCATACGCATTTCCAAAGCAAAGAGGAGCCTGGTAGTACTGGGGGCTCAGAGAATGTAGTGGGGACAACTGCTGAGCTGACCCAGGGGGACCAGTACACCCCCCACAGGAACTGCAGCTGTGGGGATGCCCACCAGTGTGTAGGCGTGCAATGGACCCCCCATCCCTGCCCCCAGGCTGGGGAAGGTGTCTGCATGCAGTGCACCCCACATCACACTAGTGCCCCGAAGGGTCAGTCTGCACTCTCTGCCCTGGAGGCCACATACAAATTGGCAGAGTGTCACGCACACCATGTACATCATGCCCCCCCACACTACCGGACCAACAGACTGTGCCCCCACAGCTGCCCCCTCCGAAATTACTGCACCCCCGCGGGCCAGGAGCAGGTCCAGCAGCAGCCAGTGGTTGCTCTACCCAACAACTCCCCCAAGGCCCACGGTGAGGAGGTGGGCCATCACCATGCAGGACCTTGCTGCATGAGCCCGGCCACAGACACCAGACAGGAGAAACCAGTCATCTGTGTGGAGGGGGGAGACATAGAGGCTGAGAGCTCAGAGCACACAGGGACATTACAGAAGATGCACGGCAAGCGGGACCGGGCCGAGTCGGCATCAGGCGCAATAGAGGAGGACGGCAAGAAGGGCAAGCAGGCACGAAAGGACAAGAAAGATAGGGCCTTACCTGCCTTCCCTAAGAAACTATGTTTTAACAGAACTTTTAAAGCTAAGTGCAATTCTGTCAACTCTCAGAAACCAAAAGTGGAAGCCAACGTGCCTGTTCTCGTGACAGACCCGAAACCCCCAGCAGAGAGTTTGTGTTAGTATCAGACGGAGAAATGACCCCCTACCCCAGCCCGTCTTGCGTCGAGCGTCTGTGTGCAATGTCCCTTTCCGATTAAACATTTGGGATTTCACAGACCAGCGTGCCTCCTGTCTTTCATACAAGCTCCATGTGCTTGTGTCCTTTTCAACGGGTTAGATGTTCCTACTGCTACACAAAGAATACCTGCAGAAGTTTAATTGCATTAAATGCCTGTTTTTTTACTTTCATGTAATTAAAATGCAATAAACTCTTTCATTTTTGTTTGAAGAAAAAGGAATATCTCCCCTGCTACGTCCCTTAGGTGGGGCTTCAAATAGTTTAACTTCTACTTCTGAAAGGCTTTCTGTCTGGTTGTCTGTTGGCTCCCATCAAACGCCATGAGTGAGTGTCAAACAGAAATGAGTGAAAGTGTGAATTGGTTTAGGCAGAACTGGACACTATGCAGCTGTATGCCTATGAATAATGGCTAAGCACCACCACTCTTTGGAGAGATATATATGTATCTTTTCAGACCATATTTTTAAATTCTCATGTAATGGCATCATGTATAACCAAGAGAATGTAAATGTTTTGATATTTATGATGCATTGAAGCTTAATTATACATAGTGATTATGCCTACAGTCTACCATATCAGAGTGTTTATTAATCAGCTGAACACTAGATATTTTAACTTGGGTTTGGTTCACATGGGTTATTTTCAGTACTAGATTCTAGTTAGTTACACAGACTGGTTCAAAATTACTTAGGGCCTCTGGGTGATGATAAAATAAGTCTCCCTGGCTGCTGTTACTAAAATTAACCTAATATATATTTTAATATGCTGTTGTTGTGGCCTTTTTGTTTATACAGCATTTGTACAGGATTTTATATTGAGATGAGTGATTTTGACACGGTAGGTCAGACCAGACCAACACTCTTGATCTGCGTAGGGTGAAGGCAGCTAGGAGCAATGACTGACTTGCTGTCACACTAGACTAAAATGTTGAACCCATGTTATTGTGTGGAATGAAGCAGGGTTAAAAATGATCTTGTCTTATGTTTTTTACATCCAATTTTTTTTATGGAGATTTTATATACTAGCGGGCACACATCAGTCTTTCACCTGAGCTGCTTCATTATTGCTTGTGGCTTTGTGGTGAACTGAAGGGTCAGTTGTTAGGTGAATCTGTTCTAAGGTTATACATCTTTTCGTCTCATTGTTCTGAGAGTTTGGAGTACCATGCAAACCAAACCCCATTTTAATAGGGGGATATGGCCAGCAGGCAGCATAGTGGCTAAGGACATGGAGTCATAACCCTGAAGCTTGCTGGTTCAAGTCCCAGGAAAGCTGCTGTTGTAATAACATAATAAAGTGGCTTGTAATTGCAACACATTGGTCTTGCTTCCTTGTTCATGCTTACACTCTCCTGAGAGGAGGTCATGTCCTCACGGTGATGTATGGACGGTGAGCGAAAGGGCAGAGCTTGTACCCGCATCCTGCTGAGCATGCACTTCAGGGCCAAAGGTTCCGGAAGGTTCCCTCACATGGATAGGCTCAATGCCAACGTTTTGGGAATGGACCGTGCTCCTCCTATTTTTTAGAGGTAAGTGAAATCAGGACATTCAGTTTTTCATGATGCATCACAAGGTCTTACTTTAATACTGAAGCAGCGTGAGGGGAAAGAGCTATGATAGTGGTCTCTTTCAAAGCCTTATTGATAGTGACATATGAAGAAGCTGTCTCTCACACCCTCTGATTATCTCTCTGGGTTGGGTTGAGCAGTTCATGGAATCTGTTCTCACAGGGATCTGCTGACATGAATGAACGTCCCTTCAGCTGTGCAGACATGAGTTCTACAGGAAGCATTTGACCAAGTTATATGGCTTTGATGGTCCTAAAAACATTGTGGCTTATGTAGCTTTTAAAATCACAAACTGAATTATTGCATTGAATTACTGAATTAAAGACTAGATTGTTAGCCTCAAAACCGGAACTCCTCACATCTGCCACCTATAATCTCAAACAGTGCTGTATCTGAGCTATTTGCATTAGAGATCAACTCATTTGGATCCTCATGCCCTTTAAGCCCCATGAACATCTTGGTGGAGAGTGCATAGAGGATCTCTGTAGCTTCGAGTCACTTGGTGTCCCACTTCTACTTCCGCAGGTCTCATTAGTGCCAACCACGTGATGACCACTTGGCACCCCAGAGGACCTGATCCAGAAGGTACCTGTCTATCCAAGGCTATGGGGGACATTGAGGATGGTGTTGTGGCTCTGTCGTTGCTATGTTGGCATGAGACATAGGTCATTTTGCTGGCTTGTCCCACTAGAAGGCTCAGGTCTCCTACACTGCCTGCTGCAGACTTATAACTGTCCCGTATCGCCATCTGAAGCAGTGTCGTCGACCTTTTCAGAGAACAAGGGACACGCCTGCTTCTTTAACCATTATGAGCTCCCACCTTCTATTTCTCTGACACAGTCTGACTGTCCTGTAAGGGCTTAAAATGTACCCTCACTTGGTGGAACAAGGTGGGAAAAAATGTCACTTTAAAATCCGACCTGCTTGTATTTTTAGCTGGATCCTTCCTCTGCTGTCCTACTTGCTAGTCCAGCTTGAGAGCCACCTTAGCAAACAGTCTGTAATCCTCAACTGAACTGAATCATGCAGCCAAAACGAGACTATTGGTAATCATATCTAATTGGTTGTTAGAAATGCCTTGCCGAATGACTTTTATTGCAGTAGCAGCATATAATTACCCCTGGTGAAATGTGCTCTGGCGTATTGCAATCCGGCTTTACAGCAGTCAGCAATGCAAGGTGAACGCTGATGATCAGTACTCAGTGGTGTGGAAGATGTTGAAATGTTTACGGCGGTGGTGTGATGTCATGAAGATGACCTTTGCGGTTGCTGCTGTCTCCGTGTCTGATGATGGATTTATGGTGCTCTGGTAAAGAGCTTCTGCTCTAAACTTAGTTTTATGGGAGCTCAAAGAAGTTGGCTTGAACTTTGCAAGTTTGGTCACAGATCTCAGTCCAAAGCTCTGGATCCGGATGTGCCTTGTTCACCCACAGTACTTGTTTCATTCTTGCCGACCGGTATCAACTAATCGGTAATGCTAAACTGAGCAGGTAATTGCTTCATTCTGTGTGCAAAAAATAAAACTCAGACTCCGCTGAATTATTCAAAAGATGTGGCTGTAAGTGTATGAATGGTACTTGGAGTGTTTTTTTCTCCTCAACTTGAGAGTCATTTTTGCAAAGAGAGTGCATCTTTGTTCAGAACGGAAGACGAGACTGGCTGGGCCCTGAGGGAGCAGTTTCACTGCTGTCGTGAAATGGGTTGTGTTTCTCTCCCTGAGCCGTGCAGGCCGATATAGTGTCGGGTCTTCAGGAAGTGCCCACATTTCGTAAAAACTTCCTTCCACGTCATTGTTCACGTCAGTTCTCGCCATTTCAGGAGATTGTGTCGAAGACCCACTCCACAAGGCTATCATTGAGTTTCTGCAATCGTCCTCTCAGATATTTACTGTGGATTTCTTCTGTAATCTAATCTCTCTTCCAGCAATATCAAGACTTCATTGTGCTTCCACAGAAAGGGCAGCCTTGTAAACTAACAGTATTGTCTTTCTTTGTTACTGTTTTTTGGCTCCTGCTTTTACAGTCTTATTCAAGATTTACTTACTGCCTCATCAGTGCGTGACTGGACAATTTCATGAAAATGTTTATATTTACAATATGAATCAATTGACAATTAATTCTTAGGGTTGTGGTGATAAGGAGCTTATCCTGGATAGGCAAACTACTAAGAGTAATAGTCACATGTTTATCAGCAGCTTGCTGACTTGTTTGTGAGTGAATGTGCTTATGTGTGTCCTGAGATGGACTGGCAATCCTGTCCAGAATGCACTCTTGTGCCCTTTGTTTTCCGGAATAGGCTTGGGGTTTCCGCTTCTGTCCAGGACAAGCAGCTGACAGATGGATGGAGGGATGGAAATGTGCACAGAGCACTATTGGGTCTTCTGCAGTTGGGGTGGGGCCCATATGACCCCAGGAACAATGTGGCACGTGTGTCTCCAACATAGCTCACACAGCATCCGCAGGCATGGGTTGATACTGCAGGCCCCCCTCTTCACCAGGCACTCCTAGTGCATTGAATATCCTGTAAGGCAGGCCAGCTGGATCTCTGAACTCCACCAAACAGTATGCTGGAGCTTCCTGCGACCTTCCCTATTCACCTCCCCATTTAGGAAAGGAAAAATGAGCGAGTTTCACTGGGAGGATCACCTCACTCCTCAGAGTGAGAGGCAAAGCCAAGGAGAGGCCTGCGAATATCCGGCCTGCATCCCTCCAGGAAGCCCTTCACTGTGCAGGAATATTACTCTGTGCTGTGCCTGTAATTCACCGTGAGGCGCTCGCTCATTTTTCCCCATAATTTAATGTTTTCTTGAATTAAATATGTTATAAGTTAAGATGATTTTTTAAAAATGTAGGTCATTGGAGTACTTTATTTTTCCATTTCCTGTTAATTAAAGCTGTGCTCAGTGAAGTAATATATTATTGACTGTAACACATAGTTGCATATTAATACTCCCACAAGCCACATCAGCTGTGTTCGTCATCTTTAAACACTGGATGATGGTTAATTCTAACCTTTCATACGGTTTCATTCTTAAACATCATGAATACAAGCTATTTTTCATCCAACCTAGTGCATGAATGTTGGATGTAATACAGTACTGTGCAAAAGTCTTAGGCAGTCAAAAGAAATGTTTAAGGCTGTTTATCTGGGTAGCAAGTGTACTTCGGCTTAGAACAAAAAACACAATTTGACATTAGAACATGTGCAAATTAAGAGTAACACAATGAAAGTTAGTAATAATTTCTTCTGCTTTCTAAAAAGTTACTGATATTTAGTTGGATGGCTAGATGAACACCGCTTCAGTTCCCAAACTTCTCCTCAGGGGCACCTCTGCCGTTCCATGATTTTGTTAAATTTCACCAACAACTCAATTAAATAAATAAATTGGTTTTAAAAGTCAGTGACAGATTGACTAGTTGTATGAGGTGTGCTAGTGGCCAAGTCAAAAAAATACATGGCTGCACTGGACGGTCACTGCAGATACTGGGGTGATTTTAACAGAGGTTCTGAAATCGCTACGCTGACACACTTTGACATAATATCATAGTTTTACACCAACACGAGGATAATCTAAACAACATTTTCTTTGCCTGCCTAAGACCTTTGCACAGTACTATAGATACAACTCTTGATAATATCTACAACATAGTACAGTGTTGAACACAAGCTACCTTTATGGTTTAAAAAGGCTACTTCTTCCTTTATGTTCTGGCATTTCTGTAGTAAATCTAAGTGACTGATTGATGAAGGCATCGGGGTTTTTTTGTATGTTTTGTTCGGACACTGAAGAATACCTCACCAGACATTCCATGACCACGGAGCCAGGTATGTTAGATTCCCAAGTGGCCGATCTATTCGCTTTGTACTGGCAAAGCCATCGGATATGTCCAAGTGCAGAAAGCACCTGTTCCCCAAAGACAACTCCGGTGTCACCCCCTTCCTGGGAGTTTGTGTGAAATGGTAGAAGTTGTGCTTCCCAGACTACATTAATTATGTCCACTCTGCAAAGGATGGAGGATGGACTGTGGGGCTTGAATGATGAGAAAAGCAAAGGGGTAATCCTGATCTGGGAATTCAGGGTGGGGGGTCTGTAGCTTTGCCTGTTTAGGATGAAATTGTGGTTTCCTCCAAGAAGACCGTCAAATTGGGTCAGGGGAGAGAGAGCCCCGTATGTCAGAACTGTAAAGGAAAATCACTGAACAGCCACATTAAAACATTTATTGTGGGTATTTGTTTACATCGGGTGGCCAATCTTATCCGCAAAGGGCCGATGTGTGTGTGGGTTTTCGCTGCAACTCCCTAATTAGATTACTAATTAGAGGACTGATTGGCTGAGGAGTCCTCACACCTGGGTTGGAACAACTGACCTATACAGGTTATCCCAAAAACCTGCATACACACCGGCCCTTTGCGGATAAGATTGGCCACCCCTGGTTTACATGTTAAGCTCATACATTCCAAATGACACATTTGTGATGAAGTGTACAGGTTAATCTAACACTCACTACACTATATAAGTGGTTTTGCACAGGAGCTCTGGCTTTGTACTTAAGTTTTCTTTACCCAAACATCCTGCTATTTGAGCTGGTTCCGCTTCCTTGGTTCGGGCTGTTGTTCCCCACTGCGGTTCCTAAAATAGGCCATCTCAGTGTACTCTCCTCTGCTTTAGAGAACCTTCACCACAGCTTGTGAATAATGATGTGGGTTTTAATTTGGGACAAATATTAGGCACAGTTTCTGACACAACATTTATTATACCTCCTGCAAAGCAGCTGCTGCTGTTTGCTTTTGCTCCAAAAATATTACATCTCTCTATCCCTGGTTTCACGACAGAGACCACAGCTGTATTTACTGTAGAAATATGTAGAATTAGAGGCAGGCTTGTAAAAACAGCATCATATGCTGGGGAACAATCTTTTAATTTTACTCTTTGTAAATTTTCCTCGCCTCATGATTCGGTTTTTGCATTCTGATTGGCCCTCCATATGTGTAAATCATCCCAGCCAATCTGTTCATTACACATCGACGTTTAAAGAGTTCATCAGTTTGAAAAGATGTCCCCCTCTATTATGTCTTTTAAATAAATGCAACCTGTTTACTTGACAACGAATCTGTGAAATTGTAGGACTGTCTGTTTTATGTATATCCTGGAAGTGTAATGTGCCATCTACTACTTTCCCTTAAGTTTACCCCTATTTCTTTTGATATACTTTATGCAACTTTGGCTCGGATTAACGTTCAATCATCAAAATTTGCCTTAGTTTTTCCCAAAACACCATTAGGGGACTTTAGGGGAAGAAAAATGTGTTTTCGTGACCCATTTAAAGAGGGTTGTCGAGTCGTACTGTTATTAAATCGTCTGTGTAAATGACAAATGCAGTCAGTTAAATACAGAAAACTATATAAAAATGACTTGATCGTGGATCTGGGGGACAGATCATGGTCATAAAACCTCCGAAAGGAAGGTAAATGCGATCGCTTCAGTTCCGTAGCATTTAACGATGCCAGCATGATTTATAAAAAGATGAGAGGCAGAGGACATGAGCGCTGATGAGGGACCCAAACAGATACCCTACTGACTATTTTCGGTAACGACTTTACATTCTACCCAAAACCACCGCGACCTGCTCTGTATCTGAGCAATAAAACGCTTTCGTGTCGTTTCAAATTTTTTGCACTTTTTAAACTTTTTATTAGAGTGGGATTAGGATTTACACTGCATTCCGCGGTGAACAAAAATGTTTAAAACTCGCCATTGTGCGATACGTTCGAGCAGGTAGCCACAACCGTTACAACGTTCGAGGTAAAATAATTGCCGTAGCCTAAAGTTTAGTGCTGTTAGGAAAAAATCTTGGAATGACAAGTCTGCCTCCTGGTGGCTAAAAGTACTAGAAGTTGAAAATGCTGATTAAGCGAAACTGTAAAATAAGACATGCATCTATCGTGTCCTTAAAATGTTTAACTTTTTCTCCTAACATTTGTCGTTTAAAACTATTTTGTGGTGTGTTGTAAAATCTTTACATGTTTGCTTTGATCATTGGTGGTTGGTACCCATCAGTTAGCAGGCTGAATTGCGTACGTGTAAAAAGGACATATGACTGCCTTCATAAAATAAAATCTTATGACAATGACTTTGTTACTGTACACAACAGCACAACGAGATTGGCCTGGCACAAACACAGCAAATACACTGCACATAATACTCGGCTATTTTGTACATATTGTTCCATATGTGCAAAGTAAAAATGGATAAATATGGTGGTGGGGTGCCTGGGGTTTGGAGTGTCTTTTATTATAGGCATGTAAACAGATTAAAATTAAAATTATGTGTTTGAAATCTACTTAGGAAGAGCTATCGGTCTGCTTTACTGAGAGTCCTTACTTTTAGTTTTCTCTGTCACAGAGCATTTTCCTTGTGGTCATGACGGAAGTTAAAATGCTCTCAACAGAGCAATGGTAAAAGGACGGTAATCGCTACTGGACCAAGCTGACTTTCGTTATTGTGCACAGGAAGTACAACCTCTGTTGTGCTTTCAAGGTCAGTGCCCTGGTATTGTTGGGTCATGAGAGCTCTGTGATGTGGGAGTTGCAGACCCTCTCCACAGTGGCACTGTTGATAAGGATGGGAGTGGGTTCATTGTATCCTCCTGAGTCGGTAATGAGCTCTTTGGTCTGGTCCCTGTTTAGTGCCAGGTTGTTCTCTGAACACCATGTCAACAGCCAGTGGACTTTGTCACCGTAAGCTCACTCGCTGCCATCTGTGATCAGCTCCAGCATCATTATCCCACATCACAGCTATTATCCAAAGACAGTGTAAGGTCTGCCTGTTAATCATTCATCCATCCATCCTGCTCAGAGTCAACAGACATTAAAATTGATATTTTAAAATTATATTTTTTGGCAGAATAATAGATGCACCCATCAGAAGTAACAACATGGGTTGTAGTTATCATTTAACATTTGTGTATGATGCAACATTGTCCCAAAACTGCTGGTTCCTTCACAGTCCGACCACCGGCTTTCAGGAAAGTCTGCTCTACTACACATTATATAATATACATCGATCAGTCCTAATACTAAAATTACCTGCCTAATATTGTGTTGGTTCCCCTTGTGACACCAAAACAGCTCTGATCCATCCAGGCACGGACTCCACAAGACCTCTGAAGGTGTCCTGTGGTATCTGACACCAAGATGCTAGCAGCAGATCCTTTAGGTCCTGTAAGTAGTGAGATGGGGCCTCCATGGATCTGACATGTTTGTCTAGCACGTCCCACAGATGCTGATTGGACTGGGATCTGGGGAATTTGGAGGCCAAGTCAACACCTTGAAGTCTTTTCCATGATCCTCAAACCATTACTGAACAATTTTTGCAGTGTGGCAGGGAGCATTATGTTGCTGAAATAGGTCACTGCCATCAGGGAGTGTTGTTGTCATGAAGGGGTGTACTTGGTCTGCCACAATGTTTAGGTAGATGGTGCGTGTCAAAGTAAAATCATCATGGAGATGGTGTGACCCAGTCATCTAGCCATCACAATTTGGTCCTTGTAGATCCTTTTGCTTGCCCATTTTCCCTGCTTTCAACACATTATCTTCAAGAACTGAATGTTCACTTGACTAATATATAATGGCACCCAGTGGTTTTAATGTTATGGCTGATCGGTGTTGAAAACATATAGGCTCGTAAGCATGCTACATATAACAGTCTGTACAAAAACACTGCTGATGTGTAACTAGCTGAACATAAAATCAAATACAGTATGAGCGAAAAACTTTAATTTTAGCAAGACGCTGTGCAGAAAAATTTCAGTGATGGAAATCTCACTGGGTAGCTGTCATTCAGGAAACAAAAATGAATTTCATATAAAAAAAAATCATGTAGGCAGAGGGGACATGTGTGTAAAAGCAAAATAAAGGTCTGACAACATCAAATTTAAATCTACAAGCAAATCATATTTTAATAAAGCTGATATTTTGAAATTCAGTAGTATTGGTCTTCTTGACCTTTTCCTCTTTTAAAATCCTTGCTATTAGCTTATCGTAAAACCATTCGGCGTCTTGCATATCTTCAGGCCATTCTAAATATACCTTTTTTTGGATAAATGTCCTAATGGTCTCGTGTTTCATTAACTTGAATGGCGGGATATTTCCAACAATGATCATTATAAGAACGTCCCTCAGCTCCTGCAGCATCCGGCTCTCAGCCAGTTTAAAAGCCTCTATGCACCAGCCGTCCTTCAGGAATTCCTTGGACACAACGCAGACTGTCTTCTTGCTGTACCAGATAGCGTCTCGTATGCTCGATATGTAATCTTCTCCTGGAATAAAATCTCGTGCTTCAAAACAACAGCAAAAGGGATTGCGATCTGAAAACTGAGAATCGAGCTTCTTCAGTAGCACAGTCTCTACCCACTTGAAGTCATTGTTGCTGAAGCATAAATAAGCATCGTACTTGGACCCATCCTCCGCCGGTGTCTTCTGACTGCCGTCCAGAACCCTGGCTGTTACCTTCTTGTAGACAGCGAAAAGCTTGCCACGGCAATGATTGTATATGATAGCTGACATGATGAAGAATATCAGAACTGCACAGAAACCCACAAATAAGCAAAACCTTATTTCTGACATCCACTCTTCCTCATCATACTCACATGAATCTGTGGTTAAGTCAATGATACTATATCCCAATAATTCTTTGGGATAATCACATTTCAGTTCTTCCATAGGACTCAGAAATGTCACATTTGTGTGATTTACCCACAATAAGAAGTCCATCAAATTGCAGTCACAGATAAACCGATTCATACCGAGGTTGAGAAAAATGACGGACTGGAAGCTGCGTGGGTCAGGAGAACTCAGGATATTGTGGGAGAGATCGAGAGACTTTAGGCTTCTTGGAAAGGCGTTCTGTGGGAGGTATGTTAAGAAGTTGAAAGACAGGTTTATCTCCCGCAAGGAGGTCAGACCTTCAAAAACTCTGCTTGGGAGAGATCGGAGTAAATTGTGGTTTAAGTAGAGATATAAAAGCTTATCAAAAGTGTGAAAGACATCTATGCAGGCACCATATTCCCAAACAGTCTGTAATGCATTATTCTGAAGGTCAAGGTACAGCAAATTATTTTCTGCTGGCATCGGCTGCTGAGGTTCACATGATGACAGCATGTTAGAACCCAACAGGACAATCTGAACATAAGGAATTGTGTTAAGGATGGAATACAAATCACTCAGTCTCCTTAATCTGTTTTGTTCCAAGTCAATTAGTAAGGAATTTTTGGAGAAATCAGAAAGACTCTTTAAGGATGTTAATTTATTATCAGCTAAATAAATTAACTGCAGGCTGGAGATTGGTGCGAGTGTGTGGAGAGTATTAACCATGTTTCCTGTGAGATTTAAGATACGCAAGTTGACCAGCCCTTTAAATGATCCGTATGCAAATACACCAATATGGTTGTATGCTAAATCCAATTGAATAAGACCAGGCAGATTGTCAAATGTATAGTCGTAGATCTCACCTATAAGGTTGTAAGAGAGGTTGAGGTGTTGTAAATTTCCAAGTCCAAGAAAAGCATTTCTTTGAATTTGGTTAATTTTATTATTGGCTAACGTGATCCTCTCAGCCTCTCCAAAAGCCTGAAATACTGAAAATTTGAGGAAAAGAATTGAATTTCTAGATAAATCCAAGCTCTTAACAGAGCTTTCATTAAGTCCAGAAAATGTTTCATTGTCTGGATCATTCAGATTCTGATGTCCGAAAGACCTGCCCATGGTATTTGAGGAGAAAATGAGATTATCAATTTTAGTGCCTGCAATTGCGGTAAAAAATAAACGTGCATTTTCAACAGTCATTCCATTTGATGAGAAGTCCAACTCGGTGAAAGACATGCTTCGCAATGGGCTCCCACATCTCCTCCAATCAAAATTGGGCAGACTCATGTCATTCAGATGCAAGCTTGACAGTTTAAGCAACTGAAAGTGTTTGTCTTGAAATCCACGTAAATCCTGTTCACAGATGCTGCCAACCCAGTTCAAAGATAGATCTACTATTTTCAGTTGCCTCATATTTTGGAAAAACAGACCAGGTTGGATTTTATGTATGTTGTTTCCATAGAGGTTGAGATATTCTAAGGATAGCAATGGCTGAAGGTACCCATCTTCTAAAATGGACTCATTTAGGCCATTGTGCATTAAAGACAAGTACTGGAGTTGCACCAATCCAATAAAAGCATGAGGTTCAAGAACAAGCAGTTTGTTGTCTCCTAAATCGAGAATTTTCAAACTGGGCAATCTTCTAAAAGTACCTGCCCTAACTTTAAGTATGTTTGTCTTCTGTGACCCAATATACAGTTCTTCAAGCCCTTCCAATCCAAGCAGGGATGTTTCATTGAGTTCGCTTATATAATTCACACTCAGATCGACTGCAGTAATACTGGCAGGCAATAATGGAATGTGGTACAAAGATTCGCCGACACAGAATGCCCACCGTCCATTAATTAAACAACCTGAGGCACACTCCTTTTCCATGAGACAGATTACAAGAGCAAGGACCAAGTGGCTCCACATTATGTTCCTGAAAAGTAACAAAGAACAAATAATCCATCACACTGTATCCAAGCACAATGAATATTAAAAGTACCACAAATGTAGTGACAATTTTTAAAAAGCGATCCCAATATGGTCTTACTACATACAATAAGTGTAGCGTCACTGGACTTCTGCTTAATTTGGTCTTAAATAAGCTTCTTACATCTTTTGCTTCCCCAAAGGAAAGGGTGCTGAAGATATCTGGCATATATAAGTATACGAGTGGACAAAGTAAAGCACACAACTGATAATACATTAATACCAAGCTCTTAATAAAGAGCACAACCCTTTGCCTTCAGAACAGCATCTGTCCCAGGAATGTCATGAGTATAGTGGGATATTGTAGTATAAGGTGGAAATGGCCTCATATTTATCAGCTGTTATACAACCATGTAGAGCAATCCCAATACAGACCCCCCACCCCCCCTTGAAAATTGGCTACTCATATCACAGAGGTGCTGATTCAGCTCTGTGCCCGATTCTGAGTCTGTACTTTGGTTGTGTTTGGTGTCCTTCTATCCCCACCTATAAGCTTCAACTTGTGACTACTGTTTCTCTTTGTTAATGCACTTATTTCTGTTCGCTATCTGCTCTCATGAGCTTTTAGAACCTTCCTCATAACACTATAAATAACTGTGTGTTTTTATGATAGATGAACCTGCAGTTTGGAGATTGACTCCTTGGCTTCTTTGGAGCTCATAACTGCCTTGTGTTGCTTTGAAAACTCACATATCACAGTACTGAGTGTCTGGCCTCTTTCACAGATAACAGACAAGCTGCTAATTGGCATTCAGCCAAATGGCTCGCATTTCTGACTGTATTTGTAATTGTGATTTAGTTACCTCAACAATACTATCCCTTTTCATCCAGCGTTCCTCGTTTCTGTTATTTGAGCACCCCCCCTGCAGGGTGCAGATGGTGAGGAGCTGGGGACACACCCCGGGTATACATGCTCTCCCGATCCACCCATCCCCCCATCCCACCCCACTTTTAAATGAAAAATTATCGAAACATTGACAGTGAAGCTTATTTAGGGATGCTTAATGAACAGAGTTGGATATTTAAATGTTTAAACTCGACATGGGTCGACCATCATGAACTGCTCACAGGATATGGTTCCTGCAGGGACACGCACACACACACACACACACACACATCCTCATGCCTGTACACATGCCTTCCCTCTGTCTTTCTTGAACTCTATTTGTAGCTGGACACAGTAAAGTCCACGTATTAGCCTGCACATATCATTTTCCACTTCCACGATGACCTACCCATTTAACGAAGGATAACTAACTCAGACACTGATTTCTATTTTATTCAAAAACATCTATACTATGCCACACTTCTGTTTGTGTTTCGCCGCTGCGGGTTTTAGGGCCTGAACAAGTTGAGAACTGATCTGCCCAAGTTGTGCCGGATGCAGTTTTGGTCACAAAGTGATTTATAATAGTGAAAAAAATAAATATCTATCGCAGCTTTTTTTTCCTCCAAATAGCAAGCAATGTAAGTTGACAAATTCAATTTAACTGATACCAGGCCTATACTGAATGTGATTATCAAAGTAATTTTTCTGATATATCAAGTAGGCCATTTTATGTTACTGCACCAAAGCTAACAACATCATCTAAGTTTGACCTAACATGAAAAGGCAATTAAACCACGAAAGTGTGCTTACATACTGTAATGTGTGACATGTATAAATAAAATACACATACACAGTATATCCTATCACAATGAATATTAACAGTTACGTTCACATGTCAAACTCCTTCAGCAATCCTGGGGCGCTTTTAATCAGGAGGGGCACGGTAACGGGGCAGTAGGTCGTTTAGCGCCTGGCAGCGTGTGGGATCCTGCACAGCGTCGGCTCTCCTGGAACTTTCCGTGTCGCATTAATTCACTACATCGCCAGTGAACTGTCTTTCTGTTCCACCTAATCGTGCAGTTAAACATTAACCCACAGAGCGACTGCTGATCTTACACAGGTGACAGTACGGAGTAGTGGGAATGGTAGCGACGCGTGGCGAAAAGGCACGGAATTCATGGCAAATCCAACACTGTCAAGTTTGTTAAAATTAATCGTAAACACAGAGACTCGTATTACACAACATCATTCACGCTGCTCATAGGCTGATATGAAGCTTACTTACCGACGGTAAAATAATAAAATATTAAAAATCAGATTTGTTCATCTCCATTTCAAGCATGCGCATCCTAAAGTCTTCTTAAGCTATTTTTTCAGCGAGCTATGAGGCTTCGCACCCCCCCTCCCCGGGCTGTCCGCCTCTGCTCTTATTCACTGGAGGGGGCCCTCCCCGGGTTGTGTAACCTCTGAAGCTGCGTTATTAACGTGCTGATTCTTACGTGGCCCTTCGCTAAAGCGCCTAAGCTTCCGGATTCCGCAGCTCTGTTGCAAAACGGCGGTCCTCAGTTTTGTAAAGAGATTTAAGTGTATAGGCCTGCGTCTCCACCGGAGCTACTCCACGTCACACGCCCAAGAATTACTTTAGATACTAGATAAATATCAAGCTTTCATTTAAGTACTGATAATTACGTGCTTTTTATTTTTTCACCTTTAAATCATTTAAAATCGTTTCTCTACGCACAGCAACATTTGATGGAACATTTGCTGTTTGCTGTGAAGTGTATGAAGTATTTAAATAATATGTATCATGCACCTGGCTGGGCACATCCCATGCTATAGATTTACATTTCTGTAGTGCATTTCACAAACCCAAGGTCAATTTACGAGGAGAAAAAAGCAACTAAGCAGTTTATGAAAGCAATGTTCATTAAACAGGAAGGTATTTAAGTCAGATTTAAAAGTGGACAATGAAGACTAGTAACTGAGAGAATTCCAGAATTTGGGAGCAATGGCATTGAATAACCTACCACCAAAGGTGTATAGTTCAGGTCCAGAAGAGGAAAACTTTACACCAAGATTTTGTTTCAACCAACCAGTTGAGTACTCTGTGACAGTAACTCATTGTACTCAGCTAGTTGGTTGAAACAAAATCTTGGTCTGGACTTTCACTCTCTGGACCTGAATTTCCCAACTCTGCCTGCCACCCACAGTGAGAGGCCTGGTGCAGGGGACAAGGAGCAGATTACAGCTAGATGACAGGAGTGAGCGAGGGGGCGAGTAAGCGGTCAGGAGAACCCTGAGGTAAGGGGGTGTGAGGCCATGTAGTGTTTTGAAGGTGAGCAGCAAGAGTTTGCGTGTAATAACTAGTGAGAAATGACTAAAGGTGAGTGATATTATGGAGGTGTTAGAATCCAGTGTGGCTGAGGGACTTGATATGCTGATCAAAATTTAGTGAGGGGTCAGGTGGTACTCCTACATTTTTGATGAGGAGCAGGCCTAATACACAGTCTGCAGCTTCACTGCAAGGTACATACATACACATGCACACACCATCGTACTATTTCTGATTAATAACTTAAATAAATGGGTAGCATGGCCACTCAGACTAGCTCAGGGTTACTGGAGGTTGATTCGGCTTTATTTACAGTTTATTCATTTTTTCACAAATGATTTTCTCCCAGAGAGTACAAGTGTATACATCCTGTGTTGTTTCCTAGCCCCCTGTCCAAGTGCATTATGGGATGGGCTATGTCCGAGTGGACAAGCACTGATGGAAAAATACGTCATATATTACACCACATTGAATTAACCTGTTTTCCGTAGTCATTTGGAAAGTAATATTGACAAGTCCCACAGCATGGAAGGGATAAGGAAGCTGCCTGTTCATCTCTGAGGGACCAATGGCTGAGTCTTAAGAGGAAAACGACCAGTCAGAGAAGTCAGCAAAAGGACAAGGATGCGGAGATCTTCCCTGCGTGTAAGTCAGCGAGGTAGCCTCTGATACCGGATGAGCAGCAACTTCCTTCCTCTTAAAAAACTGCTAACATTAATTGGGGTTGTGCAGCATAACATGGGGCAGTGTCCTCAGAGACAGTTTGAGTCAGACAGATGGATCACAGTGGCTCAGAAACAGGGCCAAAGAATCACAGCGTGGTATTTCCCAGAATTCACTTTAATATTGCTTTTATTAAACAGCAAAGATGACCACTGATATTTTTGGTTTTTTGTCTCTATTAACTTTCTCTCCATTTCTAACTGGAAATCAGGTGACTTGCACAGCTTAGATTTTTTGAACATTCACAAACTTCTTTTTTCTGGATACTTTTTTCCTACTCATACCAGGATCTTAGTCCAGAAATCCATGTATAGTACAATAATAAATTATAGTTTTTTTTTCTCAATCCCTTCTTAGTAATACTATATTGTTTTTCATTATCAAGTGAAGATTTTGCAATGGTCAGCGTCCTACATCTTAGCTGCAGTTTTCAAAACACTTACTTGGTATCCAAGATGTGACAGGAAGCTGTTGCCGTGACATCCTGAGCCAGGAAGGATTATACAAGATTATATGACATTGGTTATGTGGACCCGTTCCCACCTGTTCAGCGTTCAACATTCTCGTCCACAATGTGATTAAAAAATCCAATTCAAAACATTAAATCATATTCCTGGGTCGCATACACATAGAATTAATCCCCAAATTAAACACAAGCCCCTTAAGCCTGCCCTAAACTGATGCACAAGTACAGAGGGCTCTGTCTGAAATAATATTTAACTTAACTGCGAATCACTGGAGATGTTTTTGGTGATGCCTTATTCCACCTGTGTGCATCCCAATCACGTTCTCGGTGCTATCTGGAGTGACACTAGAAGTAGCCTGGCGATCCATAAGATTCTCCTGCCTCTCTGTCACCTTAATCCATCAGCTTATTGCAATTCAGTGAATACAGGCCTAGCTAAATATATACAGAGCATGAAAAAAACACTCCAACCACGATCGGTGAGATTAACCCATTCAGACATTGGAAACCACCTGGGAAACAACTGAGTGACTTGGCTTATAAAGTGAATGTTCCTCCCTTTAACATGCACACACCTGTTTGACTTACCAGCATACCTGTGGGGGTGGGAACCGGCTCCCAGTTAGCCTTGGACACCCAGCATTTTTCCCTCATACTCCCAACTCAGGACATCATTTTTCACCCAGAGTTTTAAGATCAGCCATTCAGATGAACTGCCAGTATGTTTGTCGATGGTGTTTCTCCAGTTGTGTAACACGTGTGTGGGGGAAGGTGCTATATCAGAAACTCTGGATGTTGTTTGAAGAGTCTACAAAGGACTGACAGAAATGAAAGACGACTCTCAGTTAGCACACAGCTCACGAGGAGAGTATTTAACAACAAGGATCACAATGGACATTCTGTCCTGAATCAGCAGGACCGTCCGCTCCCTTTCGTCTTGTTTTCCCAGTTCTTTTGGATGATCCTTACCCCTGTAGACTTTTATCATCTCCTTATTTACTTATTGCTTAGACCCCCACACAATGTCTGCCATTCACCGGCAAACCACTGGCAGGTAACCGGTTAATCACCCGCTGGTATCAAGATCATATCCCTGTTCAGTCTCTGCTGAACAGGTTAGTTCTCTCACCTAAGTTAATTTGGATAATGATCCAGAACGTATGACCACAGATCTGAGGACTGGAGACCAGAGACAAGCACAGAAAATGTCCGCTGGGTCTCTGTCTGCTTGGGCATAAAGTACAGTCCGATTTTCCCGGTGTCGCTTTAGATTTGATGAGAACAGAAACAAACAAACAAAAAAAAACATACAGATGCTGACTGGAGATGTGTACAGCCATGCACACTCAAAAAGAAAGATATCCACCTCTCCTTTTTAAAAAAGAGAGATTTCCCAGGATTTTAATGAGTGGTAATGCAAAGGAACATCTTCAGTTCATCCTCCATGTGTAAAAATCCTTCTCATATGTATTTTTTCTACCAAGGGGCAGATTGCATCAGCAGTCTTCACATCCATCCTCTACCAGAGGCATTCCTGAAAAGTGAAAACAAAATAAGCATAATCAGGACAATGGAAATACAGTCCATGCTGTGAGACTCAAGCTGGGGACTAGTTATTTAGCACTATATAGATTAGGGTACATATAAAACATGTACCGTCTCTCTCGAATGATCATAACCAGCACTTGATTGTAATATTTCCATCATGTATTTGTAGTTGCACAATGTACCGTCAGCTATATCGATACTGGGGCTCGTGGAGGTCGTGTCCCCCGACGGTGAGACCACAGGGTTGGTCCTGTCCGACAAGTTGCTCTGCCCCCCTGTGAACACGGACGAGGGACACACACTTTGGAGATATTCTGTGGAATCTGAAAGGCTCTCGCACGTCTCATATTCAGTGGTGTCCCGGCCTGTCACTCTGTGTCCCTGGGCATGGCCGGGGTACGCTGGAGGTCCCTGTTCCTGGGGGTGCAAGTAGGGGGCGTGACCAGCACGGGCAGGGGGCTCGAAGTTAGGAGGCAGATTGGCATTGCTGCCGACTGCTTCATCATACGTGGGGAGCAGCACAGGAACACCATCCACCACCAGGAAGTCGGGGCAGCCAGAATTCCGACGCTGATCTCTGAGGATACAGAGCAGCAGCAGTGAGTGCCGCCCATTACCACCAGGCACTCACGGAAATGTGGGCCGTCATACCTCAACTGCCGGTGCGTCTTGCACTTGAACTGGAACGCCTTCACTAAGACGACCAGCAACAGGGCCAGCAGCACACTGGAGGCTGTGATGGAGATCAGCTTCCACGTCGTCAGAGTCTCTGGTGTGTTCGGCCAGGAGGTTTCTGCGGTGTGGGGGGAACAGAGGGGGTGACCGGCCCTTCGCAGTTACAACATAGGCATAGCAGTGTGGCCACACTCCGTACACCTACCTGTTCTGACGCAGTAGACCTGAATGTGAGGGAACCACTGTCCAAACTGGCAGGTTATATACCTGTAGTCATTCGCAAGGGTGTAGCCTGGGTCACAGAAAAACTCGACTACGGTTCCGTGGATGTAGCCATCACAGGGCTGGGGGTGGCACACGTAGTCTCCATGCTCCACCATGGGGGGCAGGCTACACACTGGAAACAAAACCGTTTTAAAGGATTGCTGGCTTTAGAATCTTTCTGCATTGCAGGTTAAGGAAAAGCCATCCTGCTTTTATAATATTTTTAAATCCGACCTGGCATTTCAAATAACACATCTGAGTAACACATCTCTAGCTCAAAGGACTTTTTTTTGTAAAAATAACCCCCATCCTGGCTTCTGTTCAAGGCTTCCTGAAATGGCTCAGAGCCCCACAATCTTTGATTTTGTAGCTTTTGCAACCCCTGCCTCACCCAACATTCACGCCTGCAATATGTTTGTTAGATTTCCAAACCACCTTGGGGACACTTGCAACAAGCTGAGTGCAACGCAAGCAGAAATCTTTCCATATTTTTAGAAATGTTTCCTTTTCGTAGTCACATGTTCCTGTAGTTGGATATTCTTGCAAGCAACACCCAGCCATCATCTTTTCACAGTATCATATTTCGTGTTTAATAAACATGTCAACTTTAGACTGCAAGAAGTACCACCACACCGTCGATGTCTTTTTTTTCGTCTTGTTTATCCACAATATCTCCTCTTTTAAAAGATGTTGTGGCTATTGAATTGTCCCCTTCTTCACTGTGACTTCAGTGCTTATCACTTCCAAGGTACAGTATACTAAAACAGAATTATGTGGCATGCTCCACTAACCAAATTTAATAACATAAGGATTGTTACAAAGGAACATGATGAAAAGGGAAAAGAGGGATGATCCACAGAGTGGCTCACAACAAACAAGGTTTATTGAACACAAAAGGGGGGAACCAGAAAATAAAGGGACCATGAGAGGTCAAGAACAAAACAGGAATAATAATAACTAACTAAAAGTAACCACAAACAAACACAATTAGGGAAGAGAACAAAATGGGGAACAAGCCTGAGAATCAACCACAGCTACAAACACGAAGTAACAGCTAAAACGACTAACTGAAGAAAATAACATAAATAAGAAAATTAAATACACAGAAAACAAGGACTAACACGGGGCAGGTGAGAACAATAACAAATAATCAATTACCAAGCACTCGGGGCAACAATAGACAAATGGGTTGCATTTGCAATCAACAGGCACGAGAGAGGGGTCCATTGACAGATACAGAAAAGGACCAAACACTAAGGAAAACCAAAACTAGGAAATGGAATGAACAGGAAACATAGAGCAAAAAACAAGGAACTGTAACTGTAATACCTATACCAACGTTAAACCAGGAGAACACAAAACCTCTGGCCATAACTGAGAAAGGGGAATTAGGAATGGTGGCCAACCACTTAGTCTGTTACGCCACAAGGTAGCGCAGGGAGCAGGTAAACACATTAGGGACTAAGGGCTACAAAACAGAGGAGAGAACAGGATGGCCAGCAACACCTGCTGGCCAAACATAGACAAGAGCACTGATTCAAAAGATATGCCAAATTTATATAGATTACTAACTTTTACGCATCACAATATGCCTCTCATTAATATTTTAGGCGTACTCGTAATCTACTTAACAAATTTTAAGCATTCATAAACGTCCATACAGTACTGAAAAACCAAGGTCTGGACAAATGTTTATACCCGACATCTGAAGTTATTGCACATGCGTCATATAATCGCAATTATATCGTAATGTGATATTGTGCAGCCCTAATCATATCTCAAGCAACATGCAGCACAAGACATGCGTAATTATTTTAAAAAGCCAGTTCACATAACTATATGTCTTGGGGCTGCAGGAGATACTCAACAACAACATATGGAGAACAGGCTAAATCTACAAACTCAAAATAGGGGTGGGATGCAAACTCACAATCCTCAGGATGTGAGTCAACAGTGCTAATCACTGCACCGTCTTGTAGCACCAACCCATCCATCCATCCAGTTACTGTTCCCACTTGTCCTATTCAGGGTCACAGGGAGTCTGAGCCTATAGATGCAAAGCAGGGAATGACCCAGGAAGGGGCTCCAACCCATCGCAGGTCACACTCACACACCATTCGCAACTACGGACAATTTTCTAACTCCAGTTCACCTTAGCATGTGTTTTCTACTGTGAGGTGGGGGGGGGCAGAGACCTCAGTCCCAGAGATAACAGAGCTAACCACTGTGTTGCCCGCAGCTCAAACCATATAAGGTAAAACAGTTTTTTAAAAATGTTTTATTCATAGATACCATTTACTATGAAACTAACTCATACATAGCATCTTGAAACTGCACAGATGGAAAGACGTAAAGCTGTGTTGATGAAAAGGTGTATACATGTGAAGAGTTAAATGCATGTCAATGTGAAGGTCTGTAGATGAGATATCAAGATATGTAGGTTTGTAAATGTGTAGCTGTGAAGGACCCTAAAGCTCAGCCCTGATGCCTACAGCAAGTGTGCGGGACGACCTGACAGGCAGGCAGGACTGTGGCTACGTCACCTTCCACCTCCAGGCAGCGGGGTGGTGGACTGGACCACATGAGGCTGTACATGCACTCCAGCAGGTCAGCACCGTCCAGCTTGTAGCCTGGGAAACACTGGTAGTGAACCACTTTCCCCACCGGGATGGAGAACTCCGTCTCGGTGAGGTTCACGTAGCTGTGAGGAGGGATCATGGGCCGCAGACAGCCTGAGGGCGAGGAGAAGGCAGCGAGAGTCATCGACGACGATGATGATGATGTGAGATTGCTCGGGTAGACTTCACAAAGTGAGCATAAAAATCTCAGTGGGGAAAAAATAAGTCTGTGAAGGTTAAGGACATATAGTATAACTGTACCTTGACAGACTGGTAGGTTAGCCCAGCTTCCATCATCCTGACAGACTGACTGTACAGTGTCTGCATCCGGGTAACGAATCTGATATCCTCCATGGCAACTAACAACCAGCTGGTCCCCAGGTCTGTAGGTCTTATTTACAACATCAGCATCATCCACGTATGGAACCATACAATCTGGAATGGACATAAGAAGAACAGAAAACATGAAAAAGAAGAAAAACAGCGGCCAATTGCTTCTCCCAGAACTGAAAAATGCATGGTGCGCTAAAGAAAACAGAAGGGGGCAGAAGAGCAATAATTCATCTCAGAAAATCTTCATTTCGGGAGTGAAAAGATTTGCTCAGTTGGGGGACATCTGGTTAGGTGAATGTTTCCAGAGAAAAATCTACAAAAACATGAAGGTAAAGATTAGAGTCATCTGATGTCTGGTAAAGAAAGACGACCGATGCATGTCGGGCTAAACTCCCACAAGAAGCCATGAACTATTTAGTCAAAACCTGCCACCTGTATGTTTGTAGTCTGTATTTCAGGCATCAATAAGGTAAAGTACTTGATCTTGTTAGTTGATTATAAACCCTAATGTTCTCTTCATCACCATTAAGCATAAGTATCATTTATCTGTGTTTCAGGTGAAAATTTCTGGGGTCATGAAGTTGAATATTTGGAGTGTCAGTGTCATAAATCTGCCTTGACCTTTTACAGTGTTTATAAACATTGTGTATCATAATGATCATATCACATGATTATGAGAAAATATGAAAACATAACATAATTATAAAATATAAGCAGGGGTGACATAGTGCCTCAGAAGGCATCACTGTTGCTTTACACCAGTATTTCCCAGTCTGGTCCTATGGGATCCACAGTCCACGTTTTTACTCAGAGCTGGGAGGAATGTGCCCTGTATGTGCACGTGTCCTGTGATGGAAGAACATCTTATTTCGCGTGCATGGCAGCCTTGTATCCTATGCTGTCTGGGATAGCCCCGCCCCCAGATTAATGTATAGAAAATTTTAAAGATGAATATTATTGTACGTTTTATCAGCGTTTTAACTACATTTGGAAAATCACACTAAAAGGGATGGGCACCTGTTTCCTGCTCTAAACACAGAGGAACAGAAATATTTTTACACGGGTTTGTACGTAGGAAGATAAATACGGGTACCTTCAGGGAGACACGCCGGCTTCACGTTTGGCTTCCAGCCAATGGAGCCATTAGAAAGCCTCGTACAGGCCATCTTGGCCGGGCCCTTGAGTCGAAAGCCCTCTTCGCAAGAGAACCGGGCCACGTCATTCTCGAAAAAGACCCCCGAGGCTGGGAGTCGGCTGCCGTGATCAGGGTAACCGGGATCCACGCAGAACTGTTGATCTGAGAGAGCCACAGAGATCAGGCGAAAGTAGGCAAGGTAAGAAAAGAACAATGCTATCTGACAGAATAACTAGACAGTTTTTTTTAAATAATATTTTCGGCAGCCAACCTTACAGACTACAGTCTACTTTAAAATGTCATTCTCCGGTTTCTAATTTTGTTTCCAAGCTCCTGTCGTTAGGAGCTGCATTGATGTGATTCAGTATATGCATGCAATAACCAAAGGTAACATTCACAGGCACTTTTACTAAAGTGCATTTATGGTACAGGTACATATTTTACATCACATTAACAAATACATATCCAGAAGCTGCACGATCTGAACGGCAGTAACTCAAACATGATAAAATGCAGGGCTATCGAGCGTCTATTTATATAACTGAGATCTACGTCGGATGAAGGAGCAGAGATCGTACCTACGGTGAAGTCTGAGAAACCGGACTGCGGCTGTAGATTAAAGATTAAAAGCATCAGCAGTTTGCGGCAGACTGTAAAGCATCTGTACGATAACGGATCTCCACACCTAGATCTTATTACATGGTGATACATCTTCTACCGGCGCAATTCATGGAAGCACGGCGCTCTGGAAGAAAATGCGGGACGGTGTATTTTAAAATGAATAACCAGGACCATTTTCGCAAAGCGCGTCCCGCTATTTTCTTCTGGGCACCCAGAAACGAAACAATGATGCCAGACTGAGACGCATTTCCTTTCGTCCCGTTAATATGTACGGCCTACTGAACCAGAGTGATCTTACGTTTCATCCTTTTACCACGGTAAATTGGGTGCCCGTCCCGAAATACGCCGCTGTGTCACATCGGATACAGGTTCAGCTTCACAGTGGCCTCCTACCAAATAATGCAGTGCTTCTAATGACAACGTTGCGCATCTACGCACACCTGCAGAAAGTCTTGCGAGAATACGAAATTAAAATTGTGAAACCCGCTCTTCTCTCTGAGCTGCGCTCTTCCACACGCCGTCTCTTATCCAACGAAACGCACCGGCGTCGACGGGAACGAGCGTAGGCGCGGGCATGACTAAGAGGTGGAACGCGCATCGGAGGTGTTCACCGCGGCTTCAGCGTTTTCCAGTTTTATAAAAGGCGCATGGGGATCTATGAATGTGTCCAAGCTGTACACAAATGCGGAGAGTGTCGATGTGTAGGCCAATGAAATAAATATCGTACCACTGCATCTCTGGCACCCCAGGTAAATACGTAATGTGATCGAGTTGCTTGTGTTGTTTCATATAGCAGGTTGTACTTTACATTGGGTTTCAGGTCTTATTTGAAACATAATCCAAAATACAATGATTCACCAAGACCGGAAGATCTTTTTTCCCGTTATATTTGGGTAGGCCTAATTAGAGTTTCTTGTCAAGTGATTATTCGTGTAAGTAAACAAGTTGATGGGGGCAGACTTAAAAACTTTTCAATCTCACAGCATCTGACAATAAAGAAATATTATTTAACTAAGCGGTTTGGAAAATGGATGGATGCACCAGGGACGTGCATGAGCAATGTTTGGTCTTAGGCCTTTTTTTTTACGGTGGGAGGTAGTTTCACAGCATTCATTCCCGAAATTTTGCATGCCAGATATGTTTATCAATTGAAGCTGACGCAATTAAAATTTATATACTGGTTTGACTTCTCAGCAGAATTCATGGCACTGAAACTGAAACGATTACTAATCCAGTCCATATGAGTAGACTAATTCAAGATATCCTTTTTCGTTATTAAGCAATTTGTAGGCCGACAGTATATCTCGCTTACGAAATGTAGAAGTAGTGTTTGGCGTAAACGACGTTGATACTTTTATAGGCTATATATACGTTTTGCAAAAATACAAGAATTATATTTGAGCCGAAATCCACCCTTTGCATCCGATAGCTACAGCTTATCCATTCATTTATTAATAAAACATGCAATTAGCGATACTTAATTTGACTTAATTTCCCAAAATGTCATTTTCATTACATTTTGCTAAATTACTACTTATTTACTTAAAAATAGTGTAGATTAAGGAATTCCTTAGAGGTTTAGTGAAGCCTGCAACGCAGTGTAAATGAATAGCAAGAAACAATGCCGTACGATGGGCTTTAGTGAAGGCCTGCGTGCGTATCGCTCTCCGAAAGAACCTTTATTGTTGAGGAATATTGCCCCCTACCGGTCAGTCGCTGAATCCTTTCGGGCTAAAAGAAGCGATGCGACAGTGGGAACAAGTGACCATCCGCGTGAAAAATTGGGTGAAACGAAATGTATGTCCTAGTTAGGCAGCTACTACAAATCCTACTGCTATGCTTTCATTTGTGATTCCAGGAGTAAAATGTATAATACATGCTGATTAGTGGAGACCAGGCTTGCCATCATGGCTGAGGGTCCATAGAGCAGTTGCAGGGGGTCTGGGAAACCAAGAACTGGCATAATAATGTGACACAGAGACAGAATGTGACAAGGGAGGGTTTCAATATGCTAAAATTGCACAAACACAAAACAAGTGACGCTGGACACAAGGGTTTATATACATGATGCGTTGTGTATGTAAATAATAATGAATTATGCAGCGGCATAAAGGATGGAATAAATGTGGTATCAGATGACTAAATAAATATAAGAATAGTAATAAGGTAAAGCGACTGGTGCTGGGGTGATATTTTGGAACTGGCTGTCAGTAAGGGGGTTACTGAGTGTCTTGACTGCCAGAAGGAGGAAGCTGTTGCTGAATCTGGCTGCACTGGATCAGTCGTTCCTGTAGTTTATTACACTGGCCTAAATACTTATTACCCTGAGGTGTGTGACATTGTATAGCTAAATAAGGAAACAATCATATTAGAGAAATGCAAAGCAAAGCTTTGAAATCCCAGACCCTTACTCAGATACCACACTGACCCTCTGCAGTTTGCTTTCTAGGCACACATGGGTATGGATGATACAATGGATGATAGGCTCTACTCTGAATTACTTTACATGTTTCAGAAAGCTTCCTCTGACTTACTCTACCATCATGGACCACCCCCGGAGGAGCTCCATCGATGGCATGTAGCCAGTCTGCTTCACAACAACCACAACCACAACCACACCCCCTCCCACACCCGGGGTGGTTGTTTGGGTTTATTATGATTAACATACATTGTACACATATGCATACATATCCACAAATTTTGTTGAACCAAGAATAGCAAAAAAACTTTTTGACATCATTTATAATGTTACATTTCACCCAGGGCAGTGTTACAACTATCTTGAACTATGGGGTAAATTGTAACATTTCACTCCATGTGTTTGAGGCTAAACCATTCATTATTTGTTTGTGATACAGAGATAAAGCCTGTGCCGTTTAATAAAAGACGCATGTAGGTAATTTGTATCAAACTTCCGGTCTCCCTCTACTAACGGTTAAGCATGTGACTATTCTGGCAGAATGAAAAACATGAATTACTTTCCCAAAAAATATTAAATGTTTCCAGATAACAGTAAAACTCAATTATAATTCACCCATAAAGTAACCTGGAAAACCAAGCCTTGTGCTAGAGTAGCTATCAACTCAAAATGCTGATGTTAATGAGATTCAGCACCATGGGCGTCATTAGGTTCAATCACTCGGGGCTATAGCCCTGAGTATTTTAGCCCCAGGTAAATTTCACTTAGCCCCTGATCTTTTCAACAGCTAGAAACTTCCCTGTTTAGCACACATAGCAAAAGGATTTGAAATGCAAAACTGTTCAGTGTGCATTTATCCCTGTGGACATCAAAGGTTTGTGATTAAAAACTGGCTAGCTTTCTTAAGCATTACAGCCAAAAGACGGATCGAATATAACTTGACCGCAGTCATAGGATTCTCATGGATAACCCATTTTGAAAGTTTAGGAAAGCCCATTACTTACATCAGGTAAAAAACCAAGAATGTGCCAACTTATCCCAATCCAGGGACCATTTGAGATCGGTGATCCTAGAAGGTAACCTCTCCTGGAGCAGTTTTGCTAATAAAGTTACCATGGTGATGTATCCCACTAAGAAGATAATCAGCATCGTGATCAAAAAATCAGAGTTACTGCTACTTATCCTCAAAGTTATCTGGCTATGCAAGAAATCTTGGGGGCTGGGTATTCTTTGTACGTGGATTCTGATTTAATTGTTAACTTCCCTTTTAGGGGTGTATTTCTGTAGATTGAAAGTGGTAGCCCTAGTTGGGGGGGGGGGGTCAAGGTGACATTTTGTCAGGGGGGCATAATTTCTATCTACGCCTGTTACGGAAGCGAATCTCCGTGATAAACTAGGTTAAGTATAACTACTGGCCACCAGAGGTCGCTGTAAGCTAACGAGTAGTTGTTAGAGGAGGTCCTCAACGGTGACAGCCAGACGTGACTTGTAGAATTGTTTTGTTTTTTTTAACATATAGAGAATAAACTTATACATATTTTCAAATTTTAATGATTCAAGCTTAATATGATTTTTGAAATCGTATGTAATTTTAACGTAGACCTTATAACACAATGTAATTTACATCCCAATGACATGCAAATGATTAAATAAATGAACTTATGTAATACTTAGGATTTAAGAACATAAGAACATAAGAACTATACAAACGAGAGGAGGCCATTCGGCCCATCAAGCTCGCTTGGGAAGAACTTAATAGCTGAGAGTTGTTAAAATCTTATCTAGCTCTGATTTAAAGGAACCCAAGGATTCCGCTTGCACTAC
>JAODJW010000039.1:16147637-16167137 GCA_026777045.1 Hyperopisus bebe | reverse complement strand
AGTTCTTGTATTAGAACTAATGCTAAAGAAACTATTTCGTTGAACAGCATCCAAACCTGTTAGAATCTTATAGACCTTAATCTTATTTAAACTCATTCATCAAAGATGCAAAAACATAATAATATAGGCTGAATATGGGGTCCTTCAGTTCAGTCCTTGACAAACCTTCACATTGGTTTTCACATTTTTGTTGTGCTCTAACCTAATCTGCTGATGAATTCAGGCTTTTCCCCAACATCTTCATTTCCACAGCCTTGCCAATACTTGAATAACAGTTTTTTTTATGATTGCTGACTGAAGCCTGTAGATGTGAGTCTCGCCCAGGGCAAAGTGGCAATTTCAATTTGTGGTAAGCCTTCCAGTGCCTTTGGTTTTGTGATAAATGCTGTGTCTCACATTTCCAATCAGATCGTCAATGTCAGTTACATAATGCCAATCAGTATCTGTTTCAGTATCATGTGGCCAATCAGAATCAGTAATTATTTAACTACCTGGGAGAACTGGAAACAAGTCCTGGATTTGGGATCAAGGGCCAGATCTGAAATGCCCTGGCTTGTAGTATTGACCGGCTCTGCAGTGAGTGTTATTATGGTCTGAACTGTTAAACAATTAAAGTACAAAATAAAACTTAGTGAAATCACCAGGAAAAAATCCAAGTAATCAACAGGCCAAAGAACAGTTTTATTATAAATGGGCATAGTGAGGCACAACTGATGACATCTACAAGACCATCAGATGTTTATTTTACAGCATAAATGATACTTCTTCACAATGTCTCTGAACACTGGACATCCAAACCGTTTTGTGGCTTTCAGATGTAGCAGCAGCACAATAGTTATACAGAATATAAACACTTGAAACTTTAAAATAGGCTATGTTTGGTTGGTGACGGAACGGGAAATGCCTTTCTCTCCCACTAGTTCCCAACTCACACATCAGAGTCGCGATCACACACAGGTGTGCATGGGAGGTGACTGGGGATCCCGTCTACCAACCAAATAATTACATTCATTTCAAAGGACAGATAGCTTAAGTACCTCAAAGTCATGCTCATCGAACATTCATTTTGAACAAAAACACCAAAAGTGCAAACATAATTTTATAATTTTTTTTATCATTTATATTACAAAATATTCAGATCCCTTTAAACAGACCCTTCATCTGGGAAAAAAGTAAACAAATAAGATTAAGCCCCACGTGCTAGCACGTGTTCAGTGGTAAATGTCTGCCAGGTAGTGGCATATTGTCCTTCTCAGCTGTAACTTGCTGAAGATTCTTCATGTCTTCGCTGTTGTTTTTACGGATACCTCTGAAAATCCATTTGGAGTTCATTTTAAGGTGCAAGAGTAATACCGCCAGCAAGACCATCACCACAACGCACACTATTATGGCGAACAAACCGCCGTGTGACACCGACGAAGTTTTATTTCCCGAATGCGGTGGAGTAGGAGTTGTAAAGTCGTACACCCCTTCGTCTTGTTTCATGCATTTAAATCCGTGCTCCAGATAATATCCATTCTCGCAAGAGCATATGTAGCTTCCGTAAGTGTTGACACAGTTCTGCTCGCAATCATTTTGCGAACACTCGTCGATGTCTATGCAGACGGTCCCTGTGTCTCTTGGCTCAATGATAAATCCCTCCGGACACTCACAATGCACGTCGATGTTCGGATCGCACTTTGCAGGGCATTCCTTCTTCGGGCAGTGTAGTTTACAATACAGCTCATCGACTTTTATATAGTCTTCATAGCACGAACAGCTGAAGCTACCATGTGTGTTAAGGCATTGCTGATCGCACGGATCTGACAGACATTCATCAATGTCAACGCACTTATTATCGGACATCTCAAAACCGGAGCGGCAGGTGCAATTAAAGGAGCCCCGTGTGTTGACGCACAGTCCGTCACTACAAAGCCTGCTGTCCTTGCACTCGTCAATGTCCCTGCATAGCTTCCCGTCCTCTGCAAGCTCGTATCCCGGTCGGCAGCCGCACCCGGACGCGGGGGTGCAGTAGTGATCACACGATAAGGAAAAGCAGGGGTCTCGCGGGTCGTCCACGCAGCTGACACCGTTTCCCCCGACCGCTTTTCCAGTGGGGCAGACACACTGACTGCCATCAAGAGTAACGCATTCAAAATCGCAGCCGCCCTTGTTAACTTCGCAGCTCCATGGTGCTTGAACCCAATCCTTGCCGTCGCAGATGTATTTATTCCCTGATGGGACGCTCACGGCGACGCTGCCCGCATCGACAGAACAAAGCGCTTTATTTGCATAGTGACTGGTGTTGTACAGAGCAACCCCATTAGGCT
This sequence comes from Hyperopisus bebe, assembly GCA_026777045.1. Lineage (NCBI taxonomy): Eukaryota > Metazoa > Chordata > Actinopteri > Osteoglossiformes > Mormyridae > Hyperopisus > Hyperopisus bebe. The sequence continues at coordinate 16,164,828 of JAODJW010000039.1, read as the reverse complement.
CCTCCAAACGGCCGCAGGTGCTACTCAGCCCGCTTTGGCATATATACCCATCTATCCTCCCGCTGCAATATCTCTCCGTCCACTTAAGGTCACTGGAAACGGAGACGCACCGCCGCATACACGTCCTGTCGCTGTTCTTCCAGTTCGTGAAGTCCGTATTGTTGCCCCCTGTTGCCCAGTTGTAGCCCCTCATTTCGGACGATAGGTCGGAGCACTCGGGGTCCTGTAACTTCAGGCCGATCCAAAAGTCGCCCTTAACATTTTGTAAGAGATGAGCGATGGCTTGGCTGGACTGCCACGATCGCACCGCGGCCAGGACCGCACTCCTCTGTCGGCAAGCTTTCAGGGACGCCTCGTAGTCGGTCGGCTCGGCCACCGCGGAGAAGCAGACGTCCCCGTCGCAGGAACAGTTATACGTACCGGCAGCTTCAACCAGGCACACACAGCCTGCGGCCAGCAGCAGTATAAGATAAGCCTTCATGATTTTCTCTCAAGCTTATTTCTTCAGATCGATAGTTGCGACTTTGTTTTTAATTAACAAGTCAGCTTGAGATCCCAGGCTGAGAAGTTCTCCTTGCTGGGACCGTGTGCCCGTTTTTATAAACGCCCAGCCCGGAGACAGAGATTTGGGAAAGGAAGGAAGTCCCTTAATCGCCTTCAACTTAAGTTTTTTTTTTTGTTTTTTTTTTAAGGCTGCAGTGGAGAATAATGCGGTTTATATTTTAACCCCCTTTGTGACACCCGTTCCCGTAGTATACTTTGCTTTAAAAGAAAAACAATGATTGCATGGATAAGGTATGCATTATACATAAGCGTGTCTCACTGGCGCGCGCGCATACAGATCTCCAGTTGTGATATTCGTAACACGTCAAATTTAGACCCAGCAGTTATAACTACAAATTGAGGGTAGAAAAGTTAGTAATAAAACCAACTGTTAAAGAATTATATGTTTCTTGTATTCTGCTTACAGTCATCAGCGAAACTATACTTCTCTTCCTACCAGAAAGTCGACAGTCCCTCTTCCTACGGCCGCAGTCCTCGCCGACGACACGGGACATTTCATCATAGTCTTACTTATCAGTTTAATACTTCGTATATTAATTACTGTCAGTGTCCTCCATAAAAGCACCGGTTTATTCAACACCGTCCCTCCATGATAAATCATATGACATCTGACTGATCCCTCAAAGACCGCGCGCACGTGTTTCCAGCCGTATTCTGGCGGGGAAGCTTGTGCCCATTTATAAACTGGGAATTTCAACATGCTGTTAATAGGATTACCCACTGGAAATCTGTGAAAGTTTGACGATTTGTTAACTGTTATACACGCAATTATTCCAGTGTAGCTAGCGAGCATTGTATAGCTATATAGATATGATTCTTTAAAACGATATATAGGCCTAGTATTGTTTTCCTATTAATTAGCTACTCAGCAGTAGTTTCCCCCTATTGTGTGCTTTAAAACAAAGTACATGACATTTCAGTAAATGTTTCTGATGAACAAATCAAATTTTAAAAACTTGTATACCTTGCCCTGTGCTAGTAATAATAACTTCCAATCAAGATCATTAATGGCGCAGGATGGAAATATTCGGCAGGAAGACTTGGCACGTGCTGGTTATGTGCACGAATGGAATAAACTACCCAAACACGTAATTTTTCTGAATTTCCAATCTTTTTGGACATTAACGGTGTTAACATGTACGTCATGCTTTAGGTTAACAGTGATCGAGTGGTCTTATCTGACATAGAACTAGGAAGTATAATAATACTTTATTTTTATAAATTCTAAACATTTGGAAGAGCTTTTAGATGATGGATAGTATTTTGAATTTATTTATGGTATTGTTGTGTTATCGATGGTGCAAAATTGTTTCGGTATGGATCAAGAGACCAGAGCACAATTTTAACTCATTTCCCAATTTATGGGTATGTGCCTGTGTAAAATATAGATTTTATTGCAAACTCCAGCCTGGTTCTTCTCTATTTCTCTTTGATGAAGGGCTTCTTTCTTGCTTAATGGGACTTCGGTCCTGCTTTTAGAAGCCTGATACAAACAGTCCTAGGATTTCACACCTGCATTGTATGTTTCCATACTTTGTGAAGGTCATTTGAGGTTATCTTCCGAATCATGAGGCACTGCCGGATAAGTTGATGGTCATCTCTGGCGTTTGTAAATCGCTTCTGCCCTCTGCCTGGCTGGTTTTTGGTCATTCTCAATGTGTCTCCAGCTTTATCTTGCTCTTCTGTACTGCTGTCTTAGACATTTTGAGCCTGGAAGCAGCCTGCATCTCACTGTGTAGTCTTCTGCCAGCAGATTCAGGATTCAAACATGCAGATTTTGGAAAAATATAGAGTAGTCTCTGTTTTTTTTTCCCCAAGCTGTGGATCCACAGGTGAAATGCACAAAAGGTCTTTTTAATGTATTAGAATTTCAGGAAAATGAGCAGACATTAGTCAACAGGTTGAAAACATGCACCCTCATTATTATGGATGTTAGCATTAATGAAGAAAATACAGTTTCTGAGTGCGATCAGTGTATTTAGCACTGTGCTTTCCAGTTAAAAGCAGTTTTGGGAAGTCCATGTCATTCCACTCCTGCTGCTTAGCCTAGAACTTTCTGTGCCTGTAGCTCAGGTGTCACTCCATGGCCCTTCTCGTGCTATAAATAGGAGCCAAGACTCAGGAACCGAGCATTAAATTATATCATAGGGTGTCTGTTAGCTTCTCTCTGCGTTTGTAAGAAGGTTCAGGAACCATAAAGAATGTGACATTTGTAGCATTTGCTAATCAGTGTCTCCTAATTTCCCATGGTTTGTGGGTCCTTGCATCCCATCCAGGACGTTCCCCTGCTTCCTTGGATAGGTGGCCTGTGATCTTGTTTTGGATATGTTTTCAGTGTAATTTTATGGTTCATTCATCTTCTAACTACTTACCCAGGTCATGGTCATTGGGGGGGGGGGGGTGGCAAGGGATTTGCTGAGAATATTCTATCCATTCATCTGAGGTCAGGGATGTCCGAGGAGACATGGGGATACACCTTGGACAGGATGCCAGGTCACCAGAGGAAACACGCGCATTACATGCACGCGCATTAAAGGACATTTGCAGACACAACCCAGCTTGTTGTATATTAATTGTATATATTTTTTTTGTACAGGAAAGCATGCAGACCCCACACACATAAAGAACAGGGGTGTTTATCAATGTTCCCTCCTCCAGGACTAAGAAGACCTGTTACAGTTTTACTGTAGAGCTATTGGAGGCTGGTGAGAGACCATTTTCTGCTTTTGACATGTTGCTGAATCTTTCAAAGATTCTCAAGAGAACCTACAGAGGGAAGTATATGAACTTTTAAAATGTGTCCCTATAAAAACACGAGTTTTAAAAAAGCTAAGACAAAGGCCCAAGGGGAGGTATGTGGCTCAGTGATTTCAGACGTGGGCTGTGCCTGTGATCAGAAGGTTGCATGTTCAAATCCCATTATTGGCTGAGTGATTTCACTGCTAGGGCTCTGATCAAGGAGGATGAGCTGAGTCGGGTTTCTTCATACTAGGGAGTTTTTCCTTGCCACTGTCACCTCTGGCTTTCTTTCTGGAGGCTTTGAGCAGGGATAATGTAAAGCGCTTTGAGACAATGTAATGTTGTGAAAATGTGCTCTGTAAAATAAACTGGGTTAACCCCTAAATGTTCTAGGGAGTGTCTGACTCTGCTTTCTCAAAAACAAACACTTCACTTTGGATAAAAGTGTCTGCTAGATAAATATACATTGTATGCCCATTTGGTTGAAAATTGTTGATGTCTTGGGTGCTACTTTATTTATAAAACTAGTTTGTATTAGAATTTCATTAGTATCATTGAAAAAAATGGCTTTGATTGGCCATTTTTCAATGGTTCCAAGGTCCCTTTTTATTGTTTTTCGGCCATATTAAAGGTGCCCTGCCACTTTGAGTGGGAGATTCCAAAGACAGGAACCCAGACTAAGCTGGAGAAGGTGGAAGTGGAGAAGGCGTACAGATCCAAAGTGAAAATACCGAGAACCGGAGCGAAAGACATCAATGCTTCAGTCATCGGGCAATTAACTATGGGTTTGTACCATTATTATGCTTTGTGACTGAATAATGTGTACCTACACCTAAATGACTAATCCCTTGCTAACAGTGCAAATATTATTACTAGCAGGGGACAAGATAAGGTGGTGGGTGTCACCCCCGTAAAATACCACAGTCCCGGGTGATCGGAAACGTACCATGATGTGAATGGAGAAAACTCCCCTTTCCCTCGACGTTTTATGGCAAAGTGTTTGAATGTCTCAGGATCATGTTGTCCTGGTTACAGAAAGGGCGTTCAGAGCAATGACTGATGCTCTGCAAATAAATGCATGCATATATTGTCAAATATATCATAGTTATTAAATATTAGAGCAGCAGGGAGGCTAAAAGGTAAGCCTGATGATGTCAAGTAAAGGCTTATTGTTGTCTCAGTCGTGTACAATGCAGAGTGAAGCAGCAAGAATCCCAGAATCTCATGGGGAGGCAGATGTTACCTACTTAATTTCATTTTTTTTTGATTGCTAGACATAGGCACACATAGAAGAAAATATCATAATTTGTAGTATTTGTTTTATTTTTATTGAAGACATATTTTGAAATCTTAATATCTTTTGTGTTATTAAGTGCGTTGTGAGGTTTCTGTGTTTAGATCCATTCGCCAAATAGGATGTAGATTTTAGACTGATCATACAGTCGGGATTAAGTAGTGTTGTGATTATGCATGTGATATATAGTCGTTTAACATCTGTAATTATAATACAATGTCCTCTCTTTTATTATTATCTGTTCGTCTAGCCTTTTTAAAGTGTCGGAGCTTGTACTTGCTTACAAGTAGTACTTTTGATGGAAATGAATAGTCTGTACATCACGTCTAATTTAAACCATTAAATAAATATTAAAATATGGGCCATTTGCCATTAACTTAAGGTTTAAAAAAATGTTATAATGAAATACAATGGTTTTGTCAGAGGTGGCAATTTCAGGTCCAGATAGTAAAAATCCAGACCATGATTTACTTTCAATCAAGCAGTTGAGCATAAAGAGTCACAGTCACAGAGTACTCAACTGGTTGGTTGAAAGTATATCATGGTCTGGATTTTTACTTTCTGGACCTGAAATTGCCACCTCTGGTTTTTGGTGTAGGGGGATTGACATCACCTTAACCTAATAAGGTAAATTATATTACAATAATCTCAAAGGATAATGCAGCCAAGGATAGCAGACGATGGTTCATAGCGGGATGTTACGCACCGACGGCTCTGCCGAGGAAGAGGAAGGAAGGCAGGGCTACTGCCTCTTCCTGAGGCGTATTTCCGCCAAGAGATTCTGGCTATGTTACTCAAGGAATTATGGAAAATGGGAGAAATATGACTCAAGCTTTTGTCAAATCGGAACTGAGGAAGTAGTAAAAGGCAGTGATGCGCTTTCGGCCAGTGTCCAATTCAGCATGGGGCAGTGAAAGATTAATAGGTTTTTATATAATAATATTATTATTATTATTATTATTTTATTATTAATACATTTTATTTAAAAGGTGCCTTTCTAACTCCCAAGGATACCGTACAATAAAGCATAGAACCATAAAATACAGGGAACATAGAATAAAGCCAGTTCATAAAAAAGAATAATTACTTGTACTAATAATTTAAATAAATAAATAGAAAATTAGAGAGAAAATGCTAATTTGAAAAGATGAGTTTTGAGAGCAGATTTAAAAAGTGAAAGTGAGTTGATGTTTCTGATATCCGGTGGGAGTGAGTTCCAGAACCGTGGAGCAGAGCAACTGAATGCTCTGTGCCCCATGGTGGTAAGATGGGCAGAGGGAACAGCCAAGTGAATAGAAGAAGATGATCTGAGGGTGTGGGAAGGAGTAGCAATGTGAAGGAGATCTTGCAGGTATGGAGGTGCCAGGTTGTGAATGGCCTTGAATGTTAAGAGAAGGGTTTTAAATTCAATACAAAGGGTGAGGAAGGGGCAAAGACAGTTGATATTATGGAGATGTAAATGAGCCTCTGCATGTCTTTGGACTGTGGGGGGAAACCAGAGTACCCAGAGGAAACCCCACAGGGAGAACATGCAAACTCCACACACATATGTAACCCAGGCAGGGGCTTGAACCCAGGTCCCTGAGGTGTGAGGTAACAGTGCTAGCCACTGCACCACCATGTCACCCCTACCCTGTCAGGTTTATTTATGCAAAGCAAAAACCTAGAAAAATACACTCACCAAAACAGGAAATATATATATATATAATTTGTGTTAAACTAATACAATTAATGTGCATGTCACTTGTGTTCATCTGAAATTAAGGTTTAACAGCTGAATGCAGTTCATTTGAATAGATTAGATGAAATATGTACTATAGTCAAAAATGCAAGATTTGAGGTGGATCAGGACCCAAACTCCTTGGATCAGACATACTTTAACCCTTAACTAACCAGGCAGGATCACAATGATACCCAACATTTAACCTGAATCAGGAGGTTAGAAACCAACAGAAATGCACAAAGCCAGGAATAAGTTTCTTGTGGGGTCATTCATTCATTCATTCTTTCATTCAAAGACTCATATTGTTAAATACAGTTCATTTTTGTCCCTCAGGCCCGTTTGTTAAACCCCAAAACCAATAAAGTCTCCATTCTGTCCCCCATTGGTTTGACCAAATAAAATTTTACAGTTTGTCTTTTTCCTTGGATGACTGAATGTGGTATATTGTCTATATTTTCTGACTATCCATAGAATAATTGTAGATTTTTTCAAATTGTGTGTAAATAAATATAAGCCAGTTCCTCATCACAACTCTGGGCATTTTTTGTTGATTGTCTATATCTTCTCAGTATTTTTAATACAGCAAAACTTGTAAAACATAAGTGTGGAAAAAGAAGAGATCAGAAACATGCCTCTGATAACCCCCAAGAACATGCCTCTGATATCCCCCAAGAACATGCCTCTGATATCCCCCAAGAACATGCCTCTGATTTCCCCATCCCATCTCATTATTGTACTGTTTGTACAAAGAGGCTAAAATCTTCCTAACCTCATGACATAAACATCTTTCATATTTGTAGAAAAACCCAATTACGTCAAACGGAAAGAAAACATTTTGTACAAATCGGAATTTATCTTCCTCAAAAATAATCAAAGGGTGCTTTCAAATGTAGAACGAATATTGTAAAAGGAAAAAATAATGTTTAGGTTTCTGGTCTGTCTTTTCCTTGGCAAAGGCTCCCTTTGAGTAATCCTTAGAGAAACATGGGCAATAGACTGGTTCCCTGGACAGTGAAGGACCGGGCCCTTGAGCAAGGCCCTTAACCCCCAAGTACTCTAAAGACCAGGTGACCCTGCTTTCTCAGTTGCACAGTGCTCACAGAAAGTGTTGGGATGCTTGCTTAATTTTTTATTAATCTTGCACATTTTCTGGTTTCATAACAAATGTCCATTTACAAGTAATGTTTAACGTATCTCCACATATCTCCTACATAAAACGCATAGACTCATTGAGTTCTGTTCTTGCCATTTTGCTATTAATTGCAATTCTAGTCATTGGCTCCCAAAGGAATACTAAACACAAATGATTGATGTTTTATATTATTGTAAAGCTGTTACTAATTAAAAAGCACCCAATGAGACTTTTTCAATGAACTTTTTAACTATAATTTAGTTATAGAACTATAATTTGGGTTTCAGTTTCTTAAAACTATTGGTTGTAATATGGTATATATTTTATGTAAACAAATGAAAATGTTTTTTGTTATAAAACCAATAATTCTGCAGTATTCTAACAGCTGTGGACCAGGGTGGGCAAGGGATCCGGGCACATTTTCAGGGCAAAAGAAAACTCATTTGATATAAAGACTAAAGACTGGGAAGAAAGAACAATGAACTGATATGGTATAAATTTCCTCTCCTTTTAATGAAATATTGCCTCTAGCTAAGCTATACATGGATCTCAGCTGAACTGCACTTACAAGAACATGGCCTTCAAACAAGTTCCTCAGCCATGCTCCCTGACTTTCCCTGAAACTATGGTCCAAACATCAGCGAGCATTGTGAAGAATCGTAGCCAACATAATCTCTGTGCAAGGTTAAACAAACAGGGCAAGGAGGGAAAACAGGACATCATCCTGTTTAGGTAAGTTTATGCTTTATTGTCGGTATAAATTTATACTTGTATTTTAACTGGAAAGATTTCTCTAAGTGACTAATTTGAATTATTAATTCTGTGAACTTTCATCCTGTTGATCTTATCTCTTTCATTTGACCAGGCTGAACGGAACTGAGACCTAATTATAGAACATTCCCTCCAAAGGAAAAATACTATCACACCTCCCCCTTAAATTAGCCGCAGTATCCATCCATCTTCCACAGTGCTTTTTCTGTGTAGGTTAAGAGGTTTTAAATAATAAAAAAGTTACCAGACATATTCAAAGCAAAACGGTACCAGACAATATTCACAGGAGACAAAACATTGTACAGCTTGTATTAGTAACACAATCTGAATTAATGTTTTCTGCCCTTTTAAAATCCAGTAGATGAGAGGTTACATTTTCAATAGATGAAAAATACATAGCATACAAAACCCTGCTCTTTCCTTCCTCGCAAACATTTCTTTTCAAGCATGGAGAAATCTATCAGAATAAATCTTTTGAACCAAGAAGTCCAGTACGGGGACAAAAAAGGTTAACAAAACCTGGAAACTGGTAATTACAGGAGTCAGGACCCACACCAACGCTGCTGAGTGGGTTGCTAGAGAGGGGAAATAAACAGAATGTTCAGTTACATCATAACCAGGAAGTTATCCTGGAATTCAGTACAATAGCTATGGTCCATTGCATGAGAGGGTATGCGAAGATGAAAACATGGGAGAAAATGGCAGCAAAAATTAGCCAGAACTGACAGCTACTGCCCATTTGACTTCTGATTAATACAGGCTGCAATCGCTGTGGTTTTATTGATCCACAGTTGCACCTGTCCGGTCCCTAATAGGAACCTCCTGCTGTCTGACTGGACTCTGCAGGGGTAGTTATGAGACCAACCACCCTCAGCAATCACAGGACCACTCACTGTAGCATAAACATGTGTCCGTACCTCCCTACAACCCAAACAGAACAATGTAATACTGGTTCGATCCAACCGAGGTCGAGATGATAACAACACGGATGCCTGCAGCTGTATACCTCTTTGCACTGAGCATACCCTTGGCATATAGACTTTATATTATAAGCCTAAACTTACATGCTTTTTTTTAGTTTTCAGTTTATTTTTTTTGCCGTGGTATGCCTGGAACATATTTGCGAATCACAATTTTTGAGCACCGTATTTCTTTCTGTATTATTATTTTCACAGTTTCAAAGTCTTGTTTATTACATTCCCAGTTATGCAGAGTAGAGTGTGCAGTGAGATGCATGGTTGGCAAACTCCAGACTGTGAGAAATGGGTCATGAGGGACGAGACATAATGTATTACAATCAGTAAATCTTTTTGATGGTGCTACAACCTTGATACCCATCAACTTAGATGCGATGAGTAGGCAAAAACGTAATAGGTGTGTGTGTGTGTGTGGTCCAGGTATACCTTACATTGTGGGGACCAAATGTCTCCACAACGTGATGAATCCTGTTTTTTTTTTTTTTTTTACCTTATGGGGACCAGTTTCCTGTATTTAATAAAAAATCGTGATTACAATGAAAAAACTAAAAATGCAAAAAAAACTTGTATGTTGTTTGGTTACTTATGGTTGTGGTTATGGCTGGGTAGGGGTTATAATTGTGAGGTTGTCATAATTAGCATTAGCATTTTTCCCATAAAAATGAATGAGCGGTCCCCAAAAAGATGGGCAGATTACCGATTGGCCAATGAATGCTTTTCCCTTAGTGCAGTTTTACATTGATTATTGTGCACTCTCTGTTGTCATTCCTGTCATTCCATGCAATCCTACATTCCAATTTCACTATGATAATCTGGCACAAAAGAAAAAGTCAAGCGGTGCAATAGTTAAGTTTGCAGAAGCAGCTCCTTAATTTTCAAACATCACCCTGGGACAGCACATGGCAGGGAACCGTTGGGACTTCTCAGGCTAAGAAAAGCCTGATGATATGAGGAGCCTATTCTCTCAATGTCAATGCAGGTCAGAATGAAGAGGAGTGGGGGAAATGTGCAGTGGCAGCGTTTACCACCACTCAAACCACACATTTGCATTGGGCCCCTCAGGTTTTGGGGTCCTCTATTGGCCAGGCACAGTCACTACACTAAATATTAAAGAAATGCATTCTTCATTAAGGAGATACTGCATGTTTTGCTAATCAGCTAGTTAGCTACATTCTTCTAACTCTGCTTGCTTATCATTAGTTTTAAAAACATTTGGGGTCAGTGGAGGGCCCCAAAAATGACTTTTTGAGTGGGGCCCCATAAGTAATAAACCTACCCCTGTGCATCTGCAGAGTGACTAAACGGTGCCATTTATCTGCCTGAAGGTCTCCCTGACATCCGCAGCCAGCTTTAGGCGATTGCACAGCTTCGGTGGAACAGCGACAGAAGCACGTGACGGGGTGGATGGGCGGAGGGATCGGAGGCTTTGCTTGGCCGTGAGGGTGGAGATGGGTGTAACAAAACAGTACAGGAGACTGAAAACAAAAGGACAGCAAATGGAAAACACTCAGAAAGATTAAATGGGCTGCCATCAAAGGAGTGCAGTGACACAGTTTGGGTTTTTCTACACTTGGGAGGAAAAAGACAGATAAATGTTATGCAACTGGTGAAAGTTTATTTAAAAAAAAGAACTAGGGTCGTCACCAGGGTGCCACATCCTCACACATAAAACGTGATGATTACTTTGTTTATTATGTTTATTATACAGTATAACTGACAATGAGTAGAGGGTGTCATGCTGACCTGGGGTCAGTGCAGATACCTCACAGCTCCAGGGCTGGAGTTTGATGAAACTCACTCCTCTGTGTGTGTGTGTGGATTAGCTTTATATTACATTGTGGGGACCAAATGTCCCCCACAATGTGATAGAAACCTGTTCGTTTTCCTCAAGCACAAACAAAATTTCAGCAGTAAAATATGGTATAGATTTTATTATCATTCCTTTGGCAGTGGCTGCATGGATTGTTAGTGATTGTTTATTATATAGAGATGGTTTCCATTTGTTTCTACATAGAGAGAGACAGCACTGGAGTACTCTGGCATGTTCCACAAGGAACAGCTTTGGAATTTCTCAGAAAGAATGGCAGGCATTTGGGAAATGGCAAGCTGCCATCTTCATGCTGAGGAAGCCCCAGACAACTCATACAGATGGATATTCCTTCATGTGTTCTGGAGAAACTCAAATGTTATGAATTTATACAACTGCTTCATTTTGGAAGCATGGGTGGATTTGATGGTGCGGGGGGAGACAATTTATGACTGAAACTCATGTTTACATAAGTCGCTTCAAGTCTTACTTCCCCCATAAGGTTTACACTCAGTACCACACAGTAGGCCAGTAATTTACTGATTTGTCTATTGTAAGTTTCATGTTTTTTTTTTTGAACAGGCATTGTATGAGCATTTTGTCCACGGTAACGGTTTTCTATGTTACACAGACACTTAAAGTCTCATTTAAATTTAAATGCATATTAATGAACAACACCTTTAGAAAATGAATTTTGTTTAAATCAATTAACTAGAAATTTCACACTACAGGGGTAAAAACAGAAATCTGTCCTCATAGGTCCAACTTTTTAGGAACTATTGAAGTATTTTCAGTTAATAAAATGTAATGGGATTGGATTTTTACGGTGGGAGGGATTTTGATTGTATGTTTACCTATCTTCTAGTCACTTGCAAATAAACCAAAAATGGTACATTACTAATCACATCACCACTCACCAATTCAGTAGTGTTTTCCTCCCGCTGAGGCTTTTTTTTTTTAATTGTTGATCAGTAAAACTGGAATATGCGCTGCCACATGTTTGCAATTTCAGCCTTTTTTTCTTTAATAGAAAGCATGCCTTGGCTGGGGAGTTCTTATGCTTAGAGTATTTTGCTATGTAATCCAGATGACATCACGATGGCCTGAAAATCTTATGCAGTCATTAATTATGTTGCTAAGTAACATATATTGCACAAATAAAAGTTAATTACTCTTTGGTGGAGTGTACCTTGTTGATAAAAACTCAGAAAAAAAGAGGACAATACTTGATTTTTAATTTGCTATTAATTGAATAATATTAACAGCTGTGGAAATATTAGCTAGGGATTAGGTCACCTGGCTCTTTAAAATACAGTTTCTATTATTGTTCTAGCTCGTTATGTGCTATCAACCATCCACTGGTAATAAATCTTGTGGTGAGCCCAGCACCTCATATGGTACAGTCTCCAGTGTTTATTTAGTGTCTGGTGGAGATTCATTAAGGTACCTAAAATGTCGTGTGGCAAACCTCCAACCATGATGATAGTGACACTACTGGGACATCGGACTGAATTAACGTGATTCTGGATTTACTGTTAGGGCGGTGCAGTGAGTAGAATTGTCGCTTCATGCTTTCATTCTGTGTGTCTATGTGGAGTGACCATGCTCTCCCCCATAAGAGGTGGGAGGAATCCAGATTCTCCAGTCCATAGACATGCAGTGAGGCTACGTGATGTCTACATGATGTCTTGGATAAGCACAGGATGCCCAGGATATGCAGTTAAAATATGGAAGGGTAGTTATATTGTATTGACACATTCATTGACGTCTGTTACGCATCATCTACTCCATTGACTCACTGCCATTTCAGTGAGTAATAATGATTTAATGCTTAAATGTGCACTTATGAAGTGACCAAGATGCAGGGGCAGACGAAGGAGTCATGGAGTCATTTAGTTAAATCCCAGCATTATCATCCAACACTCACGTAACTGTTCACGTCAGAGTTACATCATAATGCAAGTCAAGGGACACGTTTCAGAACACGAAAATGTAATAAGCTACCAAGTAATGGTAACAATCATGCCGTCATCTCGAGTTACGAAAGCGTGCGGCATCACACCACCCAAGTCAGACCCCTCTGGTCCAGACTGCCCCATGCTTGAGTAATATAAAGAAAATAATGAAGGAAGATGCTGAAACGACTACTCACATAAGAAAAGGAAGAAACGTGGTGATGAACAGAATTTCACCACTGCCAAACCGATGATCATTGGGACTTAAGGGTGTAATTTAAGGGAAGAAAGGCTTCTATTCGCAGAACATTCAGTACATGCATAGTCACACCCTATGGGCAGCTTAGAGATGATGAGTAGCCAAATTAAATGTCTTTGGGCTGTGGGTGAAAAACCACACAACTGAGGGGAATATGTAAACTCTCCAGGAACAGGGCGTTGGTGGAAGTGTAAAGCAACAGTGGTAATCAATATGCTACTGCACACTGCCTTGTGGCTCCTTACATATATAACACTAAAAATGTTTACAAGTGTTCATCTATATATTTACAAAAAACAGGATGCCATTTAACAAATGAAAGTGAATACGAAAGTTCAAACAAGGAGACCTAATGAATGCAAGTGTGTCCAATCACATTGATCCAGGTTTTATATAAAGAGTAAGTCTAACCCACTTCTTTGCCATTACAGCTATTCGGTCCGCCCACCTCCTCCCCTCCACCACCTTCGGCTCCCTGTCCTGGTCCAGGGTTTGACTCCTTTGCCTCCTGCCTGGTCGCCCAGCCAGATCTGTCGGCTTCAGAGTCTATGGAACCGACAACCAAGAGACAGGCTTCGCCAAATCACTGTTCTCATACTCATTTAAATTGTTTAATCAAATAAACACTTGTGTGAACTATCTATTGAGGTCTCCTTGGTTGAACTCCAGTTTGAAAAATGAAGTGTGGAGGTTACAGAAATGTCTATGTTCTTAAAAGCAGTTTCTGGAGTTAACTTTTAATTTTGCATGAAAATCTAGAATAATCAGAAAGACATGCTGGTTGTTATGTTCATCCTCAGTTCCTCATTCACTCTTTCAGCTCATAGCCACCAAAAATATTAAACCAAGTTTCTTGTCTTGTTTCCAGGCATAATTAAAAGCACACTGCATGACTGTAGAGTGTTTATTTCCTGGGATTATGCTGCTTTATTTACCACAGTTCTATTGAATGGTCACCTAAATATTTGCACAGATTTTTGTGGGGATGGCAGAGCATAGTTAATAGGCCTAGGACATAAAAATCTGAGCTGGTGGTTTGGGGTAAGAAGATTAGCTCTCAGAAATGCATGGAGAACTTTTTGGGATTGTGACTTACTTGGTTGAGGTCAAAGAAGTATATGGATTGGAAACTCTGGAGACTAGTTTAAACCTGGATGTCACTGAAAAACAATAGAAAATGTTTGTTTTTTCTTTTCTTGCTTTTCTTGCTTTCTTTCTGAGCCAACAAATACTTCCTGTCCAGATAATTAGCGATTGAATTTGACAACACACTATGTGCAGGAATTTCGGGGTTAAAAGTGTATTTTTTTTTAACCTGGAAGAATGAATGCAAAGTGAACTGATAACCTGCTTTCAAAATCATTCTTGTAGTAAAAACAACAAAATAAGGCTTTTTTTGTGATACGTAGTTTATGGTGTACAGATTTAGGGGAATCTTAGGAAGGCTGCATGCATACAAAGAAACAAAGGAAATGTCCTTGATCCCTCTCAGACCAAGTAATAAAGCACAAAATTATTCTGCTGGTTAAATATGAAGGTATGATAACTCACAACACTTTCAATTCCCTCTGGGGTTTTCCAGTATTTTACTCATATGTAATGCTTAGTACTTTCATATAACTGAAATAAGGACAAAACATGATGACAGCAGAGGAAATCATCAACCCCCACAGAAAGGGGAATCATGCACTATTTCAGGTCATAAAAAGTATTTCACAAACTGGTCACTCTGGTCAAACATGAGAGCTTTAATAGTACACATTACTCACACATTCATTCTGGCAATACATCCCTGCTGGAAAAAAACAACTTGACCATCTGTATTATGATTACCATTATTATAGTTGACTAACTTAGGGTACGTTTTTGTATGATGGTTTGATGGATGGTTTAGATGGTCATACCAGCTTATCACGGTCATTCTACAACCGTTTCCAAAAAAGTTGGGAAGCTGTGTAAACAGAATGCAATGATTTACAAACCATATAAATTCATATTAAACTGAAAATAGAACTAAGACAACATGTCAATTGTTGAAACTGACAAATTTTATCGTTTTATTATTTTAAACATGTATGTTTCAAAAAAGTTGGGACAGGGGCATGGTTACCACTGTGTTGCGTCACCTCTCGCTGTAAATTTTTGGGAACTGAGGAGACCAGTTGTCGGAGTTTTGAAAGTGAAATGTCCCATTCTTGCATAAAAGATTACAGTTTTTCAGCTGCTCAACAGTTCTGGATCTTCTTTGTCATATTTTTCATTTCATGATGCAGCAGATGTTTTCTATGGGTGACAGGTCTGGACTGCAAGTAGGCCAGTCTAGCACACAGACTTGTCTATTATGAAGCCATGTTGTTGTAATGCACGCAGAATGCAGTTTGTCATTGGTACCGTAGATGATGAAATTCCCAAATATTTTGCAATATTATGTTGTGGGACATTATTTTTAAATTGTTGCGCTATTTGCCCACACAGTCTTTCACAGAGTGGTGAACCTCTCCCCATCTTCACTGCACAGAGACCCTGCCTTTTTATACCCAGTCACCTTACTGACCTATTGCCAGTTAACCTAATTAGTTGTGAGATATTCAACTTTTTTGGAAATGGGCTTTTAGCTGGTTTACCTGGTCATACCAGCATCACAAGCTTAATAGGCTGGCCACACCAGTATGAACAGGTGGTAACCCACCCAGATAAATCATCAAAGAGCATTAAAGGCTGGGAAATTACCATCTAAGTCCATCTTAGATCATCTTAGACCAATTGAACTCAGCTAAAAGCAGCATTACCTGTTTTCAGCAGGGATGCTTATAGCACATAGAATCCTTATATATGTGTTTCCATTATAACCAAGAAATGTTCTTATTTTCTTTCATAAATTAGCTGCTATCCCCAGCCATGGAACTCATGTTGCATAAATCAATGCAGTGCACAACTTTCTTCTTCATGTATTTTGACATTGGGAAATATGACTTTGAAACAACGATGCAAGACGTGAAAACGTGACTTGGCAGTGCAAAACAAAACAAATAATTTCTAACATAATCCTAGAGATAATATTGCCATAGCAAATGACGTACTTTTACTGAGCATAACAAACTGAAGGCGCCTGCGCAGCTGAGCCGCAGACATCTGATGCTTCAGCAGCTGTTTGCGATCAACAGTTATTTGGGCTTTCATCAAAAATGTAGCTAACCCTTAAGCTAAGTTATATACAGCTCCACGATAGCTATGTAAATAAAATTAGAATAATTTTTAAAAAATGAAATCTTTTGTGAATAAAATACTGTTTCTGGCTGTTTTCAGCCAGAATGTAACACTAAACTTCTTGTTCCAAGTAGCAAAAATGCAGTTTTTGTCCGTAAGTATTGGTATGGTCATGTGTGTTTATATGGTGGCTCAGTGGGTAGTGCTGAGGGTTTGAATATCCCCTCCACTCTGTGTGTATGGAGTTTGCACGTCCTCACCATGTTCTGTGGATCTGCTCTTCAAAGATGTACAGTCTTTGTGAACTGGTGTCTCTACATTGCCTCTAGTGTGCTTCCTGTAATGGACTCGTTTTATGTCCAGTCCTCAGCTTGACACTAATGGATGCTCTGTTCTTCTCTCTCAGATGATATTTATTTGTAATTCCCCTTCTGATGTTAGGTCTGAAACAGTGTTTATAAGTCTCTTGTTCACTTTGCTATCTTGGACTTCTTCCTGATTGCTCGTTGGAAGCTCAGCCTAGCAGCACTTCTTTTGACAACTGCATCCTTTTGATGTACTATTGGCCTCACGCGTACTTCACTTTGGACAAAAATGCCTGCCAAATAGAGTGGTACCTCGGTTCTCGAACTCACTAGAACTCGAATTTCTTTTAAGTCGAACAAACCAGTTTGACCTAGAACTCGATCTGAATACCAGAAGTCGAACCGTGAACGCTGACCTAATATAAATTGTACGCGCCAGGAAATGAGTCATACTACAA
>JAODJW010000039.1:16132223-16147537 GCA_026777045.1 Hyperopisus bebe | reverse complement strand
GTTGGGATAAGATCTTTATCGTTTTGGAAGCCATTAAGAAAAAAATGCTCTTCTTGTTTTATCCTGTTCATTTTGTGATTACATGCTTAAAAAACGTAGTTAGGTTTAATTTTGGGGGGCCAGGAACCAATTAATTGGTTTTCCATTATTTTTTATAGGAAAAATTAGATCAGAACTCGAAGTTTTTAGGATTCGATCCGGGGTCGGGAACGGATTAAGTTCGAGAACCGAGGTACCACTGTAAATAAATGTAAATGGAAGCTAAGGTCAGTGAATCTCAAGGAAGGTAAATACGTAAATGTAAGCTTTGAGGAGTCACTGCTTCCTAAACTAATGATATCGATAAAATGTTTTTTTAAGGAGACTTTAGTTTATGTTGCTGTGCTGTGTGAATAGTGCTTCTCGGTCTTTCAAGTGATGCAGAGATTCCCACATTTCACACACCATGTAACACACGAGCATCAGAGGAATTATAAACCAATGAGCAGCTAGTGTCTAGACCCCAATCATTTGGGCCAGTCCCTCTGTGTCACTGCTTTCCGTACGCCTTGCAGCAGAATGTCTGGCTGGTGAGTAGGGGTTGGAGTCCTCTCCTAAAATAATCACTCACCATTATGAGGTGAGCCAGTCATGTCCCTTTATCAGGAAAAGTGGTTGGATCTTTATGATCTTATTAAGGCCCTCATTGTGTATGAAATGCACCCACTCTGTGTACATAGTTTCCTAGATGTTCAGTCTGTGTTGGACCAGTTGTACTAAAGCCACTGACATTTGTTCTGCAAAGACATAAACCACATCTTGCAAAAGATTACATCTTCGTAAAAGAAAAACAAGGCCAAGTGTACCAGACAGAGGGCATTTGGTGGACAGTGGTATGCGTGAATTTTACTGCTGTTACTGCTTATTTGCAACACTTTATAGCGTTGCCAGATTTGTGTGCCTTATAAATCCTGGCACATCCTCTACAGGCTTCTGTTTCCTGGAGATAAACTCTACATCCTGTTTTGTTACCTACCTCTCAATAAATAAGCCTTCACACTTAGAGTTTTAAATTTATTTTTATATTTAAAGTCTTCAAAAAATATATACAACAATGGAGAATTCTCCATTTTCTATTTAAACGTTTTAATACGTTCGTTTCAATTGAGAAATCTAACTATTATCTATAAAAGCTGATTGTAAAATATGTTGTTTTTTCTTTGAATTTCTCATTATTTGAGTCAATTCCAGGGTACAAACACCCTTCGCCAGTTACTAAGTGCTGCAAAGGGCTTTAATGACCACGTATATATACATCAATATACATGCCCATCAGAACAGATAACTTCCTTGTGAAGGTCTACAGTAAAACAGGCCAATCTGAACAGAGCAGTAAAAACACTGACATTAGAGCTCAGAGTGGTGGCTTAATGGTTAGTGAAATGCACTTGTAATTGAAAGATTGCAGGTTTAAATCCCTGACCAGCAAGGCACCACTGAGGTACCCTGAGCAAAGTACTACCCCCAAGCACTGCTCCCCGGGTGCTGAATTAGCTGCCCCCTGCTATGTCACATATGGGTTAAATGCAGAGAACACATTTGGGCACTGTGTGTCAACAATGACAATTAATCACTAAATTCAAATTCAGAGTGAATGGGCTCATGGTAAATGACCCAAAGGCTCCTTGCTGGACATGGGATTCCCCTGTTCACTGTTCAACCAACTAACCAGAATGTGACAGTTACTGCAACACAAACACATCCTCATCTTCTACTTTAGAAATTGCCCTGGATTATTCTGACCCAGTAAGGAAATGTTTAATCTAACAGGAGAAAATCATTTTTGATTTTAGTACTACCGCCTCCCAATTTCATATTCCCCGTATGTCCCAAAGTACCCTATTTGACCACACTGAAATAGGATTTAAGAGGCGGGTACACATGCTTGCACATCTGCTTCTGCTTAAGCCTCGGGCTGACGTCAGACTGCAGTTTATCATCATCACACACATAGCTGCTGAAACTGAAGGAAATTATTTTTCTTCATGTTATTTTCATCCTCAGATTCAGCTGCTGAAGCCACCTTCACTTATAAGAAGCAATCTTTATTCTTCTCTGCCAGGTGAAGCAATGATACAAAATGATTAAAACTGACTGTTATGTGCTTTTTCACAGTAAACGACCATTTATTGTGTGTTATTTTGGGATACATACTTGTAATCCACAGCTTCCTTTCTTATGGGAATTTTTAAGTTATACATATGGGTATTCCTAGTTATACATATTATCAATAGATTTCTGGAAATGTCATTCACTGCTTACATAGCCTCTTAACATGAATTAAACAGTAATAATAGAGCATTTACAGTAACTGTGAGTGATAGGATAGCTATTGTTACAATTCATAACTTAATAATAGGTGATAAGTACTTCAAAAATGTGAAAGGAAGGAACAGTTTTCATTTGTATAAGGCCAGGACAATACTACTGGTGCATTTAATGGGAATTCAATATGGATAAGGAGCTGCCAGGTGAAGATGAATGGAAAATGATCCATGTAGCCTAATACTAACTTTATAAAAAGTCTCTCGAGGATTCTTTTCTATGACAGGATGTCAGATGTAATGCCCGGCCCTACATGTCAATGAAAGTTCCATACACAGTGATGCCGGTTGTTGCACACGCAATGCGAAAATGAGTCGCCGAAGTGAATGGGATGGGCAGTTTCCTGGGGAGGAAACAATGGCTGTGATCTGATCCTGTAAATGCCTCAGCAAGAATTCAGGAATTAGACCCCAGCTGAGGAAAGCTAAAAAAAAAAACTGCGGGAGGGAAGAGCGGGAGTCCCAGGTGGGTATTCCTGTACCAGGCGGTGATGACAGGAATTAAACTGATGTGTTAACAGACCCACCGGCACTGTCACAGCTGCAACGCGAGGGCAAGCCGCTTGGGTCTCTAGGATCTGCGTTTGTGGAAATACAGGATGCTTTTGGGTTTACTTTCCACCCCTGGTTCTGAGTTTGCATGAATTTCCTGCAAGGTCTCCAGTTTCCTCCAACAGCCCAAAGAACTGGCGTGTCTGAATCTCAATGAAGTGTGGCTTTGTGTGCCAGCATGAGCCCTGCGATGGCCTGGCATTCTGAGCACGGTGTCCTCTGCCAAATGCCCACTGGCATTCTGAGCACGGTGTCCTCTGCCAAATGCCCAGCGCTTCCTGAGAGACTCCAGGTTCAATGCTTACCAAGACCTGGCACTGGAAAAGCGGGTGTATAATTATTATCCACAGGCAAACAAACACTTTATTTTTTGTGAAATGTATTAATATTGACAATGCAATTCAAAATAATTCCCGAGATTTAAATTCATATTCCCCATTTTTAAGTACTTAGACTGCATCGGTTGGATTATACCACTGCTGTGAATAATCCTGTCTGCACGACAGAGTTAGATTAAATACATGGCTAAATAAGCTCTTCTGGAATATTGATCATGTGGAGTGGAAATTGAATTCATTTTGAGTTTTACTTTCCTTTCTTTGACAATTTAAAGAAGGAACACTTTGTGAAATATTTGCCAATTATCCTGAAGCATTCTGGCAAGATTATACAGAGGTTCCTCTGAAAAGGGGTATTTAAAATGATATGTTTGACTAACAAGTTATGGAAAAGGAGATGGATTGTACCATTATGTTAAGCCAGTGCTTCCCATCGGGGACCCTCAGACAGCCCCTGTTTTTGCTTCCTCCCAGCTCCCTGTGTGCATGAAGCACATAAAATATTTATGTCAGCTATAATTATCTGCTCTGTTGGTGTTATGCTGTGGTAAACCCAAAATGATGTGTGCGAGTGCAGCATGGAGGCATGCAGTACTTTACAGAACTATGAGGCAGCCACAGAACATCGTAACATATGCAAATCAAGAGTAATATGCCAAAAACTAACAAGAATTTCTTCTGTTCTGCAAAAAGTTACTGATATCTTGCTAGAATGCTAGATGAACACTGCTTCAGTTCCCAAACCTCTCCTCAGGGCACCACAGCTATTCCGTCTGTTCGTTATATTACAACCATCAGCTCACTTAATTTAATCAGTTAAATAACTCAGTGAGGTATTGGTTAGCCATACAAGGTGTACTAGTGGTCAAGTCAAAAAATGCATGGGTGTATGTAATGCTTTGTTGCTGTAAATACTGGGGTGATTTTAGGAGCGGTTTTGAAATGGCTAAGCTAACAATTTGTGTAACATAATGTAATAGTTTTACATCAAAATCATTTACGCATCATCTTCTTTGACTGCCAAAGATTTTTGCACAGTGCTGTGTATAAATATGCTGTTTATGTTAGTTTTAATGCTGTTTATGTTAGTTCTTATTACTGCTAATGGTCTGAGTATTTTATGTGGTTAGGGCACTATGACATGTATGTTAAGTGATAATTGGGATGCTTCCACAGTGTGGGAGTCTTACACATTCGAGTAGCTAATGGGTGCAGGGCACCAGACAACATTTAAACTCTCTAATGAAACCAAAACCTTGAGAATGTCCCCAAATACTTTCTCTCCTGAAGGCAAATCTTCCTCTGTTCTTTATTTATTCTTCTTTGTTCCTCAATTTCCTTTTCTTTATTTTTCATTGACGCTTGTTGGGCTGCTTTCTGGTCTTTGATTAAAAAAAGACTCACATAGGAACGTCAAACACTGAAAGTGTTCATTCTCAGCAAAGCCGACTAATGCGACCCAGATGTTGATTCTTAACGCATTTCTGTGATCTGCAGCTATTTCATCTGCACACCACTGGATCCTGCTGCACACGCCTTCGTACATTTTACGTTTTATTGCTCCTTCTCCCCTTTTTTTCAATAAGCAAACAGGAAAATAAGTGACCCGTTAAAACCACCAGAACATACTATTTCATCCGCTAGTTCAGCTATGGTCAGAACAGCACAGTTATCTATTGTATAAATCACAATGGCTTCATTCCGAGACTTTACACTCAAAAGAATGTCTTCAGCAGTATAACGCGCCTCATGATCGTGTTTGGGTTCACCAGGGCGGGGGACATATCACATTTTCTCAGAGCAATCCCAGGAAGCCAGCCAAGGATTTCTCTAAAATGGGCATCAATCCATCCATCGTCCTTAACAGCTTATCCAGTACGGGACCGTAGTGAGCCTGGATCTCATCCCAGGCAGCGTAAGGGACAAGGCAGGGGGTCTCTGCATGGGATGTTATTTCAGAATGGTTACAAAAAAAAAATCATATCATGAAGGAACATATAACCAACAAACCCCAAGCACATATTCAGTGCAAGGCAACTTGAACAGGAAACATGAGGTAGTATCTGTGAGTATAAAAATACTTTTCTTACTGGATCAAACTGAAACTGCTAATCTACTCCTACCTGATACAAACTGTGTGAATCTTGGTATAAACAGATATGGCTGTGCAGACAGAGTAGGGGAAACTCCTCACTCCACAGCCGTTAGACGTGAGGCACAGACCTCCTCCGAGGCTCTGATGAATAACAGCTGTTGTGAAGAACAGCATGTTGCATTGACCTTCAAGTGGAAAAAAAGACTTAAAATTTGGTTCAGACCCTGTGTGCCGAATAACCAAACGGGTTTTATGAGAAAGAACAAACTTTGCTAGATGGCCAATACCAGGTATTGTGCCAGTGAGGACACATGCAGGCGATTTATCCTACCAAGAAACTACAGCAGCCAGCTGGAATTCTGGGATAGAAGGAGGAGGTCTCAGGAGGCTCACATGTTACTGCAACTGGGGGTCACATCCAGAACTCCCGTAAACTTTATACTTGCATCATCAGATACCTAATTCCCCCCAGTTTAAAAAAGTGTTTCTATGGCCAAGTCTACCCAACAAGCCATATTAATGCTCATTACATAGATATTGTATTGTCTTTTGATTGTGCCTGCTACCTGACAGAGATTAATCAATGACAAAACTACTTTTATACTTTTATGCAGCTTTTATTTTTCTTTTCTTTCTATATCTTAATTTTTTTATCTTCATCTTTTTTATTAATGCAATGCACTTTTTTATCTTTGAATTGATTGCATCATAAAGCACTTCAAACAGCCTCTGTGAAAGAAAGGTATCAGTGCCACACAAAGAATCTGCTCTTGCCTTACTGCTGGGGAGAGTGACTGCATAGTCTCCAGAACACCATGAGGGTTTTACCTCATTGCCAATGTCCAGAGTGGAGTACAATCTCAGCAATGAGAACTAAATCCCCTGTCATAAAAATAAATCTGAGCATATAAATGGGGGGGTAGGTGACAGACCACAAAACCCTGACTCCACTTAGGGGCCTGGCATGGTCCTGCGTGTTACGAGGAGACCCTGCACTGGAGAGACCCCCTCGAAAGACTGCAGAGGAATGTACCACTGCTATATTTACTTCAGAGGAGGACAATCCTGGAAGAAACTCAGGAAACATGGCCAAGGTTGCATAAGCTGTTGCCAGAAGCCCAGATTTAGTTTAAAGTTTTTTTTATTCTCCTTCTGGTTGCACCAGTTTAAATGTTGATTTATCAAGTCAGAGACATGATTCTATCCTTAACCCTAACCCTCTGCTGGTATGAGTCAGGGAAATTAACTGGCATTAAAAATATGTGCTATGGTGGACACTGAAACAGCCCTGTAAGAGATACAGTAACTTTAGATTTTAAGATTTTAATAGAAAGAACAAACAACCTCTTTGGTTTCTCTGGCATGGTTTTAGATTTGCTTACTGACCAATTTGGGCATAATGGGTTCTTTTTTAAATTATTTACTGCTCCAGTCTTGCAGGGTGTTCCACAAGGATCAGTCTTAGGGTTATTGTTTAGCATTCATCTGCTTCTGCTTGGACGGATTATCAGGACACATGAGCTATGGTATCACTGCTGTTCTGATGATACATAACTCAATGTTTCATCCAAGTCTGACAGGTTTGCCTTTTCCACAGTAATAAATAACTGCCCAGCTGACATCAAATCCTGGATGCAGCAGAGCTTTCTTAAGCTTAACTGCAAATTG
Organism: Hyperopisus bebe; assembly: GCA_026777045.1. Lineage (NCBI taxonomy): Eukaryota > Metazoa > Chordata > Actinopteri > Osteoglossiformes > Mormyridae > Hyperopisus > Hyperopisus bebe. Next base: position 16,140,521 of record JAODJW010000039.1, on the reverse strand, counting down.
CATGTATTATTGATAGGCCTGATTTATGGCCTGATTTAATGACACATATAGTCATATAAACAATTTACAAAATATTTACAATACTGTAAACCCCAGCCTGGATAGGTCATAGGAGGCACAGAAGAAAAGAATAAAAGTAAAAAAAAAACTTAATCTAATGTTTAATTGAACTAATGTAATACAATACAAAACACAAAGGCAGTACCCACCTCTAGCCTAGTGTGGCTATATACCAACATACCAAAGTGGATCTGACTGCGGTGGGCAAATTCTATCCTAACCTAATCAGAGGCTACAGGAATGCCCAACAAAGGAGGCCTTCTAAAAAATAATCTGTCCTCAGGCGGCAAAAATTTTGTGCACAAAGCACAGATAAGCAAAGCAGGGATCTGTAGGTCCCTGGAGGCGGGGCCAGTAGCAATTACCCAATCCGCATCCTCGGTGCTCAGGATACAGGTCTGCTGGAGCTGGACAGGAGCAGAAACCTGTAACAAAGGGCACACATACATACGCACCCCATAATATAAAGCAATCTACATGACCAAAGTATGTAATACAACTCCTCAAAAAATGCGAAGTAACGCATCACCTTAGCAATATTAATTACTAACATCAAATGTAAATGGCAAGTGACAGCCTTCTGTTGAAATTCATAAAGAAATTCAAATATGTTTGAGAGAATGCTGCCTGTGTCCTTACACACAGTTTGCTTCGTCAAAATATCTCTCCTGCGCTCACTGACCTTCACTGACTCTTGGTACAGCTCCCTCCTACCTCTGTGAGCTCATAAGTCCATACACCCCTACCTGCTCTCTCCTTGTGGCTAATTCCATGCTACTTCAACGCAGTAAATTAGCAAATGGGAGCCTATGCCTTTTGCGACCGAGTTCATTTTCTGTGGAACACCTGGCTAGATGATGTAAAAACTGCAAGTAGTCTTTAAGTTTTTAAGAAAAAACTCAAGACTCAAGTATTCAGCCTGGGTATAATGATTGTTTTTATTTATTTGTTTATGTGTTTATTTGCCATTTTTGTCTGTTGTCTCAGTGTGTATCCTGTCCACAATGAGTGATATCTCGGTGAGAGAGACAATTTATTTGCAACTTTGCTTAGCGATTGATAGGTGCCCATGAGGTGACACTTCTCTGGTTATGGATGTATTCAGTGTGACCATTGGCACTGATGGGGCAGACTATGAGGATTGTGTCAGTCCGCACAGATCTGGCGACCGTGGTGAAAGTGGCTCCATGTTCCTTGACTTTGCAAAAGGTCAGAGTCTGCTGGTCACTTGATCCTCTTTCCAGTGCCCTGAGCCGCATTGTTGAACTTGGTACTCCAATACAGATGGTGTGGCAAAGGAGATTGATCACATCCTCATGGGCAGACACTGGAGGCTCCTACAGAACTGCAGGGTGTACAGTAATGCCCAATTTGAAAATTCTTCTTACAGGTTTTGTTGCAGTGCTGAAAATTAGGGTTCTGCAGGAGAATGAGGCTGGACCTGGCCAGACTCCAAGGTCAGGTTGTTTCTAATGGGTCTGCATATAGTTTGTGTGAGGAACTTGGGTGCGACTGTTGATTCTAATGTGGTGTGGGAGACCTTCCGTGGCAAAACCCCTTGCGTGGCAAAAAGAATGCTGAGGGTTGTGTTGGTATTGCTGGTGTTTCCAGAAAGAGGTGCTTTGTCTCTCAAGGAACCCTGGATATTTTCGAGACAAGTCACAGAGTATGCTTGAAGGCAACTCCAGTCTGTACTGTTAACAGACGGATGGCTGCAAGGACCCTGAGGGCAAATAGGGAGGCATTTATGGTCTAGAGACCCACATCCTGCTTAGTGAGGAATCAAAGCATTATGCACAACTGAATCTCTTCCTCAGAGAGTCGCAGTCAGGGTGAGTGATGGAACAGTCCTTGACACTGCAGTTGTGACCCACTGGGCCAGCTACTTTCAGCAGCTGTTTAGCTGATCCTCCTCTGGATCCACAGTTCTTGAGGGTGATCCTCCAATTTGCTCTGCAACACCCAATCTCACTGAAACTACATGAGTGGTAAACCAGCTGGAGGTAGGTAAGGCTGCAAGGATCTGTGGTATCCAAGGTGCACTTCTCCAGGCTGATGGTAAGACTGTCCTCCTGGCATTGCAAGCAATCTTTGCTTCCTTTTGGGAGACAGCCATCATCCCTCCTGACTGGCAAACTGGACTTGTTGTCCATACCTGGAAAGGGAAGGGTGATTATCTGGATTGTGGCAAATACACAGGGATAACATTGCTATCGGTGCTGGGAAAGGTCCTTGCTAGAGTCAACCTTAATAGGGTCTATGACCACTGTTGCCAAGAGCAGTCTGGTTTTACACCAAAGAAGTCTACCATTGACTGCAACCTGGCACTGAGGGTTCTCATAAAGGTCGAACGCGAATATCGGCAGGGTTTCTTTCCAGCCTTTGTTGATTCTCATAAAGTGTTTGACTCAGTTGGACTGGACCGCGTGTTGGCCTAGGGGGTTCTGAGGTATCCTGAGGTATTTTGTCATGTGGTGGGTGCAACAGCGTGTTGTACCAGTGCATGCTCCAGAACCTGACCTTTGCTGATCTCATACATTGTGCCGGTGAATCCAGTAGGGGAGCGGGTGCTCACTTAGCACCTCACATATTACAACTTAAGGTTGTCATAGTTGAGACTGGGGTTATACTCTTAGAAACGAATGGAGAGATGTTGATGCAGTTACGGTCAGTTTTTTTTTCTTTCTGCTTTGGCTAGTTATGGAACTACAAGTCAATTAGCCAATTATTTGTGTGTCCTGTGTCTAACTGACCGATCCTCCACAATATGCACATGACCTATATATTTCCTCAGATTACAGGTAAAATACATGGAAGAAGAACACAAGAAGATATGTGTTGTAGTAAAAACCTGTGTGGTGTGGACTTAGTCTAGCTTCGCGGTTTGTTTTGTTTTTCCTCTGGTTGAAATATGTTGAAATATGTTTCCTTTGTGGTAACTTGATCATCTGTTGTTTTGTCATCCTTTGTTTTGTGCTGTGGTGTAGCAAGTTAGCCTATGCAAGACATTTCTGTAATGCTGCCCTTTTTCTTTTCCCAGTTTTCAGTTAGTTAGTTTTCTTTTCTTTTGACTAAGTAATTTGGTTTTGGTGTTTTTTATGTTTCTTACAAGGGGAACCATGTATCATATTTTATTACATAACTTTTGTGAGTACACAAGTCTTTAACGACATTTTGCATAAATGGTCATTGTCAAGGACCCAGACGGGTTCGGTGCGGGATCGTGGCATGACCCGGGCACAAAAAGGGTGGACGACCCACTCGCGGCTCCAAGAAAAACAAACAGAAAATAAGACATCCCCTGAAAAGCCCTAATGCATATTTTGAAGCAAAAATAATATGATATAATAAGATATTTTCGAGGAAACGCGGTAGGTTCCCTCACCCTGATAAGCGGTTGGAAGATGGATAGGTAAAAAGCTAAGGATTCAAATTAATTATTACTATATTGCTATTTACAAATTGTTGTTGAAAATGATCTGCCAAGTTAGGAATTTGTTTTTGTTTGTTTAGCCAAGATATGTGATTCAAATGAATAATGTGGATGAAAATCCTAATTTTTCCAGTGGTACATCCAAGGTCCATCAGATGTTTCCAGAATGCCTCTGTGGAATTTTACTGCATGCCAAAAACTTGTGAAACGGGTTTGTTGTGAAAATACTGACCTTATAGAGAGCGCTACAATCACTTTACGAAAGAAAATTGATTGCAGATCAAATAAGAACAAGCTTGCTGTTGCTCATTATATCATTTTATTAATTTATTTCTAACTCTGAAGCATGCTGTAGTTTTTGGTAAACCACTTCCGTTACTTACTGGAAAACAGGACTGAATATTGATGTGAGCTAAGAGTTAGCTATTTTGTTTTCGCCCCTTCACCCTTCTTGAGATGACACAGACATCATGCATTAATGGAGAGGGATGTTAATTGTAATGCATAACTACTCCCATTCCAGATTATGGGAAAACAATGGGCAATGAATATGTATCTGAAATCCTGTATCCTGGTTATATTTAGCAAACATCAAAAGTTCAACATTTTTAAAAATTGTTTTCATTGATAACTTGAAAAACTGAACAGATTTACTGTATACCACACAACTTATTCAGTAAATAGACCTAATTTACCCATAGAATCTTAGTAAATGTATCGACATGTTATAGATGAAGAGAATATGATACATGCATCTAGATTTTCATGGCAACACCAGCGGTGGTCAGCTTCTGGGCCGGTGTCAGTGACATTGAATAATCTGGGGACAGCCACTGTGTGGAAGAGAAAAGGAAAGGAAAGGAAAGGAAAGGGGGAAAGGCTGAAGTAGTCTTAAAAATGTGTAGTTAAACTGGTTTCCAACTTAATACAGAAACCTATCAGTCCCCTGTCTTGCGATCCTTACAGCCTATTTCCCACAAACTGGTAGTGATTTGGTGGAAATCATTTTAGCTTTAGTTTTTCCCAAATGTCGTTTTTAAAATGAACAATTGTTATTTCAAGGAAACTGGTTTGTTTTCAACACATCTGGTGCCAGCTTGAGGTACAAAGAAATATTTAGATTAAATTCTGATTCAACAGCAAAGATACAGGAAACCGCTGTACTACATTCATAAAGCATGTATAATCAGTGTGCAAAATACAGGGGGGGGGGGAGGTGTCCGGGGTGTCCGACACCTCCAATTACACTATAAGACCCCCTGAAAGCCTCAAAAGCAACATTTTAGGGGGGTCTCAAGATCAGTATTGCGCAACAATAGGGAGATGGGGACCCCCCCCCCCCGATTATTGACAGGTATTTTGCACACTGTAAAATAATATATTAAACATAGTTAAACATAGTGGCTAAGGAAGCAACGGCAGGTTTTTCTGGATAGAAAAGTAGAATGGTTGTTCTTGTATCAAAATTATTACCTAAATTAATGTTGTGGTAATTGGTAATATAATGTTTTTGAAAACATCTGTAAAATTGAAATGAAGTAAGTATAGCTGTGTGGGCACTGTTAGCATGTTTGGGTTGTAAAAACTGTGGTGTCCTTTGATTTGGTTTTATATTAACCTATATAACCTAATTGTACACATTTTCCATTATACACTGATACATCGTTTCCACCAACACGGAGCTGGTGCTGGTTCTGGCTTGGTGCCTTTTGAGAACCAGCCCTCGTTTCCACCGATTTCATAAAAACAGAAATGTTACGTAGGCGGAAGTGAAAGTTTAAACTGCATTTCATTTTTTGGATTTATTTTGCCGAACCGAAAAGAAGTTTTCAGAGTAGGCTATGACTCGTTGCGCCCTGTTTCTATTGCATGTATCCACTTTTGTCTCCTTAAAGGCTCCCCATCTGCGCGTGAGTTTATTCTTTATTCTCACTAATTGTTTTACCGCAGTCCTTTTAGCCATCGCAAAATAAAGGAGTTTGCTAATAATTTAACTCCGCATCAAGATGTTTTCGCCACACGAACTGTTAAGTCATTTATGTGAATTTTACATCGGTGCAAGTCAATATTTTACATAAAATATCTTATTTTTGACAAATAATATGTACTATTTTAAACTATTTTATGACATTTTGACTCTGTAAAGGATCCACCATTTGTGTTTGTTGCTTTATTCTCTCTCGCTGTTTTACCGCTGTCCTTTCACGGATCGCACAGTAATACTAAAAATTGATAACTTTGCTGTCGCCTCCTGATCTCTTCGCCACTGAAACACAATATTTTATGTATTCGACCTGCGACATATTTAGACTTTATAATTAAACCTGGCCAGCATATTAGTCTTTCGTTTTTCACAGATTATTACCTATTATTAGGCCTACCTTATTCCGCTAATAAGATGGCAAGTTGTTTCACCTCTTTAGTAAACTAAACTATATCGCTTATGGATTGAATTTTCCGGTTATGGGTTTGGTTTGGATGAGATAGCCGGTCCCACTTTCGCTGACGTTACGGTGCCTGACTGAATTCTGAGGCCAGCCAGTGCCTGATTGGGAAAAAGTCCGGTCCCAGCATGGGCATTTAGTTGGTGGAAACGAGGCATTAATGGACAAAAGAATTGAAACACAGCTCTTAATCATTGAATTCAGGTGTTTCCATCAGACCCATTGCCATAGGTGTATAAAACTAAGCACCAAGCCATACAGACAGGTGTACAGACATCTGTCAAAAAATGGGTCATTCTGAAGAGCTCAGTGGATTCAAGCGTGGTAGTATCATAGGATGCCACCTTTGAACAAGTGAGTTCATGAAATTTCTTCCCTGCTAGATGTTCTAATCTATGGTCAACTGAAAATGGTATTTTTGTAAATTGGAAGCATTTAGGAACAACAGAAACTCAACCATGAAGTGGCAGACCACGTAATGTAACAGAACACAGTGGCCGAGTACTGAGGCGCATAATTAATTTTTTATTTTCATTCATTTATAAAGCACTTTAAAACAACACAGTTAGCCAAAGTGCTGTCTACGGGCATAAAAAGAGAAATAACAAAACAATAAAACACTAAAACAGAAAGTCAACATCTCAGACAGATTTAAAAGCCAAAGAGAAAAAAAACAAGGTCTTAAAAACAGGAAGGGAGGTGGCCTGCCTGATGTTCAAGGGCAATTCATTCCATAATTTTGTAGCAACGACTGAAAAAGCATGGTCACCCCTAAGATTCCTCCATTTCTTTGGGACAACTAACAACGAATGATCTGCCAACCTGAGAACACGTGGAGGAGCGTATGGCTGAAGCAGGTCGGACAGATACTGTGGGGCAAGGCCATAAAGACATTTAAAAAAAATAAAAGTATTTTAAAATCAATCTGAAAATGAACCGTGATGCTAGCACTGGAGTAATGTGCTCGTGTTTTTTTTTTTGTACCCGTTAAAAGCCGAGCAGCAGCAATTTGGACCCGCTGTAGTCGGTCAGGTGACCTCTGGTTGAGCCCATTAGCCCAACATAGTGCATTGCAATAATCCAGACGAGTCGTAATAAACGCATGGATTAAGATCTCGAAATGATGCTGAGAGAAAAATGGTTTCACTCTGGACAGTTGTCAAAATTCTGTTGACTTAATAACTGCCGAGTTCCAAACTTTCTTTGGCATTAACCTCAGCACATAAACAGTACATCAAGAGCTTCACGGAATGGGCTTCCATGGCCGAGCAGCTGCATGCAAGCCTCATATCGTCAAGCGCAATGCCAAGTGTCGGATGGAGTGGTGTAAAACATGCTGCCACTGGACTATGAAAACATATTCTGTGGAGGGAAGAATCAGGCTTCTCTGTTTGGCAGTCTGTTGGATGACTCTAGGTTTGGCAGATGCCCGGAGAACGTTGCCACGTTGCCACGTTGCCTGCCTGACTGCATTGTGTCAACTGCAAAGTTTGGTGGAGGAAGGATAATTGTATGGGGTTATTCCTCTGGCGTTGGGCTTGGCCCTATAGTTCTAGTGAAGGCAATTCTTAATGCTTTAGCATTCAAAGCCATTTTGGACAATTTCATGTTCCCAACTTTTGGGAGTTTAAGGATGGCCCCTTCCTGTTCCAACATGACTGCACACCAGTGCACAAATGGCAAGGTCCATAAGGACATGGATGAGCGAGTCTGGTGTGGAGGAACTTGACTGGCCTGCACAGAGCCCTGACCTCAACCCCATCAAACACCTTTGGGATGAATTAAGACAGAGATTGTGCTGGACGTGAAGGTTTGGCTCACAAATGTCTGACCTCGCAAATATTCCTCTGGATGAATGGGCAAAAATTCCCACAGACACACTCCAAAAACTTGTGGAAAGCCTTTCCAGAAGAGTGGCAAAAGGGGGTACCAACTCCATATTGATCCCAATGGATTTAAAATGGGATGTCGTAAAAGTTCCAGGTGTCCCAATACTCTTGTCCATATAGTGAATTTCCCCTACACTTCTTATTTTAATCTTTGGTGACACTTTACTTGAGGAGGCACAAATAATGTAGTAGTACACTCTTAATGTATGAATTACTTAACGTATAAAATAATCAGAAACTAAATAGTACATACTGATTCCATGTTTGTTCATCATAATGATTTATGCATTTCATGTGGTTACCATGTTCATGATTTGTACTAGTAGGCTTAACTCAGTTACTAATTAAGTTACTTGTGCATGTAAAGCTCAGTGTCACACCTTGTCACGTCTGAACAAGGAACAGCCAGGGCAGGCAAGCGGGAATCCAAACAGGTCGGGTTTATTGAGGTAAGGAAGGACAGCGACACACA
>JAODJW010000039.1:16121675-16132123 GCA_026777045.1 Hyperopisus bebe | reverse complement strand
AAATACACAAGACTAGCTGAACATAACAGGTAACAGGTGAGAACAATCGGGAATTAACACGAGGTAACAAGGTGGGCATGGCACACAGGAGGATCGGACGGAGCTGGGCGTGACACACCTCCTGTTTTTTAGTTGCAGATTAATGTTTTTATTTTTTTGAGGGTAGAGTCATGATTTCCAAGGAATATTACTGTCATTTATGCAACCATAATACTTAAAAATGTCTAAACTTTATTCGAGAGAAAATCTAAATAACAAATAACAGCCAAATGGGTCCCTATAGTTGAACTTGTTTGTATTGATCATAAGAATCACTTTCTGCCCATATTATAGAAACAACTGCATAACAACACATGTAATTTTAAATATGACCATTAACGAAGACACAATGAAAACAAATTTTAAAACTCAGTAGTTATTTTATGAGTATAAAATTTACCCCCCACACAGATATTAAATCAGTTTTGGATCATACTATTTATAAATGAACATTTATATTGGCGAATTTTACAAACACATACACAACAAACCTAATTTCTAATTAGTTCTTGTAGATTCATCTGTACCTCAATTACATTTCCTCACAGTGTACTCTGATCAAAGCAGCCAACAAATCAGGCTGGTTTTGAAAGTGTATAAGTAGTCCTATGTCATTGTGGTGGAATAAAGACCACACAGCCACTAATGAGAATTCTGATCCAGAAGGTAGATTAGCTATTAAAAATAACACTGTTATTAAACTTTATAGGTACCTGGGGATTGCGAACATTTTCCCTGGACACTCTGAGACAGTCTTTCCAAATTGGCTGTTAATTCACATTACAATTTTATTGTTAAGGTAACTCGGAGAGTTTTGTTGCTGTAATTATTATTGTAGAGATAAAACAACCTGAATCCATTATACTTCCAGATAGTTAAATTACATCTACACTCCCCAGAATTCTGAAAACAGAAATGTCTTTTTTAATATTGCCATCTAGTGGTAGTTAATTTCCAATTTCGGTGAAAGTTTTACACAAGTATGTACAGTGGTACCTCGGTTCTCGAACTTAATCCGTTCCGAACTCCGGATCGAATCCTAAAAAGTTCGAGTTCTGATCGAATTTTTCCCTATAAGAAATAATGGAAAACCAATTAATTGGTTCCCCCCCCCCCCCCCCCAATTAAAAGAAAAATAATAAAAAAACCTAAATATGTTTTTTAAGCATTTAAACACAGAATGAACAGGATAAAACAAGAAGAGCTTAATGGTTTCCAAAACGATAGAGCTCTTACCCCAACTTTACCCCTGACCTGCCCCGATCGTCCGCTCCTTCCGTGTGCCACGCCCCCTCGTTAACCACGTGTGGGACCCCCATGTGATCAGCTGTTTCTGGTTGTTGTCATTAGTCCTCTGTATTAAGTCCGCGTTTCTGTTTGTTTCCCTAGTCCGGTCATTGGGTGCGTTCGACTTGCTTATAGCACTGGGTTAAAGCAACGCATTCTGATCCTGACGCAATGCATTACGGTTAGATGCATTGCGACCTTACCCGGCTGCACCAACTGGAGCCGCCTCCGTGACGACACACCTTTGCCCTTATTGGCTGAAGAGTTTAGTTACACGCATGATGTTTGTATCCCCGGCAGTTCCGATGTGTAATCTGCAATTTCTCCCGAATATCATGTAAAGCAGTGAGAACTGGTTTTCAGTTAATTTACCTGGTAAAATAAAGTTTAAATAATCGACATAAATGCTCTGATAGTACACGTAAGTTAGTGATTTATTTATTGTTAGTTACTGTAATGTTGCGCTGCTTTATTTGGTTAATGGTCCAGTCTGTGAAGAAGGCATTCAAGTAAGAATTGCTTTGTTGTATGACTCATTTCCTGGCGCTTACAATTTATATTAGATCAGCATTCACGGTTCGACTTCTGATATTCAGTCCGAGTTCTAGGTCAAACTGGTTTGTTTGACTTTCAAAAAATTCGAGTTCTAGTGAGTTCGAGAACCGAGGTACCACTGTACTTTGAATCAGGGCCCTCTGAATCTGCTATGGTGCCTCTGTTGAGCCCCTAGTTTATGGCAAAATTAATATATATTTTGGCGAGTAAAAAAAACACACAATCAGAGATAGAAACTAGCCTGAACAAAAAACTCCAATGCCAACCATGTGACAATAAGATCAGTCATAAAAGTTGCCTGCTGTACTAAAATATGCTGAATCTTGAAAACAACAAATGATCAATTATTAATGCTGTTGACATCAATGAGAATTTTTGTGTTCACCTATTTCGTGCATTTGTTTCTTGTACATTTGGGCAAAGTTCAAATGGCGATGTTTTTTTCTCTGTTGAGCCACCATTGATTGCTATTATTGAGAACATTTTACTATTCTTTTTATTTGTAACTTGTCGGAAGTAAACGAAGATAAAGTCCATTTAAACTTGGGTAGCTTATCCATATAAGTAAGCAATCCCTGCCCGGTACACTTGAAAAAGATGCTATTCATTTTGAAGAACTCGCAGAGGTGTACTTCGGGAGTAGCGCGCTTGTGTGTAATTGATAGTGTTATAAATATCTAAGCTTTTTCAATAAAATTGTATAAAAATATATAAATGCTTGATTGCGACTCCCCCCGCTATTTTTCGTTCTAGGAACGAAATAGAAACGTTCAAAGTGGAACAGCTACCACAACTAAAACTACTTCAATAATAATAAATAATAAAACTACTTCAAACAAAGGACATGGTAGAACAGCGGGTAACACTGATGCTTTTTACTTCAATGATAATGTGCTCGAGACTGCATTTGCAATATATAGGTATATATGTAGCACTTTCATAAAATGTTGTATTATAAAACAATTCTCAACATTAATTGACGGATGTTAAGGCTGACATCGGCAGATCCTATCTTAAAATGCAAAACGGAGAAATAACGTGCCATTAACGTTACACAACGTTCTCTGCCACCTTTTAGAAGACTTTCACGTATACTTTCATACAACGTTCCCCTGGATTATGCGTTACGGTTATCAATGAATTAAAGAATTCTAGGTGAAATTTCTTATGTAAGTATAACGTTCAGGAGCGATGCATCACGGGAGGCGGTGACGCTTTTCCTCTGTGTCATTTCCGTTGTGTCGCTGTAACGGACTAGACCTAGAAAATGGATGTCGCCGAGTTTGGTCTTTTTCTGCCAGTGTTTTGAACATGATGTGGACGTAATGGAGCAGGAAGGCGAGTCGAAGCCCTCTGCTGCCGAGAGCAGTAGCTCCATAGACAAAGAAATATGGTGTTTGAAGCGAGTCGGAAAGAATGCCGAGTGGCTCCGGCTGCTGGAAGATACAGAGGTAGCCGCTAACTGGAATAACTTTTATCTAGTGAAGGATACTTTAATTGTCTGTTCTTCCAAGTTGGGTAGCCGGTTAGCAGTCACCACTCTTGGCAGATGCATAAGCCCATTTTATCATTTTAGTATACCTAACATTTAGACTGATGTGGGACGCGGTGGCTGGATATCTGCTTTAGTGTGGATTCAGGACTGGTGTTGCCGCTTTTCTGTTATCCTGACGTACCACATGTCTTTGCCACAAGACTGTATGCTGCTGTACCTCGTTCTGTGTGCAGATAAATTGTCTCTGGTTGGTTGGTGTGTGTGTGTGTGTGTTTAATGATTTCAGCAGGTTTTGTTGCTATAATAGGTGAGACTTATACATTAAACAATGAGCGGTGAGGTGTCCATTTGGCTTCTGGAAATCCTTGGTCACAAATATTGCAAGATTCTTCATGTACAAAACTGTACAGATTCTTTAGGTGTGGGTCACAATTTATTTTAGTTCTGAAGAAATATTCATTGGTTCAATTCCCACCCCTTGGATTGTGGTGGGTGGAATCTACATATTCCCCTGGACAGCAGTACCAAGGTGCCAGTGTGCATGAGCACTCTGTATTGGATAGGAATTTCTTTTGGTGTTGTACCCAACTCCATGAGCTGTGTTTCCTGGCATCATCTGCAGGTCATTGTGTGAGCAGTTATCAAAATCAGATGAGTGGCTGTGGCAAGTGTCACAGGGAGGATCTTTAATAATGTCAACTATGTCGACTGAAATTCACACAAAATTTTCTGAACAAAGTTCTTCATGATGCTTGTATTACAATTGCGATTTGCTCCTTAGCCTTTGCTTGCCCAGCATGGGAGGAACATTCATTCTGGACCTAAGAATGAATGAATGAATCTGTCCCATTGTTAAAGTCTGGGCTGGACCATGAGAGTTGTAGACTGATTGGACACACTCAGGTTTACTTCCGGGCATCTGTTGTGTTTACAGGTTACACTTGGACGCGGTCTGAATGTCACCTACCAGATATATTCCTTGACATGTCCTTTAATGATATCCAGGAAGCACTGCCTGTTTAAGCAGAACGATGATGGCCAGTGGACAGTGACTGATAAAACGGTAAGGCTATGCTAGCTTTGTATGATGGTGTGAATGCTATATGAATAACCATGACTTGATTACATCTTTAATTTTGTCTCAGAGCCTCAATGGCGTGTGGGTGAATGAGGAACGGATCCCAGCTGAGAAGGCAGTGATCCTCAATGTTGGGGACTCAATCAAGCTGGGCGTTCCTGTCGACGGCATCCGGGTGGAGTTTGAGTACGTGCTGGTGCGGGACTTCTTGCGGACTCTTGACCCCTTCTTGTCGTCCTCATTGGCCAAGGAGAACAGTGCGGGCTCCAAATCTAGGAAGGCTAAACGAAAGTTTGCTGTGGAGGAGACCTCTGCTCCCGCAGAGTCACAATCCAAGCTTTATCGGTGCTCCAGCACAGATAAACTCCTGGGCAGGCCGTGCCCCATTGGGAGTGCCCTGCCAGCAAGTCCCAGGTCCCTGGAGGCCGCAGGGCCCAGCCGGGTGTCCCCCGGTACTGGGATGTCGCGTGTGCTCTCTGATGGCAGCTCGGAGATAGCCTGTGTACAGCAGCACAACCAGAACATGCAGATGATGAAGAACCAACTGCTGGAGCTGGAGCGACAGGTGGCCGGCTTGCAGGCAGAGAGCCCCGGCCAGCAGGAGGAGATGAGCAAGCTGCTGCAGCAGCAAAGCGCACTGCACTTGCAACTGAAAAACCTGCAGGAGGCACAGGTGCATAGGGTAAAGATGCTGGAGAAGTCCTTCTATGAGGAGGAGAAGCGCTTGGAGGTGAGAGCAGTAAAGCGGGTCCGTCATGCCACGGGAGCAGTGGTGGGTGTACAGTATTGTGCAAAAGTCAAAGAAAATGTTTAAAGCTATTTATCTGCATGGAAAGTATATATTTGCTCCGAATAAAACACAATTTAATATTAGAACTTGTGAAAATGAAGAGTAACAATAAGAACTAGCAAGAATTTATTCTGTCCTCCAAATAGTTCCTGATATCTTGCTGAATGGCTTGAAGACACCGCCTTGCTTCCCAAACCTCTTCAGAGGGGCACCTCAGCCATTGCCTGTGTTTGTTAAATTTCACCACCAGCTCAATTAACTAGTTAAATTAGTACTGAAAAACCAGTGAGGTATTGATTAGCCATACAAAGTGTGCAATGGGATCAAGTCAAAAAATACATGGGTGTGTCGGATGGTTGCTGAAAATACTAGTCTGGTGTTGTGAGAGGTATTGAAATTTGAAAGCTAACACACTGACAGGCATCATAGTTTTACACCAACATGAAGATTATTTAAACATTTTCTTTGCCTAAGATTTGAGATTCCATACATCCCTCACTCACAACAGGGTGCCAGATTAGTGGGCTGTAAGACTAATATTAAGAGTCTAAATTAGTCTCTTGAATTGATCTTCAAAATGATCTGTTTAATAATCGTAATAAAACTACTGTACTGTACTGTATTTCAAGCCAACGACTTATTGAAGTTGCGTGATGTTTTCATGAGCGTCACGAAGTTGTGTGTGTATTCGCTATTACAAATCATTGTATTTAAGCCTAATTTTTAGTAGAATGTTCTTTATGGCTGTCCGTTCCTAAGTACAAGTTGTCTGTAAGTTGGTTGTTCATAACCCACGGACAGCCTGTATTACAGGACTTTCATTTTCAGTCTGTTATTAACGGGCATTGGAAATAGTGATGCCTAGGGGAAAGTCAAATTAAATGGAGGGAGAAAATGGCAGAGGGAAGGCAGGGAAATCAAAGCAGCTGATGAGGGCCTGGACAGTTGGTGGTCTGGCATTTTCTCATACAGGGGAGCATTTAATGTGGCAGAAATGTGCCAGAGTCTTAAGCAGTCAGACAAAGTGTTTAAAGCTGTTTATCTGGGTAGTAAGTGTACATTTGCTCAGAAAAAAAGCACAATTTAACATTAGAACATTTGCAAATTAAACGTAACACAATAAACAAAGCTAGTAAGAATTTCTTCTGTTCTCCAGACAGTCACTGAGCAGATGAACACCACTTCAGGGGCACCTCAGCCATTCCACGTTTTCATTAAATTTCACCACCAGCTCACTTTAACATAACATCTCATTAATTTTTAAAATTAATTAGCGATGCGAGGTGTGCTTGTGTCCAAGTCAAAAAATACATGGGTGTGTTGGATGGTTACTGTAAATACTGGGGTGACTTTAGCAGACGTTTAGAAATGGCTAAGCTAACACACTTTGACAGGCATAATAGCATAGTTTTGCATCAACATAATGATCATTTAAAGAATTTTATTTGGCTACCTAAGACTAATCCACAGTACAGTATTTGCAGTGTGAATTATGCATTATTAAAAATTAAAAATGCAATAGCATTTAAACAGAAATGTCTCGGTTACTTTGGGATTTGAAGCAAGTATAGAAAATACCTATATTTACCACAATGGTATCAGAGACTATGGCATAATTTTCAGTTTCACTCAGTTCTCAATTATAGGTATGCTTTCGTGTAAAGTTTTATTTTTTTTTGAAACTCCAGCCTGGCTGTACCCTGCTTCTCATTGAACTTTAACTTTAGGGGTCTTCAATCCCGCTTCTAAGAGCCTGTTATGAACTGTCCTAGCAGTGCACTTCACACCACTTTCCCATTCTTTTTGAAGGTCATTTGATGTCATCCTCCAATTTATGAGGCACTGTCCAATAAGTTGACCGTCATCTCTGGCATTAGAAAGTTACTTCTGCTCTCTACCTGGCTGGTTTTTGGTCATTGCCAGTGTCTCCTGCTTCACCTTGTTCTTGTGTACTGTCGTCTTAGAAACTTTGAGCCTAGATGCAGCCTGCTTTGCAGTGTAGCATTCTGCTAGTGGTGCCAGGATTAAACTAAGATTTAAAAATAGTGGCCTCAATTTTTTCCAGAGCTGTATATACAGTTGAGTTTGAAGCTTCAAGATGTGATTATTGAGGCTCAAACCAGCGACCTTCTGATCACACGCAATGAAACTTGACACTAAGCCACACAGTACCCCCTGATTGACAGTCTTGTGTTATCTGTGCAATTAAATATATTTCCTGATAATTGTTTAACTGTCAGATTCTTACGTCTGTTGAATTGTGCATACATTACTTCATGACGTGTTGATCTCTCTCTAAGATGGAGAAAAAACAACAACGGGAGAGTCTGAAGAAGCAGTTGGAGAACACGCTGCTTGAGGTAGGGAAAGGGCTCTGGGGCTTTGGTAGGACAAGGCTGATGTAAACCCCTTTTTCACTTTAACAGCACAGGAAGCTCATTGAGGAGCTGAAGCTTTCTCGTCAGGGCTTTGAGGAGATCCTTCAGGCTAAAGATAAGGAGCTTGAGGTACAGCAGCGAGTATCCAGTACGCAGCGTTCACCATGTGATGTCATAAATGGTACGACCTTGACACCCTTGTCTTGCAGGAGAAGGAAAAAGCCTGGGCTCAGAAACAAGAAGTGGTATCTCAGATGACGGAGGTTCTGGAAAGCGAGCTTCAGTGTATCATCTGCTCTGAGCTTTTTATTGAGGTAACTCCTTACTTCCATGAGGGTCTAACAGCAGCAGCCCTCCTGGGAATCCAATCAGCAGACATATCAAACTTACTGGCAATACTAACACCCTGGAGGGTCCAGCTGTTGTGCTTTTTTGCAGGATCTGTAATCTGACCTGTTTGTGTAAATGGCCAGTCATGAAAAACTAACCGGTGCATGTCGCTGACTTTGAAGAAGGTCTTGTGACGTGACTGTTTTTTTTTGGAACAGGCTGTAACGCTGAACTGCGCCCATAGCTTCTGCCTCCACTGCATCGGAGAGTGGCGAAAGCGCCGGAACGAGTGTCCCATCTGCCGACAAGCCATTGCGTCGCAGACCCGCTCCCTGGTGCTGGACAACTGCGTTGACCGCATGGTGGAGAAGCTGGGCACTGAAGTGAGGCAGCACCGGCAGGCCCTCCTCAGGCAGCGGGAAGGTGAGAGGTGTGTGCCGACTCACCGCTCTTCTCCTGTGCTTGTGCCAAAAGGGAGGAACTTCTCAAGTCAGCCCTGCGAACGCCCGTAGTTTAGGGCTGCACAATATCACATTGTGATATAATTGCGATTATAGGCTGCATGTGCAACAATAACCAGGGCTTTAGATGATGGGTGTAAACATTTGTCTGGACACCAGCTTTTTGGTACTATATGGACTTTTTATTACACCAGCGATTTGGCAAGCAGATTAGTAATACACCTTTAATATTAATGAGATGTGTATTGTAACGCCTGAAAGTTCTTAATCTGTGTAAATTCGGCATAGAGTTGAACAATTTATCGATTTGAAATCAAAATCGCAATTTGAAACAGTGCGATTAACAAATCGCAAAGGCTGTGATTTAGCACGTCTGACCCAAGGCTTAAAACTGTCTTGAGAATAGTTTTACAAATTATGCTGTTCTCCTTACGTGCCAGTCATGCTCACCAATCAGAAGTGCCGTGCTGCTCGTGTACCAGTCGTGCTCACCAATCAGAAGTGGTTCAAGGCGACTACATATACGCCCACAGACAGCAAACATATGAAGCCCTAAGAAAAGATTACATTTGAGGTGCGAAAAATATTGATACTGCTGCTGAGCTGTAAGTGAATTTATTTATTTCATGGTCGGAGTTCTGCCGCGACCTTTAACCACCAGCAACAACGTACTTCTGCATATCACACCATCTTTGTTAATAGGCCATCGTATTAGCATATAGAAAGTGACACTTGTGATGTTTTCTCATATGTTTTATATTTGTCGGAGTATGACGTTAAACTGCATCCGTTGGGGCACCACCAAAGGGGGTTACACCAAAGAAGTCTACCATCAACTGGTTCCTGGCACTGAGGGTTCTCATCCAGTGCAAATGCGAATATCGATTTTGCTGACGATGCTGTGATGTTAGCGGAGTCAATGGAGGCTCTGATCGGGGCTCTCGAGAGACTGAGCGAGGAGTCTGAGTGTCAGGGATTGCGGATGTCCTGGATAAAGACCAAGATCCGGACATTTAATGACTTCTTAGGCACAGCCATCAGTAGTGTGTCTGTCTGCGGGGAGAATGTTGACCTCGTTGAGAGATCACTTACCTCGACAGCGACATTCATGTCTCTGGTGACTCTTCCTATGAAGTCAGCACAGAAATTGGGAGAGCATGGGGGGGTCATGAGGTCGCTGGAAAGGGGGTGTGGGGAGCTCCCGATATCTTTGCAAGAGGACAAGGTCCAAGTCTTTAGAGTCTTGGTGCTCCCTGTCTTGCTGTATAGCTGTGAGACATGGACGCTATCCAGTGAGCTGAGACAAAGACTGGACTCCTTCAGTACTGTGTCTCTTGGGAGAATCCTTGGGTACTGCTGGTCTGACTTTGAGTCCCGAATGAGGCACATTACCTGCATCGTGAGGGAGCGTCAGTTACGGCACTACGGCCATGTGGCGCGTTTCCCTCAGGGTGATCCGGCTCACGGGATCCTCATTGCTGAGGACCCAAGCAGCTGGACCAGGCCAAGGGGACGCCCACGTAACACCTGGCTTCGGCAGATGATGACCATTTCCGGACTGTGGGACTGGACCATGTGTCTGGACCATGTGTCTGCCTGGGGGTCGCCAGCCAAGATCCCGAGGGGTTTCACTGTGTAGTGGGTGTGGTAACGTGCCACATCAGAGCATGCTCCCCAACCTGATGTGACCTGACCTGACTCAGAGTAACAATGCAAATGGAATGACAAGACACTTCAGTCAAAAACAGTACATTTTACTTTTCATTTCTAATAAAATGCATTAGAATATAGACCAGTTACCATCAAAATATTATCTCGTGGTAATGCTGTGTCGTGTTTTAAATCTGTTTTACTTTATTGAACTGAAGCTTAACATATAAAAATCATATCGCAAATTGTAATCACAATATCTGTCAGAAACGTCAAATATTTTCCCCAAATCGTTCAGCCCTAATTCGGTGTCACGCCCAGCTCCGTCCGATCCTCCTGTGTGCCACGCCCATCTCGTTACCTCGTGTTAATGCCCGATTGTTCC
>JAODJW010000039.1:16108552-16121575 GCA_026777045.1 Hyperopisus bebe | reverse complement strand
TTCCCGAATAAATCCCCGTATCACCCTACTTCCTGGCTCCTCTCCCCTGCTTGCCCGTTCGCCTGCCCCACGATCGCGACATTCGGCATATGCTTATTAAATTTGGTTAGCAGAGCATGTTACGTGCTGCTATTTTGGTAAATCATGGAAGCCATAAGCACTGAAGTGGCGGTGAAGAAAGGGACAGATCAGCAGCCATAACATCTTTTAAAAGAAGATATTATGGGTAAAAAAGGTGTCTGTGGTGTGGAGGTACTTTATGCAGTTTCAAGTCCGACACATTTAATAAAAATAGGGATGCGACAAACTTATAGAGTGTGCTAGCTTTTGCATCTGATTAATATTTTAGGCGTAATACTAATCTGCTTACCAAATTGTGGGTGTAAGTAAACGTCTGTATAGTACCGAAAAGCCGGCGTCTGGACAAACGTTAACGCCTGTCATCTAAAGCCTTGGTGATTATTGTGCATATGCCATGTAATTGCGATGTGATATTGTGTAGCACTACCTTAGATTATAGTGAGCAACAGCACCCCCCACACCTCAAAAAAGGGACTGGGCTCTGCATGAGAAGCATTGACTGTCCATCTGGAATAGACATCTGTGAAGTTCAGTGTCGGACGACGGGGACCAGCCTGACTAGACATACTGTTTGTGTGTGTGCGCCTGTGTGTGCGTTGGTCTGACATCAAGTACACACTGGCTATCAAGGAAATCTTTGGTTTTGTATTGAAAGGGCTTCAGTTACAATTAAACTGACAGTCTAAGGAATATTCATCAAGTTTAGGTTTCTGAGAGAGCCTGTGCAAGAGACAGATTGAACATTGGCCAAAATAACCATGTCTGCCTGTCTCCCCGTCTGTCTGTCTGTCTGTTTCTATCCTTGCCTCTCTTTTAGCCCTGGATGTAGCAGCACCCATTACCCCTGAGACCAGCCCCAGCAGCAGCTTCCTAATAGTCAACAGCAGTGATGTCTCATCCTCAGAGAGCGACCGCATCATCATGTCCCCAGACTCCTCTCTGGATGTTGACAGCATTGTGTCCCTGATCGCCTCTCCAGAGAGCAGCCGAGTGTCCCCGATCCCCTCTCCAGAGAGCAGCCGAGTGTCCCCGATCCCCTCTTCAGAGAGCAGCCGAGTGTCCCCGATCCCCTCTTCAGAGAGCAGCCGAGTGTCCCCAGTCCACTCTGTGGATGATGAAAGTCTTGTATCATTGGTCCCCTCGTCAGGAAGTAGCCGAGAGTCCCCTGTGCCCTCGTCTGGCAGCAGCCACGGGTCTCCTGTTCTGTCTTTGGAGAGCAATCTCGTGTCCCCTGTGACCTCCCCAGGAAGCTCCAGCTGGAGCGACGTCTCTCTTGCCTTCAGTGACATCATGTAGGGTACCACCTGCGTTTGACTGTTATTCTTTTGATATTTTTTTCCTTCTTTTTAGTGCTGGGGGGTGGAGGGTTAGGTGTATTGCAAATTTAGCCAAAATTTTACTTTATTCCTGTGCTGTCATGCAATTTACATTGATCACCTTCCCTCTGAAGCACTAAAAATGTTACCTCAGGCACTGTTTGTGCTGCATTGCAGTTGTATTGCTCTTATGTAAAATATGGCTAAATTGGGTAAAATTAGTCAATTTCATAAAACCTTAATGTCAAAGCTGTGTTTGTGTGATTATTGTTGAAAGTTTTACTGGAAACTGAGTGTAGGGAGCCGAAAGCAATCTTAAGAGTATTTTCGTAACGCTGGACAGTTAGTACGTGACACAAGGTGGCGCTATTGTGTCAGTGTTAAGGAGTAAGACTTACAACACTAGATCGTTTTAACATTTATCTGTGAAACTTTGAAGTATTGAAAGTATTCAAGTGCTAGTGAAAGAATTTGAAGTATTCAAATATGCAATAAATATTTTTATACAGAACAGTCTTGTTTCTGAAAGGGATTTTACTTTTATAAGGATAATTGTGACTGAATCAGTTAGGAACCTCTGAGGTGCGTAGTTGCCAACCTAGAAGTTCTAGTGTCCGGATTCGCTATGATGTTGGGGTGCGAGAGTGTGGACTCCATACGTTGGTTAGTAAACGTTAAAACGGCCTCCTTTTGTTTTTATTCCCTGAATATCATCCGATTTCTCTGTATTCCTCTACTCTGGAGTAGGGGATCGTGTTATATACCTTATGGTTCAAAATAGGGTGACCAGTTAATCCATTTCAGCACTTTGTGCTACTGCAGGTTTTTACAAACTGCTATAAAACGGAAAGGCTCCTTTTCTTGGCTAAATTGTTCGGTTCTTCCTATGCGTCGATTAATCAGTGAAACAAACTAAAAGACCCATCCAGCTCTTATATATTGACATTAGTATACACCCGCATGATTATAGGAGACTTGTCAATCAGCACACAGCAAGAATGCAGCGCTTAAGGAAATACTTTTTTAATTGAAATGGTCGTTTACAAATCCCGTCCAGGCTCAAAGTGTCCTCCCTGACATGGATTATCTGCTTAATTTTAAATACGTTTAAATTATATTCAGACATGTATTATGTGACCTTTTAACTGTAGGCCTATCTGATATTCTGCCACATAAATTTTAATTTCTCCACATACATATTACTTTCACACATGGCCAAAAATCGTTGTTTATATGATTATGGTTAGGGGTTTTACTCGAAATTGCAGAGCGTATATTTAAAACATTTCTAAGTAAACATGCAACGATTTCAGGCAATATTTTGCATTAGCATTTCAAACATGCTGATATGTCGTCGTGTGCGTGTTTTCACAAAGAAAAGAGATGTTGCTTTTTATAAAGCTTAGCGTACAAGCGCGCATCGCCTTGTTCACGTGCCAGATCACGGTCCAGATCGGTTACCAGGCAACCTTGGCTGTTTCGCTCGCCTTGGCCCGTGCCCAGTGGTCCTGCGTTGAGGCTCATCTGCTGCTTTTTGCTGTTTTACGCCACGAGATCGTAAATATAAAATGCGTTTTGTGCTCTTTCAAAATCCCACGTGAAACTAAAAATATAATCCATTACTTGTTAACTTTTAAAATGCATTATGAACATTATGAATGTTCACAGCGATTATTGGGTCGTTATTTTAATAAAAAAATTGACTTTTAAATTTAGTCATTTTTTTAAATGTTGTACCATGCAAAACAGAGAGTTTAATCTGCTTAGTTTGTTTAGGCATGTGTAGCCTGCAGTTGCAGAGTGAATATAGCTTATGTTACTTGAGAATACTTTATTGCACCGAGGATCCCAGTCTGACTGTCTCCATACCTTTCCCAGCTATATTGGTTCTCTCAAGTTTAATGTTTACATCCTGACTCCCATCTGATTGCGTAATCAGATTGTGTGTTAACTTTTTTTTTTGAGCAAATCAGATTTTGCATGCTGCTTAGATGAAATAATGCATAGAATTTAGTCATCTTTGGAGACAATTTAAAAAACAAATACCAACAGTCCCCAGGATTATGTACTGTTCTAAAAATCAAGTATTACATAACAGACTGGTGGCACTTTCCACACAGCTCCAGGACGGAGGCTTTACATGGAGTTTGCATGTGTGGGTTTCCTCTTACTGTGTTGTATGTGTGTGTGTGCACACATGCGTGTGCTCTGTGATGGGTTGCTAACTTGCTATAATGTCCAGGGTGTTTCCTTACCCTCTGCTGCCTGGAACAGGCTCCATCCCCACCACCACCAACCATGCTATACTGCATAAACAGCTGGAGATGGATAATGAATTTATTTGAATAAATTGCTTGTTTCACATTGTTTTCCCTACTTACACACATTGCTGTAACATTTAGGCCTTGGCATCTCTCTATGCTGATTACATCAGTCTCCCCTCCTCCTCATATGAAACATAGGCTATAGGGAGTAGCCCACCTTGAATTAATGCAGCCCATCAGCACATCAGTCTCGAGATGAATCATGCATTAAAATTCAAGACTGAAGGTGTCTGACCTCAAAAAATGCTGTCAGAAAATACACAGATCTGAAATTCTGGCTGCTTTTCTTTTACAGGGGAGTGCTGGTGGCCAGCAGTGTTTCTTTAAAAAAAAAAAAAAAAACATTGAGTCCATTGATTTTACCAACATGATTTCTGTCACTTTTATTTACCCTGTTCAAACAGTATGATCAGGTGTCATTGGCTCTAATGGTCAGCTGAATAATGACATATTGGTAGTTCTGGGCTATATGGTTCACAGCATTTTGTCACAAATTGCTATAAGCAGCAGAATTATTCTAAAATCTAAATGCTCTGTGTGGGCATTATAACGGCATGTAAGGCTAATAATTTCTTGACAGGACCCTTAATTGGACTTACCTCGTACCATGTGATCTAATTGGAATTCAGTTTGTCTGTCTGGCCAGAGTTTGTATCTGATGCATACATTCAGGGTGATTCATTAAATACTGATATGATCTGCAAGAACCGACAAGTGTTGCTTATAGAAGGCTGTATGTAGAAAACAGAAGCAGTGAAGCCATTTGTTCTGTACCGAATAGCTGCACCGAATAGTGAGGTTTGGTGTGTAAATCCCACGGAGTCCAACAAGCAGTAAAATACTGCGCAGTGCAAACATTCAGTACATTGGCTACCTTAATGAAGACTTTTATAACTTACAAAACACTAGTTTTCCACTTTGATATGATAGCAGTAAATTTCTGAAAATGAAAGGAAGATTACATAAAAGGGAACAGCAAAGTTATACCAGATCCAAATAACCTGAGGGACAGTTAATTCACTTAGATTATAGGAACCTGCAGCATTAAGAAGGGTAGATAACTGACATGCACAATTAGCTTGGCAGGCCACATTGATAAAGTATTAACTCTTTCACTTCAGATATATTGTCCTCCATTATGTATACATTTTTAAACAATTTCAGATTATTTAATCAGATAATTACAATTTTACTACCTGCCAGGAAAATGAATCCTGTAAAACACACGAAATCTCTAAATATAATAAAAGCTGATTTTTATGTATTTGACATGATTCAATCAGGCTACATTTCAATATATTCACGTGATAGGGAATATATTTTATACAAAGTGGCATTTTCTTATACATTGGCGTCACTGGTAATCGTAGAACACTTGTATGAACATAGTCTGAGCGAGCAGCAGTGATAGCAACTGAGGAGAAAAGAAAACTCGATATCAACATAATGATTGGTCTCTCCGTATGGTGAGATGTGGTCAGATGGGCTGGAACAGAGGGAGGGTCAGAAGGCAGATTTAAAACCACGCTCCATCGGCGGATTCCGTATTCTCGTGATGGGCAATTCCACGTGGGGTTGTCCGATATGGCCACACGGGGGAGACAGAGACACATGACCCTGGGCCTCCGCCCTGAATCAAGATGCTGTGCAGTGGTCTTAGATTTGATGTACCATTAAAAATATCGCTTGCCTCGACCAGTTCATGTTTTGCTCTGGTCTAAAGAGTCTCTACTGTATTTATCACGGCTCTAATTAAAGCTAATTAAAGTGTATTTGCTTATATTATCACTGAACGAAGACCAGTCTATTTAGCATCACGTAATTTCAACCTATCGATTGACTCCCCAATACCTATATTAGAGCTGTTGATAGAGGCAGATTTTTATAGATGCTTCTCATTTTGTGGAAATGTCCTGTCAAACATTACGACCGTGGATGGAGTCGAAATACGCCATGACAGTCTGAATTAGGCGTTAGACGCGGTGAATGAAGCCAGGCTACAGGAAGGGGGGTGGGGGAGCTGGAAGAAAGTCGCTTGCTGACTCCGTGGAGGGGCTGCCAGGCTGCGTGGCATCGCAGCATTCCGGTTTCTACAACCATCCGCCCTATTTAAAAGGCACCAGCTGTCCCTAAAGATGCCTCTCGCAACACAAGGTCTTGCCTTTGCTGTTTTCTGTCCAGGAGGCTGAATCCGGTTTCCTCAGCACAATTTTACCACCTTTGCCCAAATCGAGCTATTCATCAAAATGAAACCCTCCCCAGATTTTCTGTAAGATGATAAAACGCATCTACTGTATATTAACCGGTTGACATTAAAGATTGCTTCTTTGAAATTTGATTAACATGCACATTCTTCCTGCTAATGCATACCGAAAGTGTCCGCATTCCGTGTCACCTGCGCCCTCAAATACTCCATCCAGCACTGCGATTCCAGTAAAATCACATTTCAGTCGTCGCTGTAAAGGGAGCCTTAGTCCCCATGCCTATATTTAATGAATTGGATAATCTCTTTCCATCACATTTGCTTGCTGTATTCCCGACATTGAGTCTTTCCGTGCCGTCTTTCCATATTGCATTCAGGATTCACATTAGCAGAAATTAGCCGAAATTGGCCTGAAGTGTAATTAAATAATTGTGTAAACTGAGCTTGTGGACATCCTAAACCCAGTTCCTCCGTCCAGAAAATGCAAGCCCTCAGGGCATACTGACATTCAGAGTCCTATTTATAGATGATGAAGTACTTTTCTCTCGAAGGCTCTTTTATGTTTTGCACTAGGCCTATATGTTAACGTATTTAAAGTAAGAATTTTTCGTTTTCCGTGTTGTGTGTTAGTATACGGAATATTTACCTTCTTACCTATACGATTTTGTGAGAATGTTCCCAGCGCCTATATCTCTCGAAACTGCTATTTATAACCATGACTTAAAACCTAATTATCAGAGCACAGATAATAATGGCGGCGATGCGGCCGTGGAGATAATCGGGTGTGCTCTCCGTAATAACCTTCCCATTCGCCCTGCTCTCGCTGCAGGCTGCTATCAGATTTATTCTGCCAGATGTGTGACAAAGGGAGAAAAAGACACATGTGCATGTGATTCTGAACAACTGCGAGCGCCAGGCCGTCCTTTCCCATTTACCACGTATTCAATTAGCGCAGTAACTATTCAGGATGCGGAGATTAGAGGGAAGGTAGGATCTACGCAACACGCCGCCGAGTTACTTGCTCACTTCGAAATTACGCATCCAGGGTATTTAATACGGAGGGAAGCAACGCGATCGCTGGGCCAAATCATCGTACCATACTCGGAGCGGTGTGAAAAGCCGGACTCAACACACTGCACTGATCTTTATATGTAATGATATGGACAGAGTTTTTCATGATTAATTATAGTGACAAGATAATCCATGTCAGGAAGGACACTTTGAGCTACAAACTTTGAGGTTTTACAAACTACTTTAAATCTGAAAGACAGCTGTGCATGGCCAAATACCTCAGTTATTCTTGAACTTTGGTTTGTTTCCTTGATTGTGTTTATGTGCTCAGTGCTTGTGTGAAATCTTAGGTCCATTTAATTGAAGTGGTAGTTTACAAATCCTGTCCAGGCTTATAGTGTCCTCCCTGACATGGATCATCTGGTCACCCTAACTTCGATTGCATGAGTTCAGTCGCGGTCTCAGTTCAT
The DNA here is from genome assembly GCA_026777045.1 of Hyperopisus bebe. Taxonomy (NCBI): domain Eukaryota; kingdom Metazoa; phylum Chordata; class Actinopteri; order Osteoglossiformes; family Mormyridae; genus Hyperopisus; species Hyperopisus bebe. The sequence continues at coordinate 16,114,170 of JAODJW010000039.1, read as the reverse complement.
TCATTTTTCATTGCACCGGCGATATTTTTGAGTTTACTGTTACTCACTGAGAATGGGCCGGTGGGCTTTTAGGGCTGTGACATGTGTGTTATGAAAGCATGACTTTTTCTGAAGTAGAATCTTATCCTGTGGTGCCATCACACCACTCAGCCAAATGTCCAGCATTCACCCCCCAGTAACAGCATCCTTAAACCGTAACCCTCTCCCGATTCAAACGTACCCAGAATCATGTTTTATCCTCATTGCTTTAAACAAATGCGCCCTGTCTTGGTTCTGCGTGTCACGACGTTTTCAATTGCCATTGCCCACATGGCCGCAGCTCCATTAATCCCGCAAACAGCCGCTATTGGTCAGACCTTTGAGTCGGTCGTCAAGGAGACGCTCAGCCCCGCAGAAGACAACAAACGCGTGTGGTACGTCTGCCCTGCGGCTTTAGCGTTACATCTCTCTTTAAAATCCACTGAATTTTTTTCGCAAGATTTACACGGAAGTACAGGTACCACTGTTTTTGGGTCTGCTGCTTTTAATTCTTTTAGTTTTAGCAATGGTAACCCTCTCAAAATGCAAAACGCACCCTTTCATGTGAGGGAACTAGGTCTCGCTTGTTGACAGCATTTCAAACTGATTATCACATTTTATTGAAATTACCCGAGAAACACAGAGATTGATGGGCTGCTGCAAACAGCTTCACCGTAGTTTAATGAGTGTATTTATGCAGAAAGCTGTTTCAGCTCCTTTGCACCGCGGTAAAGACAGTTTGTAGTTAACAAATTAACAGATTAGGGATTCCGTTGAATTTATCTCTACAGTGCAGTGACGTGTACATTAGTAAACAATGGAATTTTGTTACTCGCGATTCGTGAATCCAGATAGCGTCACCCCATGCAGAAATCAGCCGATAATATAGTTCGCATTTTTATTTTAAAGAGAGAATAATTTAAAAAAAACTTACAAACTTACAAATTCAAATGGACTCAGTCATTGATAGATAAGTGTGTGTATCAGGCAGGTAGCTGGAAAAGAGGCTGTTTTTACACTTAAAGCTCACTAACAATGAAAATACCATCATTTTATTTACGTCTATGGCCACTGGCCATGGCAGTACTAACCTAACACGCTTACCTGTGACTGACTGATCTCGTTTGGTCACTATGAAACAGAGGAACCATATAAGGGCTGCCAGGTATTTGGCAGAATATCACCCAGTAGAGGATCCTGGGATGGGCACGTGCCCGAGTGGCATCTTACAATTTAACCTTTGTCACACACCCCCTCCCCCAGATTTTACCCAGGGCACCAAGTATGCCCGCACCACCTGTGATAACACCAGCAGATTCAGTGCAGAGAAATATTTGTGATATTAATCTTTAATCTACATATATAAGACCTTTTTTATTGTTTTAGTAAACTCTGATGCAACATACAAAACCAGTGATGGGAAGGTCAACCTTAATTGCTCCATGTAGAGGTTTTTAGAAATTTGGTCTGTGTCACCGTGACATATCTGTGCAGGAAGGGATGGCAGATAAAAGGCAAGGACCAGGGAAATCTGCGCGCCAGCTGCATGGGAAGACGCTGCCCGTCGGCATGCTTAGCCCTGTGGCAGGACGGAGAACACGCCGGATTATCGCCGAGGACCCGTCCTGGTCTCTCACTGTGGTCCCTCCCCTGACAAAACTCTGCCTGCAGCATATAGTAAAAAACTTTGAACGTATGTCTATTGATTTAATGTGTTGGATATAAACTAAAACTGTTTATTTTTAATTAGCAATTAAATTAACAAAAGAGTCATGCAATTCATGAAGATTTATAACTTAATTTATAATATTTAAAGTCTATTTAAGTGATATGAACAGTACTGTGCAAAAGTCTTAGACAGCCAAAGAAAATTATGTTGAAATGATCTTCATATTAGTGTGAAACTGTGATGCTATGCCTGTCAGTGTGTGTCAGCTTCTAAACCTCTGCTAATCTCAAATCAGTATTTGCAGTAATCATCTAAAACACCCATCCAATCCACCCACCTCACATAGCTAATCAATACCTCATTAACCTTTTTTTAAATAATTTAATTAATAAATTAATTAAGTGAGCTGGTGGTGAAATTTAATAAATACAAGGAACGGCTGAGGTGCCCCAGAGGAGAGGTCTGGGAACTGAAGCAGTGTTCATCTAGCCATCCAACAAGACATCAGTAACTTTTAACAGAAGAAATTCTTACTCATTTTATTGTGTTACCCTTAATTTTCATATGTTCTAATGCTGATTTGTGTTTTTTTATTCTGAGCAAAAGTGATTTACCTCCCAGATAAACAGCTTTGTGACGCATATAATTAATGTGTTTCTTTTGACTGCCTAAGATTTTTGCACAGTACTATAAGTAAACTGGAAGCTAATATATTGGGAAGCTTGGGTTCGAGTCTTGCATGTTCTCCCGTTGTCATGGAATTTTTATAGTTCCCAGTCCAAAAACATCCTAAAGTGAATTGGAGTTGCCAGATTGTCTGTAGCTGTGTAAGTATGAGTGTGAGTGTGAGTGTGAGTATGAGTGTGAGTGTGAGTGTGCCCTGTGGTGGGTTGGCTCCCCATCCAGGGTTTTTTCCTGCCTTGCACCCGTGGCATGTACAATAGGCTCTGGACCCTGCAACCCTACATCGGAGAAGCAGCTAAGGAAAAGGAATAGATAGATAAAGTAAATTAACCTTATGACAAAGTATTAAATATAAATTAACCTCAAAATCTCAGGATTCCAGGCTATTAAGGTCTAGAAGTCAAGCGGAATGTGGTTGATTTCAAGCACAATAACAGCAGCGGTTTTTGTCATGTTTGGTGGTTCCTTCGTTCCGCCTTCACCCTGCAGGTAACCCCATCCTCAACGAGCTTCTGCCCAGCCACAGAGCACAGGTGCTAGAGATGCTGCCTCCACAGCTGCCCCTGAATGTGACGGCCGGCCTGGTTGATGATGAAGGCTACTGGCAGAGGTGCTGCGTCCAGCGATGGCCTGCGTGCGACGTCTCCGCGTACGGCCACAGTTGGAAGCGTTTGTACCTCGAGCGGCACCTGGAGAATGCCATCGAGCTCTTTGTGCCAGATGTCACTGATCTGAGGTTGGTGTTGGGCCTAGTCCCACTGAGCAAGGACTATGTGCGGAGGTTGAATATCTCCCAGCTTTTACCCCCTATTAAGGAACCAGACGAGGACGACGGCTCAGACTCAGGCAGTGACACGAGCTTCAATGGGCCCTCTTTGGACCACTTCGATTTTGGGGTCCTGCTGGACAAGCTCCCAATGTTGGAGGAGCTACACCTGGTCTACGGTGTCCATGGCTGTGGCATGAACTTCAACTGGAATTTGTTCGAGTTCACCTACCGTGACTGTCAGGCTTTGGCCATGGCTGTAAAATCATGCCGTGCTTTGAAGGTGAGGAGCTGCGTAAAACAGTGTTTCCGAACCCAATCCTCAGGGACCCACAGAAAGTCCATGTCTTTGCTCCCTCCCAACTCTTTACTGGGCTATTAGAGACATCTGGAAGGGAGCTAAAATGTGGACTGTCTGCAAGTCCCCTTGGACTGGATTGGGAAACACTGGTGTTCAAGTTATAACTACAAATAACTACATCAGTTAATGCCATCTATCTGCTGTGTTTTCATTATGTGCCACGTTGAGGGGGCCGGATCGTAGATGCGGGGTTCAGTAGTTTCCAGCCTTAGCTCCTAGCTCCAGAACAATCATTTGCAGCTCCAGACAGATTGGTTTCACTATTTCATTTCGGTTTATTTTCTGCTTGTGTGTCTGGTGGTGTAACGGGCTATTCAAGGCTGCAAGCCAGACCCCTAACAAACTAGCCAGCCAGCTTGCAGTGCAGCCTTCATATCTGATGAAAGACAAATTGCCTTGTACTGTTGAGAGTTGTGGAGGTAGAATTAGGTCTGTTGTACAATAGGCACACCATCCATGAGCTCAGATTAATGGAAAGTCTCTCTGCCCTTCAGATGTAATATATCCTCCTGTACACTAGGGATTCATCAATTTGAATCGGATACTATAAACTTTGCATTTGTATTGTATTCTCATTACTGGAATATAATCTTGCCCTTCAGCCAATGACAGTGACTGGACCAAAGAATCATCATTTATCAGGGTTGGCCTCTGAGCACCAAGCATGGGGATGACCCACTTTTGGCACAGAGCAGGCCCCGAGCCCGATAAACACGACTCAGCACTGGAGTGGCCAAGCCTGACACTCAAGCTGAAAACTGATTGCTAATGATGACCAGCTGGCTGTAATCGGGGTTAAGCGAACTGCAAGTATCGTGAGCCAGCTGGTCTGAAGCACAATGGCTGGCAGGAGGGCTTCCCGCCGTGTGATTGGTGTTTCTTGCACTGTGTGGGGTTTATAGGCTATGTGCAAACATTCACAGGCCAATTATAGTGTCACATCATTGTCCATTAACAACAGAATGAACAACAGAGGAATCCTTGTGCTCTATTGTCTGGGGGTGCAGTTTGGTATAAAGTAATTCATTGCAGAAGGAAGTCTGCCTCCAGGTGACATCACTTTTCTGTCAGGTTCATGGTTTGCTTTCAAATGTCATTCATTTTTAAACAGTACAAAGCATTCATTCATTCACTGTACAACCTACAGTACAATACTATTTGTCTGTCTGTCTAAAGGTGTTCAGACTCCACCAGAGCAAAGTGGACGATGAGAAGTGCCGCTTGCTCGTGAAATGCTTGCTGGACCACCCTTCCTTGCGGGAGCTCGACCTGTCCCACAACCTTATTGGAGACGGGGGGGCCCGGGCTGTGGGCAAACTACTGAACCGGAGCAAGCTGGAGAGGCTGAACTTATGCAACAATGCAGTCTGCGGTCCGGGTGGTCAGGCCATAGGCCATGCGCTGCTCGCCAATAGCGTGCTGACGCATCTCAATCTCAGGCTCAACCGGCTCAGGGATGAGGGAGGGCGGGCCATCACTCAAGCTCTCTTATCGAACAGGACTCTGGAGTTCTTACACCTGGGGAGCAACCAGCTGACTGAGGCCACAGCTACAGTCCTGTCACAGGTCTTTGTTCAAAACAGCATCTTGGAAACTGTCAATCTTTCCTGCAACAGGCTTGGTGTGGTAAGTACCAGGGTTAGGAGTACTTTAACGTGTGTGCATGTGTGTGTGTGTGTGCCTGTGTGTGCATGTGTGTGTGTGTGTGTGTCTGTGTGTGTGTGTGTGCGTGTGTGTGTGCTTGTTTGTGTGTGTGTGCTTGTGCATGTGCGTGTGTGTGATTCTGATGTAATGTGTCCTATAATGTGTATGCAAAATATTGGTGGAACTATGAAGCATTGAAACCTCAGGTGATGTGTTGCTCAGCCAGTTGAAACATTGTGCCAGTGATCAGAAGGTTGCTGGTTCAGATCCAGTGCCTGGCAGAGGGGTCGAGACCCTTAACCCCCAACAGACCCTGCTCTCTCAAAAAAGAAATCTACTCTGCTTTGGGTAAAAGTGTCTGCTAAATAAATAAAATGCAATGAAACAAATCTGCTAAAATGAAGCTGTAGCTATTTAATACATACAGTACAGGCCAAAAGTTTGGACACACCTTCTCATTCAATTGAATGAGAAGG
>JAODJW010000039.1:16080513-16108452 GCA_026777045.1 Hyperopisus bebe | reverse complement strand
TTTGGACACACCTTCTCATTCAATTGAATGAGAAGGTGTGTCCAAACTTTTGGCCTGTACTGTACATGTCAATGTAACTGCAGTGAAAACCGGGACCTGGGTGATGGCAAATGTATACATTTTATTGAAAACTGTGAGCAATCAGAAAATGTTTCATTTCTATTATTATAATGACCACAAAATAACATGTGGCTAACATGAAACAGGTTCTAAAAAACAACAATCTGACCTATAATGTCTATATATTACAGAATATAACTGTAATGAAAAATCTAAACTTTACTACGTGGGGTCACAGCAGAGAGTAGTCACTCAGACAACCCCCCCCCGAGGTTTATAACCTGGAAATGAATGCAGGGAGGCTAAAGAGGGTGGTGTTCATCACAATCAGTGCAAAGCATTGGATCTCGCAGGTAACACATGAAACTTGACACCTATGCTAATACAACATTTTGAGAGGGCTTCGTTTTTGGGAAATAGTTTCCCAGTATAGCTTTACACTCTTCAGTCTGTATTTAAGGATGGAAAATGTAATGACAAATGAGAACCTAAAATCTCCACATGAAACTGTTCAGATCAAGGCCGTTCGTTACTGTCCAGGTCTTGTTTGCAAATGAATCTGATTCAAAGACTCTAATTTTAAGCAAAAAGATATGAAGAAAAGAGCAGATGAAATGTTATCAAAAAGCGTATAACGCTTAGCATTGATGTGTTTAGTACCAACTGTGTGTAACTTTTACTGATTACAAATTATAATATTACATAATCCGTGTCACATATTGGCTATTAAATGACATTTCCACCAATCTCCTACCACTTATCCTGGTCAGGGTTGCCCAGAGCCTACGCTAGGGCTGCGGTACACTCTCCAAGGCACGCCGCTCCATCACACGGTACATGCAAGTGCAGGAAGTTTGAGGATGATGGGGGGGGGGGTGTGGATGGGGAGAGCATGCAAGCTCTATAGATGGGGGATGGGATTCAAACCCTCACGGGAGGTATGAGGTAGCAGTGCTGCCCAATGAGCCATATTACAATTTGGAACCCTTAACAATATACATGGGTTTTAGATCTCATGCTGTTTCTGGCTGTCTTATGTAACTGCTGTTTTATTATGTGATTTTTTTTGTTTGTTTTAGTTTAGGATTCTGAACATGCAGCTATAATGGGAGGCATTTATTCTCTCCAGGAGGATGGCACCTCTGCAAACAGCTATATGCAGTAATCTGCCTTGTGTAATGCATGAGCAGAGCTTAAGTCTTGTTGGGGAAAGAAAACCTGTTATTGTTTTCTCTGACCTTGTTTTTTTGCAGCATTATTTTATTTTGTCTGTACTATCTTCATTTTATTTGTCACTGAGCTTGAATAACTGTAGAGAGACAGGACTATTGTAAAAGGGATGCCCCACCTCATTGACATTCAGATAATTCTGTTCTGATTCTTACTGAACGTCCTCGTTTGGTCCCAAGATCCACTACATCAGAGATTCTCAAACTTTTTGACCAAAGGACTGCATCAGATTTTGTCCAACACAATTTTCAATAACAAAACAGCATTCCATGAGCTCTAATAAATTAACGATAACCCTCAATATATTTTAAAAATAGGAACTTTTTAAAGCTTGCTGATTGTTTCAACTCTTTGTCATGGGGGGACGGAGGGGGGTAATGAGGAGTTAAGCGTGTGTGAAATTCAATGGTTTTACATTGTATTTTTGTACTTCAAACCACGTTAAGTCTTTTGACGTTAACCATATTGATTCATAAGATGCATTATTGGCTGGGTCCAGATTAACTTGCGGTCTGGTCCAGATCTGCACCACAATTTCTTCTATGTATCCTGTGTCAGCTGGAGCATTAAGCTTTGAACATTTGAACATTGCTAAACTGAGGACCATTCCCTCTGATTTTCAAACCTGAAAATTGACTGTAACTCTCTGGTTAGGAGGGTGGAAAGTGAAGAAAGTTCCCACTGGAAAGTGTGAAACAGCAAGTTGCCATTAATCCCCCACATCAGGATACCAGAACATCTCATTCAGACAGACACAAAGAGCACATATTAACTGCATCCACATTTACTATTTTGCTATTTTGTGGATTTCCCCTGAGAGCTTATTGGCTGTGAACGCCAGTTAAGGGTAAATTATTAGCTAGTTTTTCAGAGATTTCAAAGATTTCTTCATTAATTTTTTTGACAACTAAATATAGACTCTCAGCGACTCTAAAGCCTTTGTGTAATTAATATGAGTTATTGTACAAATTCTTTATTGCCTTACAAGTATCTGTATCAAGTGTTTCACAGCTGCAAAGGATAGCATAAAAATAAAAGATAATTTATGTCTCTCATATAGCTGACTGCTGAGACTGTTTATAGATCTGTTTCGTTCAAAGCTGTAGGTTTATAGTCTTCAGTGACACTGATGTATGTTGTCTCTTGTGGGTTTGTTTTTAAGGAGGGAGGGAAAGCCCTGGAACAAGGCCTGTTGTGTAACAGCACCGTTTTGGCGTGTGACCTTCGCCTGACTGAGGTTAGCCTGGAGAGTGAGGGTCACCTCAAACAAATCCTGCAGGAAAACCAGGTGAGAGCCGGAATGAAGAGGATCTGAAGTCCGGCCTTGCCAGGGACCCCTGCTCAGGTCCCTTTATCTCAGAACCAATAGGTTTTGTACATCTTTCATTCTCACGGTAAAATGTAGGTGAATGAATACAGAGTACAAGTGTCCAAGATGGGATTGAACAAGATGAATATCACATTATATCTGCTACATTACCTATTACATACAGTATATCTTAATTACTGTCAGTTATTTGTATGCTAGCATGCAAAAACAAGTACATAACACAGTGAAACACATTCCAACTGAAAACGTGATGTTTTATTCAGCCTTTTTGTAATGTTGGTACACAGATTTGGTTCTTAATCTTTGTAACTGTATATATGCAACATAAAGGCAACATTGTGAGAGTGGTAATATACATAAAGATTAGGTTTTCCAGTCTTTTACATTTATAACTGTGGGATCATTACACACCAGACTAGTGGGTTACCTCATCTACAGAGTATAAAATATGTTCTGACTCCTGCAGTTTCAGGTAAAACATTGATCTTCTGTACACTTATACCAAAAATGTATTTGGAGAACTTGAGTTGAATATTGTGGCATTTTGTTGAATGTAATTATACTTTTACACACTGTTATGAATATGGCTAACCTATCACGGTTCACCTTCTCAGGTGAGGGTCCCCCAACTGTCTAACTGGATAATGTTTACAGAGTGGCAGGTGTGGTTCTGGAACATTCCACAGTCACATTCCCCTCTGAACAACATGTACAACATGGTTCCATAACATTCCACGGTCACAATCCCCCTCCGCGCAACATGGTTCCAGAATATTCCATGTTCATAGTTTCCTCAGGACAACATGTACAACATGATTCGAGAACATTCCATGGTCACAATCTGTTCCATACAACACGTATAATATGATTCCAGAACATTCCATGGTCACAATCCCCTCCGTACAACATTTGGTCATAGTGGTTAAAAGTTCCCAGTGTAACATGAACATTCTCACAATCCGTCTGCTCCTGCGACGAGTATGAAGAGTGCACATTCATGGGAACATGATAAGCAATGCTGAAACCGAACAGTGCTGTTCCGTGTATATATTCAGATTATAAAGCACCAGGTGTATACAGCTGAATTATGTTATGTACATGTACAGTATTGGAACAATTCTTGGAGACTTTTCAGATGTACATGGATACAAACTGCTTGAATAAACCAGATACCCACGCCTCATGAGTAAGGCAGCACTCCATTCTGCAGGTAAGACATTCACTAGCACATAAAAAGTCTGCTGCCCCGTCTGTTTCTGCATCCCCAGATTATTTACAGGGGGAAAATGCAGCTTTTCCTAACAATTCACACATCGTGGCATTATATAAAACACAAAGAAATTAGTTTTTGCAAACCTCTGACAGCAACATGAGTGTTAACAGTCATCATTTTCAGCCTCTTCACTCGTTAGATAAATGTGTGAAATATACTGTTATTTATTACTTTCTCAGTTCCGTTTAATTACAACGGCATTTGGACATAATTTTATTTTGATGTTTTGGATTAACTACTTCATTAGAGCCATTTTCTTAAACCTGGGACCCCAATTAAAAGCAAAACACTTTTATAAATGCTTCATCAAATAAATAAGAATTAAGGACCAGGAGGGCTGTAATATTACATCCTCTGGGGGGAGGAATATTTATTGCCCCACATAGGGGGAGGGGCCTTTTTATATATTTCTCATTGGATATCATTTAGTGGTTGCACAGTTTCCTAACTCTGAGTGGTAAATCAGCATACTCGTGTGTCTGATATGCCCAAGGCGTGTAGTTAATCGAAGACTCTGCATGATCGGTGCGTGACATTCTTTAGCTCACGGAAAGCACTAGACCTCCTGTAGTTTGATTGGTATGATGTTAGCAGCAGAGGAGCTTTGGGTCCTCTGAGTTTTGCATCATAAAAGTCAATGGAAAGGTCATTTATTCAGAAGGTATTAGAGTCTGTTACAGGACAGACTGAAGTATATACACTGTAAACGTAAAAGACCGTCGGGCATGAACATGATGGGTGAGGTGGTTTCTTGGCTGAACTCCTGAGACTCTTGCATAGTTATGCACCGTAAAAAAAAAAACGACCAGGTACTGAGTTCCTCAGTCCTCTCACTGACCGCTTTGATGTGTTTCAGATACATGTAGATGTGGGTTTTGATAGTTTGTACGATCACATCACAATTACAGGGTTACAGCGCTGGAAAATAGGGAGCAGAAAAAACAGTATTTACCTTCAGATATTCTTATAAGCAGTCTGAAAAGTGGACTTGAAAATATCTCAAAGTATAGAAACTCAAAGACAGGTCACACACAGCTAAATTCACTGGGAAATTCATAACGAACACACTCGTCGGGTTTGGGAAAACAGCCAGGAAAATAAATTATTAAAAATCCTTTGAAATCTATACATTCCTATACAATCTGGTTCATTCCTGAGGTTACCGGGGTATGTAAGGTGACAGAACTGAGTTATGGAAGTTTCTTTTTACTTTTCTAGTTGGAGTGAAATGTATGAATTGGTCATGAATTCAGCTACCAAAATTATTGGCTTTAAATGAACTAAATGAATTAAAACTGAATGTCCAGAGGTTTCTGGGGGTGAGTTTCTAGTAATCACGGCTTGGGGGGGTGTCGAATCAACACACTTGTGAATATGACAGTCGACAGGCTCGGGAGGCCTTGTGCTAGGTGGCAAAGTGGTGAAGCTTGTCTTTGACAATTCTATAAAAATATATGAAGCAGTGGCGTCAACTCATTAGACGACATCGGTGGTCACATAGGAGCCGCACGGGCATCAAATGGTACTGATGTGAAATGTACATTTTGGAAGTTTGCCTTGTTTTTTACTGATTCAGTCGATTGTATTTTTAGGCTGCATCAAACTTTCAGTTCCTCCATGACACCTAAGCTTTTATTTAACTACAGTACGGCTGACTTACAAGCTGGTCAAATGCGTTCGCAACTGAGCATTTGTTCGATGAGCCTCCAGGCACTTTAGTGACTGAAAAGAGGTAGCTGAAAGCAGACAAAAGGAGGAATGAAGCTCTGTAATGGGCCGAGCGCATGACACAGCCTGGTTTATCGCGTTGATATTGAATATCATGTCTGAGGACAGAAAGCAGTTTTAAAGAGAACAGCAAACGTTTGGATTCTTTCTCGGTTTGTAAACATCAGTCCTGTAGTGCTGTGGACCGAACCACTAATTAGCTTGACATTTGTCGTAGCAGTTGCTGTTGTTGTTAGTAATCCATTGCTAAAAACCTTTGTTATTGTCAGAGGGCTTTTTTAAAATATGTCAAAACCCATGCCAGAGCCTTCCTTTATGGAAGTGGCCGCGGTCATGGAGAAAGCAAACATTCCACATAACCAGGAATTCTGTTTGAACTTTGAACTTTATGTGCCCTTTGGCGTCCCTCGCTAAATAATTCACTGTACCAAGCAAAGTGCTATAAATAGATGGGCAGGAAGGATAAGAAACATGACTGCATGTCTTCATATTTTACATTCCCTACGTTCTGTTACTTCCGGAGTTAGTGTGACACTTTTTGATGTCTCCTGTTACCTTTTAGACTCTGTATGCCCGTAAAACAGAAAGTGGCATCACATGATCAAATTGAGGGGTGTGATTGGCTCCAGACAGATTCCTGAAAAACTGACAGACACCCAGGATGGTATTCAAAGACACAACAAAAGAAAAAAAAAGGAAATTCCACATTGTTTAAAACACTCGCAAAACCAGCTTTGCAATTGGTGAAAATAACTGGTTAGCAGAAGCAATCCACAAAAACAACTTCATAATATAGTCTCAAATGTGCTAAAAAATTAATTTCAAAAGTTCAAAATATGATTTTTTTTTAATAAATATCCAGAGGTCGATTATTTTTCAGATCATTGGTAGGTTGTAAGCGTGGACGGTCTGATCACTTCCTAAGCAATCTTTAGCGAAGGGCCACCAGCTGCAAGAGGCTACAACTTCCATAAGTAACAACACACTTTAAAAAAAAGATGGAAACCTAATAACGGCGTAGGAACCTTTAAGTCCTAAACTGTGATCTTGTGCAGAGGGGGAGCCGATGGCAAGATGTTACATCGTAGCAGGACGGATGATATGTAACCTGACTAGCTGTGCTAATTCATCTGTTACGATCATTACCGTCACCCAACAGACTTCTGACGCTTGTCTGCGACATTGCGTTAGCAGCGAGCCGCTGGTGGTACATTATCGCAGAAAGTGTGCAAGCTTGTGGACACGTGAGGATCCAAAGCATGGTCACATGACCGTGCGATGCTTACAGTGCTGAAAAAACAGCTGTGCGATTGCAGTCCTTTGTAGTGGAGACCTCTGCCCAATTTGACCTCTTACTTCATTCCCAGTTAATATGTTCATTGATGACCGTAAACATTGTATTCCCTCACTGAACCTTTATTAGAAAAGAGTCCAATTCAGTGACTGAATCCCTAAATTAATCTTTGTTCCAGTGCATTGTTTTTAAAGATTATTGCCTTTAATTCCACAAGTTCATGTTGGCGTTTAACCCTTTACCTTCCCAAGTAGGTTTAGTTTCTGTTTAATGGATTGTGAGATTAAACCTGATGCCTGTCCTTCGCTGTCAGTCTGGGTCCTGGTTAAACAGAGCGATCCTGGGAGGACACAGTCATGGATGAGCAATGATCGAGTGGGTTATGAGTGACCCCAAAGGCTGAATCATCTCACGGGCGTCTAAGATGACACTTATGGGAAAACATCTCAAGGATGGGAAGGCTCGACTCAAACAGAATGCCTTGTGCCCTAGGAGACATTGCCGGTTGATGTCCCCTTCCCCCTAATACTGCTCCTTCCTGAAATCCTGACCCTCACAAGGAGGTCTCCACGCAGGAGCCATTGCGGTGCAGCGACCGGTGGTTGTGGTTCAGGCAGCCCTCGTCACGGTGCACGATAAGCACGGGGAAGAAGAGCGCGTCCTGGTAAGCGGGTGGGCTCTCCTCGCCGGCAGCCCGGCCCGACAGGCAGCGGCTGCTCTCGGCGGGGCAGCCCTGCTCGTTGAGGCTGCCGCTCTGGCTGCGCCAGAAGCAGCTGCGGCGCGAGCCGTAGAGCCGGCTGAGCGAGAAGCGGCTGGCGCTGAACGGCAGGCGCGGGCTGCCGTGGCAGATGCTGAGCGCGCTTCGCGAGAAGATGGAGGAGCTGCTGATGGTGCGGTGGCAGCGCTCGCAGTTCTGCCGGTAGCCGCAGACGGTGTAGCCATTGCAGTTGGACAGCTGCGCCAAGTCCATGAGCATGGCCTCTGAGTAGCTAGGTACCAGCTGCTGGTTGGAGCGGATGTGCCACTCCAACTCGGTGCTGTCCACCGTATTGACACGGGGGATGTGGCGGCAGAAGGGTCGCTCGTCGGACGGCGTCACGGGCACGTAGTCGAAGCCAAACAACTTCTCCACGTGGTAGTGCACGTAGGCCGTGTGGTACTCCGTCAGCACCCGCAGCGGCCAGGAGAGCGTGAGGAAGGCGGCCGCCCAGAACACGCAGTGCGACACGTACCACGGCAGGTGGTCAGGGTCCGAGAATGCCAGCACGTACTCCTTGAAGTCAACGTTCTTGAGGTGCATGCCTTCCCGGGCCTCCATGTAGTCATCCAGGCCCTCGTTCTCCGTGAAGAACCGGGCCCGCTGCGTCAGGTATGAGTTCTCCGACTCGACGTTGGCGAAGCTGAAGCACTTGGTGAAGCGCAGCTTGGTGACGGGGAAGCCGTCCAGGCCCAGCAGCTGTTTGGAGATGTCCTTGACGCCGCAGTTGGCGTAATCAAACTCGGCCTCGGCCACGTGGGTGTTGACGCGCTCGTGGTACACCTGCGTGGTGGTGTAGGCGTCACCGTTGCGGTAGCGAGTGACCTGCCGCGTCCGTCGCACGTAGTGGTAGCTGATGGCCTTCCACCAAATGCAGGGCGTGGCCTGCCGCATGCGCTGGATGCGCTCGCACACGCTCGACACGTCCACCTTGTACTGCAGCTCGTTCCTGGTGTAGCAGTGCCAGCACTCCACCAGGTAGACCACGTAGAGCATCACCAGGAAGGCCAGCGGGATGTAGATGTAGCCGTTGGAGCAGGGGCTGTCGTGGTACATCATGGACTTGCCCTTGTAGGCGCTGTCAAAGGTGAGCCGGGTCACCTTTGTCACGTGACACCATGTCATGGCTCCCACGCAGCTGTACATGAGCATGGAGAGCAGCAGACATTTCCAGTGCGATTCCCGGCACAGTGCCTTGCTCAGGGACTGTTTCAGAGGCCGCTGCTGCTCAGCGAGGGGCGGGGGAAGGGGGAGAAGGGTCATAACAGACAGCAAACGAGAGTGTTAGTGGTCACTCGGAGATGCAAGAAGTCCAGGCAGCTCGTTTAGCTCGTCTCGACTGCACGGCAACTAAGCGAATCTTAAGCGTTCCTGGCGATGAAATTTGCGAAACACAAACGAGCAGAAATGACTGATGGCATCACGTGACTCGGCATCATTCAGAAGAAGGTGAGGTTGTAATGGGGAAGGTGCGATTCCCTCTTACTGCTGAAGGAACAGCTGCCTCAGGGAAGGGGACTGTCAGTCGCTAATTAATGTCTACCTCTTAATTGTATATTGTGTCTTTTATAAATGATGATGATTATATTTAGGCTGAACGCTTTCCATAAGTGAAGGCCCTCGATGTTATTTTTGTACTGCTCCTTCGCCTCCTGTCACCGTGCAGCTTAAGTAATAATTAGGAGAGTGTGGCGGGGCCGCCGCTTTGCACGCGACCGCCACTGTGAGGCGCCAAAAGTGGCAGCTCCTTCCTTCCTATTAAATATTAAGCATTAATTTGACTTTAAAAATGCCCCCTCATATCTTATACATGAACACTGATGGCCACGTGCTCCTCCTCACATGGTGCAGTGGGAAATGTGCTCATGTTGGGGAAGATGGTGGCGCAGGAGGTAGTGCTATTGTTTGGCAACTGGAAGGTTGCAGGTTCAAGCCTGGGTTCCTTCTATCCCCATCAAAGTGTCCTTGAGCAAAACACTGAACCCCAAATTGCTCCTGGTGTGCAGGTTGGTGCCTTGCATGGCAGCCTTTGCCACCAGTGTGTGGATGGGTGAATGTGAAGCATAAATTGTAAAGCGCTTGTGAGTACTCATAAGAGTAGAAAAGCACTATATAAATGCAGTCCATTTACCATGTCTGTCTCCCTGTGACACACAGACACCCAGGAGATGTTTTCAAGCAAAATACAGATGAAAAAGCACAAGACATACTGCTTTTTAAATAGCTATACAAATAGCATAAATAATCTTAATAATGCTATCAAAAATAATTATAACCAATTACTATTATAGTACTGATCACTATTATAGTACTGATCATCCTTTCGGTCTCTGTGAAATGATGCAGCCTTATTTATACTCAGTGCTCACAACGTGTATTCGTTTGTATCATGGCCTCCATGCATTTTATGCATTGATTCCATGCATCGTGAGGAATTAACGCTACGCATACGTGAGATGCAGTACCACCAAAAATCGGGGTGGCAGCATGGTCACCTTTTGTCACAAGGCTATATGAGTGGGACAGTGGTGGTCTAGTGGTTTGGGAAGCGCATTTTTGATTGAACCGTTGCTGGTTTGAAGCCCCGATCAGCAAGGCAACCCTCCTCCCTCACCAGCACTGTTTCCAGGGTGCTGAATTAGCTGCCCACTGCTATTTAGCAATCTCATGTGTTGGTTAAATGCAGAGGATGTGTTTCATTGTTGTGTATTGTGGCATGTCAGCAATTAATCACTTCACTATTATCATTTGTTATAGTTACTATAATGGCTGTTCTTACTGGTATTATTACTGTTGTTGTTGTTCATATACATTTCATTCATAACTCCTTACTTAAGGCTCCATGGCCTCGACCATTAGAATCGACTCCCAGTATAAAGCGAGAATTGAGCTGGATCTTTAATCTTGGTGTGGATCCACAGGTACTTTAATGACTGTGCGGTTCGGAGTGTGTTATACGGCAGTCAGCTGGGGGCCCAAGCCTGGGGGGGGGGGCACTGCTACGGCCCCATAAGCCATATTGCAGATACAAACTCTCAAACAAAAATCTCCACTGCAAAAATGTTGCAAAAAGTGACTAATAAGATGAAAAAATGTTGTGAATGGAGGATAAATTTGCACTGGCCCCCCCGACAACGTATGCAGAGAGGGACGTACTGGTAGGGCTTTTGACTCACTACTGGCCTGGTCTGTCCAAAGCTGCCTGCTGCTGGAACCATTGCCTTCATACACAGTGCTACTTCAGGAATGCACATGGTGCTAAGGCTATCTGATGAACCATAGAACCCCCCCACCCCAAAAAAAGGAAAACAGGAGGGCTGTCGCTCCACACTAAAGTAACTAGAGGCTAAGTTCCCTAATTCTGTCAAAGTTTTTTTGCTGATTCCATATACCTCGACTTTAGTGATAGTAATTTAATAGTTGTTATATATACTGAAAGTACCAAGGAATTCATTTTGTTTATTATGCTAACAAACTAAATATCTTATGCATTCAGTGGAAGTCAAAGTACAGACGCCTGGGCAGCCTTTAAACAGTGTCCGCTGTGTTTTGGCTTCACTACATAATAGCCTAATCAGCATGGGGTCTCAGATGTTCCAAAAGAGAAATGACTTAAATATTATCCGTCCATTTCCCAACCAGTCACGGGGGGGGGCGGGGGTTGCTGGAACCTATCGCAGGCAGTACAGAGGCTGAGGTACACCCTGGCAGGATGGCAGTCTTTCGCAGTGAGCAGTCACACTCAAAGGGTAATTCAGAGATACTGACCAGCTTGACTGCATGTTTTTGCAGTCCGAGAAGAAGCCGGATTGCACAGGGAAAACCTGCAGAAGATGGGGGGGAAAAGCGAATTCCACACACAAACAACGGGATTCGTACCCACAACCCGGGAGGTGTGAGACACCAGCTACCCTGCTGTTCCCACTTAAAGATATTATTTTTTAAATACAATGTTTAATATTTTGAAACTTTTAAAATAAAAATTATCAAAATGAAACAGTAAACAATGTGATATATAGATTAGGTCGTATTTTTATTGAAACACGCGAATGAAAAAATATAGAGGCTGCATAATTAATTGTCATTTTGTAATCATCATTATCATAAAAATGTAATAAAGTATGCGCTTAATGATAAATGTACCGTAGATTTCCCTTGAGTGTAAATTGTTACGGGCTATTGAAAGGCATGTTATATATATATGTGATATGCATGTTCAGAGCAGCGAAGCACGTGTCACAAGGCGACGTTATTAGCCTCTGGAAATGGACTCAACGATCTTATTTGATGATGGTGAACAAGCATTCGTATTGTAATGTTGCACCATGTGTGCAGTCTTTCACAAACGACCTATTTGGTGTTAACCTGAAAAAGATGTAATCAAGGAACGGGGTGGGGAAAGACGTGGGAGTCCAGCTTATGATTTTTACACCCTAATGTACAGTTTCCCGTGGCTGAAATGTTGAATAATACCACATCTCCATGCAGTTATCAGCCTGCCTCACCTCCAGAGGAGGGGACGTCGCTGCGCTATTTTAAGAGTCTTTGTGCTATTTTCTGACAACATGCTGGATTTCGTGGTCTGCCCATGACAAAATGCTATAATTTGGATTTCTTACCCATTTAGATACAGGGCCAGGTAAAATGTTTTGATAAAATTACGCAATTTAGTGCAGTTGCCAGATTATTGTAACTACGATGGATTCCTAACTTGGAACAAAATTTATTTTGAGTGCTTATATCCAGCATTTATCATACATGAATGTTATGATTTAGATGTTGAAATTCCAGACAGGCTTTTTTAAAAATGACAAGCTTTTGTCACCTGCCCGGACAGATGTACGGTGCCCTGTGTTTGACATGCAAATGCCTTTCAGGACATTTTTGTCTGTCTATGTCACCTGTCACATTTGAATATGTTGAATATGTGAAAGACTGTTCATGCCGCACCCCTCTAACGGTGAAATAAGTGACATGTGCGATAAACAACATTTTTATATCACGGGACGTTTTGCAAGTCGAAACCTATAGTTTCCACTTAAATAACAACTAATGAAATGCAGTAATAAAGATCCCGATTTTGCACTAAAGCACAATTTACATCTCTCATATTCATAACGACGAACCACGTTAAGCTCCAGTGATATTGTTCATATTAATGTCGTTATTAGGCTGTCCCTTACCCTTTTTAGAAGAACCAGCGCATTCAGAGTCATGCATTTCACTGGCTTTAGCCTCAGAAATTGTAAACCACATAACATCGTCTCACACGCACGTACTTCCTCGGCATCTCACAACCTTTGTTTACCTTGCCCATGCCCTATGATTAACAGACAGGGCCGTTTTGATCGCAACTACAGAGAACACGCACACCCAGCGCTTGATTGATCACTCATTAGATTTAACGATTAACGTTTAAGTGTGTGATTGTGGGCTTAGGGTAGCTTCCAGTTTCTGTTTCAACTTCAGGCTTTACACGTCGCCCGCCAGGAAATGGGACGTGGGGCTGTAGGTGCGGGGTCTGCTCTTACCTCCTCCCGGGGGCTGTCCGCATCCTCCTCGGGAACCGTGGTGGTGCTGCTTTCACTAGCTGTTGCAGCTGACGCTGGGGACATGGTGATGGCGCTGGAAACGATGTGGCATGGATCACCTCAAGAGGAACCAGGTCCGAATCGCAACATAACAAAAACACGCCGGTCATCATCCAAGCCAGCCCTCCCCTAAGCAAACCACAAGCGCTCAAACGTAGCCGATCGACGGCTCGCCAGGATCCGGCTGCTCTCCGGTGTCTCTGGGTCGATCTGAATTTGCTGCATGGCTACGTGTGACTTAAATGCAAACCCGAAAAATGCACTCGGTCCAAACATCCTGCACGACTTTACGGTGCGAGTCGCTGGAAAGAAAATGGTTGTCGAGATGGACCATCAGGGAGGGCGCTGGCGTCTCAGCAATCTTTACCCATCGACTATGAAAACGATCATAAAAACACCCTCAGTCACAGCCTGGACGGAAAAGTCATCAATGATTTATGATGTAATGACTTACGACGTGGGACAGTAGCGCCGTTTATACACCCTGCCCGTCGATGTAGAAAAGATACGATTTTAGATCCATTCACTTATCAGTGGCATGGCGCGGGTATTGTAATCCTCTGCAGGTAACAGCCTCCACAGGGCTTATGTGAGATGTTTCTCCGTCCTCCTCATCTCCGCTGGGAGGGGTGCATGACCTTGTCTGTGCGCCTTGCCTTCTCAACGCCGCCGGGAATATGAGTACAGCAACGCTCAGTGATGTCAGTACAGTAAAAAAGGCTTGTAAGAGAGAGTGAGAGCTGTAAACAAAACCTCACCAATACAACATGCTTTAAAAACGACTATACTAAATGTATAGTGGGTTATTTTGCGTAAAACGCATAATTAATTAATTGATTGATTTAACGTCAATTCACGGGTATGAGCAAAATTTTTGGTCAATGGCACATTTTATCTGTCCTAGTGGTTTTGCAAAATGCAACGATTAAATTCTCCAGTTTCAAACGACTGATTTGCATCGGCTATTTTTGTCGGGAAGGATGTGAACTTGATACCATGGTGGCAGGCAGACTGCAGTGGGATGGGCTCCAAAATGCTGGTTAAGATAGGAAGTTGGTGCAAACACACCTGAGCTCACAGTCGACGTAAAATTGCCAAAAGGAGAAATGCTTTCGTGTTTTTAAATGAAAGACATTTTCACACCGTAGGGTAGCAGAAGAACGAAGCAGGTGGCCAATCTGATCACAGGCACAGATGTGAAAAGTAAATTTGGTAAATAGCTAGCAGCGTCATTCGTGTGAGATGAAGCGACGACTGAAAATAAATTACTGATGTCTGGGCCGATATTTCACACAGGCTTAAATTCATTTAGCCAAATAAGGATTGTGCACGTAAGGGTGCATTTACTCAAGTGTTAAAGTCTTAAATGACTCATTGGACCATTTACCGAATTTAAATATGCTGATTGTTAAGAGTTAATTATGGACATAATCCAATGCTCCTGGAACGATTTATTTATAGATGATGAACACTCCTTGTTCAAAGCGGACGATTTAAGAGCTATAACGACACATAGCGGTTGGCTCTCACTGCCAGGCAGATAAATTCCTAAATATATTTTCAGTGACACCTTCTTCTGGAATCCAATAATCCCATAATAAAGTAATAACCAAATCGTTAATGTGACATTCTATCAAGCGAACAATTACATTACACTGCTTGAGGAATTCTATTATTAGATTTCTAGGAATTTCTATTATATGATTTATTAGATATTGGGAACACCGTCCACCAATAACCACCTAATTTCGTCGATTCGCCTAATATGAATAATAGCCAAAGTTCATCAGTAAAGCAGTATCTTATCCAGAGGCTACTGTCGTGCCACCTTTCTACATCTTAGCGTCGCCGATTTGCCATCGGCAGATATACATTAAGTCAGGTGGAAACTAACATGTATATTAGTGGGAAATAGGCGCCCCCGTGTGGATATTTATAATAATAATAATAATAATAATAATAATAATAATAATAATAATAATAATAATAATTCAACCCAATTGTTAATACAGCCCAATAAACTGACCAATGGAGACTGACAACAACGAATATTGATCGATAAAGTTTCGGCTGGTCGGAGGCATGAAGGGAAGTGTTTTATTGCAGTTATTGTCTGTCATGATTTTAATGCACTCTGCGGAACCATAACACAACATTAAAAGGTCTGGTAGCATCAGGGAAAGCAGAAAGAGCAGGATATTAACGATCGTCCCTTTTAAAGTGACACGTGGTACAGTTATTCCTCTTTTAATGTCGTACAATGTTAAATTTGTGTGTTCAGAGAAATAGTGTGAGCAGAGATACACTTTATTTCTTGATTTTTTTTACCATATATCAAATAATGTAACCTGTAAACATGACTATGAAGTCGTATTCTTTTTAAGCTAGCCAATTTAATTATCATCTCCTCTAACAATCATATTTTAAAAAATGTACCGGGTAGTTAGTGGCAATATGTGACAAATGAATTGTTTTTTTTCCTTACAAGTAACGCTGATATTGACCAGAATCCAAGTCATTCTCCTTGTCCGCCAAAGTCCTGATGAGCCAGCGGATGTTAATTCTATTCATTTTTTCCCTCCTGGGTCCTTTGTTTACCAGATCAGTAGATAAGTGCCTAGGTAAACCGCTTCAGTTTGCAGTTCTCAGCGAGGAGAAACACTTGATTTTTATATTTGACCACTAGATGGCCATAATACCTAAAATTAAAATCCGTAAAATGATTTCACATGAGTAGCTACGCAGATAAGCGTTATACCTACGTGGTATTCATGGTGTACGTTATTTACAGTAAGACGAGGTGGCCGAGTGGTTAAGGCGATGGACTGCTAATCCATTGTGCTCTGCACGCGTGGGTTCGAATCCCATCCTCGTCGGTTACTTTCTATTTAGGCGTGGCGTTTTACTCATTGGGTTAGGACGCTGTCGTATTGATCAGAGGATCGTTGCTTCAAATGGTGTGGTTGCCAAAGAGGCTTCACCTTTGGGACCCTTAACCCCAAATTGCTCCACGGGCGGGTAAACTTCTACTGCATGCGTACTGAAACCTTTCAGCGGAAAATACCGAAAATAAGTGTCAGATACTCGCAACCACCAATTTTTGGGGGCGGGGTCCCCTCGCAAGGTTGCCTTTCAGTTTCAAATTTTCAGTAACATACCCTGGCAATCATTTCACGATCTCCGCTTTGGGAACCCCTGGCCTGCCGTATGCTGCTTTGGATAAAAGTATCTACTAAACAAATATAATTATTACTGTTGCATTACAATAATAAAGAAAATGAACAGCAGCATCATCCATCCATCCATCAATCTCTTACCGCTTTTCCGGGTCGGGTCGCAGGGAGCATCAATAAACAAACAAAAAAGAAAATCCAAGAAAGAACAAAGAATGGGCACAGCACGTTGCTAATAACTGTTGCTAACATGTAGAATTTAGGCACGGTGCCTCTTTTTTGCAGGTTGGTGAAGGAACTTTTAGGACTGATATTGTCTGGAGAGACAGGTTATTAATCTGGCGGGCTGCTCTGTTTTACAGCCTTGCATCTGTCCTCAACCTGACCTGCCATTTGGGGATCCAGGGGCGGAAGAGATAGCAGCTAAGGCAAAGTGTATAAATGTAGGGGTAACCCGTAACATTGATAAGGCTATCGGTGAGGGGGATTTTGGAGGGGCATTCCTGGTAGTCTCTGTGTTCCAGTGCTTCATAATTCTGCAGCATCTGTTAGACGTGTGTCCACAGTACAAAAGCTAAATGAAGGCATTATGTAATACTGTCACGTAACACTTTTAGACGTCGCGAGGAAACGACCAGAACATGGTTTTAATATTGTAGCGCATGGCGTTAGGAGGTTGGATAAGCTTGACCTGCCCCCCTTTCCGTCATTCCATGCAGAAACCGCCCATCTAATAAGTGTCCAAGCCACGAGCTGACTTTGAGGTGTGAGGTTTTCAGCCTGTGACTAAGTCAAAGATAAAGGTGTGAATACTTTTTGTTTTTTTTTAATCACATTAGTAAAAGAGATTTTTTTCAACCTACGCAATCTGCTTGCCGCTATTTATTCCTTCTGCCTCTTTTTGATACTGCTACAGGAATCGGTTTTTAACTCAGGATCAAATTGTGTTTGAATTCGGTGCATAAGTGAAATCCAGGTCCTTTTAATTGAAATGATGGTTTGCAAATCTTGTCCAAGCTTAGTGTATCCTCCTTGACATGGATCATCTGGGCATCTCAGTTTAGACTTAAAAATGTCATGTGCGTATATTAAGTACGTCTATTACTTAACAGATTGTTGACAGTTACAACGCATTAAACATAGATGAACATTATTCTGCAGATAGGTCGCATGAAGGGTACACTTCCAAACGCTTTATCGACAACACTTTGAGGTTTTGTCCCAGTCTAGTGTTATCCTCTTATATTTATTAGTCTGCATGCGCAGCGGCCCCCTGAAGGTGCGCACAAGTCCGGAAGCGTCTTGTTTTTCCCCTGTGCAATGCGTTTAATGCGAGGAGATAACTACACTACGTGTTTTTTCGGAAAAAAAGCTAGATGGAGTACAGAGAGGCCGATTAAGAGACACTGACACACGGCACGCTTTGAATTTCCCAGCGTAAAGCGGTTGGTGGATTTTCAGGGGCTTCTTGGTGGAAAAGTAGTTGTTTGGCCCACAGCGTGGGACCTTCACGATGGAGAAAAAGACGCCAGCAATCCAGCACAGCTAGGGAGACTCCGGATATATGCTCGGCGTGTAATGTGACCGCACGCCACTCCCTTCGGGGATTCCCCGGCAGCGGCTTTCGTTAGAAGCGTCCGGTCGAGCTCAGACGCGCACAGCCGCGGACGGGGCCGGGATGTTAGGCAGGGGCTCCGTGCCCTCGGTCTGATTCCGAGGGGCTTGATCAGTGTGTAGCATATGCAGTCGTTGGGGGCTCCTTCTACGTGAAAGTAGGGAAAAGGGGAATTTTAAAAAAACAGGCACCAAGCTGGGTAACTTTATTTTAATGTAGCTTGTAAGTGCGGAGAGAGAGGCTTTGGGTGGCATGAAAGGTAGTGATCCAAGCACCTAGTTTCAGAAACGAAAAGCCGTATTCCAGGTGTGTATTTTACCAATCCTTTCTGTGGACGGCATTAAAGCAGGGTAGGCCGCCGCAGTTAACGTTAAAGGGCACGAAGCTGACCCGGACGCCGCCATGGCGAGTACCGACGACGAGGCGGTCAAGCTGGACCACCAGGAAGACGCCCGGATGGATTCGGGCATCGACCTGCTCCGATCCATCAATAAGGATGATCAGCCGCTGCGATCGAACCCGGAGCAGGACGCCGATATGAAGGACAAGCTGTACAGTGTACCGGAGGACCGTCTGGACTCTGCCTACAGCTCCTCGATGTCGGTGTCGGTGGAAAGTATCACCGGCATGATGCAGAGTTACAGCATTTCGGAGCAGCCGGACGGAGAGGGGCTGGAGAACGCGGAGGGCGCCGAAGAGGAGTTCAGCCCCCTCACTATCATCACCGACGACGGTGACACGTACGTGTCCTTCTCCAGTCATTAGCACATCACCAATTTGTGGTGAAATAAATAATGCGCGCATCTTTGCTTATTAGTCCCATTGGTTTAACAGCTTGTGCCAGGCATCTACGTATAATAAAATATAACATTGGGGGTGGTATAAAATGAATTTGTGTAGGACAGTATTCAGTGGCGAATTGTCCAGATTAACTGTTCCTATACGTGTTTACAAGAAAGTTAATCTGAGTCAATGGGAACTGTACGGTGAACCTTTAATGCTAAATGCAACTTCACCCCTATAATCGTCATTGGGTGGGCTATTTCTTGAAAAACTCCAACATGTCAAATTCTTGAGGGTTTAGAACCTGCATATTGTTCAAACACTGCAACTCGAGTGACTAGCATTTGTACAGTGCTCGTTGTAAACCAATACAATTTTCCTTGTGACCCGCTTATTCTGAAATATTTGCAGCGTTCCTTTTAGTGTTTTTGGTGTCATGTTACTTGATTCGTAAAACTGGGCTGTAGTCGCGTATTTTAATATCCACCGTAAATGGGTTTTATTTCCTACAGTGACTATAGGCTATTGTAGATGTTAAGAATTGTACTTGTTACTCTTAAATGTATACATAATCCGAACACAGATCAGCGAGGACGAACGCGCGCGGAGGGTAATCGCGTGCTCATTAGCGGGTGAGAAGCGCGTGAGAGGCGAAGCAGTGCACTGAAAACCGATCGGGCTGTTTTCGGTTTGCGTTTGCCGCTTGGCTTTCAGCTGCAGGAATTCGCATGCGACTTAGCAAGCAGTGCAAACTTTAAATCACTTTTGTCGAAACTCAAATTTACAGAATACCGTACTGTTGCCGCCGCCATCAGAGGCTGCTGTGAGTGGCATTACCCCCCCCCCCCGTGGTTTAGCTTAAGTCAGATTGCAGAAGTGCAAAAGTCAACCGTGGAAATTCCCCTTCACAGGTCAGGGCCAAGCTGGCCTACTCTCTTCCTCACCACTCTAGTGAACTACAAATAAATAAGCATATAACCAGCCAGTTTCACTATTTGCTCTATCATCTGCATGCGTTAATGACTTCTTAGACAGTAAAGTGATACCGTCTCTGCTCTTTCTTGTCGGTTCTGCCCCGACAGTGTGTCCTAAAAGAAGCAGCGTTTCTTCGCTGCCTTTTACTAGACGGTACATGCGCGCACGTTTCTTCCACATTTCTGCGTTACCGGTGCGCTTCCCTCAATATTCAGTTCCTGGCCATTTCCACGAATACATGTGATTGACTTATGAATCACAATTTCCAGATGAGACGACATTCTGCTTTCATATGTGTTTCGTTATTTGCAGAAATGTAGAGCATATACTTTGACTAAGAAAAGACTTGGTGCATTTGTTTGAAATGTATTTTCCTATATGCGTTTGAGCGAGTCATACTAAAGTAAAAATCATTTACCCTCTGCGTTATATTCATAGTATATAGTAGTGAAGTACTCCCTGTCTTTGAAAACCATTTTCCACTGTTGCTAAATCACTAACACAAGCATTTATACATGAAGTGCACGAGACCTATCTCTGTAGAAGACTGGAAACGGTACTGAAATGTAACGGTAAAATGCTCTTTTAACAAGGTTCTGTTCTTAACTGCCTTACCTGCTACTAAAAACACAGGAGTATCTGGTGGTCTTGTGCTAAAGCGTGAATTGATACGAAGTCTGCAGATCCAGACTTCGGTTTGTCGTCGGGGAGACTTGAAAACTGAATCTTTATCTTCTTGCCGTTTCTGATTCTCTGAAAGACGGGGGGAAATGGAGCACTTTCCAGATTCCTAAAGTCTTTAGAAAGGCTTTTTAGTGTAGATTTGTTTTATGATAAATTTTAGCTGATTTCAAACCTAGAGAGTTGTTCATCTTTGTGAATGAAAGGAAGTCGTAGTCTAGCAATAGTCTGTCTGTGTACTGGATCACTTTAGCATATAGCTTACAGTGGTTACCTTTACTACTTTTCCAATAAGTAAAATGGTTAACTAAAGTGATTCTAATTTTGCCAGACAACTATAAATCAAACTTGTCTGATTATACACTCAGAAAAGAGGGTACCAATTTGTACCTTTGCTCGTCACTGGTGCTGTACCATCAAGAGTACCCCCCAAGGTATTAACGGCACTAATGTACCCACGATGGTACAAAAATGTTTTAGTCCAATTCTGTACCTTAAAAAGTACATTTACCCTTGAGGGTACAGCCCAGTGATAGCAAAGATATAAATTGCTGGTACTTTTTTTCAGTAGTAGGAGCTTGATCTGGTTGGCCTATATAATAAATCTAAATCTAAACTTTACAATCTCTGTGTTTGTTTTCAGGCTTGACATAATGTGTAATATATTCTGTTCAGAATTCCGTCTGAGTGTCCTTTACTATTTCAGCATGAATATCTGCTGGGCTGCACTGGCCATCTGGCACGCCTGGCTTTTTGCTCCAGAAAAGTTACCGTGGAAACCCTTTGCCAATCGGCAGGATTTATGGTGGATGTGTGTCTGATGGACCTGTCTGGGCAAAAGTCTTAGTTTAATCCCACTCCAGCCCTGGTGCCATTTTTGCCAGACTGGTTCATTGAAGTACACATTGATCTGTCCTCCTGTCAGAAGGTCGCATTTGCTGTAAATGCTCCTTTGCTTGCCTGTCTTCACCTGAAAGATTTAATAATGTTGGCAGCAAGATGGACAAAAGTGTAAAAGCAAATGTCCAATGAGTAGTTTCTGATGGTTCCTGAGGTCGTGCACTTCCCTTTCTTGTGAAAGATATGGTTTCCATTGGAAATTCAACATCAAAGTCATAGTCCAAGTCTGACTGAACTTGCAGTGATTTTAAAGGCGTTGTCTTTTTAATGGAAAAGGCCATTGTATCACAACACAAGGGTCTCTAAAAAAAGTTTTCATATTTAGGCTACAGCACAGCTAAAATGGGGTACCTCTACTTTTGAGAGATGTCTGGGTATGTTTAGTTTCCAGTTTAACACAGGATTATCCAGTTGATGTGTCAGAGTTTTCTAAGGTCATTCAGATTTCATTTATGTGCCTCTTTTTAAATGTTTGTTTTGAGAATCAACATGGCCATATAGTCTGCCGTATTTCATAATTCATGACTTGAAAATCTGGGCGGTGTTGGGGGGAATGTTGAGTTTTGTTATGGTTTTGGGTGTAAGCTCATGCAGGCTGACTGATATGCAGCTTGCCGTTGGTAAATCTAGTAAGCGACCTGCTGCAGGACAAGCCTTCCCTGACTCCTCCCCTTTTTCATTTATGATGTTCTGCTTCTGGAGAATCAGCACGTCATTTTAAATCTTAGATTTTTTTTTTATTTAAGCTCCATGTGTATATAAAATCAGTATATTATGCACGTTCTGATAAAAATAAAATGCCATTAGTCAGTACTTTTTTAATAACAATTTTTTTGTAACTTTTTACACCTCTGCGTAATGACCTTTGCAGTAATTGCATTTTCACTTCCTCCTTTTCAAAAATGTGGAACGGCCCTTTAACTGAATGACCTTATTTCTGACTAGACCTGATGTGCTTGTGTAAATTCCTTGGTTGTGCAATATCTTAACTGCTTGGTATGGAGGCTTCCTCTGAATGTTACATTTATGTAATGCGTGTAGCAATGATGAAAAATCTACTCTTCGTGTACTGTAATATACAGTATTGGTCAAGTTTGAACACACCCCCAGTGGGTTAATTTGCACTTTTCTCTACATTTTTAGAATGATTATAAAGACGCTAATTCGATATATGTTATGGTTCTATGCATTGACCAAAAAAATATTAAAATGTTAGGGGGGTGGCTCTGTGGGTTGGGTCTCAGGAGGTTGCTGGTTCAAATCCCTGGGTCGGCAGCATGATCCCACCATTGGGCCCTTGAGCAAGGCCCTTAACCCCGATTGCTGCTGGGACTGGCTGACCCTACTGTCTCCTCTGTGCCAGTTTCATGAGGTGGCCTCCTGGGATGGTTTTCCAGCTGCCCCGCAGGTGGTCCCACATATATGCTCAGCACTGATTGGCTGTTTTTCCCCTGGTAAAATCCCTCCAAAACAATTTCTACTGTTTACGTCAGGTGGCCAGGTCACGTGATGCAGCGCCTCCCTCCTTTTGTAGGCGGCTTGGCGTGTTCAAACTTTTGCCCTGTACTGTAAATACTTGAACATGTAGTAATTTGCTGAACAGCTTGTTTAAGTAGTCATTCTTAGTCTGGCTTTTGTCATTACTTTTAAGCTGGGCTGAGAAACAATATTTACTGAAAAACTTTTTCTTGTCTGTTATTCCCCTGCAGAATCTTACATCTAGCAATAATCCATGAGCAATTAGACTTTGCTGAAAAATTGGTAGATCTTTTCCCTAAGGAGATACTGGATATTCAGAATGATTTATACCAGGTAAATTTCTTCTTGTTCTTTTTCTGTAATTTTTGTTTTGCTTGTTTGTGGTACAAAGATGAAAACAACTGCATGTTTGTAATCATTGTGTGATTATTTATGAGGGAAATTTGTGTTTCTGTTTTCCTGTGGGGATTTTCTTTTTCTGTGGGCATGGGAACAGGGATTTTCTGAATGGTATATTGGGGGAATAACCCCAGAAATCAGACTTCAGCATGGGATAGGGGTTTGTTCTCCCTTGTTTGGCAAATTTCAATGGAAAGGAAAGTTTTAGAATTTAAGCAACTGATGCAATGTGGGGGTGTTATTTCTGAAATCAGAATGACAGAACAGCTGAGGAAGGCTGACCTTGCTTCTCGATAATCCTGATGGGGTGGCAGGAAATGAGTAGAGGAGGCGGAACAGGGGCAGTAAGCATTTTAGATGATGAGTCATTTAAAGTATTTTTCTACAAAGCTAAAGTTTACAGCGGGCAATATAAACAAAGCTGTAAATCTATACAAATGCTGCTTATCAGCCACATACAGGATCTGGAGCTGTAGTACAGTAATGTGTGTCAGGATGTATCATGATTGTGACGTGGTTTAGGCCCCGGTCGCATTGAGTGGTACATTGTTCTGAGCTGGCATCGGAGGCCTGTGGCCTGAACTACGAAGCGGGGTTACTGGCTTATCAGGGTAACTTGTCGGATTTAAGGTACCACAGTTTAAACGGACTTCATATTCGTTCACTTACATTTTGCTCAACTACCTTAAATCCGACAAGTTACCCCAATAAGCCAGTAACCCTGCTTCATAGTACAGGCCACTGCTTTCGTCCATTTAATCTTGCCGGCTTGGTCTCGGCCTCAGACACCCCTCCACCTTGCTACCTACCTGGACCTACCAGCTGTGGTGCGGAGACTGATTCAGAAGGAGGCCAGCGTGGAGGTGCAGGACCAGGATGGTAACAGCCCTCTCCATGTGGCTTGTGAGCACGGCCGGAAGGACTGTGCCCAGGAGATGGCTGCAGAGATCCCTGGCCATCAGCTCAAGAGAGTGCTGAACATGCAAAACTGGAGAGGTGAGCCCTAACTTCTGCATGCTGTCAGGGCAGGAAAAAGGTCTGTGATGTTATTCCACAAGAAGCTAAGCTTTATTTGCCATTTGTGCAAGTACGAGAACAGGCACGTCTGAGCGTCCCATCTTGGTGTCTTATGGCGCACACACGAAGAGCTGAGAGTGATACTTGGGGTTAAAGCACAGAGTGAGCCATCCGCTCCTAGAAGCACCCTTCAGGGGTTTATGGGCCACGGCCAAGGGTTCCACTGAGATATGGCGACTCTGCTGAGCACCGAATTGAAACAGCCGAACTTCTGAATACAATTAAAGTCAAGGACGTATCTTTGATTAGAGTGAAAATAATGAGTTAAGTAATACCTGGATTGTTGTTTTCCTTTCCTGTGATTTTATTTCCGGCATCTTCTGCCGTTCTGGGCCTCAGAGCCCATCTGCATCACACAGGACTCCTGCTGACATTAAAAGCTGCATTTGACTGTCAATCCTTGGGTTAACTGGATTGCCTGCCGCCTTTTTTCAGAGAGGAAAGTCCCTGAGTTCTTAAGTTCCAGATTTTTGAGGGAGTATGTCTTTGTTGTACAGGAACATTTTTAGTAAATGGCTCATGCAGTTCATCTCTCTCGTTTTAGGTCTGACGTGTCTTCATTTGGTGGCGCTGCATCGAAACCCTCGTCTGATGAAATTTCTAATAGGTGTTGGTGCAGACCTAAATGTCCAGGTGAGTCGCTGAGAGGTCTCACCTGTCCAAGCTTTTTCTGGTAAAAACCCTCCGGTCTCACATGCAAAAGTGTGTGTGTGCGTGCGCGCGCGTGTGTGTGTTTTTTTTTTTTTTTCTGCTCACATGACTGAAAGATCAGACATACTGAGATTCAGTTGCATACTGAAACTGAGCAAGCAGTCCACCTCCTTTCAGTTTTGACTGTCTACTTTGGTGCTCTTCCGGGCTTTTTCTCGTTAACATTTTATGCATGAAGATTAAATGATTATACTTTCGTCACCAGTCATCGCGAGCGTCAGGTGGGGGGTCTCGGCGGAGTTGCAGTTGTTGGAGCTATGTTGAGATTTGACGCAGATTCCCGAAATGTTGATATCATCCAGTTTACACAAGCACCCCCACTGTCCCAGCTTTATTCTTATATGAGGGGGGCGTCCCAGGTTTAGTACAGTGAAAACCCCTGGTATATGCAGGGTCCTACCTGGTGTCCTGCCGGTCATTGACATGTTCCCTGACATCATGCAGGAAGGGACGAGCGGGAAGACGCCACTGCACTTGGCTGTGGAGCTGCATGACATGGCACTGGTGACCTTGCTACTGAGTAAAGGTGCCAATGTGGATGCGGCCATGTTCAACGGCTGCACCCCACTGCACCTGGCCGTTGGGAGGCAAGACGCCTCCATAGCGACCCTCCTCTGCCAGTCTGGGGCTGACAGGATGCTGAAGAACATGGAGGACGAGACCGCGCTGGACCTTGCCGACGGCAACGACGACGTGAGTCAACTGGGCTGTCTTTATGCCCTGGGAATCCAGCAGGATGTGCATTTACTTTTGATTGGTGGTCAGCTGAGGCAGTGTGGCCTTCAGTGGTTTGGGTGCCTCTTGTGCTGAGAAGGTTGCTGGCTCAAATCCCATGCCCGCCAAAGTAATTTCATCATTGGGTCATTGAGTAAGGCCCTTAATCCCCAATAGTTCCAGGAACTGTTTAATCCTCCTTTCAATTGTATGTCGTTTTGGTTAATAGCATTTGCTAAATAAATGTTGTTTTGGTCAAGGTTCTCCTGTTTAAGAGCTTAATATAATAGTCTGACTCTGGCCGAGATGTTCCCCCATGATAGTGAAACAGAGAAAACAAACACCTGGCTTTATTACCAGCGTGGATTGTAATCCAAATCAGGAAGGAAGTCAGTGAAGATTTAAATGTTATGCTGTTGTTACCTGATAACCCACTACAGTGTTTTCCCCTGTCAATGAGAATTTCCCCTCTTTTCCAGATCTTGGCACTCTTTCCCTTCGATGACATCCAGATTTCTGGCCGATCCGTCGTCGGGATGAAATTCTGAGTGCGTGCGATTGGTGAGGGGATCGTTTTAAAGGGTCATTTCGTCCACAGGCATCTTTGTCTGGAATTATAGCTGTTTCTCTGGTCTCCTGCAGTGTAACAATGGACCCGGTTAGGAAACAATGCAAAGTTTGATATATGTTCTGTACTAACTTACTAAACCTTCTTAAACATCGGTTTTATGAAAGATGTTTGTATATTGTTACAAGAGCTGTACATAAAGCTGATGTTAACAACCTTTATTTTTCAAAGGGCTTCGCTAATGATGAGTAAAGATTTCTGTCCAAAATTAATGTCTGATTTCTTGTGTGAAATGGGGTCTCTGACCTGTTGCTACAGGCAAAATGAATGCAAAGGTAACTTCCAGTATGTACCAGTCTGGGTTTATTTGATTTTAAGATAAAAAAAAAATTTCCCAAAAGTAATTGACACTAAAATCATGACCTGACAATATCCAAATTGTTCCCCTGAATTGAAATTTAAAGTAAAAATCAGGTGATGCAAGTTGATTTAAGAACTAAATGCAAAGCAGATTTGTCATTTCATTTTTTTCTGTTGTAGTTTCGCTGGCTGCCTTGCATTTTCCCCCATATCCTAATTTTGTTTAAATTTGTAGCCCAGATTGAAAGTTGTTTACTTTATACATGAAATATTCTTGTGTTTTTTTGTACATTAAACTTTGCCATCCTTTCTTAAAGCCTTTCATTTATGCTGTGCGTACCTGAACAACCTATCTTGTGTGAGGGTTTCACAGCTTAGATGACACATCAAGTCAAGATCTGAGCAATAAGTTGGGTTTAACCTGTGTGAAGCACCATCAGTAACTCAGACCATCTGTTCAGTTCAGCTTGGTGTCAAATTGCAAACCTTGCCATAATGCAGATTTATTACTAGAGGTTATTCAGTTGGAAATGCATATTTACAAGTTCTGAATTCAGTAGATTAACTGTAATTTATCTCTGGCATAATTAAGTTACTCTGTAGTATAAATAGGCTTTGGCACTGAGTTACTGTCAGGCTTCTCTGGGTGTCTGGTTAATTATATTCTAAAGTGAACATAAGCTATGGAGGGAAAAGGGTTACTGGAAATCACTTTCACTTCAGGCCATCTGCACATCATGTCAGGCAAACCATACTATCATACTTGTACGACCACCCTGGTCAGTTGACATTTATGGGTCAAAGACAAAGTAAAATTGGGCAATTGTGTTTGGGAGAGAATTGTGTGTGAATTAGGACTGCTCAATTATGACAAAAACATTATATGATTATTTTTGGTCAATACTGAGATCACGAATACTCCAACTTTTGGAAGTATCATGCATTGATTGAACTTAATAAAATTTTTAGCAGTGGATTTCTTTGAACTCTAAATGTAATTCAGGCCAGAAACACACAAGCCCCTGAAAAGGGGTATATAACAAGACAAAACAGGAGAAACAAAACGCAACACAACCGTTTTATGTTGATTTTTGTGTTGATAATCGTTGGAAGTCGAAATTAGATGAAAATAAAGTTTGATTAATTGCCCAGCCCTAGAGTGAATGTGCCCTGCGATGTGCTGGAACGCCGGTCAGCGCGAGTGTGCCCTGCGATGTGCTGGAACGCCGGTCAGCGCGAGT
>JAODJW010000039.1:16068271-16080413 GCA_026777045.1 Hyperopisus bebe | reverse complement strand
TAAAATTTTTAGCAGTGGATTTCTTTGAACTCTAAATGTAATTCAGGCCAGAAACACACAAGCCCCTGAAAAGGGGTGCTTCGGAATATATAACAAGACAAAACAGGAGAAACAAAACGCAACACAACCGTTTTATCTTGATTTTTGTGTTGATAATCGTTGGAAGTCGAAATTAGATATAATATAGTTTGATTAATTGCCCAGCCCTAGAGTGAATGTGCCCTGCAATGTGCTGGAACGCCGGTCAGCGCGACTGTGCCCTGTGCTCACTGAGAAGCAAATAGAAGATGGAGAACATCATATAATCTCATTGTCACATGCTATGTCACACTGTCACATATGGGTTAAATGCAGAGAACACATTGTGTTGTTGTGCACTGTGTGCTGTGGTGTGTCAACAATGACAATTAATCACTAAATTGTAAATTATCCCATAGAGGTGCATGAATTAGTTTATTTCATTCTGAATCAGGAAACGGTGTTTAAAAAGAATGCATTTACTGCTTACTGGAATTTCCAACAAGGAAATGTAGCCGAAACCAGGAGGTCTTGGCTGTTTTCAAAACAACCTGTTTCTGGATTAGGCTGGTCGGCTTAGACATTAATGGTACAAAACAGTTTTGCTAGGAAAAGAAGAACAATACATCTATTTGTGAGAAATTACAGGATGCATAAAAGCGTGACAAACTATATTTTACAGGAATTTCCATTTCCCAGGTCTTGCCAGTTTTATGGAATCATTTATCCTATGCAGGAAGCTCAAGTCGGAGGACACATAAACAGTATTAGGGCAATTTGAAGATATGAGCTCACGCTCACATCTTTGGGCTGTGGGAGGAAATGGAGGAGTGCAAGAACACACACACACACACACACACAGACGGACGGCCGGCTGCTTGAGGAATTGAGCTCACAACCCTAGAAAGTCCCCATGCAGTCGACACCCTACCGCTAATGAGAACAATGGATTGAAATTCCTGTTGCTCATTGCATCATCCCGTGTTATATTGTCTATCAAAATATCGCATTGTAATTTTGGTCCAAATTAATCTTCAGCTCCATTGGTGCCAAAAATAGTTGCCAAATGACAGTAACTGTCTCACATGTGCTCTTCATTGTTTATTGCTAAACACAATGTGTAATTATGATAGGCATGGTGGCAAAGTGAATTGTGGATTTGAGACAGTGACAAAGTTACAGGTCCAGAATAATATTGTGTGTGTATGTGTATATATATATATATATATATATATATATATAGAGAGAGAGAGAGAGAGAGAGACACACACACACACAAACACATTGCCCTCCACAATTATTGGCATTGTAAAAAGGGTTAGAGAAAGTCCTCCTTTGGTGAAGCAGTTTCATGTAACACTGAAAAATTGAGAAAAATCCATCCTTTCGTTAACATAAATTTATTCGAAGAAAAAAAATGCTTCATCAAGAAATAATTATCTTTAACAAAAACACGTGACACGATTATTGGCAGCCCTGGAGATTATAGTGAACACAATGTAACTGAAGCATGTTTCCCCTGTAAATTGTACATCTTTGAGTTGAGTGGAGTGAATAGGAACCTTCAAGCTGTAATCCATGACTTCCTGGTTGACAGGGACACGAACGTGAGGTGACACAGAGCCCAAATTCCCTTAGTCATCCATCAACATGGGAAAGATAAGAGAACATACAGACCAAATGAGGGAGAAGAGTGTTGACCTTCACAAGTCAGGGAATGGGTATTAAAAAATAGCTACTCACCTAAAATGCCAAGTTCTACTGTTAGGGCAATAATTAAAAAGTGGACAACAAATGGAACTGTTACAAACCTGCCTGAAAGAGGACCCAAGTTTATTCCTCCCCCACGTACAGTGAGGAGGATCATAAGAGAGGCAAAAAAATCCCCAAGGATGACTGCTGGTGAGTTACAGGACCATGTCAAATCTTGAGGTTACCAAGTCTCTGAAAAACTATCATGTCTTCATGCTAACAGATTATTTGGAAGGTATGCCAGAAAGCTTTTGTCGGTTAACTACAAACATAAAGCACCTGCGAAACAGTACTACAACTTTGACTGGAACCAAATTCAATGGTCTGGTGAAACAAAAATTTTCCTTGTTGGAAATTCCAGTAAGCAGTAAATACTAGGTGGGTTTCACGTAAAAAGAAGGCTGGCTATAATGAAATTAA
Source organism: Hyperopisus bebe (assembly GCA_026777045.1). Lineage (NCBI taxonomy): Eukaryota > Metazoa > Chordata > Actinopteri > Osteoglossiformes > Mormyridae > Hyperopisus > Hyperopisus bebe. The sequence continues at coordinate 16,078,223 of JAODJW010000039.1, read as the reverse complement.
CCTTATTCCAAATGCAAAATATGGTGGAGATTCTGTGATGTTGTGGGGCTGTTTTTCCTCCAAAGGCCCTGGAAACCTCGTTAGGGTACATGGTACCAGGACATTTTAAATCAAAATTTGGCTGCCTCTGACAGGAAACAAAAACTGGGCCTTCATTGGACCTTCCAGCAGGATGGTGATCCTAAATCAACACAAAAACGGTTAGCTGACCGCAGAAACCAGCTTCTGCCATGGCCATATCAGTCCCCTAACCTGAACCCCACAGAAGCCCTGTGGGCTGAGCTGAAGAGGAGAGTGCACAAAAGATGGCTTAGGACCCTGGATGATCTGGAGAGATTCTGTAAAGAGGAATGGACTCGGATGCCCTGCTTGTTATTCTCCAAACTTATAAAATGTTATAGGAGAAAACTCAGTGCTGTTGTTCTGGAAAAGGGAGATTGTACAAAGTATTAAAAGCAGGGGTGCCAATAATCATGGCACATGTGTTTTTGTTAAAGATAATTATTTCTTGAAGGAATTTTTTCTATCAGCAAATTTATTTTAAGGAAAGGCTGGATTTTTTTTCCTTTTTTCAGTGTGATATAAAACTACTTCACCAAAAGGTGGATTTTTTTACTAACCCTTTGTATGAATATTTAGCTGGGGTGCCAATAATTGTGGAGGATGCTGTATATATGTGTGTGTCTGTGTGCGTGTTTACAAAGTTATGGCAAGTATTCAACTAAGACTGTCAAAGCTGTGTGTGTACACTGCTTGTACGTCTTTCCATGAAACGTGGTTCTCGTCACCATCATCCTCCATCATCTCTCTCTCTCTCTCTCTCTCTCTCTCTCTTTCTCTCTCTCACACACACACACACACACAGATCCTTTGACTGTTGGATAATATCACAGCACTCAAAGGTAACAACATCCACGCAAGGAGACTGTATCACAAACAGATAACTAAAAGCACATCTAAATACCTCTTCGTAAAATGAAGCAGCTAGACAGTATTTCCGTGTTGAATCGCAATGCAAGTATAATTGAGCTGTAAACAAAATTATAAGCTACAGAATTATATTTATACATGCTGTGGTCTGTAGGTTTAAACTCAATGCAATAGAAAACCTCTGAAATAAACTGTGCATCTGAAAATATCTAACTGTCCTGTGGCAGTATCAATTAAATAACTCGATGTGGTCACACCGAGTAGATTATTCATCCTTTATTTTTGGATTAGAACAAAAATGCTTTTGTCACTGGGGGGAAATCAGAAAAGATTCTAGATAGGCCTAAATACAGAGAGAGCTTTTCAGCACGATAACCTAAGTTAAGGTACTGAGTACGAGACGAATTTGCAATATTATACACAACATGTTTTCCTACAGACAAGGCAGCGCTGCGCATGGCGCCACTTCCCATTGTAATACCCCTGCCACCCTAGTGACTGTTTCACTTCAGAAATCCACTCTTCTTTAGTTGTGAAGCCATGTGCCCCTTGACGAGAATAGGTCAAATGTGCTGAAACCGGCCTCTCACACCTCCCTACTGAATTTCTTTCATGATCTGTGGTTTATAATAGCCTCAGCTTCCAAGAACTGATCCAGTTTATTTGTAAAGGCTGGAAATGCTGGTAACATTACATGTGACTGACATCATCTATTTTTCTAAATGCCTACTTTAAGCATAACCTCAGAACGCTGTATTTATTCTTGCTTGCTATCAAAGTGTGAAAAATATTCGGTTAGCTGCCTTGTTGTTACCAGTTCCAAAGGAAAATACCCCAAAGTTGGCAAAGAAATTACAGCCCTTCGCTATCAGACTGACTGAGGCTGGTGCATGCAAAGATTCAAGCTCTACAGCGCAAATGTCTAATGAGGTTCATGGTGTTGAATGTTTTAGCAGATGGTTCTCAGTCAGCAACTGCTTTTGCACATGTCGTAAATCTTTCATGGATATCTGGTAAAACTGCTAGATCAGTGACAACATAGTGCTGATGCTGTGCTAAAAACTTCATGGAACCAGTATAAGTGATCAACCCACATATTGTACGTCACCTGCAAAATCGGTATTTGTGATCAGTCAAATTAAAGGGTGCCGATTGAGTAATCAGGACTGATAATCAGCTGCTGATCCATCGGACTATCTCTAGTAGTTTCTAGATTTAAATCTAATAGAATAGAACACCTCTGAAATGAACTGTGCATCTGAAAATACGTAACTCACTTTGGCGGTATCAATTAAATAATTAGTCACGGAGGTCGCACTGAGTGGAATTTTAGTTATTTGTGGGTTAGAATAAATATGTTTGTCACTGGGAAAGGTTTCTGTGTAGGCCAAAATACAGATATACTGCTTCAGCACACAAGTTAGGGTTGTCACCTTTGATTTGTGAAAAATTGGGACACTGACTTTTTCTTTGGGGGGGTGCGATTAAACCATTTTTGCAAAAATACCATGTTGTTAGAGACAGGAATCTGTATTGCCTCTCTTGCTTATATTTGTCTTGATGCAGACGCAGTTGCACTCACTCTGGACTCCTTTGTCCATTTTTTGCTTTAATGAGTAAATATATATTGTCTAATTATAATTTATTATAAAACCTTACCCTAATATCTCTGTAGGTTTACTCCATTTAACAATGAAAATTAACTTTATTGACATTGCATTCTTAATATATAGGCTTTAATATGGAGTTGGCCACTGTTTGCAGCTGTAACAGCTTCAACTCTTCTGGGAAGGCTGTCCATGAGGTTTAGCAGTGTGTTTCTGGGAATTTTTAACAATTCTTCCTGGAGAGCATTTATGAGGTCAGGCACTGATGTTGGATGAGAAGGCCAGGCTCGCAGTCTCTGCTCTAATTCATCCCAAAGGTGTTATATCAGGTTGAAGTCCAGGCTCTGTGCAAGTTCCTCCACTTCAGACTCGCTCATCCATGTCCTTATGGACCTTGCTTTGTGGACTGTTGCGGAGTCATGTTGGAACAGGAAGGGGCCGTCCCCAAACTGTTCCCACAAAGTTGGAGCATGAAATTGTCCAAAATGGCTTTGATTGCTGCAGCATTAAGAATTCCTTTCACTGGAACTAAGGGGCCAAACCCAATCCCTGAAAAATATCCCCACACCATAATCCCCCTTCTACCAAACTTTACACTTGGCATAATGCAGTAAAGCAAGTATCGTTCTTCTGGCAACCGCCAAACCCAGACTCATCCTTTGGATTGCCAGACAGAGAAGCGTGATTCGTCACTCCAGAGAACCCCACTTTACACCACTGCATCCGACGCTTTGCAGTGCACTTGGTGATGTAAGGCTTGGATGCAGCTGCTCGGCCATGGAAACCTATTCCATGAAGTTCTCTATGCACTGTTCTTGAGGTAATCTGAAGGCCACACGAAGTTTGGAGGTCTGTAGCTATTGACTCTGCAGACAGTTGGCGACTCCTGCACACTGTGTGCCTCAGCATGCGTTGTCCCCGCTCTGTGATTTCATGTGGCCTACCACTTTGTGGCTGAGTTGCTGTTGTTCTCAATTTGTTTCCACTTTGCTATTATACCACTAACACTTGACTGCGGAATACTTAGTAGCGAGGAAATTTCACGAATGGACTTATTGCACAGGTGGCATCCTATCACAGTATCACACTTGAATTCACTGAGCTCCTGAGAGTGACCTATTCTTTCACAAATGTTTGTAGAAGGAGTCTGCATGCCTAGCTGCTTGATTTTATACACCCTTGGCTTTGGAAGGCATTGGAACACCTGAATTCAATGATTTGGAGGGGTGTTATTGCATGAATTTTCTAGCGCTGCTTTTCCTTCATATTTTACTGAACTTTTGGGTGGACACACATCAGGAGTGGCGGAGAATGCATAGGGGGAGTATTCCACAAAGCGGTCTATTTTCATTAGACAGATAACTTAAGCCAAATAAAAGGTCGTTTACCTCCCCTCCTATTGGACGATTTTCACGTTTGGCTTAAGTTATCCAGCTAACTGGGAAATTCTGCTTTGTGCAATATTCCCCAACTCTCTTTGGTTGTGCCTTATCCATTCAGAAAAGTTTCCTCTGAGTTGTACGTTGAAAATCGCTTTTCTTTGACGTGGATAGTGCTCGGCAGACAGACAGCCCGCGCAGTTGCTAGGTAATAAGGTAAAGCTTCGTATTTCTGCTACCAATCAAGTAGAAGTATAAACAAGGGTAGCCTAATCGTCGCTGTTTAAACCATTTACGGACACAGGATTGGATATTTAAAGATGACCAGGAAGAAAAATGAAAATAAAGTGAGGTTTTATTTGGAACCATGAAATTTTAAATTAGATTTACATATTCACAAAAAAAGTTCAAGACAGTTTGAGTCCCGGGAAAGAATATTAATTTTCCGGGACAGTTGCTCAAAAAAAAGAATAATCCCTGCATGGAAACCCGGGACAGGTGGCAAACCTACCACAAGCTGTAGAGGCGATCAGTGACACCAGTATAACACATTACACGTTCCGACAGTGAAGGCATAGCTGTGCATTTACACCAGTTCCCATACCCCTGTCGCCCTGGTGATTGCCTTACTTCAATGACATAATATGCAAACCGTTAAGTCTTACATCACAAACGAGTTTTATATATAGTACAGGGATGGATTTTTCCTACAATGATGGCAGGGATGTGATAATGAACACCTACCCACTTCTGGTATATTTCACATTATCGATGTACATTCGAATTGTTGGAAACAATTGCCGGAGTGTTTAAAGTTGATAAGACGAAGTATTCGCGGTGCGCAAATTCCTCCCGGCCTGACGGTGGCGCTGCGATGCCCGACGTCTCTTTTTTCCCGGCGTCTCTGGTGCCCTGGCGGCCGCTCCTTCTCCAAGTCTACGCGGAAGGAGGTGGCTCTTGGCCGGGAGGTTGGAAACACACATATAGGCAATTGATAACTTGTAGTGGGGGCTGGGAAACCTGTCCGTGAAGACGCCGCTACTGGACGTTAACGCATGCTATTAGTGTGTAAAAAGCGCGTCAGCGCCGCCTCCGTGTCCGTGTTTGCGCGTAGCCGGCGGTGGGGACGCGCTCCCGGGCTGTGAAGCGGCCAGGTACTCTGGGTTCCGCAGGCGGAGTTGGCAGCAGTACCAGTGGAGAGAAATGCCGCCTTTTCGGCAGAGGTAGGAGCCCACGGGGCAACGGGCCGTCAGTATGGGTGGTTGACAAGTGGGGTACCTGTCTGAGGGGATATCAGAAGTACTTTATTCACAATGCTCAAAAAAGTACAAATAATTTCATTTGGTGCAGGTGGTGGCATGAAGTACACAGTTAAACATACAATCAAGACAAAAGGTACAAAAACAGTTAAAGAAATAATAAAATAGATTGAAGAAGTTAAATGTGCTATTAATTAATAAACATATAGACGTATAAATAATGATGAGATAACCAGATGTAGGGTATAAACAGCTCTGGGGTTACAAATACGTTGCAAAGAAGCTTATAGAGTTAATAGAAAGATAAAGTGAGTGACTAAGTATGGAAAAGTCCTATAGGATATAAGCCAGTATTCATGCATTTAATTTATTTGGTGACACGCGGCAGCGTGAAGGCAGATGCGGTTCGGGTTGTGTAACTCTGAAGAAGCTCGTTGTCTCATCGGTGGGTTAAGCTCCTCTCCAGAAAGTGGACCTGTTCGTTGTAAATAGGGGCAATTTCATACCGGTTTTAGTCTGGCTTTTGTCCGGCTGTATTTTACCAGCATCTTAAGTCATGGCCATGAACCTGTTAAACACGCTGATCCAGACTTGCTCTTTATTAGAATGTGCTTTTCACGATGTTATTTTCTGTTAAAGATAGTCTTGTTATTGAATGTGATCAAATATCAACGAGCTTTTGGATTACCAAAAAGCCTTTTTAATTAACCTGTAAAAGATCCTTGTCTACTCTATTCATTTAGCGTGTTTTTTGCATTACATCTTATGCTATAATTGCATATACTAAGAGCTTTACATGTGAAACCTATTGAATTTAAGCGAATTCCTTTTCAAATTATTTGAAACAATCTTCCCAGATTAGATAAATGCTTTAATAAATACATTTTTGTCAGTTTTTTTTAAATCATGAATATTGCTATGAACCTCCAATATCGGGATATTGGGTGATTTGGAGGTGGGAGAGAAAATTAAAGCAGCGTGTCCATTGACGCAAGAACCCAGATCAACAAATGTAACTGGGTTTCTGATGTTTTAGGATTTCACCAGTAAACTCATTTGGATGCTGTCTTGTTAACTTGTATGACTCAGACTCGCTGTGGGATTGTAGAACTTGTATATTTGTACATTTAGGTTTAAGGCTTTAAGGAGGGTAATGGTAAGTTGACTGCGTGGGTGCTTGTAAACCCAACCTGTGTCATGGCATTTTAAATTTTACAGACGCAGGCCATGTGCCATGTGTGGATCTTTTGGGGATGGGGGTTCCTCCAAGCTTACCTTTGCGTAAGATCAGACGGTGGGGGGTCATTTGTCTGGTTATCTACTGACAGAAATGGGCAGAAACAGGAGTCAATGTTTATGACAGAACTGTAAAAATCAGCTTAATGAAATGGGATTTACAAATAGAAAAGCCAGAACTAACACCTAAATAGAAGAAGACAAGGTTATAGTGGACTAAAGAGAAGCAATCATGGAGTGTTGATGATTGGATGAAAGTGATATTCAGTGATCAATCACAAATCTGCAATGACCAGGGAGCGGATGTTATAACTTTTGTCTGATGCTATTCTAATAACATATAAAGATGGCTGGCTGATGAAATAAGCAAATTTCTCCAGTCTTTTATGACACGGGCTTGCATGTCAGGTAGAGGACCAGGGGAGATGGCAGTCATTACCTCATAAGTCAATGCACAGGTGTACATTGAAATCTTGGACGCTTTTGTCATTCCACCGATAGAAAATAGGTTTTATGACGATGGAGTCATTTTTCCGGATGGTAATGCATCTTGCCACAGAGCAAAGTGTAAGGGCATATCAACTCAATCACATGGCCAGCAAACAGCGTGGATTTCAATCCGACTGAAAATTAATGGTGGACATTAAAAAGAAGGTCCACAACAATGCTGCATCCTGCGAAGCTGATCTGTGAACTACTATTTGGGAAACTTGTTTTTCATTAGTGAAGTCCATGCATCAAACAATTCAGGCTGTAATGAAAGCCCGAGTAGGAGCAACAAAGTACTAATTGTGATTTAAAAAAAAAAATAAATTAAGTTGATTTCTCCTGCATCCTGATTTCTCCATCTTTTTCTCCTGCAACATTGAATGATTCCATATTTTCTTCCTACTTTATCTGGACAAAAATATGCCATTAATTAAAATAACTTAATTTGAGGTCTGTTTCGCAAAGCCAGTATGTTCAGCTATTAGTCAAAAATTGTTTTGCATCGTATCTGTGATTTGTTTATTTGCTATGAAGTAAAAAAGATGGGTGAACATCCTATAAGTGTGGTTGTTTTCATTATTTATGTCAGGGGTTGTATGACAGGAAGCTATGCTTTTAGATGACTACATGGGTAGCTGGTGTATGCTAATCAAATACAGCTTATATAGCTTCTCTGTGATTCCTGGGTCCATAAAATAAGCAAAAATGTTAGTTGGTGTAAGAATCTATGTGGTGCTTTATTTAAAAATATTTTCATTACCCTGAAAGACATCACTATATTAGTAGGACATATCTGTTTCCTAGCTGACAAGTAAAGCATTCACAGCTCTGCTTAGTGAAGTGAGTTCCTGGTGGGCTGGTTACCCACTAAGAAGCTGGTTAAATTCTCATGTAGAATGTGCTTTCAGTGATTTTTTTTCCCACATTATATTTGCGTGTTGATTTATAGCTAGTGTTTGGTTATGGCCGCAGGAAGCTGTAAAATTTTCATTGGACATACCCTTTAATTCAGTATACACTTTAAGTCTGAGTAACAGCACAAGATTAATTCCTTCATCGTGCTTTATGCTGTTGTTGAATTCAGCATGGTGGTGTTTTTGCCTGTTCATGTGTTGTGTTCACGTTTGGGTTGTTATCAAATGATCAGTGGAAATTTTATCTGCTGACACACGGTGTCTCTTGCATACCCCCTCTGCTGGGAACCATAGTTCATTTGTTTCCGTATCTGTCGTTTGACATATCTTTGTTGTTTACTAATGCTGCTATTTGGAGTGAGCTAAACAGTTTTTGCTTGTATGTACAATCATGCAAAAACATTAGAGTCCTGATTCTGATAAAAAAAATTAATTGGCTGTAACTCTGAGTTGATATATAGCTTTTTACGTGTTAGATTGTGTTGCAGCAAAACATAAATGTCTGCATACAGTGAATTTCCATTAGCTTGAGTTAAGAGGTAGGAACTGAATGCTTATCATTAAGTGACTGGTTGATTTAGGAAAAACCATGAAAATGAGAAAATTAAACATTTTCCACCTGTTAAGGCACATTAGTGTAATTGCTGCTTTCTGGTTTGTTGATGTAAAACCAACACTGTGAAGCTATTGCCTTGTTTAAACTCTTAGCTGTCATACACAGGTCATTTCCAGGTAAAATGTACCTTTGCTGCCTTACATTCGGTTGACCTTTGGTTTGTCATCTCAAATGACAAATGTCTGAACCCACACAAACCCTGCATGTCTTTATTCCACACGGTGCACTAGCCCAAGCTCCAGTCTGAATATTTTTACAGCTTTAAAAATCTGTGAACCTTTGGCATTTCGTACGTAGTTCCGAAATTAGGCCTCAGTTGGTGTTGGTGTAGTTAAGCCGCTGGGAACAAATGTGAATTCCTGCGTTTATGAGTTTGTTTTAGTGTGTTATGCAGGCGGAGGATGTGATGGTGAAACACAAAGAGGCTCTCTGTTGGCCAGTGTCTGAGCTGTGGGGTGAAGCCTTGAAAAGAGGCTGGGCATGCACCTCCAGGGCTCTCAAGTAGGTGAGACACGGAGACTCCCCCATGCTGGATTTAATCTTCATGCCTTGCCTTTAATTTGCCCATGATTAAAGTAAGTCTCTCTCTCCAGTTAGGCTTAAATTTGAATTGTTTTTCAAACTTTGTTTAACCCCCATATGCCACACAAGTTAATGATGTGATGCCTAGATTTGTTTCCGTAAGTTAATTTAATATTTTTTGCATAAAAATGGCTAAATATTTATATTAGTTTAAAGGCATTAATCTCACATGACTTTCTTGACTGCTATTCATAATTGTGTAAATATTATAATGCTAAATTGAGCGATTGAGTGATCCCTATTAAAATGCATCATTTTATTCAGAGTTGACTAATGAAGATAATTGTTTGTAAAATGATAAAAATAACATATTTGGCATAATTTTTGAAGTCTCTTGGTAAGCATTTTAAAGTTTTGACAAAGTGCACCTTTAAATACATAATTAAATTTCTAACAGTTTTTCACAAAGGCATTTTCCTGAATGTATAAAGATTAGAGGTGATTTTGAACTATAGTGACATGACATTAGTCAGGTGACATATGATAGCATGACTCAGAAGACGGCTGAAGAGCTCCCAAGTTGGAAGTAAATTTAAAATTTTGCTCCTACATTTAAGAGAATTTCACTTTTTTGTATATGTGGTACCCTGTGTAACAGATTTGAGTGTCATTTGGTCAAATGTCAGTGTTCACAAAGTTATAGATTTTGTAAACATTGTTAGAGATAAAAAATATGAAGTTTATAACTTAATGTCAAGGTTGTTGGTAACAGGTGGCCAAGTAACTGCCTGTTTGGAATTATTGTTTATGAAACGGATTTCCATAATGACACTGTGCATTAGGGTGGGGTGAAAAAAATCAAAATTTCCATCCATCCATTCTCCAATCCGCTTTATCCTATTGGGTCGCGGGGGGTCCGGAGTCTATCCCGGAAGCAACAGGCACGAGGCAGGGAACAACCCTGGACAGGGGGCCAGCCCATCGCAGGGCACACTCACAC
>JAODJW010000039.1:15993794-16053075 GCA_026777045.1 Hyperopisus bebe | reverse complement strand
ATTAATTGGTTTTCCATTATTTCTTATGGGGAAAATTCGATCAGAACTCGAACTTTTTAGGATTCGATCCAGAGTTCGGAACGGATTAAATTCGAGTTCTGAGGTACCACTGTATGACAGATGTCTTTTCAACCTGCTTGATGTTTAGAAATTGTTATGAATAATAATTTGGAACACTGTATTTTGAGTAATTGGCAAAAAATACTGTTGTCATCATTGATTGTGGTGTTAAATAAAATCCAGATTATTATATAACGTAATATAATTTTGACAATTAAAAAAAATCATATTCACTGTCAATGGCATCGACTATTCAGGAAAAATTAACAAAAAGAGCATATGCATAATAATTTCAAACACAGTGTACATACCACCTGGATTTCACTAAGGAAATAGGTAAGAGCCTTCCATTGGATAAGTGCTGCAGTGATTAATATGTTTCAGCTGGCAGCAAGTTATTTAACCCTAACTGATGCAGTGAGTAGCTTTTTATTTCTTAGACAACATGTACTGAAACAGCATAAATGTTATGCTGTTTCAGCAGGGTCAAATTATTGGCTGGCATCAAGCAAAAAAAACGAAGGAGATCGTGAAATATCAACAATAGGACTCATGGCTGTGTTTCACAGTGAAAGTAAGAACATTTCCACACGTGCAACATGAAGAAAACTCAAGGTAATGGAACTAAGCAGCTGTGTAGCCTTCAGAAAACCACTCATCAGATTTCAGGAGAGAATAAAGATTGGACTCTGGGGCAATAGAAGAAGGTCCTGTGGTCTGTGGAGTGCAGATTTACCCTGATCCAGAGTGATAGGCTTCGTGGGCATGATGCTCCCATCATGCCTAGTGCCTGTTGTAAAACCCTGTGTGGGGGATGGTGTGATCTGGAGTATATATGTGTGTGTGTGTGTGGAGGAGACAGCAGGGTCAGCCAGTCCCTGGAGCAGTTGGGGTTAAGGGCCTTGTTCAAGGACCCAATGGTGGGATCACACTGCTGACCTAGGGATCTGAACTGGCAACCTTCTGAGTCATAACACGATTCTGAGCTGCCCCCCCCCCCCAAGTTATTTTTTTGTTTAATACCTTGGTCAGTGCATAGTTCAGTATATGTTTTTATAGTTTTGAAAGCAGTAGTAGAGAATGGTACAAATAGAACTTTTTTACACTGTGTGTGTGTGTGTGTGTGTATGTGTGTGTGTGTACGGACAGCCAAATACCAGCCAAAGTCTAAGACCTGGGATTGTACTATTCAAAGTGACAAGTGCCAGAATATGTAAACATAGACCATGAAATTCTCTAATCAGCCAATCATGTGGCAGTACCACAACACTTAAAATTATGCAGATATACAGTACTGTGCAAGTATTAGTCATGGAAAATGATATATAAATGTTCCTGTTGGTGCAAACGTACAATATTATGTCTGTCAAAGTGTGTCAGCTTAGCAATTTCTTAAACCTCTCCCAAAATCACTACAGTTTTAGCAGCAACCCTCCAATACACACATGTTTCCTTTTGACTCAACCACTACCCCACCTTGTCTGGCTAATCAATACCCCATTGTGTTATTTAACAAATCAAGTTAATTGAGCTGATGGAGAAATTTAATGAATACACAGAATGACTGAGGTGCCCCTAAGGAGAGTTTTGGGAATTGAAGCACAGTTTATCTAGCCCTCCAGCAAGATGCAAGTAACTTTTTGGGGAACATACAAAATTCTTGTTTATTGTGTTAGTTAGTTTGTTATAATAATTGTGCTTTCTTTTTCTGAGAAAATAGACAATTTCTACTGAGATAAATAGTCATAAACATTTTCTTTGACTACCTAAGACTTTGGCACAGTAGTGTAGGTCATGACCCTCAGTTAATGTTCACATCAAACACCAGAATGGGAAAAAAATGTGATGGCAGTGATTTTGACCGTGGTGAGATTGTCGGTGCCAGATGGGCTGGTTTGAATATTTCTATTATTGATCTTCTTCTGGAATTTTGAAGCACAACGGTCACTAGAGTTCACTCAGCATGGTACAAAAAAACAAAAAACATCCAGTGAGCAGCAGAAAGGCTAATTCAGATAAGCACTCTGTCCGACTGTAGTGAGCAGAAAAGGATCTCAATGCACAACACATTGAACCTTGAGGCAGATATTCTTATGTTTTAGCCTATGTCAAGTTCCACTCCTGTGGGCCAAAAACAGAAACCTAAGGCTGTAGTGGAGAAGGACTCACAGATGTAAGACTGAACAGATGAAGACTGGAAAAACATAGCCTGGTCTGATGAATCTCGGTTTCTGCTGATGCACACAGATGGTGGGGTCAGAATTTGGCATCAACAGCATGAATAAATGGATCCAACCTGCTTTGAGTCAACAGTGCAGACTGATGGTGGTGGTGTGATGGTGTGGGAAATGCTTTACTGGCCCACTCTGAACCCGTTAATATCAATTGATCATCTCTTGAATGCCACAGCATATTTGAGTTTAGTTACTGACCGTGTGCATCTTTTCATGGTCACAATTTACGCATCTTCTAATGGCTACTTCCAGCCTGATAACGCACCATGTCACAAAGCAAAAGTCTCAAACTGGTTTCGTGAACATGACAATGAGTTCAGTGTTCTTCAGTGGACTTCCCAGTCAGCGGATCTAATTGCCTGAGCACCTTTGGGATGTGGTAGAACCAGAAATGTAGTCAGGTAGTAAAATAATGAATTTGAAGCTCCCTCAAAATTAATTTCTAACTATGGGCCTAGGCAGAATGGGGAATTTGCAGCATGGATGTACATCTAACATCTGCCAACACTGTGGGACACTGTGAGATACCAGAATCTCAGAAGGAATGTTTCCAACATCTGGAGGAATCATGCCACAAAAAATGATGCCCCAGTATTAGTACAGTGTTCCGAGTGGTTAGTGAGTATGTTTGTGTAGTATTTGTATGTGATATACAGTCCATAATGAAACACTCTGAATGATATTTTTTGCTACTTGCGGTGTAGAAAAGGTTTTACATAAAAAATAAACATTTCTGAGCTCTGAAAGGTATGTGTAATTCAGACGCCAAATTTCATCGCAATCAAAAATGGTGATGCAAAAACCTTTTTGAAAATTTGTTGAATTAGAATGGTATTTTTTGTTTTTATTTTTTTAAATAAATTGTTGAGATAGTATAAAAGCACCCCTCCACACATGTGATGTCACCTTAAAACTGTAACTGTCTTCTTTAAGGAATATGGGGACATGGTGTCTTTTACAGAGGACAAAAATGAATTGCTGGATCTCAGGAGGATATTAAGCTGATGCTTTTATCTAAACAATGAGAAAGTAGGGTCACAATGCAGCAACTGGGGATTAAAACCCTTGCTCAAGGGCCCAACAATAAAATCATTCTCCTGACTATGAGTTTTGATTTGGTGACCTTCTGATCACAGTCCTAACCTGCTGACGCAGATACTACTGCTGTTTTCTAGCTGCTTCCTAGCAGAGATTTGAGCTTTGGTGCTGTAAAGCATGAAGTTGGTTGTGAAAGCTTTAACTGAGCACTCAGATCTGGGCTACACAGGACCTTCTTGATGCTTTCGCCCACGTCCCACGTCCTGCAGCTGGAGGATCCCATCGAGGAGGTGTGGCGGGATGCGGTTTTGCACTGGGGTATTTCGAGAGTAAAGCATCCCCTGTGTTGGGGGTGAAAATTCCCGCCCCTGTCATTGTGACCCCCCATGGCGTGTCACTGTTTCCACTTGTCTTTTTAGTAACGTGTGGACGTTGTGCCGCCTCACTTCTGAGAAGCCACCGACGGGACTTTCGTTGTGAGTGGCCTGGCCACGCTCAGCTACGGCTGCTGCCATCTCTCCCCTGCACACTGTCATGATGAAAGGTCTGCTCTTTCTCATCGCCGGCGCTCCCTGTTTTCGATTCCCACTGTCGCAATTACTCCCTCCCCCCCAATCTGTCTGCTGCTCTAATCCCAGTGCTCATTCTCTTCTGCTGTCACGTCACACACGATGTGCCAATGGCGGTTTTTTTGTGATGTCACGCTGCATTTTCTCCCTGAATGACCTGACTGACACGTGACACAAATATATCCCTTTGTTCCTCTGTTGTACAGGCAGTAAGCTGGGAGTTACCTGGGGCCTTGTGAGATCAGCCAACACTGGGGTGGGGTGGTATTTTGAGGGCTCTAAGTAAAGGGTGGCCCCCTACGACCTGCCCCCAGGATCTTGATGTGGTTATTTTACTGGTTATTTTTGGGGGTCTCTGACAGAGCACTGACTGGCCACAGGTAAATGTGCTGATCTCAGTTTCCATGAGCCATTACTGTGTAAATGTGGGGGTGTTACACTGTGTCATTAGTAGTGAATCAATTCCACAGTTCACTGTAAATTTCCCAGGAAATTTCAGTCTAAATGGCTTATCTCCAAGGAAGATTTTCAAATAAAAACACGTCTTGTGTTTGCGTGGATGGATGTTCATGCACTCCTGCTTTTTTGTCTGTTACCTTGGTTCTGCATATGAACACAGAATCTTTTAAAATGTATGGCCAGATTTACCTATTGCACTTTCACTGTGACCAGCCGTGAGCATGAGGTTTCGATGTAGGTGGAGAAGGCTGAACACAACCTCAAGTTTCCACCGGAAACCTCGAATGTTACCTGGTCTTATTTGCCCTTAAAGAACTGCACTTCTTTCTTGTCTAACTGGGCAATTCAGCATTCTTCATACTCTTCCAATTAGTTCCCATCAGCTGCTGGAAATGTCCTGGCTTTCTGGAACTTGACTTGATCAACTGTGGTCCTTGTGTTTTACCCCCATTGATTTTGTTGTGAACAGTGCGATCATGTTAGTTTCACCCTGTTGTAATGGTAACCTGCCAGTTCCCAGCTTATTCTACCCAGACTTTCTTTGTTTACTTGCAGTGCCTTCACTGTATGGCAGCTTTTCAAGCTGCACCAACATAAATGACCTGCAAACTGTGGCTAGAATACTCAGCTGTGAGGTTCCAGTGAAGACTTGTAATCTTCTTAAGTAAAAGAATGAAGTCTTCACTGTGATGTGTTTACAGTGTCGTACAGCTCTATATCCTCCTCTGATGTACAGAGTTCATTCACAGCGATGCAGATAGTTCGGTTGAGTGTACCTTTGGTTTGTGCCTTATTTTTGTGGTGTGTTGTTTTGTGCAATGGAAACGATCATATGACTTTGCGTGGCGTTTTCGGGAAGGGAAATTCTGTTTGTCTGAGTGACAGGGCAGTTGAAATATTTATGTATTATATGACTTTCCTTTTAGTTTGAGAACACATTGAAGATTTTTGCAGAAGTTGGCATGACGTCAAAAGAACTGTGGCGGGTATCACACTTCCACAAAACAACATGTTATCATTCTGAGAAGTTTTACTTCTTGGTCGGGGTTTTTTCATTGAATCGACTGTGTTACGGTTCAGAGGTTTTTAAACAGTTTGTATAAATTTTAAGTACAACGTTATGGATTTGTTATAGGTGTACGTTTTTGTTTATCATAATGGGCAAAGTGATTGTTGAGAAGTGGGAAGGAGTAGGAGTCATGTCACAACACCTGGAAATTACTCATTTTCATACCTCGAAGCGAGCGCTGTTAAGGTCTACCTTTTTCCTGCCTTGCTGAAAAGTCATGTGACTTACGAGAAAGAGGTATCCACGACACACATGAATGACACTAAGCCAGCTGTTCAGCTCTGTCGTTTCAGTCACCACCTCATCACTTTAATAGCTGCTGTGGTGATGATACCAGTTAAGACTTAACTTTAATGTGTAGACAATTTCATATCAATATTTATTCATATCGGTAGCACATATGCCTCTGGTACATATTAGCAGGTTGCTAAATTTATCAAAACACTGGGTAGAGCCCAAATGTGCTCAATGGATGACAGAGAAATTAGCAAGGGGCGTTTTGTCTGCCTGTGATAGAACTAATTTGAATTACGAAATAAGCCAGACAAGTGGTTTAAGCCCGGTAGATGCTATAGATTGGATGGACTCTACATCAATGAAATGACTCATCATACGAGAATGACCTGGGTGATTGATGTGAATCATGGAACAGTATTTATCCTGCATGTGAAGATCCTAAAGCAGCTTATATAAATCAGGGAAATGCTCTTCAGAGGCGGCGTGAACCTCTCAGCCGAGAAATAACATCGTATGAGAAACTGTGGGACGCTCAGTCCCCCATGTACTAATGGCAGAGAGAGAAGTGGACTGCAGGCACTTTTAATCCTCTCTCCCCAAATCAGCTCTGAGCCAGGTGGTCAGAGTTCTGCTTTTGAAACTTTGGTTTACTGTAGAAGAAATAGAAGTTGTACATGTGTCCTCCCTCATCCAGCAAAAGTTAAGAACCAACTGCGTACATAAGTCTTAGGCCATTTGTCCCAAAAATGCAGCTGACAGTCCCTGTAGCCATCTAGGGGTAGGTGAACATCCACATAAACGCTGCCAGACAACTGTGGTCATGTGGTTTTGTTGGTTTATACACAGTTCCCCACACAGGACTGGATGTGCGAGCTGGGAAAGCCTGAACAGACCTCAGTGCATGCGTGCCAGGTTCATCAGTCACTCTTACCCACTGAAACTACCATTCAATTTCATTATTACCGAACTGAAGAAAGGTCACCAAGTCAGTTCAATTGTTCAGCTTTATTTTGCAAAACAAAAAATGCCAAATACAGGACACCTGGACTAAGATCTTGAGCTCCACTCAACATTCCTCTGATCCCTGACAGTTTAAAATACTTAATCTACCAATAACTTTGAAAGCAGCACTTCGGTTGAGTTGCCTGCAAGTGTATACAACGTTGGCCAGAAGTTGAATCTGGCTTACAAATTCGGAATGAAGCTGGCAACTGTGCAAATTGGTCAACTACATCTTTACAGAAACCATACAAATGATGTTTAAATCGGGCTGTCAAAAGATTAACCATTAAAACTACAAAGCATTGATATATAATCAAGGCCGATAGCCTTTAGTCCACTTCCTCCATGCGTGAAGCATCATCGTCGCCCTCTAGGGGTGGAATTTCATCTGCAGCAGGCGCTGCACTTGGCTCTTCTGCAGGGATGTCATCATCATCAATTCCTGATAGAGAAAAAATAATTATACATTTACATCTGAAATAGTACAAAAACAAAATGCTCCACAGACACACAAATGCCCTTCTAGCACATCCTACCAAGTCCAAGCTTGATCATCCTGTAGATGCGGTTTGAGTGTGTCTGAGGATCCTCCAGAGAAAAACCAGATGACAGCAAGGCTGTCTCGAACAGCAGGATGACCAGATCCTTCACTGCCTTATCATTTTTGTCGGCCTCAGCTTTCTGTCTCAGGGTCTCCATGATGGCATGGTCGGGATTAATTTCCAAGTGCTTCTTGGCCATCATGTATCCCATGGTAGAGTTGTCCCTCAGGGCCTGGGCCTTCATGATGCGCTCCATGTTGGCCGTCCAGCCGTAAGTGCTTGTGACAATGCAGCACGGGGAGGAGACCAGACGGTTGGACACAGTCACCTGTTTAAAAACACAAGTTGAACTTACTATGGGTGGTGAACATCAATCCGGCTGTGTTAATCACATCACCTACATCCACAGTTGATGCAGCATTAAACTGGTTGCAGTCTGACAAGTTAGCAATTACCTACAAGCAATGCATAAAAGCAAAAATTAATTCCAGAACATTCCTACAGCAGAAAGGCCCTTCCCGGTGGTTAATTTCTGCAAACTTTATTCTCTGTGAGGGTTGGGGGCAGAACTAGGTTAAGATGCATTCAGATGTTAAGGAAAAACAATCCAAAAGGTAGAACCACAACACACAATGGCTCTTAGAGCTCAAACGGCAGCCCTGACCTATAAGGACAGACTCACCTACTGTGCCAAATGGCTGAACTAGGAAACCTGTGTGTGACCAAAACGGTGAAATGACATCAGGAACGCATCTCAAAATTTATATTATGTTGAAGGGACAGGAAGAAATGCTTGGGAATTTTTTCCATCAAACCCAATTACCTTCTCTACTTTTTTGTCCAGAATTTCCTTCATGAGCTTGCAGAGGCTTTCGAACCTGGCCTTGTCCTCCTCCATCTTCTTCTTCTCATCCTCATCCTCAGGCAGCTCCAGACCTTCCTTGGTGACCGAGACCAGGCTTTTTCCATCAAACTCCTTAAGCTGCTGGACGCAGTACTCGTCGATGGGCTCAGTCATGTACAGAACCTCGAATCCGCGCTTACGAACCCGCTCCACAAAAGCGGAGTTGGCCACCTGGTCCTTGCTCTCACCTAGTGAAACAGTCTTATTTAGTCACGTCATCAGGTCTGCTTATACAGCTAGAGGGCTTCCCCTATTTAAAACATCCCATCAAGACTAGAATCTCATAAGCCAGGCAACTCGCGTTGAAGCATGGCATCAAAACCTTATTCCCTTCTGCAAAATCTTGACTCAGCTTGAGAGTAAGGGGATGGGACAAGAACACACTAAGGAGGCATACATACCAGTGATGTAATAGATTGACTTCTGGTTATCCTTCATCCGGGACAGATATTCTGTCAGAGAGGTCATTTCATCGCCAGACTGGGAGCTGTGATAGCGCAGAAGCTCAGAGAGCTTCTTGCGGTTCTGTGAGTCTTCATGGACTCCCAACTACAGGAAAACCCAAGACGACAATGGAAATATTTTCTGCGACTGGTCAAACATCAGAATTTTCAAAATACCGTAGATATATTTCACCCTGAAGAATTTAATGCCAGCTTACCTTCAGATTCTTGGAGAAGGCGTCGTAGAATTTTTTGTAGTTTTCTTTGTCCTCAGCAAGCTCTGCAAAGAGCTCCAGGCATTTCTTCACTATGTTCTTGCGGATCACCTTCAGGATTTTGCTTTGTTGCAGCATCTCTCTGGAGATGTTAAGCGGAAGGTCCTCAGAGTCAACCACACCACGGATGAAGTCTATAAATGGAATAAGCAGGTTAGGATCAGATCTGGAAGAAAAAAAAAATATGCACACATACACACACTACCTCCTAACCCAACTAACGTTTCAACAAACCTATTGTACAGCAAAAATGCTTAACAGCACACCTAACCCAACAAACATCATAGCCTAGACTTAAATATGCTTAACACTTATATTAGCCTACAGTTAGACAAAATCATTAACATAACGCCTATTTTTCTTTTAAAGGGTTGAATATCATGTAATTTATTAAATGTTTTTTCCCCCCAATTTCAGTACATCTACCCATTGTAAAGTTAAAATACCGTAACATGGATCGTCATCATCCAGGAAGTGTCTATATATCAATCATGAGCCACAAACTATGAGAGGGGAAGACAGACATCCAGACTTACTCAGATACTCTGGGATGAGCTCCTCGCAGCTGTCCATGATGAAGACCCTCCTGACGTAGAGCTTGATGTTATTCTTCTTTTTCTTGTTCTCGAACAGGTCAAAGGGCGCACGGCGGGGAATGAAGAGCAGAGCCCTGAACTCCAGCTGGCCTTCCACGGAGAAGTGCTGAAATGGAACAGACAAGCATGAACGTCACGCTGGCATGCGTCACTTGCACTCTATACTGATAAGTGGCAGGCAAATCGGATATCATTTTCCCCCTGATATCAGCATATTTGGACAGTGAGGGGAATTTTAAAGACGCCTGCAGCAGGAAGTGTTCCCAGAAGGTCAACTGCAGGCTCTTGCCTTACCTTGACTGCCAGATGGTCCTCCCAATCATTTGTGAGACTTTTGTAGAATTCCCCGTACTCCTCTGTTGTGATGTCATCAGGGTTTCTTGTCCAAATGGGCTTGGTCTTGTTCAGTTCCTCCTGATCAATATACTTCTCCTTGATCTTCTTCTTCTTCTTCTTATCCTTGTCCTTGGCATCTTCCTCATCATCAGAACCGACATCCTCAATTTTAGGCTTGTCCTCACCTTCCTCCTTGTCTTCCTCTTTTTCGGTCTTGTCTTCCTCAGCCTCATCATCACTGATCTCCTTATCACGCTCTTTTTCAACCTACAAACCATGTCCAAACAAACACAGTGGAAGTCTTTAATATTCTAAACAAGAAACTTCATTTTAAGAATTTAAGTCACTGGCATCCTGGAAAGGGTGTACGCCAGGTTTGCACTCTTCTGCCTTGGGTAAGTTTCAGGACCCCCCCCCCCCTTACATATGTGAACTAGACAAAACAAACAGCTTCACAAAAAAACTTACAAAGAGAGTAATGGGGTAACCAATGAACTGGGAGTGCTTCTTAACGATCTCTTTGACACGTTTCTCCTCGACGTACTCGGTCTGATCCTCTTTCAGGTGCAGGACAACTTTGGTTCCACGGCCAATAGGTTCACCTGCAATTCAACACGGCAGAATATGAGGTTCATGTTAGCAATTTCATACTTAACTGCTCAAAACAATTCCACAACTGTCCTTTTCAGAGATTACTCACCATGGTCAACTTTCACCGTAAAGGATCCCCCGGCAGAAGACTCCCAGGCGTACTGCTCGTCATCGTTATGCTTTGTGACGACGACCACCTTCTCGGCCACAAGGTAGGCAGAGTAGAAACCCACACCAAACTGCCCTATCATCGATATGTCAGCACCAGCCTAAGGGAGAGAAAATGGACCGAATGGATGAGAAATCTGAATGAGATTACATCACTGGGTTTAGCTAGACCTAGTCAGGTCAGTTAATTAGATTGCATCTAGACATAGTCATGCACCTCTGTGATGACATATAGCAGAACCACAATGCTATTTTATGTTGTTGACAATTTCTTTTGTACCATTTCATACCTCCAGGCAGATCTTTCCGACATTGTGAAATGCATGCTGTCTTCCGGAGTAAGCATGTGTATAACTTTAAAAAAAATATCCACACACCTGCAAGGCTTCCATGAAGGCCTTTGTCCCAGACTTGGCGATGGTTCCCAGGTTGTTTATCAGGTCAGCCTTAGTCATGCCGATTCCAGTGTCCACGATGGTCAGAGTGCGATCGTGAACATTGGGGATGATGTCAATTTTCAGGTCCTTCCCACTGTCCAGCTTGGTGGGGTCAGTGAGGCTTTCATATCGAATTTTATCCAGTGCCTTGTGGAAAAAAAGTCACAGTTACATGATATTTGTGCAGTGTCCCCTTTTTACTACAGCCGAGAAAATGCCACACTCCCCAGACAAGATCAATCTACTGCATTTACCCAACAGCGACTTTGCGCTACCTACATCAGAGGCATTAGAGATGAGCTCCCTGAGGAAGATCTCCTTATTAGAGTAGAAGGTGTTGATGATCAGGGACATCAGCTGAGCAATCTCTGCCTGGAAGGCAAAGGTCTCAGCCTCCTCCTCTTGTCGCATTTCTTCAGGCATCTGTATAGCAAAATTGACATTCTGGTAAGCACTCACTCACCCAGTTACATAACGGTGATGACTAAAGGAATATGTACTTGGGAAACGAGCAAGTGAACCCCCCCCCCAGCACAGTGATGGCATATTGTGCATTCATATTCTATACCTGCACCACATTTGACATTTACAGCCCTGAACATTTGCTATCCCAAATAGGGTCGCATATAATGCAGCTATTCTAAAATACTTATTCATATCGATTTAATTACTTCTCACCTACTGCACTTGTTATTTATCTTAAACTCTTCTTCTCCTTGTATTTAAGCTATGTGTATTGTGGTATGCTGTGTATTTTGTGGTTGCCGCTGTTAAATGATTTTCCCAATCGGGTTCAATAAACATCCATCAATGTATCATTCATATCGACAGTAATCCCTTGCATTTGGAACGGAGAGATGCATTTACAGTTCTTAGATTAATGTACAGCGTTAAAATTTTTCACTGCGGTCTCGAATTGTGCACACTCATGCAGCCTTCTGATTGGACAGCGCCGCGCAGGATGTAACGTCACAGACGCACAATATGGCGACGCCCAACATGCCGTCAATGAAAGCAGCACATGGTTAACGCAATGAACCGCAATGACTAGAAGCATTTTTACCAAAATGAAACTAGCGTTTTTATTTAACGTCCCAAAGCTACACGAAAAATAGTACAGTCGTACTAAAGTCGCAGAATAAAGGACCAAATCGCAAAATGAAATAAACTCCGTTACCTAAACTGAAACCTAGCTAGTGAGGGGGAACGAAAATATTCACCCAGCAAGTCACATTTACCGTAAAGTACATAACATGGCCACAATAAAACGAGGCCTTGTTTAACGCAAAACTGTCTTATCTCGTGGTACTAATTGTTATGCGATGGTATTATTAATAATACTGTTATGAATTTATACTTGTTACCAAATTGCGTTCAACTACAATTAAGGTTTCGAATACAGCCCTCTGATTTCATTGCGACAATGCGGACCGCGTCTAGCACTGGCTTCGATATCCCTGGCTACATGGTTAATGAGGAGTAAACAAACACACAAACAAACAAAAGCAGCGGGCCCTTCGCGTTTTTCGACAGGAACAAGTAAACACAAATACGATTTATATAACGCACGCAGTCGAGGTGGGGATCAGAAGACATTCACGACACCACACATTATAACTACTACTATTCGTTATGCGTTTCGACAGTTTTACCGGATTTAAACTATTTTAACTGTTGTTTAAAAAATACATGTATATTACAGTACCTTAACTTGTTTTCCGGGTAACGTTCTTGAATTAAATGCGACTGAGGTACCCCGATCCTGCTACACCGTGAGGTATGGAAATTGAAAGGGGTAGCATTGAAAAGAACGATATCTATATAGCCTGTGTATATATGCGTGCGTATCCCTCCGCTGAAAGGGCACCGCACGCTGTGCTGTTGTATGTCACTGCAGTGTCTTTGCAGAACTCAGAAAAACTTGTTCGTTTAAATACAAGTTTGTATATATAATGTAGTGGTGCTGCATGGACACAGGCTGAAAGACAAAAAACTAAGCAAATAGTCTTATATGTGCAACTTTGTATTCGCGAATGTGCATTTAAATGTATGGTTTAAATTAGTTGTCCTTCGGTTTAAAAACGATTTGCAGTCATTGTACGCAAGTGTCATACAATTTCTCTTTTTATATGCTTTTCCCTTAAACATATTTCTCGTCAAACCCAATGTTTGTTGGGCTGTTCTGCTGTAACACGGAAGGATATCTGTCTACTTTTGTGGTTGTACTTCGGTTTTTCCAGCACTTTCCATGCGTGGGTCATAGATATAGAAATACTAGATTGGAAGTCCTTTTAAGCGGGAAGGCATGCGTGGCTTGGCAACAAAGAGCAGTTTTCTATTTCTATGATAACGCCCACCGGAACACTGACGTCATGCTTTCCTTTATGCGGCGTTTCTCGTCGCATAGGCAGCAGGAGATACTTACACGACATATGGAGGTTTTAGGGTGTGTGTTCTTATATAATTCGTTAACGAAGGCTGGAAGGACACGAATTTATGTTTACTAGTGATCTACGTGTAGCTAAACAGCTAGCACATGTACATGCTGCCCATTCGTTCATTCATTCATTGTTTGTTACACCGACGAGTATATACCTTTGGGTATTCAATGAATTAGTTAATGGGAGAACTTCTTTATATTTGAAACAAAGAAAAATATATGTTCTGAAAGGTAAAGGTGAATTTTAGATGATATTCCTCAGCGCCATTGCACCCAATTAGCTGTGGTCGGGGCGGGGGTTGTGTATTCAGTTTCTTTGCACGAGCCCCATATACAAAGTTCTGTTTTATTATTATCTGTTTTTATTACTACGTTTTTCAACATCGTAAAATGTATTACCTAGGGGAAACTCATCGGCAGCTATAAAGGAGTAAAAGATACCGACTGGCCGTCGTTTTCAATTTGTTGAATTTCAGCGTTGTCATTCATGTTTGACGTGTTGATGGATTTTTAGATGGTCACTGTCTGATCCCGGAAGGAAATTAACATTAAAACTGACTGCCGTGGCCATTTGCTGTTTAAGCTGTGTGGAGTATTATGTTTATTGGGTCTTAAGGAAAGCGATTCTGCGATAAATTAACTCCACTTATACTGGCAAAACGACTGTATGTATCAGTAATAAATACTTTATATAATACTTAAAAATATTTTTTCAAATAAGAATGTAACGTGCAATTAAATATTTACAATTTAAAATTCAACAATAAACACATTAATGTAAGACTCGATTTCAAAAACTGTTCTGTTCTGTTGGGTATGCCCTGACTAAGGCTTTGCAAAGCATGCGATTTTTGAGTGGCTTCGATAGGACTGAAAGTCCTAACTATTATATAAATCGCAATTTTTCAATTATATTTAGATTTTACAGCTATAGCCTATATTCTGCCATCGTGCGTCTTAGCCATCAGCGACATCAAGGTATGAGATATTTTGTATCATTTCACGTTAAAGTGACCAAACTGCAAGCGACTGCGGCATTTCAGAGGATGCTGAAATGGAACCCTTTGTTCCAATTTTGCTTGAAACATATAACTTGCTTATATATATGGATGTATAGCATTACTCGATGCTCAATCACTCGCTACTGAACGTATCAGAGACTACGATGTAAAGGTAATGAACCCATACCGATATACACTACGAAGAGCTTCCGACCGAGTAACATTTTCTTGCCATGTGGGCAGATGCGAACTCAGTGCGAAATTAAGACGCATCCTTGGTGTGGTGTGTATAATGTCATGAAGGCTGCATTCGTGTGGCTACAATGATTTTATACGCTTGATACCTTCCTTCATCATATCGGCTTCTATCCATCCATCCATTTTCATAAACCGCTAGACTTATTCAGGGTCGCGCATCCCCCGCCCCCATTTCATGGTAACTTGGGAAAAAGTAGGTTAATGTGCATGGCTGGTATCGCGAGATTTGGAGCAGCATCGCGTGGTGTTGGTACGGTGGCACTAGCGTAGGACAACGGAACTTACGTTAAATGCACAGTGGAGTAGATTTCGATAATAAAGACTGCTGTTGCGGTTTAATTGTGAAAATAAATTTTGATTTAGACCTAATGAGATTCATATCGATGTCTCATTTATGATGATTAATGCTCTGAAAAGAGGGTTTGGTCACGTAAGACGTCTTCCACTAGGTGGCAGGACTGTCTCAGCATTTTTGTCATGTTCGTTTTTTCTTGATACTGAACGCGGATGTCATAAAGAAACATAATGAACAAATAGAGGCCAGAGTTGTAACAACTTCAGCTGCATGTATAGCATACAACCCAAATCATGCAGTAACTTTTGAAAACTTTTAAAAATGCATAATTCATGGAATTTGTCATATAGAAGTTTAATGTGTCACTGGACTTTCTCAAAATGCTGAATATTTTTGGAGTTCAAAACAGCTGATATGGAATTGGAGCATTATAAAAATGAAAAAAGATCAAAAATAGTGACAAGACTTTTTAAAAATACGTGTAAACCTTTTTTGTTAAACCCACCTAGATAAGAGTACACAGTGGACCTGTGTATGGTTTGAACTAGGTGAGGTAGGTCTTCCTATATTCTTCCATTTTCTCGATTATTTTCTCTCTCTTTACAGACTGGTTTATGTCGGTTTTTGAACTGCTGAACTGTGTTAGTCACCTGCCTGGATTTGAAATAGGAACTCTACCCTTTGACCTACTGGTGAGTAACAAGGATCTGTTCAGCTGTTTGAGAACCGGCAAATGAGGTTTACTGGTTTGAACTGGAATTTCGAGTAGGTTCTAGAGTTCTGTACTGTGTCATGGCTACACCAGGTCTGCCAACTCTCACACATGTGCCAAGACACTCACGCTTTCTGACTGTCACACTCACACAAGAAATCAGCATATCTATATAATTCCATTATAAACCTAAAATTAGCTACATCAAAAGCACTGGAGTAGTTTTCAAACCCTACAGACTATTAACAAGGTAATGAAACTCTTACATATATGTAAATTGAAAATCTCACGCCAATCAACTGACCAAACCCTGTAACACTGAATAAGGATATAAAGGTAACATTAAGTGACAACCTGTTCCACCAGTTTAAATACATTCTTTGTTAGCTTTTTTGTTTCCCATTTATTTTGGTTCCTCTGCATTCCTCTGCCTAGTAAATATGATGATTCAAAATGTTATATATTCATACAGGCAACTTGATTCTGCACCCCGGGAAGGATCACATATAACCTAAAATGGTATATTATGTTTCAGTCAGTCTTTATATATTTTTTTCGTATGTGACGTGTTTGTTGTACACAAAACTCCATATATATCCTCCTGAGACCCAAGGAACAAAGTGTCCTTCAATTTTAGAATATTTGTCTTTGGAGGAAATAAGACATCTTACAATTTATATTTTTTCTAATTTATTTTTATTTTTAATTTGACAGCATGTCCTTTTTAGTGTACAACAGGAATAAATATGTTTCATTACATTGGTGAAAAGATAGATATAAAAACAAAATGTCCACTTCAATGGACATAAATGAATGGGTGGCGTCTCAGGAGGATATGTAATATACACATCAAGTTTAATATTTTGGTTTTCTGGATTGTTGAAGACAAAACCCATTCTGGTGAATTCGATAGGAAGAAAAGAACAGCCACATCTATTCGTAGAAACCTTTGGCTTTTTTCCACTTGGTGTAACGTCGGCTGTTGTTCTGTCAGTGATGATCCTGTTCCTTGAGGGTAGCTGTGTTTTAAAGGGTGATGCATGGAAACAGGTTAGGTTGAATATACAAAAAAAAAAACTAAGCAAACAGCATATGTTAGAATGCTAAATTATTCAGACTGTGATTGTCCTTCTGAATAGAGTGACTGCAATAAATTTGACAATGTTTTATGTTGTGTGACGTTTCTCCTAGGGTAGGTTGCTGCAGTGCTGTAATGGACTTTAAAAATGGACTTAAACAATGTACAGCGTAAGATGAGACTGGGACGTGTAGTTGGATAAAAGACAGTTAGAAAAACATTCATCATATCAGAGTTTCACTATCAAATTATCATTATGAATTGTACAGGAACCTGACCATCATTTGGGAAAGAGGGTTAGAAAATGGATGGAAGGTTCTATGTGGAAGAATGTGTCTTTGACATACAGTTTCAACTCCTCCCGTCACTCTTGTGGTTACCGGGTGGCATGGAGGCTGAATCCATTGATCACCACTGATAGTGATGGACAGCTCAACATCTGATTGGCTGTAGCTGGATGCCGGCCAATGCTCATGATGTACAGATATATCCCTACCACCAAACCCTGCCAGAGTCAAAAAAAATCTGCTCTCTCTCTCTATACACACACCTGCTTTTATGACAGTATAATAAGTTGTAAAAATGCAGAAAATCTTACGATCAACCTGTGCTATAATTGCATACTTTCAAACCGTCGCTATTTTTCTTGGAAATTGTTTAGTCGCATGCATCATGGTTCATATTTTGAATAATTTGTCGAGAGTTAAATTTGTAAAGTATTTCCATTTTGTCAAAGAAATCCTCCATTATTGGTCGCTAAGATGATTTTGAAATATGTGATAGGAATCGATTAAATCCTGCTGATGACAGTGACATTCTTCAGGCGCAGGAGCACGGTGTCCGGCGGGCCAAGCTGCAGAAGTTCAGCTGTATTAGTATCCCCTGGCCACATGCGGACTTACTTTGACAGCTCTAATCAATCTACCGTTACTGATAAGAAAAATAAAATGCGTAGCAGAGCACCTGGGATGTCTCTCATCAATCAAGTAAATCGCATTTAGTCTGTAGTACAGCAGTAATAAAGCTGTAACAGTATTACAGCTGGGGGGAATGATACAGTAACATACAGACTTTCATGCTAGAGCTAACTGTTTGCTAACTGCCACTGATGATGGGAGTCTTTCTCATATGCAACATGAAAATCGCATTGAGAATTGCTTAAAATCACCAAATGTGATTATATGTAACTCAAGACAAGACAGACCCATTATCCCCCCTGACCAGTTCTGGGTCTTTCAGTCTGTTGCAGTGGCCAGGGCCCCATAGGTGGCTAGAAAAGTGCCTGTTGGTTTTCTCTTTAGGGTTAGTCAGGAACAGGGTGGATTTAATATTACACTGACAAAAAAATACCAAAACCAGCAGGCAGGTTTACCAACGTAAAAATAACAACAATAAACAAGGGAGAAGATCATAGGCTCAAAACTGAACAGAACACGCCAGTATATGAGGTAGAACAAGGGACAGATGGAACTGATAAATTCTAACAAATTCAGTCACGTGGCCTCCGTCTCAAGACCACATCTCTTACATGGGTGTTTTCATATATGGTCCTTCTTAAACACAATCAACCCTCTTAAAGTAGACCAAATAGTGGACCAACAAAAATGGCTCTCAGTTTTCTTTTTTTTATTTCATTATTTTTTTGTATTCAGATTTGAAGTTCATTTGAAGGAGGACGCAGTTCTTTTACGGGTTCACTTCAGGTCTGATGGAGCCTCAGTCCTCTCTCTATTCATGCTGTAGTTCCTCTGGAGTTCTCAGACCTTTACTGCTTTGGATAATTATTGGTAGCATCCCAGTGCAATAGCATATGATCTGAACGGCAAGCCTACTGGGCTAAAACACCCTGGCAAAAGGCAAAGTGAATTTTGGAATTAAGCAGGCCGCAACGTGAAAACCCTCCAGGGGTGGTCTCAGTTCGGTTAGTTTCAGAGGGGTTTGAGTTTGTTTGGAATGTTCACATATGTGCAAATAATGCTGACTAATCACCCTCAGTTGGTTCTGAGGATTGAAAGAGACCAACTGTGAAAACACCTTGTTGCAAAACTTCCATCCAGTGTATCATAATGAAGTCTTCTGGAAAGTCTAGCTTGGTTTCTGTTGTCCTCTATAGTGCAATGGCATTAAGGAAGGATTTCAAGACAAGAAGATACATCATGTTCCACTATTTTCAGTATATAGCTGTTTTCATTGTGGCTGTTTATTTCTTTTTCTCCACATTCCTCTGCATAATTTATAAGGAGATGTGTACTCATGCGGGCAACCTGATTCTGACCTCCAAGAATGATCATATATAACCTTAAATGGTTTATTGTGCTTCAGTCAGTCGTTATGTATTTCCTCTAACACAATGTGTTTGGTAAAGACAGAACTCCCCCTCTATGTGCTTTCTTTACTCTGAATATCAAACTAAAGGATGGCTAAGAAAGTCAGTGACATTTACTCTGCGTCTGCCTGCCATTGGCCAGGTTACAATGGATAGCCAATATTCCCCAACATGTAGAATCAACGTTGATTTGTTGCTTCCACATGTCTATTTTAAGTTAACAGATATAAAGCTATCCATTCATCTTCTAACAGATTGTCTTGGTCAGAGTCATGGGGTAATAATATCCCCAAATATTTATTTATTTGTTTTGTTTTGTTTTGTTTTGTTTTGTTTTGTTTTGTTTTGTTTTGTTTTGTTTTGTTTTGTTTTGTTTTGTTTTGGGGTGGAATGGTAGTGTAGTGGTTAGCACTGTTGCCTCCCACCTCTGGGATCTAGGTTCAACCATAGCTCTGTGTGTAAGGAATTTGCATGTTCTCCCCATGTTGTCGCGGGGTTTCCTCTGGGTGCTCTGGTTTCTCACTTCACCCATAGGTGTGAATGGTATGATTGTGTCCTGCAATGAGTTCACACCCCATTCTGGGTCATTCCTTGCCTTGTGCCCACCAGGGTACCACCATCACCCTGAATATGATAAGCAGATATGGAAACAGATGAAAGATCTGTTTGGCCATTTGTGCTTCATATGAAAGTTTAGGCTTGATTTAATCAATAATTCACTTGTTTCATTTGCTCGCAATCCATGGTGTGTTTGAGTGTCTTCACTAATACCAAGGTTTAAAGATGCCAGTACTCTTCTAATCCTGTTTCTTCATTTTCCAGCTTTAGCATTCATAAAGAATTTCTTGACATGCATTGGTTCTTTACAGGACTTTTTCTAGGTCCAGGGATCATCAACATGTTGGTGCTTGGACAAACCTGTCCATGACAAGACTCATCTGTGTCCATGGCAAAATGTTTTGACTGAGGGAAAAAAAAAGTTTTTTAAACGCCCCTGGTAAAAAAGTGCATTTGATCAAAATCTGTCAGAATTCATCATAGTGATCGTCATGTTTCATCATGTTTGTTATTGATGATTATTTCATTGAGGAAAAATCTGTCCATGACCTCAGTGTTTAACTATCAACACCAAAGATAGCTGCCAACCTTGTGCTCCTACCTTTTTTCTTACATTGTATTCTTTATGTACTTCGTGTTTCCTTAAATCGTCAATCTTTAGTCCACAGTTGTCTCCTTCTGGTCCAGCTTCTTGCAAAATATGTCCGGTGTATACATGGTGGCGTAAGTTATGATATCTATGGCTTTCTATTTAAACGTTATTATATACCTTCATACTTCCAGGAACGTCTGAAGTGAGTCACCATATATAAATTCAAAGTGCATTTTATTTTCCAAAAGCCGTTCTTCAAATGAATAATGGATTTGTTAGTTGATATTAGCATTTCAAATGCATTTGGCATTTTTTTATGTTCTGTTTTTTATATCGATTACTACTTTATAATTTGACAGAAATAAGAAATAGGAATACATGCAATGGGTAAGTCTGACCAGGGTGCCTAAAACCTGCTAGTTTTTGGAAACCCGGAATCCATAGTGATTTTCCTCAGTGTAGCATCTAAGGTCTTTATAAAGGGGTATGAAAAAATTAGTATTTGAACAATGAAGACCCGAAATGAAATGCTTTTTGTTGACAAACTGTGAGTTTAACTTTGAAGCTCACAGCTCCAGTGACTCAACAACATGGACTCATGACTTAGACTCAGGCTGAACAGTAATAAGTCACCATGTGCAGCGTTGTGCTCTGCCCTCCGGACAGCTGCACCAGCCACCAGCGTGGTTCCCTTTAACAGGTATCAGATTTATCAGGCATTTGACCGGGCGCCTAAAGAGCCACATTCAGCACAGCCTCCCATCGCAGAACTTACCCTGAGTGACTGAGATCTCTGCTGCCAGGTACAGTACAGCAATACCTTTACCGCTACCTGACATGATTAGATCAGTCATACTTTAGTTTTACTTACCTTTTAAAGAAATCCTTTCTGCCTCTTCTCCTTGCTAACAAATTCAGTAGTTATTTGAATTTTTTCAGTTCTTGGGACATTACTGTCCCTAAAAATGATGGTCAAATGTATTAACAATGCAGCCAACATGCTGGAATTTGTCAGGCAAAAGAACATCTTAGGGGACTTTTGGTTGATTGTCAGAACTTATAAATGAATTATATTCACTGAAAATGTGATTGTGTGGATTGTAAGTAATGTATGATTTAAATAACTGGAAATCTGTTAATAGATTGTTTGAATGATGAGAGCTAGTTTTCGGTGGTACATCTATCTTGGCCAATGCAGGGCAAAGGCAGCATAGGATTAACCTGAAAACAGATCATTTTAATCAGATTAACATGGTCTTCCTGCACATCCCGGCACTGTCAGGTTCTTGGTGGAACCTGGTATATTTATAGCCTGTGGCTAATTTAAGGAAGAGATGAACAAATGTTTGGTGGGAGCAACAAATACCACGGTAATGAAACCACGTACAGATGCTCAGAATCAAATTTCCATGAAGAGTATAACACATACACGCAGATGCAAACATACACATATATACATACAAACACATACACGCACACGCAGACACACACGCATGCACACACAAACACATACATGCGTACGGCGACACACGCATATAAAGACATACACACACAGGCAGACACCCATATGCATATACACACAAACACCTACACACAGACAGACATACACGCACACACAGATACACATATATACACACAAACACATACACACAGACAAACACATATATACATACAAAAACATACACAGACACCCACATATACACACAAACACATAAACGCAGATGCAGATGCACATATATATATATATATATATATATATATATACACAAATACAAACACACACATATATACACACAAACATACATGCACACACAGCCATACATATATACACACAAACACTTTCACACACAGACACACACACACAAGCATTCACACACATGCACACACAGACAGACACCCACACATATATACACAGAAAAACATACACGTGAAGACACAGACACACGCTTTTTATGAATAATGTTCAGTCCTAGGTTTGCAACCTTAAAAATCATTAACATTGTGAACAATGCCGCTTGCCATTCGCCAGCTTGCATGATATTTAAATAATAAGTACATTTCCCCAGATTTGGGGCAAATCTCTGTTTTCCCTTGGAGTTTAAATGGATTAAAATAGATGTGAAAATATAGAACATTAATTTATGACAAATTTAATGTGTGAATCTATCATCTTTTATGTGGTTATCACACGACTGCTAACTTGTATAGGAGGGGACATGACAGTTTTACATCATTGTTTTCAAGTAGAACGGCCTTCCCAGAACATTCTGTGGGAAAGTGTGATAGCATTTCCGAAGGCATGTCTTTGTTACCTAGCTGGGTTTCTTTTGCGTGGTCTGAAGTTGTTATGCATATTTTTTGGGCTGTGGGTGGAAACTGGAGTAACCCCACAATGACACTGGGGGACAGAGCAGAGACTCTCGCAGGGTGAGGCAGCACTGCTAACTCCTGCACCACCAAGCCACCCCAAGTGTGTAACACTGTGGAGAAAATCCTTAGAATAATCAAATATTTTCCAATGCTGGTGGCCTACTGCCTCTTAAGAGAACATCCATCCATCTACCAGCTGCTTATGCTGGTCAGTGTCACCTGGAGCTTAATCCCAGGCAATATTCTTGATGCAATGCCAGTCCAACAGAGGGCACATACCCCAAGCAGAGATGCCAGTTAACATCTGCATGCCTATGCGCTGCAAGAGGAAACCTGTGCATCACAGGGTGAACATGCAGCCTCCACATACAGTGCAGAAGTAAGATTCAAACCCACAACCCTGGAGGTGTGATTTAGCAATGCTATAGCCTATGCCACCATGCTCACATGAGAATGCAAAATGAATGATTGTATCCTCAGATTACCATGAAACTACATCATTAAACTGAACAGTATGCTAATATTGATAATAATAATGCAGATAATGGAAATTTGTCATGGGTGAATAAGGGGCAACGCACAAAAGAAAAAACCTGAAAGATCAAAAAGAAATAATAATGAAAGAATCTTTACAAGAACAGGCCTAGCTAGCCAGTTCATCCCCAGCTCCCGAGCCACTGTCCTCTCCAGATCCACGCTGCTGGTCCTCAGCTTCTATAATGATGTAATTAGTCCAATCAGAGCCAGTAGAGCTTCGTTAACTGGCAATCATTCGCCATGACGGCACAGATGCAGCCAAGATCAGCCTCTGCTTCCGCTCCGGTAGCCACTGACTCACAACGCGGGTAAATAATATTGTAGTGAGTCCAGCAGCATCACCGTCTGCGGACAAATCTGTCGTAGTGGAGGTTTGTTTGTTGGGCATGAATATGAATGTGTGTAATGCGTAGGCTGTGGCCAGAACAGTGTCCTATTCTTCTCTGTGCTTACGTGGCATTTCCTTGATGCAAGCAGCCACTCGGATGCTACAGTGTTTTATTCTGTAGCTGTTGTACACAACAATCACTCTCTGACTTTAACTATGGCTACTACTGGGCTCCACAAGCTATCACTGCGACTGGAGATAAATCTCCAGTAATTATATTGAAATGATCTAATTTCATAAGTGATCCTTTGAGTAAAAAAAGAAATGTGTAATCAACGTGGACAATAAGCAAAATCTAGATGTACCAGTGGGCAAAATAGCTGAAGAGATCTAAGACTGCAGGGAAACAATCTGCTCGTGGTCTTTACTACTGAATTAAGGAAGAATTTACTCACAGATAATCAAT
This sequence comes from Hyperopisus bebe, assembly GCA_026777045.1. Taxonomy (NCBI): domain Eukaryota; kingdom Metazoa; phylum Chordata; class Actinopteri; order Osteoglossiformes; family Mormyridae; genus Hyperopisus; species Hyperopisus bebe. Next base: position 16,029,154 of record JAODJW010000039.1, on the reverse strand, counting down.
AGTCTATGATAGTATATTAAGAGGATAAAGTAACAAGGTAAATGCAGCATCAACATGAGAGAAAAGTCACACCAGATAAACTCAGGATCCCCCTCTCATGCTCTACATGTCTGCGATACATCTCAAAGTTACACCTGATTTACACACACAAATTACACAGTGCATCATCAATAAATAGTATCGCAGAATTTTTCAAAAACTGATCATTTCAGTTTTTTTGGTATTGTAGCCATATTATTATTCCATCCATCCATCCATCCATCCATCCATCTTTCACAGCAGCTTATTCAGTTTGGGAAGTCCCAGGTGGGAAAACACGCTGGAACGGATGCCAGTACATCATATTATATATACATAATGTACTTCGCACATGTAAAACGCAGATAGGCTATACCACCCGCTCTTTTTTCTAGTTATGTAATTGTCTAAGCCAGAATGATACTATACCGACTCCACTGTTATATTTTTAGCCGTAGCTTTTTGCGCACTGAATAATTATTTTCACTGGTGGCTATTAAATCCGTGTTTACTCCCATTTTTAATTCACACCTATACTACACACTGCTCACGGTATCTGTCTCACAGCTAAATATTACACATCTTAATATATATTAAGTGCATTTTCGTACTGTTTCCATTAGAAAAGCCTCAAAGTGCAATGATCGTTAAACAGTTTATGTAACAAAGACGTGTGACTAATTTGTGGGTTTTGTCTTACTTTAATTTAAGCCGTATTTGAAGGCAGCGTGTCGGACACGGCAGCCTATCCGGGCTCACAAGCAAGGCAGATGGTCAGGATGGCCACACCTGTCGTTTCTAATAAATTCAATGCATTTCAATTATTCATATTTAATTCATGCTGATATTTAAATAATCCAAATATAGATATATTCATATATAAAAATTAGCATGCATAATAGATAATATAATAAATATATATTTATATTTCTAAAACGAGGCTGGAGCGGCGTTTCACCGGGGGTCGGGCTGAGTAGGATGCGCTCAGTGTCCCACACGCTCTGCTCCGCTCCATCATCCCTCCCTGCGCATCTCACCCAGGTGCTCCGATCGGCTCCGCTCATCAGCAGCCCGGATGTAGCACGCCGTCCCCGCATCGGTACCGGATCGTAGAGCTGCACACTGGAGGGCGATAAACATGGCGCTGGCGACAACGTAACGGCACAGACGCGGAGCGATAGCAACCTGCGGGACATGTGAGGTCGGCGGCCGGGCCAGCGGGTAAGTCGGGCATCGAGATCGGCGATCTCGCATCCGTACCGGGGAAATAAAGCGCACGGGTGGCTCGATCCCTTTCCGTTGGCTCACCCATTACAAAGCACTGCTTCTCCTTCCTCATCAGGCACTCTGGGAATAAACAGAGGCGCAGATCAGGGTTCAGGCATTGATGATGCTTCACCACCGTCTGTGGGGCTGCCGGGGATGGACGGTCCCTCAAACCCTATATCATAGCCGTTTAATGGACGAGTGTCAGGGAAATGCACAGGCACACTCCGGGTTGCAGCCTCACGTCCATGATAAAGAGCCACTTCATAGTCTGTTTCCGCCCGTAACATTGCTGTGCGTGCATGAATGAACTGTCACCCTGCCTCCCTGCAAAGGGACATCGACAGCATCGGTTCTGTCTTCACTTAATTGGAGTGAGATTCAGTGAAAGTAGATAAAGGTCACGTAAAATATCATGCGGCTGTCACTATTCAGCTGGACGCTTTAGATACAGTGCTTTTGTTCGTTATCAGCACAGCGATAAAACAAATATCGTGTTAAGCGTACGCCAAATCATTGCTATGCAGAATGATCAATGATTTTTTGCAGAACAAAAATATACAAATGCAATATACAAATCTCAATGAATTTATTTTACACCCCCACGCCCCTTATTGTTTTAGTTTAGTTTTTCCAGCATAATATTAAAGGCACATTGAAAGTTGTACTGTGCAGTGGAAACAGGTACAAATTTGGAAGCGGTAGCAGAGCTTATCATATCGGGCTGTGTGTTCATCATGTCTAATCACACACATTCTACAGCCTAACAGTGGTTGCAGTAGTAAAGAGGACGTGGTCCTTGTTTAGTTTACTGTGATATTCAGGTTATACTACCTGTGTTATTCAAATTGCTGCGTAGTATTTAGAGGTCAAAGGGCACAGGGTAAAGGGGATGACAGTTTTTATGCAACAAGTGTAGCGTCTTATATGTTTTACGGTAATTGTGATAAGAGGCAGTCCTTGGTTTTGGAAGTTATTTGGAAAAGACACACACACACACACACACACACAGGTTTGTAATTATATCTTTGTGGGGACTCTCCATTCATCTCACGAGTAAAACTCTGATCCCAACATGACAACCTTAACCCCTACCCAGCCCTAACCTTAACCATAAGTAACCAAACAAAATATGAGGCTTTTGGCATTTTTAGTTTTTTGATTGCATTCACAGATCTTTGTGATCTTTATGGGGACCTGAAACACAAACAACCAACACACACACACACACACACACACACATTCCAGACACACAGAAATATTCCAGAAAGCGGGTTCGAGTTTAAATCTTAATTCCAACACTGAGGAAAAAGTTAGCTTTACATGCAGTTCTCTGGCTGTAATATATTTCAACAAAATATACACACACATAAAAATAGCACAATGTGACATACATATATATAAAGTCTTAATTTTTTAATGTCGCTAATATAATGTTTATAAAAAGCGGGGGCAGGATTTTCATAGTATGACAGGCTTTAATATTATACTTAATGTGTGATGCTGAAAATTATGATACTTTCAAGCTACATTCTTGGGAGATAATGAATCTAATCTCATTAATCTAGGTGTATTGTGGTTATTGTGGAAAATAAAATATCACCTGCTTACTTAATTACCTTTTCCCCTCTCAGTAATTAAACTGAGTCATAATTTCTTGTGAGGAGTTTTCTGTTTTGTGTCTTGTTGGGTTTGCTGTTACGTGGAGCCACTTCTGCAGCCATTCAGATCCTGATTGACGGGAAGTATGAGCCGATTATTACATAAAACTAGAATAAACTCTTTTTAGTATCACTCCAGATAATGGTGTTGTTATTAGTTAAAATTTCTGTGTAAAATGTTCCTGCTTCTGCTTGCCTGCTGTGCTCTTGTATCTGCTACGGATATTCAAGAGCCAAACAACCTGTGATCTTCAGAATGAGCAGAAGATGAATTGTTCAGTAATCGCTGTCTTCCAAAGTCACCATCACAGAAAATTAAAAGGGGAAATGGAGAAAAATCCAGGGCTAACGTGGACAGTATTTCAGCTTAAACTGTAAAATACTGGATAAAAGTCCTCCTGTTCGTTCGTTTGTGGGTCAGATGCATTTTCCCTTTCATTTGTCTTTTGATTAACTTAGATTGTAGTGTATAATTCACACAACTCCTGGGCACATATGATGGTGAATCTCACTAGTGTGAGGGATCAGAAGCAGAAACTTCTAAAGTAAGCTGCTAGTTTTACCTCCAGTGTTAGCAGGGCCATGACACTCCCCAGAACCAGTGAACACAGTGCTGGTTTTTGGTTATTTGGGGATTAGGGTCCTTTTCAGAGGCAACAGGGACTTTGCTAGGAGCAATTTTCTGAAAAACGAATAAAAAAAAGTAATCCTGGTGATCTCGGGGTGTTGCTTGAGGTTTTCAATGCAGGTTACTATGGATCTAAAAACAAGATCTCAAAATGTATGTGCATTCGGAGGAGTGAAGAACTAGTGGGACTTACCAATGCCCCTGACCACTTGATCCCCCCTCCTAAGATGGCCAATGGCCCCTGCACCCTCCCCCCACAAAGGAATATTTTCTTGTGTAAGAAGAATGGCTTGAGGGAGATCTTGAAGGACATTTTGCATTTGCATTTATTTATTTAGGAGATGCTTTTGTCCAAAGCGGAGTACAAGTGAGGCAGATAATACATCACAAGCAAACAGCTGTCAAGGAGCCAACTTTGGTACAGGTGCTGCTTGGCTGAGCTGCTAATGAATGCTCAGTAACAAGTACAAGTTAGTATTGGAGGAAGGGCTATACAATATGTTACACACTATTGCAAGAACATAACAGAAGAGCTATTCAAATTAAGAGGAAGCTCCTAAAAATACAAAAAAATGAGTCAGTATTGACAAGAGACCATAATTAAGGGATAATGGACGTATATGGAGCATATAAGTGGTTGTATGACCTATTCGAGGTGCTCCTTGAAAATGTGAGTTTTGTGCCGAACTGATGTGTGTGCTGAACTGATGAGGATGTTGAGGACTCAATGGCGGGTGCTGTTCTGTTAATGGCTCTGAAAGCCGGTACCAAGAACTTGAAGCAGGTGTGCAACATGACATCATCTAAGCTTGAATACCGGACCTGCTGCTGAGTTTCGAATCACCTGTAGTGGTTTAACAGCACAAACTGGTAGCACTGTAAGTGAAGAGCTGCCATAGTCTAGTCACGAGATGACGAGTGTTTGGTCCAGGAGCTGACTTGCGTATTCTAACAAATAAGACCCGATCTTAGATGTCTGCAGTGTTGTCAGCAATGGACAGCTGGTCATCTATCATTGCCCACAGGTTCCTAACAGACCTTGATAGGGACAATATTAATGATCCAAGCTGAATAGTGATGTCGTGGTCAGTGGTAGTGTTTCCCAGGAAGACAAGAGGCTCGTTCTTTTAAAGGTTCAGCCATAGTTGACGATTCTTCATCCCAGCTGCTATGTTGTTCTCATCAGTTCTTGTGGCCTATGCATTTGGCTGTTTTGACAGTTCAGCAATTGGTAGATGGTAGACTGCACGGTACAATCAGAAACTGAATTTTTCCTGCTGCTGTTTTGATTGGCTGATGGTCAGTTTTCTTGGAGAGATGGTCTGTGTATTTATAGGTCGGACTTTTCACATGCTTATCTGTGTAATGAAAGAGCAGAAGGACAATGCACATGTAACAGTAAACATAGTACAGTCTTATGTGCCCAGGTATCTAGTTATTTTCTATCCTGATGCTTGAAATGTACAGGGATCCTTACCAGGGTGTTCCCTAGCCTTATGCCTTATGAATGAATGAATGTTACATTTATATATTGCTTTTCAAGATACCCAAAGTACTTCACAGAACCAACGGGGAGTCACACACATCCACCACCACTGTGTAGCACCCACCGGGATGCTGTGATGGCAGCCATTCTGCACCAGTACTGTCACCACACAGTAGCTTAAGTAGTGAAGGGGCAGGAGAGAATTCACCAATTAAATAAGGGGAATAATTAGGAGGTGGGATTTAAAAGGGCCACAGTGGGCAATTTTAGCCAGGACACCACCATTACTCTTTTGAAAGATGCTCCAGGATCTTTAATGACCTCAGAGAGTCAGGACCTTGGTTTTATGTCTCCTCTAAGACAGCATCATTTTTACAGCACAGTGTTCCTGTCATGCTGAGGTCCGCACTGACCACAGGATGGCCTAACCTGTTGCCCACACCAACCCATTTTCCTAGTTGGTCTCCCATCCAAGTTCTGGCCAGGCCCAAACCTGCTTCACTTCAGATGGATCACCTAGTCCAAACATCAGGTGTTATGGGTGCTCATGTTGCTAAGGATAGACTCCAGACCCCCCTCCTGCAACTTTGACTAGTATAAGTGGTTAGAAGATGGATAGAGTCTCATATTTTTAAAGTCAATCATCCAGCACATTCATAAATAATTAATTGTATTTGTGCATATGTAATTAACGTAGATCTTCTGAATTATTGTGTACGAAACACATTCTTAGGTAATAACCATTTTCCTTTCATCCACTCATCCTTCTATATAGCTTAGACAGTATGGAGTCGCAGTAAATCATTTTCCATATTATTGGAAATGCACATTTAAATATAAACAAGAAAGGTCCACTTTCAATCCACCTCTTGTCATTGTTTATGCCTTAACCAAGAATGGCTCCATTATGGGATGCAGGTGATCATGCCTAATGCTGGGAAAATGTGATCCACCGCTGTGGATCACTGTGGAGATGTTTATTACAATGCCCCTTCACATATATGTTTGTTGAGAGCATGATAAAGCATATTCTGGTACATGGTAGACTTTTTTTTTTTGATATGTTTGTTTCCACTATATTTTGCCCCTCAAGATCAAATGGACTTACAGGTAGGGCAATTAATCGAAATTTAATTTCAGTTACAGTTTTGACTTCCAGTGATTATCAAAACAAAATAATCGAGATAAAACGATTATCGTCCTACATTTGATTTCACAATGATGATCCTTTTTGTCTTGTGTTACAAACTCGACACAACCTTTCTATCTCATTTTTATTCTCTATCTCAACTGATTATTATTTAGAGTTCAAGAAAATCCACTGTTAAAAAGACACATTTTTAAAAAGTTTAATAAATGCATGATATTTCCATAAGTCAATGAGTAATCGTGCTAAATAATCGTGATCTCAGTATTGACCAAAAATAATCGTGATTATGACTTTTGCCATAATCGAGCAGCCCTAGCTGCAGTTATGTCTGTCTGACCTGACCCAGGTTAGCTCCAGCTTCCTCCCATGGTTTTGGTTTAATGACCCCGTGTTATTATTTTAAAGCAGGGCTTTTCAACCTTCCTGTGATTAGAGCCCCACATTAAAATAGACTGGAGTCATGTGAAACATAAATAGTTAAGGACTGGGGAGGTGCTTTGATATTTGTTTCTCATGAGGCGTGAACCCCTCAATTTTTCCCCTCCCTTAAATATATGCGAACCCCCTGCAACTGCCTTACAGACATTCCGGGGGCGACGGGCGGGGATGGTGCACTTGTACTCTTGGATGTACTCTTTTTGCTCCCTCTCAAAGCCAGTCAGAAGTTCACACTCCACAGTGAAGGCTGTGCTGTAAAGACACTCGCATAATTAACATGCTGGCCATGTAGATGTCGCCAAAAGGATTTCATACATTTTGTATAGCCCAGATCCCCTGCGGTTTCTGTCTTCTCCCATTGGCTAAGTGTTTCCGAACAGATATGCATGACTGCAGAAAAGAAACTTTGATGGACAACTACATTATTAATATACACATATAACACATTTAATCGCATGTCTGGAGGGCCATGGTAGAATAATATTTATCTACTGAAGATGTACTCTGTCTGAATTCTTCCCCCTTTTTTGTCATATTATGGTAATTTTTTGCTTTCTACCAATGAATGACAGATTAGTAAACAGTATGATTGAAAGAGTTCATGGTCCAGTGATCCAGCTGCTGGAGACAGGGGACTGAGCTCTGGCTGAAGCTGATGATTGTGTCGCTACACTGGGTCACATGACTGCTGGGTCACATGACCACTGGGCTGTTCCTTGAAGAGCACCTTCAGTGCTGCTCATATTCATTCTCTTTCCATGAATGACTTAGTTGTTTAATTGTTCTGCATTGATATTAATGATTGTGGAGGAAGCCCAGGTCTGGCTATTTCTGTGTTCCTCGTTGACCCCCAACTTCCCTACCTGTGATGGTCTAGGCTGATTGACATACGCACATGGTGCATCATATACAAGTGCATACTCATACTGACAGCACGAGGGAATAAAACATGGTTTTGATGCTGCCGTTGGGGTTGACATTTACATAGCTGAGTCACATGCCGTTATCATCACAGGGCATGTCTCCCCTGATTGGTGCCGGAGATCTGTGGACAACCGAATTTCTCTCCTATCTGATTCGTCAGCTTTGCTTCGATCTCAAACCCAACGTCCGTTGCCTGCTTTCCGTACCGCCTTCCGTCAACTAATGCATTCAGCTTTTTGATAACTTGTGTTTTTGTCTGATTAACCCGGGGGGGGGGGCACGGTTCTCCTCAAGGTGCATAATCCTTGGGTCAGCGTTAATTCTTCCCTGTTGAGGTGACGGAGATACCGCTCGGGGGGATTTATTTCCACCTTTAACTGGCACAGCATAGTTAGATTGTGTGGTTAGGGTGTCAGCTCCCTTAAATATTACTGAGCTACTTGCTTCTGAGTTAATTACCCCAGCTTCTGCAGGAGAGATTACCTCCTCCCCCGTGATTCAGATGGTCGTGGGGAGTCCCGAGTGCCCTCGTTTTCACATCTCTGAGATCTCACATGGTTAGACTGCTGTGATGTGGTCCGAAATCATGTTTAGCGGCACATGGAAAAGAAGGTGAGAGAGTTAAGCAAGAGTGATTTCTATGAGGGAAATCCTGTGGGTCCAAGCCGGTCCACAGGAGGCATGAGGGTTCTTTGCCAGTGGACATATTGGTAGGTTTTTGATCTGTGGGGCATTGATAATGACAGAGCATGTATAAATAGTAACAGTCAGGATGATGAATAATAATCATTTAAAATTCCTAAAAGAAAATGACAACAAAATGATGCGTTGGGTCGGCACCCCGTCCTGGGCTATGCCCTGCCTTACACTCGTAGCTTCCAGGATTGGCTGTGCAGAGACTTCGATTTTGTGAAGGGCAGGTGCTCGACTGGGGTGGTGGGGGGTTGTCCCCCTCGGTTGAATTTGCCGACCGGGGGGGAGGAGGGTCCCAAAACAAAACGGTTGTGTTCGAAAGGGGGCACTGAGGACCTCAAAAGGGAGGCAGACACTTTCAATCGTTCAGGGAAAAGAGACCAGTGCTCCAGACCAGCATAACTCTACATAGGACAAGCGGGTATGGAAAATGGATGGATGGATGGATGGATGGATGGATGAATGACAACAATATGAGTAATTTTAACACTATCGCATCTGTTCAAATAGGCAATTAAACTGAAAGTATCAACTAATGATTATGTGGAAAAGATATATATGACAAATTCATTTATCACTGACAGCTACTTTTTTATACAGTCTTTCTGTCAGAACAGTAGTAGAAGGATCCAGCAGTATTTTTGTTGGACTGTAATGGAAGCAGATGTCAGAGGAGTGGCTTGTGGTGTTACAGAGAGCTGTTTGTTACTCCAAAGGCATCTCTCCAGCCTCTGGCATCTTCTGGCTTTACATAAGTAAAATGTGAGATGCTGCTGTGTTTGCTTTTCCGAGTCACCAAAGGCATAGCGAAACGCATGCGCACGTGGACCCTTTGTCGGACATCTCATATTCAGTAGTCTGTTTGACTGATGAGAAATTTTGCATGTTTTCTCTCAGAAATTTGCTCTGGTGCTGATGAAGGTGGGTGTGATGGTTTGCTGGGTGGAAATGTCCTGAGGAGGTCTCATCTTCAGGACTATGGGTTAGGCTTGAAACCATGCCAGTCAGGGAAGACAAAATCTTAAACTGAATCCTTGAACCTTGCTTATTTAATGTCAGTATGTGATTATTTTATTGATCCTCCTTGGTGTATAGCTTAGAGAGTTAAGGATCTGAGCTTGTGGTTTGAATATCATCATACTGTCATATCGTTGTTGGGCCCTTGAACATGACCCTCAACCCCAGCTGACCCTGAGCTTTCCTCACTCGTATGTCGCATTGGACAAAAACATCTGCTAAATAAATAAATGTAAATATAGATGATTCAAGTAGATGCATTGATTTGGAACATGGCCTCCTTGTGCCCTTGAACAAGGTGCTTAGCAATCCCTTCAGTAAACTATACAACTGTGCAAATGGGTGAAAGCACCAAATAAGCAGATATGCATAAGAATGCACCTCAGTCTCAGCTAAGCTAAGCTACACTAAGCTAAGTTACATTAAGGTATGCTAAACTAAGCTAAGCCAAGGTATGCTAGGTTAAGGTAAGCTAGGTACTCTGCAGGATGTGGTGCCATGTGCTACTGATGTATAGAGATCTGGTAACTGACGTTGTTTAAATTCTGTGTGTTTCTAATGGATTCAGAACCACTCGATCTCGAGAAGCTACGGGCCTGAATTTGAACAGAGTAGTTACAGTATGCTAGTAAGTGCCGAATGAGGGTTTACAGAGTTACAGAGTTTCAGCTGCTCTGGTAATTCTGGTGGTCATTGGAGTGGGCAGTCTGTAATGCTGCGGTTCAGAAACTCCATGACCTAAAAGATGCTGATTGTCGTCTCTGAGGTGGGGATTGCTGTTGTACCCTTGATGAAGATTCTTAGCCCTGACTGCTCCTTCAACTGTACCGGGGGTAAATCCGTCCGTCACCATGGATTGGATATAATGGTCCTCTGTGTTTGATGCCCTGCGTAACGGTTTTCGGGTTCATTTGAAATAGAGAGAATGAAATCAAGAAGGATGGCTACTCTTGGTTATGCTATGTTTTTTACAGTAACAGTTTAATCAAGAAATAACATGAAATGGTTCAAAACTTCTAAACCATATACAGGAATGGTTTTTATCTGTGTGTTAAATTTGACCATGAGATCTGTAGGTAATTCCTTGGCAAACTCATCCCTTTATTTTTTTATCCGAGGGCCCTATAGTCGCTTTACAATTAAACTGTCATTATTTTCAGAATATGTTAAACAGTGAAACTATGGTTATGTTAAATTTAAAGTTCTAAAATGAGATCTAAAATAAAGAATAAGAAATTAAACAGGAAGCATAGACACTGGGGCATGGAGCTAAGACCCTCTGACAAACATTGGACGTTGACACTTAGCTGACTGCGAAGCCCCTTTAAAGCCACCGTCTATTTTTTTTTATAAACATCGTGTCTGTGGTTTGTCTCATGTAGTGCTGGATCCTGTGTCTGGCATTTAGAACTGGTAACAGGACGTGACGTCCAGAAAACTCACAGGAATGTAGTGGGAATATGTTGCTGACAGGCATCTGACTGGTTTGAAAACCCATTAACGTGAACTATGGTGCCATTTTACCTACACTTTACATAGCTATCCACATGCTTAGTCATACCACACATTCAGCTTTTGTCCAAATTTGCCTGTTACTCTATCCTGTTATTGCCTGTGCTAAAGACTTCACATTTCTATGCTTTCAAAATAGAGGCTCCTGTAAAAAAAAACTGGGAGAAGAGGGAGCGTGAAGTATGCTGGTAACAGGTTTCTTACTGTGGTTAACTGGTGACCAGCAGGAGTTCCATACATCCCTTATCTAACATGACACCCTGGTCCACTGGAGCTTTTCATCCCCACAAATGATGTTTCACTGCTGAGGAACCCCTGGCATCTTCTTGACTGGATCGAGGCCTTCAGACCAGGGAGGACACTGTCTCGGTTGGAAGTTCTGCATGAGTTTGGGTAGATAAACTCTCCAGGAGTTCCTTGGTATGGCATCACAGGTATATACGCTTTAAGTTGGTTAGATAACATCTCGCTAACAACTCAAGAACGACCCCTTTCTGGACACGAGGTACAAACATTGAGGTCATGCACCCTGGTGGATTTAGCTAGCAGACTAACACAATGCTTAGAATTCGCATTGTCAGCTGGTTAGCACATTAGTTAGCACACAATTAGTCTTTCTGTTTGTGTTCCGAATGGGACGCTCAATGCTCAATAATGTGAAGACCTTTGTAAATAACCTTCTAGGTCTTTTTAAAATTGTGCTCTGACTTGGAAGGAGGAAAAATGCCGAGTCATATCTTAGCTTTGAACACAAATGTTGACCTTTGTGAACTGGTGTGTTGTTTATATGCTGGTATATTTTCCGGGGGGTTTACCAAACACAGTCAAACTGGACTAGATTAGTCAATGAAGACTAGTGGCTGGTGTTCATCAGTACCAAGCTCTGAATGCTGACAGTGAGTAAGCTAACTGCTAATGCTGTCACAGTCATAGCCGACACCTTGCTTTTACCTCTCGCTCCTCTCCAGCTTTTCTTTTTGTGCATTTGTCATTAAAGATGTGAATTCTTGATGCTGGCTGGTATATAGATTGGAGATCAGAGCTGAGTTTGGGAAGTCCGGCCTGGCTCAGGTGGTTTTGGGGGAAGGGGCCTGTCAAACCCCAACACAACGTGGCGGGAATGTGGGAGGTGGGATGTAGCTAATTAAGTCACAGCATAAATGCCAGGATGTGCCATACCACAGCAGCTCCAGCTCGCTAATTCGCAGCTCGGTGATTCACGGCTCAGGGATTTACAGGTCCGTCGGAGCTACTCTCTGCTTCCCTCTTATCTCGGATCAGCCGGGGCAGTCATGTGAGACAGAATGTAGCGGGCTCAATGGGCGGCTGTCCGTGACAATAGGCCGACGGTGCTGGACGCCTCTCATTCTGGAGCTTTCCCTACGTTACAGTGTAACGTTGGCACTCGGTCTCTGACATCCTCGCGATGCCAAAATATGATTGACCAGCGTTTATAGAAGACCAGGTTTAGAGCACGCAAAATGTCCTGTAAAAAACTAAATTCCATAAAAATCCATTATATAACTAAAATGCAGAATTACTTATCTTGTACAGCAGGGGCGGGGAACCTGTTCCATGGAGGGCCGGTGTGGGTGCAGGTTTTTGGGATGGCCTCTCAATCAGCCAATAACAGTGGGTCCCCAGGACTGGAGTTGAGAACCTCTGCTTTATTATTGGTTGATTGAGAGGCCATCCCAAAAACCCAAACCGGCCCTCCATGGAACAGGTTCCCCACCCCTGCTGTACAGGGTTGCAGGGGACACCTTCCCTTATATATACAGCATACATATGCACTCTTTTAGTATCAATACCATCAGTATCTTATGGTTTTGAGCATATTTGTTATTGTGGAAGCATGAATCATTTTTATAGGCCTGTGGATATCGATTCTTATTTCTGGTGAGTTACCCCAAGCCATACTAACCACAAACTGGGGGGGTTATTTAGCTTGTCTTGCTCTGTGTTAAACGTCTGATTGTTGGTATCATTGAATCTTTCTTATTCACGAATCGACGCAGCAGACATTCTGTACACTGGTGTAGTTTACTATCCTTTCCTTCAGGAAGTGCTGTGTTAGTTTCCTGGATTGTGGTACAAACTGGTCCCCAGCATGTCCCATCTGTGGCCCAGGGCTGTGACCAATCTGGTGATTTCACCTGAACGTGGCTGTCCCACTTAGCTTCTTGGTCTCTCGGGTCATGCCCTATGTCCACCCCTGTTGCGTAGAACTTGTAGGTCTTTTGAGCTTCTAGCTTGGACTGTATAAGTGGCAGGAAGCAGAGTGCTAAGAGAGTGAGAAGAAGGTGAGGCATGTGCAGGATTCATGTACCCCAACACCTTGGTTTCACTAGTGCTGTATCATAGGAAGACTAACACTCACAACATTGATGCTCAAATAGTCTGTATCAATGCTGTTACCTTTCAGAACGCCTTTGGTTGTCACATACATGTGACCTTTGCAGATTCGGTTCCTTCAGGGACACCACTGTCATGTTATCATTACCCTGTCGCCTATGTGTGATTCATCCATTGAGACGTCTTTGGGTATTGGGTGCTCTCTGTTTGTGCTGTAAAATTGCATTATGTTCTGAATTAAGGGTTAGGTTCCACCCTCTCCTGGGGTCTCCCAGCCTGTAATCTCCCACTTACCTTCTCCATCCCATGGGTCCACACACACACACACACACACAGAATTACACCAGGTTTGAGGACTGAGGTGCTCAGCTGAAAGACGACCCAAAGACATAGAGACAAATGTAACTGGCGGGGGGAAGCAGCTGCGGGTGCACGATACCAGGATTTAATTGCCCAGTCATTTTATTTGTATGGAACAGTGTTTCCTTCCTAAACTGGTCTGGTGTTGGGGATGTTTTAGTCATTCTGAAAGATTTAGATCTTTATTTGTATCTCTCAGTGGTGAATAACATTAGGTAATGTAGCACATATCTAATCCATACTGAACTCGCAGCTCCTTCAGGTTTGACTGTAGGTTCAGACTCAAACATCTAGCCCATTCTAGAGTCTGGTCATGGGGTTTGGTTATGGTTAGGAATGTTACTTGGATTCAACATTTCAATGACTTTCAAATCACATGACCTGCTGTCAACAAACCAGGTAAGATTGACTCTTTTACCAAGTTTACACTCACTATTGAAATGATATTTACCTGTAAATTCTTTCAACTGTTTATATTTAAATTTATTTGGGTAGCTTGATGTCCAAAGTGATTAAAGATTTTTAATAAATTATTATAGGGCATATCCTGGAACTTACACCAATATCCTTCAAGTTTATAGTCCATGTTGTTAACCACTATGGTATTAAGTTTGAAAAGCTAGGACTCTTGTGAATGAATCTGCCCATGAATTTAACCTGCTTTGGCCAATGGTGGCTGTGGACTGTTCTGATTTTCTTTCCTTTTGCTCTAGTATTAATTGTTAATCTGAATTGATTTGGGTGGTAATCACGGGCACATTTCAGTGCAAATCCTCAAACAACAGGGATCCGGATACCAGGAACAGCCTCACTACTTGTGATGATGGCAAATGAATGACTTCAAGTTCACCCTTCTTCAAAAAATGCTTCTCATGTACTCATTAGCATTTTTGAGTACGAGTAGAATGACATCACCCAAAGTGCACTATGCGGACAGTGGAAATATTTAAAGATTCTGCTCTTCTGGAAAGGGAGCCAGGCCATGAGCTCATTACAGAATTTGTCTTACATTTTGCAGGATGCAGAATAATATGAGTAAGTATTTCTGTAGCTCCCTTCAAAAGAAATCAGCACCTATAATGTCATCCCATATTCTTTGAGGCATACAGTTGCTTGCTTAAGGGTCCACTGAAGAGGTGACCGTTCTGCTGAGGATGGGATTCAAACCGATGACCTGCCTATCATGGGTACAGAGGTCTAACATGCTGAGCAACACACCGCCCACCTTTTATCACCATGCTAAACCAGTCCTGGTGCTGGCTATGGACCTCGATGAACAAACCCTACCAGTTACTTCATTCGATCGCCTCGGCTTCCTGGAAGTTCTGATGGAAATATTAAGACTTTATTGGGGCTTCGACCCACAAGGTGCTGAAGGTGCATAATCAAATGTGGGCCCAAAGGAACCCTGCTGAATCGATACCCTCAGTAATAACGTCATTAATACTGGAAAGGAATGAGGACCAGCAGGGGAGATGGCGTGGGAGTCATTGGTAAATTGATCCCATTAATTATGATTATAAATGGTCAGTGTTGGGGATGCACTTCTCAATAAATAAAATCCAAGAGATTTCTGTGTGTGTAATAGAAAGTACAATTGAATACAGATCCTTTACTAATGCCTGTGGGGAAATTGTCTTTTTTCCTACCCCATCTTGCTCTCTGTGAGACACACATGGAGGTCAGGGCAGGTTTGGGGGGCTACAGTGCAGGGTCAGCCAGCATGCAGAGCCCCTGAGGTTAAGGGCCTTGCTGAAGGGCCCAATGGCAGCATCAGTCTACTGGTTCAGGATTCAAACTGCTGACCTTCTGAGTCCTAACCCACTGGGCCACAAACAAGAAAGGAAATCCCCCCTTTTCGTAATGCACTCGGAAGCTGAACTTATTAAGATGCCCTGGGAATGAGTCCCACTCAGGATCCCAGCCACAATGGTAAAAAGTAATGAGATGTATAAAATATTCTGGTGATTTGCCCAATTTGTGATTTGCAAAATCAATTTGGGATATTGATTATGAAAATGAATATTGTCACAAATGACCTATGGACTGAGCCGCGTTGGATAGGACAGTGGAAGAAAGAAGTATTTCGGAGGGTAAAATATGTATTTACTGCTGGAAATAGGACGCAAGGACATGCAGTTAGTGTTTCCTTTTTCTCTGAGGTAAAGCAGCTGCAGTTAAGGTTAGCCTACATAGCCCCGGTTTGTGGGACTCCGTTGCGTCATCTCAAGTTAAAACGAATTGCCTTCAAAGGCCACTTTCACCTACTTTCTTAGTCCAGTTCTGCAGATACGTGATACGCCTGCAGACTCACTACTGCTGGTTCCATACCACAGGGGTTTGCAATTAAACTTATGTTGTTTGTCTTTTGGGGGGGTGTGACGAACTCTTAAAATTTGTCATTTTGTTCTGACAACCGCACAAGTTTCTTTAAACAGACTTATTTGTCGTGTTTCAATTCTCATATTCCCCCCTGCTGCACACAGATGCTCATAGATATTTTGTACCTATTAGCCTCAAGACTGTATGCGGGGGGTCATAGGTGGATGGGGGCTGTCGGAACACCCCCCGAAGGTTAGGAGGATGGTCGGCAGGTAGTTTGGAGTGTAAATGTACCTGTCCGAAAGATTAAGGCAGAGCGGCTTCAGCTTCTGTTCTGGGAGGGGCTCACTTTTGGGTGACTTCCCTGTTAATTGGGACAATCCGTGCTTTTCCTGCTGCAATGTTGATGAGCTGGGGGGGGGGGAGAATCAGAACCGAAAGTCAGGCTATTTATAGAGCACTTGTCCACATGCGGCGGAGGAGCAGCCCAGCCCGACCCGGCCCCGTTCGTATGTCAGCACCGCGCTTCTAACCCTCCTCGCTGAGTCAACGTAGGAGCCAGTGCTCTGATGCTACCGCTTCCTAAATACCTGCCCCCCCCCCAGCAAGCGGCTCCATTTCACAGACGGGAACAGGTGCCATCCCCCTTCTGGTCCGACTCACAGCATGCTCGCCGGCTAGAGCGGGAAGTCTGGACTCTCGCCGCGTCGCTCCCGCCATCGCCATACGTCGAATGTCGTGTTCCCTTCCCCGGGGGGGTGTGCGTGGATTTTTGGGGGGGGAGGGGGCAGGCCAAGCTGTGAGCGCCAGGGAGGACCCGTCCCCGGTGTGAACACAGGATGAGGGGCCGGGGCCGTGCCATGGGAGCTGCCCGCCAAGGCCGTCCGCCGACTGCGGGCACACGTAAAGGTTCCGGCGCTTTCCATCCGCTTCGCGGCACCACAGTCGGCAGAGTTCTGCCGAGGTTTCGCTGGGGGTTACCAGGAGACTGTGCACAGGTCAGACGTGATGACACGACGCTGTTTCGCCTGCCGTGAACTTCCCGGAATGTATACCGTTTTCCGAGCCGTATGAACGGGATCGACGGCAGGAATTTCATCGGCGTTCCAAATGCCTTGACCCCCACACCCCCCAACTCGGACTGAAGCTGCCTGTCCTGCTATTCAAGCGGAACAATGAATCTCTTCCCCTCAGGTGAGTTTATTTCTGGAGAGTTAATACTGAAAGAAAAACAGTGAGTATTTTGTGTGTGTGTGTGTGTGACCTTCATGTAGTCTCTGTGCTTTTTTCATACCTTAGTATAATTAACAGCCCTTATTTAATGACTGCAAAGAATTTTGGAAAAAAATCAAATACTTAAAACCTTGCCCGCTTCCTTAGAAGCTGGACGGAAAGCATCGGAAAGGCGCTCGTGATGAACGCGGCACCCTGACGCTCCACACTAACTGAAGACTCGGCCATGCCCGCCAAGTGAGATCGCTCCAGATTCGCCATCCTTTAATATAGGAGCGAAAGCGGATTTCGGCTTAACCCCCCCCCCCCCCCTTCCCGAGCAAGTGTAAGAGATTCTAGTTCTGGTGACATGCCAGCGGAAACACTCGCCTTTCAGCGTGCCTCAGTCTCATTGGCCAGGGCGCCTGCCGGCCCTCACAGGGCGACAGATGGCGGCAGTACGGATGCCTCGATGAATCAGGAGTTACCTTCAAGAGTGATCCATCACTGCTGCCGCCACATCAAGGTTGATGCTTTCGCTGTGCATTGACTTTGTGGAGGGAGGCATCGGGGATGAAATCACTACAATTAAATATGGCTTTTTCAGTAAAAAAAATCATTTGCATGAAGTGTGCAGTGATGTTTGACTGGAAGAAAACTTTTTGTACCTCCATGAATACGCAACATTTGTGATGAAGTCTCGAAACAGCATCTGTTCCAGGAACACCTCTACTAGCCTGATTCCAGTCCATGTTTCCTGAAGGCTCCTAACGCTGCACTCCCTGCTCATTGAATATTCATCTTATCAGCTTCCTGCTTTGTTTGGAAGATGTTGTGTAGCTCTCGCTCCTGTACTTGGGCATTCATTGGAAGCTCAGCCTAGCTGCACTTATGTCGAGTCGACTCCTTAACAGCCGTATGTTCATAATGTGCTATTTACCTCACTTGTACATCGCTTAGACTGCTAAATAAAAATACATGTAAATGTAATGATAAAACACTTGAATTCTCAGACACCCCATCATCTTGTACTCAGGATGATCCCTGTTCCATTTGTATCTGGTTCAAAAACCATTTAACAGCATATCTTCTGTGTGTAAAATTCAGCAGCATCCTCTGGGCACACACAGCCTGGGCAATCAGACCACCTCATTATGCCTGTGTATAGAACTGGCCCATTACTGGGAACATTGTCTTCTTACAGGATTTATTTTCAGAAGCTGTTTTCCGGTTGTGCATTCTGTTCCATTCGTATCCGAATTTTTTTTTCGTTTTCTTATGCTCCCGTAAGAGGTTCTTGAAACATTTTTGATTCTAAGTATAAACCCAGAGACTCACATGGTCAAGACATAAAGGCAACCCAGGCACATTAACCTACACGTGTGATTGTGTGTGACGATACTTAGTGTTTAATTTTAATTGTTGATTTTCAACTGATGCTCAATAATTTTCTGTTTTAAATAACTGATGTCGTCTATGTGGTAGTTAGTCAGTTAGCTGAAGGTTAACCCTTCTGTTGGTGATAAATGCATGAATGCATTGGATGGATGGGGTCAGTTATGAGTGATCAGGATGCTTTGAGGATTTTGTCATTATATTCTCTTGAAATGATGAGATTGTTCGCTTTCTGATTGGATAGTGAGAGGATGCAGGAGGGGCAGGGTACACATGTCTCATTGGCTGGGATGCCACTTGAGAGATGACACCTGTCTTTTGGGCATGTATTAAACCCCACAAATTGACATCATAAACAGGGAAGAGGATGGAGGTGGTGGGATGGGGCAGGGTGTGTGTCATGAGCACCCTCAGAAAGGTCTATGAGATTTATATCTCATTCTTAATCCAGTTCTGCGGATTTCCATTTGGTGCGTTGGACAAAAAGGTTTATTTTACTGCAGTAAAATCTCACAGGCACATTTTCCTCTCTTTATATGATATTCTCAAGTCTTGAGTCAGTAAATAAGAATGATTTCTTGATAAGGTATGTCTTCAAGGCACTGGTAATTTGGGGAATTAATATCACGCAAGCTGAAGTTCCTGCTTTTACCAAACAATGAAAACCACAGCAGTCTGCCCCACTTTGTCCTTAGATGTTCCCTGGGCAGGGTGAAGTAGCTAATATGTATGTCCCAGTACTGTATGGATGTTTGCAAAAAAAACATCAAAAGCCCCTTGAAAATGAGTTGAAACTGCTATTTTTTTGGGTGTTTTTATGAGGGTAGAGGCAGTCGGCGTTGGGTGTGTATGTTCATGTCACTTTGACCCAAAGTAAGTGGATGCATAGAGCGAGTTGAGATGAGAAGAAACACCCCAGGAAGGGCCACAAGTCCTCGCAGTAACCGTTGAAGGACCGGCTCTTAAAACGAGCAATTAAAAGGTAATTAAAAAGGAACATGACTCCTTTCCTCTCTCTCAGTTATTTTTAAGGCTAATTAATAACCCTAAAAGACATTTTACCACCTCGACTGGGCAAAATTTGGTTAGACTGTTCTTGCTGTACTGGTTTTTATTAATTATCGATTGGAGCGAATAGTCACTTCCTTGACCAGTCTTCTGGTTAGCAGGTTGATGGTGGCTTTCCTACTTCCTCCCTCTGAACAGTCAGCTCTCCTGCTGTGAAGCGATTAAAACCCCTTTAATCCCATCAGTGGGATCTCTTTTCCACCCCGTGTTCATTGTTCCCTAACCTGTGATGGGCTGTTTTTATTTTTTCCCCCTTTCCGCACAAACACTTCACTTCAGGGAACACAGACATCTCCATTCAGGCTATTCTGTTGCCGTCCTCGTGCCAGCGGTGGCTGTCCGTCCCGCGCGCCCATCCGACAGCTGGCCCAGGCCGCTCTCGCACCCGCCTGGCACGCCACAGAGGGCCCGCTTTGTTTGCTGGGGAAAGGAGTGCCGTGTGTATAAAGGGCCTTTGAACGCTGTCTCAGGGCCGTAATGTGTATGGGCCCACCTCCTCCCTGGCACCGGTGAAAGGAGGCTTTGTCTGTGGCCCGCCGAGCTCGGGGCCGTGACCTGCTCTTGAGTCCAATAGAACGACGCTCCCCGGGTGACATTTTGATAAATGCCCTGCCCCTTTGGACCACGGGCGAGCACGCTCTTGGTTTAGCCTCCGGTAAGTGCGGTCACACTTGGTGATATTTATATAAGACAAATGAGTACACTGCTGTCTGTCAGTCACAGTGGCGGGGGGGCATACCTGAATCCGGCCGCATTTATGCACTGGCGTGGCACCATCTCCACCATAAAATTAATGTGAATAAACAGCAGACCTCTTTAAACATGCCATCTCCTTTTAGGGCAAATTAAACGCACTGTCCATCATGGGCCTGTTTGACGGACGAGTAAAGACGTTTCTATGCCTCACACGCATGCTGTCGCTAAGCGTTAACAGCCAAAGTGGTTTGGGTTAAACCTCCCGCCTGTCTGAAACGCCTGCTGGCAGAAGGAGTCTTCGCACAGGACGCCCACACGTACTCCATCAATCGGGGAGATTTATTCTGAAGATGAGTGTCTGGGTCCCACTGGGGAGCTTCTTCTGGTCCCTGAAAGTGGTGTCTTCACCACGAAGCTTGGCTCTGTATGATAACTTCAGAGTAACACAATGTCTGGTGTACCTGCCTTTGGAGAACCTTATTATCCATTAGCAGTCCCGTGTTTATTTTGTTTAAACATCAATACCTGGTACTCATGAAACAGAAGTATCCTGTATGTCTACCTGTAGGCCATCTTCTGCTGATGTTTTGTGCACCTCGAGTTCTCACAGCTCCGTCCCTGCCATCGTTCACGTTGACATCCTCTTCCACATGCTGCGCTCATCATTGGAATGCATTCAGGCTATTTTTGCTGTCCTTCGACACAATGTCGCCTGGTGCCGCGACCTTGACTGGATATGTTTGTTAGAGCAGATAGCAGTTTGTCCTGTGATGTGGACGCCATGTTGTTTCTGAAGTAAAGTTCATCGAGAGGCAGTTCCGTTCAATTACTCCTTCAGCCAGATCCTCTCATCCTTTGTCTTCTCTCCGTGCTGCCGGAGGTGTCTCACCGGCCTTCCTGCCGGTCATCCAGCGTCCGCTAGAGAATCACTGGGCTTTCCCCATGCCTTGCAGGTTTCTCTGGATTTTCCAGCATGTTTGGGAAGAAGAAGAAGCGGCTCGAGATCTCGGCGCCCTCCAACTTCGAGCACCGCGTGCACACGGGCTTTGACCACCGCGAGCAGAAGTTCACCGGGCTGCCGCAGCAATGGCAGAGCCTGATCGCCGACACGGCCAACCGGCCCAAGCCCATGGTGGACCCTTCCTGCATCACCCCCATACAGCTGGCTCCCATGAAGGTAGGCCCCGACTGCCTCACCCTCCGCCTGGCTTACGTAACGCAGCAGCAGGGGGCGCTGTTTGACACGCATCATACAGGAATAACAGCGGGGGAGGTGTTAAACATGAAGTCGTGGGCAGCTTGCAGTCCTCCAGAGCTGGAGTTACTGAGGTAAAATTAGAATAGTGCAAATCACCCAGCAATCAGTGAGAATAACAAAATTCCTATTTCACCCCCTTCCCCCGTCCCCAGGCTGGTTTTCACCTACTAATGGGGTTGAGGGTGTTTAACTGACGACATTGTCACTAATGGCTTGTTTGTCTTTACCGGGCACTTGTTTGTCATTATTTGCCATTGTGGTTCACCATGGGGTGGTTTCAACGCCCCCCCCCCCCCCCCCGCCAGGGTGGGCATGCCTGACCAAGGCCCCTATGAAGATTCCCCCGCTGCACAGCTGTGCACCAAACTCGGCAGACGCATGCTCCTCCTTAGCTGAGCTCTTAACATGCATGCTATTCATACTCTGCTTATTAACACTGAGAAGGGTGGAACATTCATGGGAACACATTTGCTAATGAAACATACACACCTACTATGGTATTTCGCCACATCCAAAAACACTTAAGGAGATGTCCTAAGTGTCTGCTGTGTGTGTGTGTGAGTGTGTATCTCAGTGGTGAAGACCACAGGCTTTTTACTGAAAACAGTGTTCGGTTTCACCAGCACCGTGATGCGCCCGTGCAGCCGAGCCCATCCAGCAGAGGGCACCGGGCAGTAATTAACACAGATAAACATGCTCTTTAAGGGGCGCAAGGCCACAAGTTGCCATGAAACACTGGCCTGCCACAACTTATGCCTCTCTGCATGGGCATTGTTCTCCTTGCAAGTCCAGAATCCCCAGGGAAATGCTGGGGAATGCTGTATTTAACCAACACTGGAAATGGGAGTGAGGGGGTGAGAGAGACAGATTGGATACTGGGAGCAAGATGGAGCCTGGGAGGGTGAGGGTACACTGGGAGAGAGGAGGAGAGAGGGTGGGAGAGTGTGCTGGGAGGAGAGAGAGTATACTGGGAAGGAGGAGAGCAGGAGGGAGAGGGTACACAGGGAGAGAGGAGGAGGAAAGAAGGGAGATTATGTGATGATTATAAGGTATTGTGATTACTCTGCCTTTAGGAGATATCTTTGAAGAGGGGAAACAAGAAAATAATTTTCTCACTCTCTTCGCAGATATCTCCCAAGAAAGTCCAGTCGTCTGAAACGTCCTTGCAAAAAGTATGACTTTTCCTACCCTCTGCTGCCTCCTCTCCTGCACGCACGCACTCGCACACACGCAGCCCGCTCTTCTTTTAATGCTTCATTTCCCCCGCCTCGCCCCCCCCCCCCGCCCCCTCCATCACGCTGAGATGTGAAAAGCATGCCATCGATCCAGTATAGATGCTGCCAGAGTCCTTTCCTTCCCAGGCTGAGGGGGGGCAGGGAAGATTGCATGCACCCACCCAGAATCTTTCAGAACATGCCTGGTCATTTGCATGTGTCTGAAAAAGGTCATATTTACGAACAGGAAACAAACAGGAAGCCACAGAGCAGACTCTCATTTTCAGTCATCATGCTGTACTTATAAATGCCCTCTTCCTGTCGCTGCCCCCCTCCCTGAAAAGGCTACAGTCATGACTCCCACTCGGCACGTTCTCCCTTGCCGCCATGTGCATCCGCAGCGTTTTTAGCTGGCTGTCTGGTCACGTCTGAGCCTGAGCTGTAGGTTTCAAATTACAGCTGGTTTTAAACATGGTTGCCGCCCCATTCCAGTGACACGAGTCGCCCCTGCTAGCTGCCACCCCCACCCCCCCAGGCATCGCCGTCTCAGCGGCTGTTATTCTTATCGAGCCACCATAAACGCGCGTTTATTTTTAGAAAGTGCAGCGAAGGGGCTGATAACTCCCCCCCATTGCCACTCTGACATACGCACGGCGTGCAGCTTGCCCTGGCGAGCCGACCCGCGTCGTACCCAGGGCCCTCGGCACTCTTTCCGGGTCGTGTTTCCCCCAGACAGGCTTACATCATGTGACAGGCCTGCAGTGGGGGTAGTTCTAGCTTCCAAGCGCAAATCTTGTTTCCTTATATAAAATTGGGTTTTCTGCTCTTGCTCCCCTTTAAACTCACCCAGATGCTACCTCCCCGCGCCCTGAGCTGTTCCCTGTTCTTGACCTGACACCCATTTGTTTTTGTGCTCCTGTTCCTCCCTCTGCACTGACCATATACCTGCCATCTTGTTCCTTCCCACATTTTTTTTAAACTCGTGTCTCCTCTTCCTTCCTGTTGTCCCCTTATCCTTTGGCTGTTTGCTGTCACCCCTAGAATGAATCCCACTCTGCCTAGCTTCAGTTTAAATCCTCACTGCAGGGCACCTGTTGGGATTTGAACAAACAACCTCTGCTTTGGAAAGTCCCTGTCCTTAATTTTACA
Organism: Hyperopisus bebe; assembly: GCA_026777045.1. NCBI lineage: Eukaryota > Metazoa > Chordata > Actinopteri > Osteoglossiformes > Mormyridae > Hyperopisus > Hyperopisus bebe. The sequence continues at coordinate 16,005,332 of JAODJW010000039.1, read as the reverse complement.
TTATAGGAGGAGTCAGTGCCTCAGGGGCCGGTTGGAGTTAATGTGAATGTGCTGTACAGGCTCAGATCTCACATCCTCCTGTATTACTGATACCTCTGCCTGGAGTGAACCATTTTTATATAAGTATTATATGCTGAAGTTTTATTTTGCCTTGTTCCTTGTCCACCTGGGACAGGCTCCAGGCCTCCTGACCAGGAAAAGTGGTTAAAAGATGGATGGACAGATGTAGTTCAGTGTTGTGTTTTATAATCTGGATCATGATGCATAGCTATTTGTTACACATAGCTGATGTATCATTTCACCACGGAAATTCCCAGGTTTCTTGGACGCATCACACGCAAGAGCGTGTCCTAAATGGTATTGAGGAAGCTGAAAGTCTATGAGTATCTGGTGGACGTGTCACACAGCCGTCACGGGGCGAGGGATGATCATGAAGGCGAGGGCGGCCCCAAAGAGCGCCTACTGCCACATCCCGGGTGGGGGGGGGGGCGATACCGCCTCGCTCTCGGCTGGCATCCGAGTCCCTAGCGGCGGGGCGGCGTGAATGAGCCACGGAAACGTGAGAGCGGGACGCGTGTGCGAAAGAGCAGCTGCGCGGCGTGAATCACGAGCAGAGAGGAGCCGGGAGGGGAGCAGGTGCGAGGGGAACCGGCGAGGGAGAGCGGCCAACGGGACGGGCGAGGGAGAGCGGCCAACGGGACGGGCGAGGGAGAGTGGCCAGCAGGACGCCACAGAGGGCAGCTCTCAGCCATACCCAGGTCTGTTCCTCTTCCTCATTTCATACCTGCTAAGCCTACCAGCTGGCATTACTGCGCTATGTTCAGTCCTCAACGGATCATGCGGGGTTCAGAACCCCAGTGCATGTGTTCTCAGATCCCCCGCGTTCAGCAAACTGTACAGACAGTGGGGCTTTTTTTAGCAGCGTGGGTGTCGGGGGTTTGAAATAGCCCCTGAATTGCCCGCTTGGCTAGAGCCCATGCCAGTGACCCTGCTCTCCATGTGGATGACTGGTATTACTGCTCCCCTTTTGAGGTGCTGGTGTCAGGGTTTGTGCCCAATCCCTAGGTCCTCTTAATCTGGCGGTAGTGTCTCTGTCCGTCTTTCGTTCACTGATGCAGACTATCACGCGCCAGATGGATGGGCTTTTCCCAAGCAGACTGTAAATCAGGAGATGGACACGGGCCAAAAAACAGGAAAAGGTACCCGATGGGCTTGTCTGACCTTGTTGATGCTGAAAAGTTTTGTTGAAATTATTGTTTAAAATCTGGTCCTTTCTGCAAAACAATGTGTAAGCTGGCTTGTGTCATATTCCATCATCATATAGACAAGTCATTTTATATACCACATGTAGCAGCCTAGGCAAGTGAAATCGGCTTGCTAAATTGGCGCCGGCTCAAAAGACGGCGCCTCAGGCGGCCGCCTGTTTGCCCAATGGGTTGACCAGATCAGGATACAGTACATGTTGGAAGTTCATAATTTGACAAGCAGCAAGTGTACAGTTTAGTTCTGCAAACTCTGCATATAAAGTAAATCCAAGTAGGTACTTCATGTTTATTCAGGTAGTACAGGTTGAATCTGTGCCCAAAATGACTCACACTTAAGCAGATTCTGTCCTGTTAGTGATGCGGTTTTCGCATCTCCTTTCTGTCCTTGCTCTCCCATATAATCCATCCTACAGCACTCCCAAACCCTCTCTGAATCGTTCCTGTAGGGCCCACCCCAGAATTCCGGCTTTCTAAACCCAGTGTTTCAATGCAACCCCTTCGGAGCTGAGAACTGGTCGTCCTGATTCTCAGTGCTGTGACACGCGCACTCTGATGAGTGATCTGTGAACGGGAGAGGAACAGGGTGAGAAAACCCTTCTCCAATGTGCTGAAGGGATACAGCAGATGGCGCAGAAGAGCAGCGGAAACCTAAGTCTACCTTTGTCTCAGAAGGTTTTCCGCGCAAAGCGATCCGATCTCAAGTTCTGAAGTTTTCCTATTTTATTCAGGTTGACTTCATTTGCTTGCTGTTACCATTTTTCAATGTAGAGTGTTTGACATGCCAAACCCCTGGGAAAAATCGGCATGAGGACATCAGCTGGGAAAACTGGAAGGCTGGCATTGTCCTAATGGAGGGCAGCTGTGATAGGAAGGCTGGGCTTGGGAGGAGTGTGGCTCTCTTGGCTTAATTGGGTCTGAGGAAGAAACTCCACAATGATCGACTCAGGAATCCTGCCTGGGAGGGAGAGATCAGCTTGGTTCATTTGCCCTTTTTAAATATGGCACCTGTCCTCTGCAGTTTCACTGAGCTTGATAATCCGTACTTTTATGGGGTTATATTATGACCTCAGACTATTTATTTACTGTATTGTGGCTGTAGACGGATCGACTAGAGGTCAGCAGGATTACAGCTCAGAGAGCCAGTGCTGCTAGAGTGGACCCCTCCCCCCAACCACCAGATGGCACTGTTGATTCACATCTCCAAGGTTACAGGGTCGAGTTCATCCCAGGTTCTGTGTGGGAACTGTGTGCATGTTCTCTCAGTGATTGCGTGGGATTCCTCTGGGTACTTCAGCTTCCTCCCACAGACCAAAGACACGTTTGGGAAAATCACTGACTGTGTAGCAGCTAGCTGTGTGTGTCTGTGTGCGTCCAATCTGGGGTCTCCTTAGGTTTCCAGAATATTCTGAGTGAATAAGACGTTACTGATAACTGTTGGGAGGGCTGGACTGTTGCAAGGTTCTAATATGGGTTACGGCTTAGGGTTTTGTGGGCCACCCAGAGTCTTTGGGGACTGGATTACCATCCCCTGGTGCCTGCTTCTCTGAATGGGCAAACTGATGTTTGTTTATTTGTCATATAATAACAGTCAGCCATCTACGAGGGCAGATCTTTCTTTCCCTTTTAAATGCCCCTTTCAAGTCATTTGCATTGCACTACAGAAGTAACGAAAATGTTACTGGGCTGCCCCCTAGTGGATAAAATGTATATTACCACTCTAATCTTACCACATAGAGTTTTTCCACACAGTTTTTAGTCCGGTTAAAGCAGAATCTGGTTCTATTTCCACCTTAGTGTGATGCGTTTGGGCAGGTGTAAAGTCTGGAGCGGTTGTGTGATTCGACCTCAATCCGACCTAATTTCCAGGTATACTCCGCGAATTTCAGCTAAACAGGTCCCGTAGCCAGGTGCCCTTTGCAGTTGTGGTTGCAGCAGAGCACGCAAACTAGTAGCAGCAGCTAAGCGAAGAAGGAAAAATGAACCAAGGTCTTACTTGGTCTACAGGGATGTACGTTGCCGTCTTGAAATCTGGGCAAATGACCACATCTGTCAAGCTTTCAAAATGTTCATTTAGCGGTTGAAGGAGAGAGGATTTGACCGGTCGACTGAACGGTGTCATGTGAAAGTAAAAAAAAACGAGGCAACAATACATAAACGTGAGATGTTCAACTGTATAGGACCTCCTTCCTGTATTTACTTTCTTGCTCCCGCCACAGACACATCTGGCCAATAAGCAGAATGAACGTTCTCACGTGGTTTGTAGTGGCGCATTGTTGCTTCGGTTGGATTTTTCTCTGCGCGAAAGCAGACCCAACCGAGGGGAAAACGCTACAATTTACAAATTCATCAACTGATTTGGACCAGAGAAACCGAACTATAGGTGTGAAAACGTACTAATTCATTGGTCTCCAGAATTTCTTACAGTGAGACAGGGGCACCAAACTATTTTTTTCAATGAGGTGGCCAGTGATCATAGGGTGACAACAACGCAAGACAACAAAAACAACAACAATAATAATAATAATCATCATCATCATCATCATATAACTAGTACTGTTTATATCATCCCAGTGTGTTTGAAGTGGAACCTTGCCAACAAATTTAAGACATAGGTAATTAATTTAAGACGCAACAAGATTGATTAGGATAAAGCACATTTACAATCAATCAATGAAAGATTTTACAAACCTGTAAAAGCGCTGTGGTGCAAGCGAGTTAACCGCGTAAACTGAGGGCAGGTCTTGCACGGTTAACAGTACGGCGCTCAATCGTGTAGGACCATCAACATTACCATCGATGGGTCCGCTTCTGAAATAAAATCTCTAGTCGCATTTTACAGTCGTTATTGCAGAGATGTAATGAATAGTTAACTGGTTCCTAAAATTACCAACTTTAATAGGTGTACATAAGGGCTGAATGATCAAAGTGACACGGTTAGTCGCGAGCCATACATATTCCTAACTACCGACGTGTGAACTATCACAGTCCATAAATACTCCCCTACGTTTATCGGAACTTATGAGTCATTGGACACCAGCCTCTGTCAGATAAGCAGCAACTACATTTGGCGCATAATGGAGATTCTTGAAGTGACAGGCCTTTGGTATGTCAAAATCAAAACAAAATTGTATCTGTTGTCACATTTATCTTTTATTTCTTCTGCGGCTGCACGGAGCCGGTTCGCACACCTACAGCTGGCGGCCGTAGCTGGCTCAGCCCGGTACAGGGCACCCAGGCAGGTATAACGATTGTTACACCATATTTTGTGACCGTCTTAATTTGTGACTACAGAGGCACATTACGACGGTCACAAAATATGGTGTTACACCCGTAACGTTACCTAGGCCTGATATTTAATAGAACCGGTCCCATGGGACCGAGGGTGGCGGTACGCCTAAAACGTGGATTTGGGACCGCCTTTTAAAAATCCTCAAAACTTAAGTGTGTGAACATCATAAATGATCATAAGGCAACGGAGCTGATTCGCCCTTAATTCGTCCGTATTCAAGGCTAAGCTATATGCATGTGCTGGTAGCATCCTCTAACGTCCAGGTGAAACTAGCACGCTCACACAGACAGCAGTGCGTGTGTTAGACAGACGGTTATATACAATAAAGATCCGTTGTAGGAGCATCTCGACAGTTTGATTATCTCCATATCAACATCTTTGAAAAAGGCTACTTTAACTTACGATTAAAATGTGAATACTTTTCTGAGGGTGACAGTTCATACATTTGTGCTATGATATTTCAGATTCACTGGTTAAAATCTTAAGTGTGTATTATATTAATATTGACGAATCCTAACCGTTAGTGTAATTAAACTGATTAAGGCATATCAGGAGTGGACAAAAGTAAGTAGAATTGTGTTATTTAGGATTATCTTGATTACAGCTAAGTGGATTCACCGGTCAATAAATGACAATTAAGCCTGGCTCAACTTGACCTGTTCAGCCTCTATTATAATGGACTCTTATTTGGGCCTGTTTAGAATTGATTCCACTAGGTAACCAGAATAGATTGTGTGTAGGATGAACAAACTACTATAATTTTAATTATTGTTAGGTTCATACCTTATTTCTTAATAACTGACAAGTCAATTTGACTGTTCAGACAGTCAGTTCATCAATGAACCATTCCGGACCAGAGCTAATATGTAGAACATCTGGATGATTTTAGTTATAATGCTGTTCAACCCTAGGAATTACACTTCAGGTACTTTACCTGATAAGAGGGTAGTAAGACTCCTCATGTAACTTGATTAGGATTTATGCATGGATGCTTCTTCCAACCACTAATTTGATACAGGGTCAGTCAGCCTGTAATCTATCCCAGGCAACAGAGGAGTGCAGGGGTGCAGACACCCTGGATGGCATGTCAGTCCGTTGAAGGATACACATAATCACACACCACAGGTAACTCAGTGATGCCAAAGTACCTGGAAAAAACCCCACGACAACAGAGGGAGAAGATGCAAACTCCACGCATGGAACTTACAGCTCTGACACAAACCCAGATCCCAGAGGTGTGAGGCAACATGCCTGTTCCTGAAAAGGGGAAAAGCAAAGCCTTAAAGAATATTCCAAGTCATCTCTGTGACCCTAACAGCACCACCACCCCACCACCCCTTTTTACGTGATTTTCTTCCTTTTGGCCACTAGGTGTCACCACAGTATAAAGAATTCTCCAGTCTGTTTCGTTTATATGACCGCTAGGGGGTGAAAAAGTACAAAACAGTATTTAGGCTTCAAGGAAAAGTGAATACCTGATCAAATGTAAAGCTTGAAGAATGGGTTTAATGTTCGCTAAGTATCCTATGAACATTATAATACGACTAACATAACGCAAAACAAAAACTGCTTTTCTACCGTTAATATTGCATATGACAATATACAGGTTTTTAATAAAAATCAGAAATAAAATGAATCACCTCCTCAAAGTGTTGAACCATCGTTAATAGTTTTGCATATGAAAACGAAAACCCGGGTGCAGTAGTGTGATCACAGGTGTGGTTCGTCGCTTTAGTTTAAGTTTTCTGATAAGCTTGCAGCGCAGAAACTGATAATTCCAGCGAGTTAATGAAAGAATAAGCACCATTAACTGCAGAAGCAGCGGGAAATAGGTATTTCAAACAACATCCGAAGGGTGCCGTTGTTTTCCGCAGGAACCGGATGCATGTGGTAGACTGTTGTGATCCATAATCCGCTAAGCATTCCAGAGTGTGCTGCGTGATCCAGAGTCTGTTGCGTGATCCAAAATCTGTTAAGTGATCCAAAGTCTGTCTGCAGTACATTTATATAGTTTCATAGCGGAGGGAGGTGATTCACTCAGGTGTATCCCTGAAATACCGGAACAGCATTCACAAACCGCATGTAGACCCACCTCCAGAGATACTTAATTAGCTCACTACCGGGGGCGGTACTGAATCAGGGCTGACATGGCAGTATACAGATGTATACTACATATACAAAATCACACACGCAAGACTGCGGCGTTTGTAATGTATCTGGCTTTTTTCTATTCTATTTCTAGTTAGGCAGCATGCAATTTGTTTTCGTATATATAATCCTACACAATACATTTGATGTTATAGGCTTACTGTATTGAAAATATGTTTTGTATGTAAATATTATATTTGCTCTTTTTTCTTGAAAGACCAGATTTATATGTGTACTTTTGCGTTTATTTAAGGTGATTTTAAAAGTACACACAAAAGATGATACTTTGAATATGTATGAACGTAAAATGAACAGCTCCGGCTTATTAAATAGCATTGATCTCTCTGTGACAAAATAATCTTTTAAAGCGGTGCTTCTGTTCTTTAACATTGCATGTTTTCTAACAGTCAGACTGAATATTGCTGAAGTAGGACAATATGAAGAGTAGAAAATCCTGCGTAATTCTGCGCTTTTTTTTTTACCCACCACGACAGCACTGTGAGAACAAAGCTTGGGGCAGCATCTAATTGTCCAGTTCATTATTACCAAGGTTATTCTCCGACTTTAAACAAGCCTCATTTTTCACCCCTGAATACCTCGACTGGACAGGAGTCTCCCTGAGCCGATCTGTTACAGCTTATCGCCAACGGACAGAGCCCCCCGACACCACGCCGGTGAAATATGACCACTGTCACTGGGACCGGGAGCGACACGAAAAAAAACCGCTCAAAATGCAGCGAAGGAGAAAATGGGAAGTGGCACCTGAAAATATCAGCCCTTAATTCAAATTAATGGGAAAATTAGGACAGCGGTTTGGCGAACGGTTGACCTTCCCATCCTCGTCTTACTCCCCCCCGCCCCATCGCCACCGTCAGATACTGATTTTCATTCACATGGGTTTTCTATTGAATATCAGGCCTATGTGACATTAAATGAATCAAACACTGTAAAAGATAGTAGGTTCACAGTATGTTGACGGCCAATATACAGGACACAGAAAGAAAATGTGGCATCTCAGGAAATGGGCTTTTTTGTCATTATCACTTAAATTCGTGTATCGTCTAAATGGCCTGTTGTGTCCGAAAAAAAAGGAATTTTACAGAAATTAGTTTATTTTATAAATTTGTATGTTGCATGTTGTTATTCTATAAATGTATAGTTTATTCTATACATTTGATATTGTAGTGTATCCACAGTCACGTCTGATTACTACTACTACTAGTAATAATAATAATAATAATAATAATAATAATAATAATAATAATAATAATAATAATAATAATAATACGTGTCACAAGCCCTGTGGCCCTGTGCTTATTTGTGTTAAACCGGGTAAATTGGATTTGAAATTACTCCCGCTGCGGTTTTCCACTCAAGTAGGAGGTTTAAGAGAGCCTATAAATCACATGGCAATAAAAACGGCGGCAGGCGGGTTGATTTCACCTTTATTTAACCACCGGAGCTTCAAGTGCAGCGTCTGTTTTTCATTATCAGTCTTTCCGCGGAGCTACCGGCGGACAAGCGAAGCAATCCGCTGCAGCTGTGCCGCTGGTGTATTCGTAGTGCTGCTGGATTTCCTGTCCAGGCAGTGAGCAGTGACCTCATGGGAATGCAGCACTTTACGCGGACCGCTCACGGAGCGGCTACCCGACCATGAATCGAAGCGTGTCTGGTGTTCATCTTTACTTAATAAAATATCAGTGAAAGTTGAACGACATTTTCATAAATATAAAATATTTTTAAAACACATGTCCATCCATCCATCCATCCATTTATTTATTTATTTTCTATGACTGATTTTCCTGTTCTATATTGTGAGGGGTCCGGAGCCTATCCCGGAGACTACCGGCGCAAGGCAGGGAACAGCCCAGAATGGAAAGCAATTTATGAAAGCATTATACCGTCAAACACCGCCGTGGTTTAGGTTTTGCCCAGTAAATTCCTCCACAGGATTTGCTGTTGGAGTGATTTCAGCAAATATTTGGATACAACTGGAAAGTGCCTGTAAAAACATACACCTAATTAGCTATTACCAAGTTAATGGAAGCAACCTAGTGCAAACTGTTTGTCATATTCTACCCAGTGTGTAATATTATATATCATATATGGTGTGCTAATGAATGCTTGCAATTTTCTGGGCACCTTAACCAATTATGTCCTTATAATGTCTGTAAACCTACATTTTGCGTTGTAGGCTGTAGGAGGATATCTAGCCGAGAGTAAAAATCCCTTTCTCCGAAATGTCTTGTTCTGTTCATCTTAGGAAAATATCCACAAATCTCCACACTATGATACAATTTTTTACTGTTCCCCATTGTACTTGCTTTAACGTGGGGAGGGGGCAGTTTGAAACAACTGGCATTGACTGAATTGGTTTTCAGTGGGTGCGATAAAATAGGTTACTGCATGTAAGTAACGCAAATGTGTGAGTTTCAAAGACGTCCAAAGAAGCATTCAGCCCTGAAAGAGAGAGGGAGCTGCCTTCAATTATCTCATCTCTACCTCTCGCAGTCATGCCCAACATCTTGTTCTGGTTCCAGAGAGTCGTTACTTTTTGGGATTAAAAGGATGGGATGACTCATGCTGCTACAGTGGTTGTGTGGGGGGAAGCAGTGAATAATCCTTCCGCTATCTGCACTGCCTTCGAAGCACGACTCGTTGTCTGCATGTCAACCCTGCTAGTATATTTTGCTCAGTGAACACTTGAATCCTGAGAAATATGTGGGTCTTTTGCTATTTATTACATTTTAAGCAGCCAATGATTCAAAATCCAATCCTGCTATGGAAAGACTATTATTATGTCTATTGTGCTCATGTGCGCCGCCCTGGTGGTAGCTTCATTAAAACCCCCATTTCCTGTTTTGCAGACCATTGTGCGAGGGAGTCGACCTCAGAAGGATGTCTCAATCAATGGTCTGCTTGAAGAGTTTGACAGCATTTCTGTGACTCGGTCAAACTCCCTCCGCAAGGAGAGCCCACCTGCTCCTCACCAGCCGGGATCTAAACACGCTTCTTCCAAGCCCGCAGAGGAAAACGGTTTTGGCCACCACTACTCGCGCTACTCCTGCGACCTGGACAGCTCTAAAGACTTCCCGTCAGACGGCTACAGGGACAAGGCTTCCTTCGATGGGGAGTGGGCGTTGGGGAGGCACTACCGGTTCACCAAACAGAACGGGCATGCCATGAGGAGTCCCTTTTACCCTGACGCCATGCCTCAGAAGTCAGACTATGCCAAAATGCCCCCAGACTATCACACCTACCTGGAGAGCAAGGTGCGCTCAGAGGAGGCGGTAGGGAGCAGCCGGGAGTTCTACCAGAGTTCCTGCGGGAGCTCTGTCCAGGACCACAGGGAGCAGCCGCTGGGCACACCGTCGCGGACTTCCCTGCACAGCGAGCAGATCAGCTGCTCGGACAGTGAGTGGGGCTATGGGCCGTCCCGTGAGGAGTATGAGAAGAGACCAAAGTCATCCTACGTAGGCCATGGCAGCCCTCAGCCCGCCATCCGCCAGCGGTCCCGGTCCGGCTCGGGGCTGCAGGAGCCCAGCCCACCGTATGGAATCAGTGCATTCAAATCCACCCAGCAGGGCCATTACAGTTCCTACACATACCCACGTCTCTCCGAAACTGTGACCGCCTCCCAGGTAAAATACAAATGCAGGGGCGTTCATCGCACCCTGTAGTGCAAAGGCTGCATGTCAAGTTTGGTTATCTAGGGGGGTTTCTGTTGCTTACTTTGCAGTTATATCGGGCAAAGGTTCCTGGTGTGGAGAGAGGTCTATACCTTCATGGTTGTCTTGGGTCACCATGGTAACCCATCACAGTTGGCGTGGTGGTGGACCGTCCTCATCCTCTCTAAAGAACAAAGAGGGACCGTTGTTGGTGTGGGCCAGTTTTGACTGCCTGGATTTGACCATACTCTATTATGAATCCTGTGTTGCATCTCCTCCAGGGCCTTAAGAACCAGCCAATTACCAGGATACACTGGCAACTATCAGGGTGTTAATCAGGCACGAGCACATTTGCTGGAGGTGTAAATAAAAATTTATATAAATATTCAGGTGAGTTAGGGTTTGTATTAAGTATAAACTGTGGGAATGTAACCCATAAACCCTTTTAAATGCACACTTGCTCAAGCCACAACAATATATTCATGTTCCATAGGCTCTACAAGGTATGAGCCAGAGGCGTATTAAAGTTGTTTTGTTACTAAATAATATTTATTCGTTCTACCATATTTGTTTTTAGTCGACATAGTATTAGCAATGTGTGTTTCATTTATTTAAGTCGTCATGTAAATCCATGGCGCGATTACAACCAGGTCGTGGCCCCAGGGATCAGCCGGTACGTCGCGCATCTTCCACACGGATGACTGGGGACTTTAAATTGCAGACACGGACCGGATTACATGCCCCCTTTTTTTGTGACACCCAGCACAATCTGCTAGCGTGAAGAGGGAGTGAATAGCAGCGGTTACGGGTCCCTTCTCATCGAGCTGGAGGCTCACGCGCTCCGGTGCACATGTGCCCCCTCCATGCCCTGGCAGTGAAACGCTTCACCGGTTCGGGGGCTTTAAGATGCCACTGACGCGCTGAAACAAAGATGATCGTCGTTAAAGCCGCAGAGAGGTTGCCGCAGTAATGGGTCATTTTCGGGACAGTCCTGGACCTTTAAACAGCATCGCCGACTGACACCTTTTTAAAATGTAATAATAATAATAATAATAATAATAACACGGAAACTGTGAGGATGGTGCGAATAGGCCTAAATTTGTTTGCTTTTTTATTTATATTACACGCAAAAGAGACGCAGCACATCTGTGCGGTTTGCACTTCGCTG
>JAODJW010000039.1:15964105-15976979 GCA_026777045.1 Hyperopisus bebe | reverse complement strand
ATTTTTTAAAGTATCAGAACTATTGCTCTAATATGCAGTTAATTATGATACTATCCATGAATGCAAACCATTTGCAGTGTACTTGTATTTTATTTTAAATTAATTGAAACTGATTTTTTTTTTCCAGAACTGGGAATCTTTTAATGTTAAAAATGTATAAAAACTAAACTTGAAATAAGTAGTTTTGTCTGAGTAAAGAAAGCATTTTAATGACAACCAACTTCACCCCATGTGACCAGTCATAAATGCCCCCGTGTGGTAATTCTGCTTTCTAAACAAACTACTCCCACCTCATAAGGAAGGCTGATACTTTCAATAAACAGATTTTCCTGTTTTTTGAAGATTTGTTTGAAACCTGCAGTATTTATAAAACAAAAAACTAAGTTTTCATTATGGGTTTAATAAAAACAACAAATGCACAAGGCGCATAAAATATTAACCCTACATTCTTTTCCTCACATAGAGATGTCAAAATGGCATACCTCCTTTAACAGTAATTTTGTAAATCTGTTTTGCTAATTTTCTAAATACCAGCTACCTCAAGAAATACCCAACAATGATGGTCAATACCACACTGATCAATGAACTGACTGCTGGTTCCAAAAACATTTTGTTGCTATTGGCCAATAAAACACCTTGAATTTCGTAATAGTTTTCCTTCCTTTCTCTTCCTTTTCCTACCTTTCTGTTGCACACTAACGTTGCTCCAAAGCGCTCTAACAGCACGGAGCTGGGCACGATGGAATGCTGTGTTTGCACTTTTTCACAATGTACGGATCACTTAAACAGTGGAACTATGATGGTTAGGAAAAATTATGTATCAATTTAACCGCACAAGAGTGATTCTGTATGAATAGAAAATTAAGTTCATCTGACAAGGTAAATGATTATATCTCAAAATGGACTTTGGCCATTTTTGGGTAATAATTTTCGTGTGGGAATGTCTACCTCTAATATTGTGCATTGTATTTCTCCCTATGGATTTTATTATAGTATTCTTGACTAGTAGGTTTGTGTTTTATATTTTTGACTTGTGTTTCAAGGGCTGTATAGATCCAGAATGAAGACGGATACCTGACAGATATGAGATGTAGCTCATTTACTGTCAGTCAGTTTTCTCCCCCCCCCCCCAGCACCCAGGACAGAAGGTCTAGACAAATAGTTGGATCGATTCCACACCTACACCCTCTCCAGGAAACATGGAGTCTAATGCAGGTTCCATCTGAATCTATTGATTGTACTCTTTCTTGTCCTCCGTCTATATTTCAACGTTGTACTGAAAACACGTTTTACAGACATTGATTTTAGCACCAAGTAACCCACCAGAAGATCTGCAAAGCCATAAATCGAATTTGGTGATATTATCTCAGTGTGCGGATGAAAATTTGCAGTGACATTATTGCAGGAAGATTTGGACAGTCTTTCTGTCCTGTTATTGTTGTGTCTAATACAGATCACTTAGCTCACAGCCTCCACAGATTGCACTTCACAGTGGCCACATGTAGCATTTGCGTTGGTGTTCCTGCCTACCTTTAAATTGGTATTTTTTAATGATAAATGTGGCCCACAGTGTGTCTGAAGAGAAATGACCTGGACTCACAGTAATAATCTGACACAAGCTATCATTATTTGCACATAGCAACTGAAACTTGTAACTATTGTACAGTATTTATTGCTGACCATGGTAATTAGGGCTAGAGAAATTATACTGGAGTAAGAAAAGTGTCAGTTTGGTATTGAGATTAAAATCTGTGTTCTTGATTCTCAGAACCTTCACTGTTAAGTGCATATGCCCCATATATTTCTAGCTAGTACAACTCTGTAAATGAAAACATTTACGGTAATAAAATGCATTCATCTTTGTTGGATGTAGCATGTAGTATTTGTAGTAGAAGTGGCTAAATGCAAGCCATTTAAAATATATGTGAATATGTTTTTATTATGCAATTTGCCAGCAATGTGCTGTGTTTCATAAGAACCTCCTCTGTCAGAGACCTTAGTTACGATACATCACGACACACCACTGCGTAGTCACTGCATAGTCTCACGGCCATCCACTGCGGAAAGTGCAGCACTCCAGCCGCGTGTCTACGACACACCAAAGGTAAAAGCAAAACTGCAAATACATCACAGGCACCACAGGGTTTTAAAGCAACCCCTCCCCCCGGTACCACTGTCAGTGAGTGATACTGAATCAGAGAGCTCGCCACAGAGCTACTGACAGGAAGGAAATGAAGACAGTCAGCGCTGGTTCAGATCCTCCACCATTTCAGCTAGGCTTTTGTCTGAATATCAGCTACATAGACGAGCAGGATTTGTTCATGCAGATCCGCTGAGTATCTCCTTTATTTCTAGTGGCTATTTCTATCTGTCCTTTTCAGGGAATCTGGATTGTGTGAAATATTTTTTTATATATCTCAGTATTTTAGGGGGTCTCTGTCTGTGGCCAGAATACGGTAAGTTCAAATCCCATGGATGGCAGCATGAATTAATTAACCCTAAATGCTCCAGGGACTCTTGTATGTGGCTTTGCATAAAAGTGACTGCTATGTAAATGTTAAAAATATTGATAAAACCATTTTATACTATTGTTGACCCCATGTTGCGCATCATTGAAGCCTGTTGAAGTGCATTTAATTAATATACCCTGCCTCTAAAGCCTAATGGACACTGCAGTTTGGACAGAATGTGTTTTCTTTGGCCCGAAGGCACATGGTCTGCAAGATGTCTGCAGCAGAATTCAAATGACAATGAAATTAGCATAACAGAATTCACACAAAAATGTGTTGTATCATTTATTTCAGTAAAGAGACCTCCAAACATTTAAACATATGCTAATTTCTTGGTTTTCTTTATGCATAGTAATTCTTAAAATATTATACTCTAACATCGTGTGTTCATTTTTTATTTTCATAATTGACCATATTTTCTTTCCTCCAGTATGCAATGAATTATGACAAGGCATAAATGTCATTTTAACATAAATCTGTCAGTTGCGTAAAGACATTGGTTTTACATTTTTAAACGGTTTAATGTGCATACATTCAAACTGAATTATAATGCATGTTACTGACAGATGGGGAAGTAAGGCTAGGTAATAAATCACCATTTAAGCCGCGGTTTTACACCTGCATTCCACACGACACTCTACTTTCACCATTAACGCAGAATTCAAAGCGGAAAACTGGACGACCGCGAGCGCAAACTCATTTTATCTGCCGATTTTCTTTTTTAAACAAAATAACCAACTGCACAAATCGGGCCTGAGCAGAAACTGAAGAAAAAAAAAAAACAGACGGCCGACCACACAGTGAGATGCAGCGCGGTGTCTATCACTAAGGTGGGGGGGGGAGTCGTGGGTCCGAGGTCACATGTTCTTGTACATGGAGCGGTCCCTGGGCAGCTGCGGCTGATTGGCGGTCATTTTCAGGTGTATGTGGTACACGGAGAGGGTGATGACGATGATCAGCCCCAGGATGATTCCCAGGATCAGCGGCAGCATCTCCTCCAGCTGCTCCCGCTGGTCACTCAAGCATTTATACGCTGCAGACGCAAAGGAAATGGGACCCGTAATGATGCTGCGGCAGTGGCGTGAGGAATAAAATAGCCGAGTGCGCTGTGCACTTTAAAAACAGCCAGCATCACTGTGAGACCCCACCCAAATACCTTACGATCCAATGGGAAGAATCTAGAATGCAGGAAATAGGACTGAGCGCATTTGTGAACGTGATGTCCCTTCGGCCGCACTGAGTCACATTTTCTGCATTGCAGTTTCTTCCTGGACCGTTCTGTCGGGAAGGATCTTTTATAATCCCCTTTAAAAGTTCCGCACATTAAAGTCAGAAGCTCCCGTTCACGGGCCAGGCAGCAGGGATCTGCCAGGTCATGTGCATCCGACATCTTCATCCGTCATAAAAGGTTGTAAAGGAGCAGTGAAGCGCGCGGCTCCAGCGCCTTACACCCGCCCCCACACACACCGCCAGAACGCTGGCACCGCGCGCGCTGTGAAAAGCCCGCAGTCACGGTCCCGAGAGCACCGCACGCGCTGTGAAAAGCCCGCAGTCGCTGTCCCGAGAGCACCCTATTAGGCTAGCGTGGGAAAATTACACCTTGACGTGAGCTGCGGCACATGTCGTTATAAATGAGTCATTCCTTTTTAAACATAGAGAACAGGGGCACGGGTATAAACACGAAATGACCTTTACATCCCAGCACAAAAATAACCCTCTTAAAGTAGAAGGCATTCACTGTCGATTTACTTATGTAATTATTGACAGAACAACGAATGAAACACTGAAAAATACAGGGAGCAACGGATTAAATGTGATAAATATGTGAAATGAGTGGCCTCATTTCTGAGACCCTTGTGCGTTTCCTGAGGATATGTTGGGTTGTTGTGTCACACGTTTCAAAACTGCATCAGCTTGAATCCTTTCAAAATGTCTTTCTTTTTTTTTTTTTTTACTGATAACGGCCCAGGAGCACCATTCAGACATCGACAGTGCGACAAGCTGAAGATGCAGATGCAGTGACCGGGCTGCGCAGCCCAAATAACAGCCACCCATACATATCGTTTCAGTACGTCTGGCAACCACTGCTCCCCGTCACCGCTAAAGAACAGTGTAGTGACATGTTCGTTCTGTCCAAGCCCAGTGTTTCTGCTGTGTGTAAAGCTGTATGTATGCACATTTATATCAGCTTAAGGATGTTGCGGTGGATCGAGGAGTAGCACTACGAGCTCATGCCTCCAAGTATGTGTGAGAGATGTATATATTACATTGTGGGGACCAAATGTAAAAGCCTATTTTGACATTGCGGGGACCATTTTTTTCGGTATGCACAAGGTGAAACTCAGTTTTATAAAAATCTGTGGCTGCAATCACACATTGCTCAGTTACTTATTGTTAAGTTGGTCATTATTGGGAATTAGGGTTTTTCCTTTAGAGAAGAATGGATGATCCCCATAAAGATATTAATGCGAATGTGTTTGTGTGTGTGTTTGTGTATATGTGTGACGCGTGATGCACTGGTCTTTCCCATCTTTCCTATCCTGTGCTTCCAAGACCAGCCCACAGACTCCATGTGAACCTGCCTCAGATAAGCGGTTAGCAAAAAATAGATGGTTGGAAAACTGAACTCATTGCTTTTGAGGAATGGTATTCGATGGAGGAATACTTTTTCTCACTGTATTTTGACTCTCCACGCTCTACTTCAGTGGACATTTCAGATTAAGCTCAAAACATATGTATTAACCATTGTATCTTTAAATTATAAAAGAATCAAAAGGCAAATTCACAGTAGGTAAATCACATGACCTTAAATGACTCCGTATTATACCCAACCTGTGGATAAGCTATGATTTGATATAAACCCTTAAAGCAGGTTCTTCCTAAGCCGAAAATTTCAAAATAGCAATTATGCAATTTAAAGCGCTTGAGCTACTCAGGGGTGGTGATAGTAAGAATTAATTATAATGGTGGTATAAATATGAAACTATTTATAATCTAGGAAATTATGAAAATAGTAATAATCAATTTCTCAGCAAACTAAAACCATAGAACCAGTGTCTAATTTTCCATCACTGTTAGTTATTACACTCTGCCTGTTGGGACAGGGTTGTGGCTCTGAAGCTAGTGATCTAGGCCAGTAACTGGGAGGTTGCAGGTTCAAATCCCATGAATGCCCAGAGTGATTTGAGCCCTTGATCAAGGCCTTTAACCAGTGATTGCTTCATCCTGGGCATGACATTAATCTCCATCCAGCCCTATCAGGAAGTCCTTCAACTTACAGGGAAAATTTGGGGGTTAGTGGCAGGATTGGCACTTCAGCCACTGGAAAAAACCTCCCACTGGTCCATTCAGACTATTGTGGTGCTGAGGTATCACCTGCCACAAGGCTGCACTCAGGTTCTCATCCCTGAGGTGGTTTGCTATGTAGTGGGTGTGGCAACACACTGTAATCAGTGCATGCTCCTTACAGTACCTCTGTAGGGAGTGAAACTGGGCTTTTGTAATGCTGTAATAGGATTAAGCATTAACCATGGCGATGCTAAACGTAAAAGCAGATTCATGGATTAAATTCTCCCTGTTAAATGTAAATTGATGTTTGACAATTGGAAACAATTACATAGTGATTAAGGACTAAGGTTTGTAATCTGAAGGTTGTTAGTTCCGTACCTAATACGAGCCTTTCAAATTCTCATGCGATTCCCAACTAATGGCTTCTGGGTGGCGATATTTATACCTTCACTGAATATGAAGTCGCCCTGGATGTCGAAGGGCTGTATCTGAATGTCAGACATGGAGACCGTTACTCCTTTCTGGTGGTCACTGGAGATCAGGGTGACCGTCTGGACAGCCGTGCACTCATAGGATCGGCCTGCAGGGGTCACTAGAGCTGAGAGGCGATGAGAGTTGGCAGTGTGCTTTCCAGCTGAAAAGACACACACACACACACACACACACACACACACACAGATTGCACCATGAGTTTAAAGATGAAAAACATCAGCACCAATACAGTGCAAGAACCGTACAAGCATTTTAACAGACTGTCAACCACGCACAATAAAAAAAATCAGGAATATATATTACAGCTTTGTTGAACTGTCCATTTATTGAAACATTCAGTATGAAATAAAATCAAGAGCAAAATAATTTTATATACGATCCGTGTTGTCTGCTGTTTTTTCTTGATAAATAAAATATAGAACGACCTTAGACATTTGTTTTATGGGAATATGTTATGTGTAGAGGAAAGACTAATTTCTATATTATAAATGAAAAATACGGAACCTAACGCAAAGTTAAAGCCTGTGAAATATTTTAAAAGTAGCCCATATTGGCCCATGAAACGAATTTTTTTTTTCCAAATCAAAACTACCTGGAAATAAAACAATTAAAACATAGATATGGAACGCAAAATATCGAGCAATACGGGAGATTAAAGAAAAAATAATAGGCATATGAAAATCATTGAATACGCACTATCGTTATCTCGAACTAAACGTATACGTGATACATAGTAAACATTCAGAAATTTGGTTATTTCCTATTCTTATGGGAATACGTTAGAACAAATATTTTGTTGTGTCATTGGCAGCAAAAAAATAATGATAGCATATAATAAACACCACAGGGTAAAATTCAATCTAAATCATTTTATATTTTTTTCCCAATTGGCTCCTCTCTATTTATCCCGTTTATTATGTCGTATTTGTAA
The DNA here is from genome assembly GCA_026777045.1 of Hyperopisus bebe. Lineage (NCBI taxonomy): Eukaryota > Metazoa > Chordata > Actinopteri > Osteoglossiformes > Mormyridae > Hyperopisus > Hyperopisus bebe. The sequence goes on along the minus strand of JAODJW010000039.1, from coordinate 15,969,758 downwards.
ATATAGCAAATGTTTGTAGTTTAAATCATTACACCGGTAGTACTAAAGTTTAGGCTATAAAACACAATGGAATAAATATTTGTTTTCAAAATCAAACGCTGGTTAAACACCTTGTATCTGTATTCAATTAAAATAACTTAAGCCATAGCACAAAATATACTTACGGTTGTAAGCGTTAATGAAGTGTGCTGTTTCTGAGGTATCGTACACAAACTGCATCTTATTCATTTTCCAGATTGCTTTTCCCTTGGATGGGTCTTGTACTTCCTAATAAACAACAACAATAAGAACAACCAAAATTAAACTTGGCAGCTAGTAATTCACATAGCAGCAATCTGGTATGTGAATTACTGAAAAAGAACTGGGAAAATCCTTCTTAAATTTGCGACTGTGCAGCACTATATTATTGTAATCTGTGTGGTTAATGTGATGTAAGAAAAACGTCCCTGCCAACCTTAAGGAAGAAAATGCGAAACGTGTAGGCGTTATTTATCCAGGAAATGCGCAGCTCGGCTTCATTACTCCCGCATTTTCCCTCAATCTCTGCCCCTCGGGGAAGCGCAATGGGCGCCTGTTCTGTAATCAGCTGTAGATAAAAAAAAAGACATTAGAAATTCGATGGCAAGGAATTTGCAGATCTATAACAAATGTTAATTGGATTAACTTCGTGTCAAACACGTCCATTTATTCAGTGACATATCAGCTGCACTGATGTTCACATATATTGACTCAGCGTTTTTTATTGATTGCATACGATTATAATAGTTTGCTTGCGCGCGCCTTAGCTGCCATTCACAGCATACTATTATTATTAAAGGACTTTTCTTCGAATTGGCAGTACCATATCCTGTGTGTGCAATAAACTCACTGGAGTCATTGGTGCTGAGCATGCAAATAATTATTAAATAAATGTAAAAGTCGGAATGGGGAATCTTACGTCTATGCCGTTGAGTGCAAGGACGTCATATGGGACAACAAATCTGACTGCAAACTCTGCCATCAAGCAAGTTGTTCCGTTTTCGCGAACTACGAATATATCTTTGTCTGGGTTTGTAGATAATCCCGATAGGTTCTCCACCTCCTGTTCTGCTGGGCTTCGAGCAACAATACCTGGAATGAGAGGTTTATTATAACAACTAAGCAGCGAAATAGTAAAATACCCCTAGGTGATGATAATAATTTAAGTTTAAGTTCCAGAATACAACATTATTATTAGTCATTATCAATATCGATATTGCTGACGCGTATACAAATCACATAAAAATGCACGACTTCTTGCATCTGTTAACATACTCTCACTTGATACAAAAGAAGTGGACCGGTGCCCTTACTGGATCAGTACTTTTAATGTACGCTAAGCTGTTCATTGACCGCTTTAAAGCAAAATAGCCTACACAAAGACAGAAAAAAGCCACTTACTTAATAGACAGAGCAAAATTCCTCTGGCGTCCAAGGTCTTGGATCGCGTACGCTCCATCGTTCAGTTGACTGGATTTGGAAATTACTAATGTACTAATGATTAAAACAATTGGAAGAGATGAGATTCCCTCTCAGTGCAGAGTCGTCACGACGGCAGCCCCGCAAATGCAGCAAACACAGGGGTATGCGTGCGGCAGCATCCAGTCGCCAAAGGCACGAAGTGCGCTCAGGATGCAGGCGCAAACGTGCCTTTCTCGAGGAAAGGGGGTCGTTTTAGGACAGTTTACTCGTTGCGGAGGCTGTCGTATTTATCCCAGACTGAGGGGCAGCCGGACGGGAACTGCAGCATGAAGTCAAAGGGACGACTGCTCGTTTTAAGAAGTTCGCTGAAGTCTCTCGGTGCGAAATGGCCAGGGCTACTCCCGCAATGCCGTTATTCCCATGCCTGAGACTGCAGCTGAGTCTGACGGGGAGCCGCTTTACCCTCCGATTCCCGGCAAGGTTGCAGTCTTTGTGTGAGCAGACCGCTGCGGCTCCGCGATGTGGCAGATCAGCCGTGCGGAGCAGAAGCTGCGGCCACAGCTGCCCTCGCCGCTTTGGAGCAGCTCAGATACGCTTTAGCGTCTTATACACGCCGGTGTGGGGGGCAGTCACGACATTGGGAAATAAGCACAAACTGCGTTTCTGACCATAGTATAACTGAACCAACCATGGTGGGGATGCTTATACTGTATCGGTAAATTTAACTACTATATATTATCATACATTTTGAATAAGAAACTCCATTCATAAAACAGTGATTGGCTATTTGTCCAGGGCAAGGTTTTTACATTATTTTCAGTATAATTATTATTTTCAGTTTCAGCTTAAACTTGCAGGTTTGATTGGATTTGAGCGATGACTTTCACCGGTTTGCCAGGCAATGCGGCGCCATCGGTCCGTACAGGTGCGAAATGGGCGGTTTCAACGGAAAAGCGAACAGCTGCACCCACATTAAAGCTTCCTGAGCGCTAATAACGCAGAACAGGGATTAAAACGCAACGGCAAAACGCAACTTGTTGTTTAATGAATATTCATGTATTTTTTACATTTCTAAGTTACACGAAAACGTATTAAACGTACGTTACTTAGAAAATACAAGAAATCAAATTTACATTTTATTTGCACATTGCACTCAAATGGGACGACTCCAATCTTGTGGATGATATACGACTATAGAATGATATTTCTCTGCGCGAATCTGCATGGATTACTAAGTTTTAAAGTCAAAGTCAGCTTTACATTTGACCGCGCTCATGGCTTTTACTGCTTTACTCAGCGGGAAAGTCTCTGATCTTGGATATCGGCGGACCGGGAATTCTGGACTCCCAAGACCGCCAGTCTTTTTAAATTCCGGAGAAGTGTAACGCCTTAATGGTTTGTTCCACAGCAAAGTGTAAAAGGATCCACTACATAAACCGCAAAATAGCGCGCAGTGTTATTTTGCAATTTTTGTTGACACGGGGGCGCAGGACTCATAAGACTAGGAGCAAGCCGCATGACTGCATGAATCTTTTCTGATATCTCATCAAATTTCCTATTTACAATCAAAAGCGTTTTACTTTTTCTTGGTGGTCATTTTCATGTCCTCTTTGCCAGCCTTTAATAACAAGAAATCAAATGGAGTTAAGTCGAAGGTTTCTGCAGCTTTTAGTGCGTTTTCGCCTGGTCTTGGGGAGAAGATAACTGCCGTTTGTGGATCACAGCTTTGGTCTAAGCAAGGCAGACGTCCACAGTTGGTCTCTGGTTTGGTTAACTCCGTTCATGGCGTAATTGGCCTTGCAGAAGGTGCTGAACAAAAACATCAGAAGAAAGAAGGTGAGGTGAAGAAGGTGCTTCTCACTTTCTCGCTCAATGTAGGTCCATCCATTTTACCAGGGTTTGTAAAATGAGCCACCTTTCTGCCCGGAAACCCAATGGGCCAAATTGTGTTGTCAGATTTATTTAGTGGCCAAACATGCCTGGTTTCCGATTAGCTATTTAGAGGCCCAACTGGCTGGTCTTTGGCCAGACAATGATCCAAGTTCTGGTCCCGCTGGCTGTTTTATGGGATGCCGTTGCTTCTCAGAGCGGTCAAACACCTCCTGTGTGCCGGCGAAGCTGTCCAGCCTTGTTCTGCCAGTGAATCTGGAGACCGAACCTCCTGAAAGACCACACCAAGGAGCAAGTGTCTGCCGTGTGGCTGGAAGGGTCATATTCCTCCATGCGTTGCCCCAGCTTAGGGTTGACGTTTCCCTATGGTGTCCAGGCAGGGCCATTTACAGGCATGGTTCAGACTGGGGCAGCCGCTTGCATCCTGGGAGTTTACACTCACTCTCTCTCGCAGCAGAAGTTGCAAGAACTTGTAACCCGGAGCCGTCAGGTAGAAGGATCAACAGGGTGTGACCTCTGGCTGTCTTTGAATCATATATCTTTTCGTCGAGTGCATCAAAGATGAACCTGGTCAGATGAGCTCTGTCCTTCACCATGGCTTGCAGGAGAAACTCCATCTTTCACCCTGGTGGGGGGTTTTTCCGAAGTGCTCAGCAAGCCAAACAGTCACTTTATATCAAGCACAGATCGGGAACATTTTTACACTTCTCCCCGTAATAGCTTGACAGTCATTGTTGTGTAAGGAGCATTTGTCCCCATATTTATGGATGGGGGATTACGTTACCAGGACAACAGAAAAATCATTAATATGGTTCCTGTTTTTGGAAGCTGCAGCATCGACAATATAATTACTGCGAGGTGCTTCAGAGGTTGTGTTGATCTGATGAGTGTGTTTACGAGTGCGCATGCATTTGGATACTGAAAGTGGTTATCAATTCGCGTTATAAAAGCACGCTAGCGTAGAATACCGCTCTGTGCCCATTTATAAAGGGGAAATGGCTGAATGTTTTTTATTTACTTCCATTACCATAGTGAGAGCCAATCATTTCAGAGAAAGGCCTATTCTAGGGCCAACGTTTACATATATAATCCACTTTGTAGTACACGTGTAATAATTTTATATCACTTTATATCCAATGTGTGTATGTGAAAGGAGTGTGTATGATCTATATAATAAATTCATTTAAAAAACATAAAATGATTCATAAAAGAGGTGAACTAAATGAAAAAGGCGAGTTTCTTAAAATGAACGGCTTTGTGCTCAAGCCTTCCTTTCCGATTTCCTCTAGTCCCGGGGGTGGGCAATTTTATCCAGAAGGGGATGTTGTGTGTGCAGGTTTTCACTGTAGCTCCCTAATTTGATTACTAATTAGAGAACTGATTGGCTGAAGAGTCCTCACACCTGGGTATGAACGGCAGACCTAAAGCTAAAAGGAGCCCTTTGCGGACACAGTTGCCCTCGCCCACTGTAGTCCAAGGTACGCTGACTGCATAATGGCCAGTATGACCAGAGCTCACAGACCATCATTAAGCTCAGCAGGTTAGATCTCTGAGTAGAAAGTTGCCAGATCAAATCCCATACTTGGCAGAGTAACCACATCTCTGTTGGGCCCATTTGTAAGGCCTGTAGAAATGGCTACAGGGCTGTTCCCCAAAACCCAGAGTCATCGGATGGCCAACAAAATTGGTGCTTTCTGGTAACCCTGTGCAGCCACGACACCATTCTTCTTCCATCCAAATGGTTGGACTGGTGATGCCAGGAACAACTTTGCCTTTCAAGACAAAGTCTGTTAGTGCCCAGGCATTGCCCAGAGAGATGTCTAGTTGAAGAATCACGAAGGAGGGGTCATTTAGTGCTTCTCAAACCACAGTTTGGCAATCATCGGGGATTAAATGCAACCAGAGGATGCAGACAGTTGTTCAAGACAGCAAGATATTGCTGCATTAAACATTATTGGGCCCCGAACATGAGAGGAACATGGAATCTCTGCCAAACGAAGGAACAGAAACCGATTAATCATGTGTAGACTTCTACCTTCGCTTACACTACTAAAATACAGTGAACAAACAAGTGGTTACTCAATGTCACTTCACCAAGCCCATTACCATCAGTTGGCTGTTAGTTCACATCCCCCGTGGAGCTAAATGTATAAACTAGTGCTTTCAAACGATTAAAAATTTTAATTAGATTAATCACAGGGTTGCTGTGGATTAATTTAGATTAAAAATGAATGATATTTAATCGTGATTAATCTATATTAATCACAATTCATTTTGCATGAGCAAACAGACTCAAGAAAAAAGGGAATATATATGCACTTAA
>JAODJW010000039.1:15931587-15945884 GCA_026777045.1 Hyperopisus bebe | reverse complement strand
CCCACCCCCACAGCTCCTGCAGCCCCCGTCCCAATTGAAATCCCATGACAGTTACACAGTGAAAGACAGGGACAGTGACAGGCAGTGAACCCAGCACATGCAGTGCAATGGAGTGGACAGGCAGGGCTTGCACAGAACAGTTAATGAATGAAAAAAAGCTTACTTCATTCAGAAAGCTGACTAACTGGTCTATGTTTAAAAAATCACTTTTGTCGCCATTGCTGAAAAGGAATTAATTAGAAAACTGTTATACTCTACAAAAAACAAAGTGGGGGGAAAAAAGGTAACAACTGCAACAGGAATTCTTAAAAATGAATTTACTAGCATTACACTGTTACACATTAAGAAGAACTAAAACCTAGTTAGTTCATTAACAAACTGGTTAAACTGAAGCAGGTTAGATTTCTCAAAGACGTTAGTATAGCAGAGGCAAGTCGGCCCTCTAAGGAGAGGCACGTGGAGGAATCAAGTCTTTAATCACCCCTAGGGGGAGGGAGAGTCCTGTAGCTCAAGGAGTAGAACATTGTGCTAAAAATGCAACAACCATGGGTTTGAATCCCAGGAAAAGCACATCAAATCTATCCTGATAAACAAGTGAAAATTCACTTTCTAAAAGTGCATCCTATGCCTGGCAATTGAACTTTTTCTTGAACTCACATCTTCTTGAATAAGTCCTCTATATCAGTACGTGGGCAGATCTTCTGGGTTAGGGCATAGAACATGTCAAACGTGAAGACGGCGGGGTCGATTTCGTCATTCTGTGGGAGAGAGGGAGAAGGCGAGGTGTTACTGAGGGAGGTGAGGGCAGGCCGTGGCTGCCGGGAAAGCGAGGTGTTACTGAGGGAGCTGAGGGCAGGCCGTGGCTGCAGGGAAGGCGAGGTGTTACTGAGGGAGCTGAGGGCAGGCCGTGGCTGCCGGGAAGGCGAGGTATTGCTGAGGGAGCTGAGGGCAGGCCACAGCTCTCGGGAAGCCACGCAGAGCTCACCTTCCCACTGGGCAGTCCGAGTTCCTTCAGAGCCTGAAAGATCACCTTTTCCGTTTTGCCAGAGGCAAAAGTCCTCGTTATGCTAACGGGGGCAAAAGAGGCACTGATTAGAGCAGCTACAACATTAATGCTAAACCACCCGTCTGGCGCGTTAATCTGTCCAATGTTCCGTAACTGCCAGCTAAACAGGCACAACTGGCGGACCTCAGGAGACCTCTGGCAAAAAAAAAAAAAAAACCACACCCATCCACTCCAAAGGCCTCGCAGACCAGGGAGACTCTGGTTTATCTTTCCAGCTGACAAATGAATAAAAACCCAGAAGGGCTGTCATCACACGTATATACCACAGGACAACATTACCCACAAAGCCCCACAGCCAGAATCTCACCTCCTCACAGGGATTTTGCCATTTACGTTTGTCAGAAATGAGAGCTTCATCCAGCTAAGGAGGGGAAAAAAAGATTAATTTTCAATAAAGCTGAGAAGAGTCCGGTACATATATTCCTATATAGGTCAAAACACAAACTCAGCGCCAAACATTTAACAGAAACACAAGCTGCACATTCCACTAACCGCTGGTGCCAAAGTCATAGCTACGATGGTTCTGACGCCAAGCTGATGTGGTTCAGGGGTTTTTCCGGCACGTTCTAATACTCACTGCTTCTTCAGGCAGGTCATGGGACAGACGTTGTTTGCTTTGAAGTTATGAATCACAGACCTCAGGCCTTCCAGCCATTGCTGAAAAAGAGAAGAGAGGGTGTGAGACAACAGAAACCAGCTCACATCTTTCATATGGGGCAGGAACAGATCCGTCAGATGTGGGGGAGCCACAGAAAGTCGGCAGACAGCTTTGTGAAGGTCAATATCCAACAGGCACAGTCTGCAAACTATAACATTCATCCTGCCTGTCTGCCGGTCTCTCTACCAATATCCATACATCATTCATACGCTGAATTAATCTGTCTCATTGACCAGTAGGGGGCATGCCTGCTCCACTTCAAGCAGAAGGAACCAGTGCTGAGCGTCCAAGGCTGAACTGTGCACACAGACAGTGAATCTTCAAGGTCATTTCAGTCTTTTAACCTAACCAGAGCCCCCTCTCTGGAGGGACATGCAAAGATAAGATTTTGATAACATAAAATCCCCAATCCTACCATTGGTCAGTCCCGAGGTTTTCATGGGGCCTTGGTTAGAGTGGTTTCTACGGGCATATTCCGTAAAGGCTTTGTATAGATGTGATTTCCCCCCCCCCAATCAGAAGGGAAATCACAAATGTCCAAACATTTATTGTTTTTCATCTGCAAAATTGACCTTATTTTAGACCATTAAGTCTTCAAATTGAGACATCATAATAATTTTGCACCAAATCACAGCTTGTAGTTTAATCTTTTCATCAGACTTGTCCTGTCACTTTGCTTTATTTACACATTGTGCCAAACAAGCCAAAGCCAATATCCATCTTGAGCACTAGAGGGCAGCAGAGCCTTATTTATGCCAAAGTCAAATCCAAACATTCGGGCTGCTGCAGACCTGGACCACACATTCTTTGCTACCATGAAGCTTTTCTACTTTGCTACTCATCTCCTCAGTCTGAAGAATCTGTACCTTGGCTATTTCGACACTGTCGGCCACCATGTACATGAAGCTGAGGTTGACCAGGTCGGGGCCGCTGCAGATGCAGATGACTCGGCCATCCAGCTCGCTTTCCGTGGCCTCGAAACACGACAGGAGCTTGGGGTCCTGGGGGCAAGGAGAGAGCTTTGATGATTATGATCAAAAGAATGGGATCCCAGAGATTCAAGAGGCCAGATTCAGCTCCTGATGATCACCAATGATACAACCTAGCTAAAAAAGCGTTGTACTCTACAGCGTAGCCATGAGGTCGTTAGAAAGGAAGCCCATCCAGCTTCATTTTGACCCTAACGACATGTCCTCATTAACATCTCCCCTCTCATTCTGAGCTCGGACACGATGACATATTAACAGCGTTATTTCTGTAACACCATCACTCTGAGTTGAAAGTCTGCGTTTTTAACAGCGACAACTGAACCAAAATTTCACATCCACTAAAGCGTGTTATTACAGATTATCACTGATTATATATTACGATTCCTTCCCCACTGTGATACATTAATCTTTTGAAAATTGCAGCTAAACATTTGTGTTTAAATTTCTTATCAGTAAAAAAAATTCCAAATCTAATTAGCTTAATGTACCTAGATAACAAGGCAAGACGTGTCACTAAATTTCAGATGACGCTAGAGACTTGAGCGGAATATGTGAAGCCTGCAGACCAAAATGATGCTTGGTGAGCATCTTCATTATGTGGTTACAGGGTGACGCTGTAGCAATCCGGATGTCGAGGATCCCATGGTCACCGTGGTAACTAGAGGATTTCTATGGCTCCCTGGAGACCCGAAGCTGAGATGATATCTTACACCCTGGGCTCTGCTTCTCTGGAGATACGTTCTCTACACCACAGTGGGGCATAATCGGCACTGTTTCCCCGAGCGATGTGCAGCGCCCCCAACAGGAAAAGTGACAGAGCGAGTGCCTGACAGGATTGTATATGTGGCGTAACGGCTCCATCATCAACACTCATGTGGATGAGATGCATAGGGATGGATGAAAGAGTAAACTGTGGCGGAAGGAGGGAAAAATATTGTTTGTGTATATAAGCGGATAAAATCGAGGGTAAGCGGAGGGGGGGGGGGGGCAGCATACCTTGGGTGCTGGAGCATTGCGGATGCTGTTGATAAAAGCACACTCCAGAACCTGCCCTTCCTATGTCAAGAGGAAGAAAGAAAAAAAAAGAAAGAATAGTGTCACCACCAGAACAAAAGAGAGAGAGAGAGAAGAGAGAGCTAAGGAACTACACCTTCCTAAAAAAGACAACAAAGTACACTAATGTTGCACAGCTCTGAGTTTATCTTTTACACCTTGGGCCTAGCAGGGGATACACAAGTTCCGGAAGCTTCTCACCCCTCCTTCACCTCTCCACGTGAGGAAGAAGCCAAACTCGTCGACCTTGAACAGGCAGTTGGTCTCTACGATGAACGGGTCCTGAAAAATAGAAAGGTGAGTGCAGAGCATGCAGTGGTGAGATTTATCACCACTCAAATCATGCATTTGGCTGTGGTCTGAAGGCCCCCTGTTGGCCACAAATATTCACTACACTAAATATTAAATAAACGCCATTCTTATTGAGGAGACGCGGAAGCAGCATGCTCTGCTAACTGACTTGCTAGCTATTGACATTTTTTGAATCATCGGGGGGGGGGGGACCTGAGCTGACTCTCATGTCGGGCCCCAGAAACAACAGTATAGGTCAACGACATGGGCTGTTGGACGTCCATGGCTAGTGACTGTGTGAAGTGGACAGGTTACAAAGACCATTCAACACAAACATTAGCGCGAAGGTATAACACACAATAGCTGAATGGATCTATTAGTCTAGAGAGGAGAGTCGCCTTCATCCAAGCCGGTGGACAGAATGGTACGCTTTTTGTTCATTTCAGGCAGATCTTTAGATCGTCAAAAAGAAATGTCTTGGTAACTAAGCAGCCAAGAGGAGCCTAGGTGCTTGTCCCAGTTTTCCCACTTTAGGAAGACTACGGTTGCAAAGAGAAGCATGGCTTTAATCTGCCATACTGCTTTGGGGGGGGGGGGGGGGGGGCTTTGCACAGAGATTAAGTCTTTTAGGGACCCACCTTATTATTACCTCAGAGAGAACAATGGTTGCTAACACAATAACAGCAATGAGTGGCATTATCAATTGGTCAACAATGAGCAGAAGAGCAATAATAACAAGAACAATAATGGTACCATTGTTATAAATATCATAATTACTTGTGTTCCATCTGTCTATTAATCTACTGAGCAGCCAAAACCTAGCTTATCAGGGTAGGGAACACACAACTCTTCCCATAATGCCACCCGGGAAAGACCCGAATTGCTGTTAAACAAAGGGAGCAGGTGAGCAGTGCATGAGAAAGCATACAAAGACGACATAACACGTCCGCATGAACAGCTGCCATGCTGGTGCCTTCAGGGCAGGGAAGGTGTCATCAAACACGGCGACACCCTGCTTTCTGCGTGAGGTGTGAAGTGAGCTGTGTATCCAGAACATGTATCGGTACACCAGAACCCCAAGCATATCAAGAGTGAAGAATCTAGGGCCGGCCAGGTCCTGGAGCAAATGGGGCTTAAGGACATGGATCAACGGGCCCAGCAATGAAAATCACTCCGCTGACCCTGGGATTCAAACCAGCAACCTTCCAATCACAGACATAGCATCCTAATCCTCTGAGCCACACTGCACCCCATTAATTTTTCCACGATGCTCAGTCAAGGCAATATGACTGAATTCTAATCACCTTCAGAGTGGTCACACTTCATCTCTCGACCAATGGGACAGATGCTCCTGAAGACAGTGTTAGTGATTCGTATGTGCAGACGAGAGCTGTGCCCCTCCAGCTGCACCAATCAGCCGCTTAGTGGCGGAAAGGTACACAGGCTGCCTGCAAAAAGGCCCTTTATTGCTCTTATTGGATTAACACAGGAAGACATCAGCCCACGGTTCCATGAGCAGAAACTGCAACCGATTGGTCTGTCAAGGATTGGCCAGAAAGACACCGCTAAACTCAGCGGGCGAGCCACCTTCCCAGCATGCATTGCGGTGGGACCGATGGAAACATATCAGAAGTTCTTATAAACACAGCTGAAGGTCAGCAGAATTTACAGTGATGGAAGTGTTAATACGACAACAGCTTGTTTACATCCCTGGCCCCCTACCTGCCCCCACGTATCTCAAGCTGCGCATCACATAAACAGCGTCTGACACCTTCCAATTTCACTACAGCTACTATTTGATACTGTGACGTCATTTCAAAATTAAAAAAAAATCTCGGTGTTCTCCGCTACTGCAAAAAGCTTGAAGATTTTCAGCTAATGATTCTCGGCCGTGGAGTACTTGGCTGCGATGCCCCCTGTTGGCCATGTGGGTTACCACGGCATCAGAGGTCCGGGCCTTCCACCATGGTGGCGTGAGACTCTGGCATCTGCTGCTCTATGGGACTTTGGTGAACGGTAACTGCACTTAAGGAGGACTACGCCTTATTTACATATTTCGTGGGAAGGCAGTGCAACTGTGATGTTAATCAAGCAGCCATTGCTGCGGGGCAAATCACGTTAATGAGATGGATATTTTTTCCTTGGAAATCTCACATTTCCCCCCCTACACAAAGTCAATTTCAGCAGACTCCCGAGACAGGTATTTTAAAACTTAAAAAAATAATAATGTAATTTTATATAAAATCCACACCCAACACACATGGGACTGAAGTTCTCCTACAAAGGAATGCAGGCTCAAAACCAATAAAAATCAAACTTTAGAAACAAACCGTCCCATGCTACCTCAAATACACATCCATGTAACCTGTGAGCATCAGTTATGCAATATGGTAACAGCAGACCCTTGGGAGGAGACTGATTTCCATTAAAATTTAAGCTGGATTTTATTCATCATACTTTCTTCTTGCTTTGATAAGCCACAGCATTCCCACCAGCGTCAAGTCTGTTAACTTCCTGTTTATGGGCATAAAAGTGTTTTTAAAGACCACAGCCATTTCTCAGGGGAGGGATGGTGGTGAGAGGTAAGGGCAATGAAAGGTGAAGCGTGAAGGACAGGACAGGAATGAGATCTCTCTCTTTCAGTCTCTCTCCCTCGATAATCCGTAAACAGCATCCCTCATTACTCTGCAAACCCACTGCAGCATCAATTAAAATGACAACCATTAAAAAAAAAAAGAAGTTTCTCCAGCTAAAAACATGTCACAGCAGACAGATACAAGGGTGGATTTAAATTTCATGCCTGAAAAAAATAACCAGACTATGAATAAAGTAAATATGAAGTCACAAATGTTGTCGGTTTATTTAACGAGACTGTCATAAGTATTACGTTTTAAAAAACGGTGAGCTGTAGGTGGAGCTGACCTACTGAAGGCAGAGATATTTGGGGGCGTTTCTGAATGCTGCTTTGTCCTGTGAATAGCGAGTTAATCCTGAACAGGTGACAAATCCAATGACCAGCCAATCACAGCCGCAATAACCCTCTATAACAGGTCAAAAATATTCAGTGGAAAATGTAAACAGACTTTCAACAGAAAATTACACAGGAAGTTGCTCAGCCAATCAGAAAGCCAGGTAACCGTAACTATTACAGTGATTGGCTACAGGGGATTGGCTACACTGCCAGCAGAGCATTTTGAAACCAACCATCTTTTAGTTTGCTTTGTTTTGGGGATAGGGAGCAAGCGCATTGCCTCGGGTAGAGTATAATGAGGTTACCATAGCTACCATGTCAAGGTAGGTCCTTTCACTTGTCACCTTATCAAGCCTTTTATTGTGTGAGGCGAACTGGAGTTTGCTCTTAATGCTTATGTAAACAACATTCTGAATAAAAAAAGGACCACGTAATTAAATTGTGTTCCTTTTTAAATTATTTATTGCAGGTATGATCTATTTTTAAAATATTATAAAAGAGGAAATTAAAAATGTTAAACAATAAATAAATATTTGCAGTTCGGCATTTCATATTTATACTCTGCTCAGCTATGAACGTACCTGGCACTCAGTGTTCAGTAGCGCAAGTTACCTCATATAACACTGCCTGTCCAACAAGCAATAATACTGCATTTTCATAAGTGTGAAAACTACTGCTATATTACGGCGATTAGTTATCTGATTTAGATCATAAACACACACACACACACACACACACACACACACACACACACACACACACACACACACACACACACGCGCCATGAAGGTTTACATTGTACAGCTTGCAGATTTATGCATTTAAAGTGACCCAGCGTCTCAAAGCTGAATATTGGTACAGCACCAAGGAGCTGCTTGTGTACAGATCCCAGTCTTCTAAATCAGCATTTCTCAGCCGTGGGGCCGTGGCTGCCTTACAGAAGGTGCGCTGCGGCAGAAAAAAGGCCTGGAAACATCGTTCTAGATTCACATGAGGTTGCATACAGTCAGATCAAAACAGAAACATTACGGGGCAAACGAAATGTGCGCTTCATTTTCATGCTTTTGAGGCATGCAGAGTTAGCCTACTTAACTGTAAAAAAACATTAAAAACCAAAACAAACCTCAGGCATGGACGAAGACTAGGTGAGAAAACATGCCTAATATGATGAGGCGTTTCCAAAATGAACACGGGTTACCGGTGACCTTTTCCCACACATACACAATCGCGTTGAACATTTGGCGCCGAATTGCAGCTAAAAGAAATCGCCAGTGTTTACACCAAATGACGGTCCTTTAATTACGGCAGTATGTGTCATTGCAAATAAATAACCACCCTGAGATACGCTGCTGGCCGGCGTGACTGAACGCGGCAGAGGAGCCGGGGGCTGGGCCGGTTCCGGAAGACACGCTGATGCGCACCCGCGTTACCTCTCAGCGCTTTTCAGTTTGTATTTGTGGTGCAGGCGCATTTCCAGAAGGGGCATTTTTAATCTGGGGAAGATAAGGCAAATAAGCAGACAGATATGGTAACCAGGATGGGGGAGGAAAGGCTTTTCTTAGCAGGGAATCATTACTACAGCAGACCTAAGAGGAAGGACAGCAGTATCATTACGGGGCATCATTATTACACAGACGCAAGGACAAGAGTCTGTGTCCATCGGGAGTGACTGGGCTCAGCGATCCGAAGCAAGGGCGGGGGGCGCTGATGGAAAGGTGCAGGGGAGCTGCTGGTGGGGATAGCAGCAACATTTATTTATTTCAAAGTGAAGCGTTTCTGAGAAACCAGGGTCGGTCAGTCCTTGGAGCGATTGGGGGTAAAGACCCTCGCACAAGGGCCCGACAGCAAAATCACTCCGCTGACTCCGGGATTTGAACCTGTCACCTTCCGATAACAGGCACACCATAACCTGATCCCTAACATCGCACAAAGGACTAAGGAAGCACTAGCAAGCGCTGGCGGAGAGCCAGAGCGTTGCAGGCGGAATCTCATGATCCTGCACCCCCCTCCACTCACCCCCAGGTCTTTCCTGGAGAAGGACCTAGACCTCATCAGCCCCATCCACCCGTCACTCGTTCACAGCCGTGGTCTGAGGGGCCCCGCTGGACACGAAACTGGATTTGTTCATCCATTTGTTCGTTTGTCTGTTCATTCATCCATTAATTTTTTCACTTGTTCCATGTGTCCTCATCTATCCACACCCCTTAAGGTCGTCTTACATCTATGCACATGTGTGAAACTGGCAGTTATGCAATCATCCATCCATCTTCATAATGGCTAGTATAGGGTTGTGATGACTCTGGATCCCATCCCTTGCAGCATATGGGATAAGGCAGGGGGTCTCTGCATGGTACACCAGTTCATAACAAATCAAACATATAAAAAATGAACACCAATATCCAAGTTAATGTGGCATGGAATCACTATGAAAGATAATTAAGTATGGAAGATTCAAATCACCTGAAAATACCCTGCAGCAAAGCTAATTTTTCCTGTCATGTGTGCATCTCTGGCCCAGCAGGATAACACCATGTGTATGACTGTCTTGCAAGCATCAGTCAGACGATAAATAACACAAATCTTAGTTTTGTTTTTTTTTTTTTTTTAAAAAAAAAAAAAAAGCAGTGAGGCAATTTCCTTCTAACTTAATGTTAACCATTTACCTTAATTTGTGTTCAAAATCGCTGAAGTTGCCAGGAAAACAAGCGGAATAAAACCTTCAGTTTCTGGGAGGCAGTGGAGGAAAGCCTGAACACTCTGACTGCCCAGCCCTCCACGTCCTGCGGGGGCTGCCATTACAGTTAGCCGGCACGTTGCTCATTTCCGTTTTGCTCAGATTTTACCGATATAACTTCTAAAGCACGAGTTACTGAGGCAGTCATGCTCCTGCTGATGGCGACAGGGTCCAAACAGAGCCGCACTGATAGCTGCGCTCCATGCGAGCCGGTTGAGACGGCACTGGACCAGCTAAAGGGTCCAAGCACTTGCTTTTGGAAAGGTTAGCATGCCACAGACAAACGACCCATTGAGGACTAGACACAGACACAGCCTAAGGCTCCAGACTGCCCCCCCAGATCCTGTATCCTCCATGCTGGATATTATTAACTGCCTGCCATTGGTTGCCCAGCGAATCCTGCCTTCATGGTCACATGAGCGCACCGTTTTCCTTGGCTGTGGCTCCACGATTGGCTAAGAGGCACAATAATCATTCCAACAGACTCACAGTCCACTTTCGGCAAGAGCACGAAAGCCAACTTACCCAGACTACATACAGGTCCCTAAAATCCAAGCACCTTTACCTTGGACCAACAAATGACCACAATTTTAGAAAACGCTAAGATTTAGCCAAATTCTAAGAGCAATGCTAATTCTCTTGTGGAACCACATGGACTGCCACTGAATGTCCGTCATGCATTTTACCAGACTGTGCTTTAAGGATCCTGAGATGCGGCCCCATCGGAATGTCAACTGAATAAAGGAAGATCCCAAAACACAGAAGATCCCCGAAACAAGCATCTGACATTGAGTGCCAAACGTACTTAATAAACAATTCTAATTTTATATTAAAAAAAAAAAAACAAAGACAACACAGAAAAGTCAATCCTCCTCTTTTGAGAATATTTTAACAAATCTAATTTTCTGAAGAACGCACGACAAGCTAACGTAGCTGGTAAACCGTACATTCAGAGAAGCACAGAGTAACCCCACCCCCCAAGCGTGTGCAAAACCATGACACTTAATGAGACAAAAAACAATTACTACTTGGGGCATATTTTACTAACAAAGGAATATCATTAGAAGCTGGGAGAACTATACAGACATTTCTGATATAAACACTACTCAGAGTGATGCTGTACTGAATAAGTGGTTATGGAAGACTGATGGATTATATTAGCACTGTCCTTAAAACTACTACTGTAATGACCAAAGTAGCACCAGCAGAAGTACTAATCAAGGAAATCCACAAGGAGCAAGCTGAGGTTACTCAGTAAACTGCCCGATGAATTCTGTTACTGTGATGCCGATGTATGAAAGCAGTCAGAAATCGCTCGAGAGAGACGTTTCATTCCGACGCACAGTAACTTTCATCACAATTACGACATTAATTATAGCGGTTCCCACTGTCTGGACGGTCAGTGCAGTGTGACTTTACTGCACATGGGCAAACCGGGCTGGTAAAACTGCAGCCCAACACGTCGCCCCCATGTGCTTTTGGGGGCCGCAGATCCCGTCAAGCTACATAAACCGCGCCGTCATCTCTGAAGCATTTCACTCGCGTATTATTTTTAGATCACCGCTGCCTGTTGACACTGCACACCGGGTAACCCTGGCAAGGCGGAGCGCGTTCCTACGGCGACACGTGAACTTCCCTGCAAATTAAGGCCCTTTTATCTCTGCCGAGATGGTAGGTGCCCCTCCAGCAGCGTGGCAGAAACAGCTAGCATCAGATACGTAAACATTACCGAGGGCAGCTGATGAGGATCCCCCCCCCCCCCCCCGCCTGAGAGGAGACGCTGGTGAAAACCCAAGCCCTGCTAATGACTCTCTACGACCATCCATTTCACTTATTTTAGCAGACGCCTTTATCCGTACATTTTTGTACATTACGTACATTTTTCGAGAAAGCAGGGTCAGACAGTCCCTGGGGCCTAACGATGACATCACTCTGCTACTCCGGGATTTGAACCGGTGACCTGATCAGAGACACAGCCTCATAACCCAGGGAGAAACAGCAACTCAGGTTTACAGATGCAGTTTGCCCTCCAGTCAAGCTCCATGATGATTCTGGCTAATGCCCTCAGGAAAACACGGTTTCCAAAGCAGATGGCGGTCGACTGAAGGACCCAGAGAGGGAGCTGAGTCTTGCTTTGGAACCAGAGCCTGGGTCACTTCATACTAAATTATACTCTTACTAAAAATACCCACAACAAGCCTTATTAATAACAAACAAAATACATTTTGAAACTGCCTTTTTCATTTTGGTGGATCCTACATGCTTAATGGACCCATCCAATCAAATATTATTTTACAGTGGGAGGCAGCGCCCCCCGCTGGCAAGGGTCCAGGCCATTGCTATATAAGGTAGTGGTAGCCACGGGAAAACACATTTTCCATGATGTGCCGCACAAATATAGCAGCTGCTATTTTCCCCGTGACAGTTAGCGGCGCCGGTGACCCCTAACCAGCAGGTGGCACTCTCCGAAAATGCTCTGGGGGAAAGCCACGTTTCGCTCCTCGTTCCCACAGGAAAGCGGGTTTAGGAGGGCACACGGTCCCGGGGAGCCCGTTATTTTTCATTAACTCCAGGCCTCTGGGCAGATGCGGGTCTGGCGCACTGCAGAGGATGGTCACGTTTGTATTTCCTAAGAGTGAAGAGGAAAAGCGACAGACGTTCTGGACAAATTGGGGTGGGGGGGGGGGGTGGTGGTAGCTCTCACCTCCTCAAACCTGTCGAAGATGGCCCCTTCCTGCATGAACTCCGGAATGGGCTTCTGCCAGTCGAACTCGTACAGCTTTGTCATGGCTGCTCACGGATCTGTGGGGAAAGAGGGAGAGAATGAAAGGGGGGTGCGGAGGGGTCGCGCTGTAGCTCCACAGGCATGTCAGGCATTGCCGCTAGCCTCCACGCCGCCCCCCAACCGCGAAAGAACCACACCTGTCTAATAAAGTACACTTTCATTAACATGTAAACACAAGACCTTCCCACCCGCCATGTTACTCACAAAACCCGAACACAGAGGCCAGATTATTCAAAACATCTCTGTACCGACACCAGCCACGGTTCACCTTTAGTTCTCGTTTTCAGAACCTCATCAGACTGATATTCACAACCAAAGGGAGAACCTGTTTGCCCACATAAAAATCCCCAGAATTTCATGTTTCCATGGAAAAAATAAGCCAAGATTACGGTAAGAGATGTTCACTGGAAAGGCTGCAGATAGCAATCCAGGCAGCGAGGAGCCGAGCACGGCGATGCCACCTCGCCAAGGAGGTTCCCACAGGAGGAGGAGCAAGCGGCATGATCCAGGCGTGAGATTACACCAAAAGAGGAGCTGTGGTGGGGAGGGGACACGGAGGCTTCCCGTGGCAGCGGCGCCAAACGCCCCCGCATTTCATCTGCCGGTGGATAACGAGGGGGAAGCAGACCCCGGCCCCAAGGTGGGGGCGGCCAGCTGCAGATGACAGGGTCGGGGAGGGGGGCCCCAGCTTTTGATGTCAGGCTGGGGGATCAGAGACGCACGAGCATTCAGGTGCACCTTCACACGGCCGGAGACGCCACTGCAGCCCCCTTTAAATAAGACGACCTGCAAGTCCATTTTGGTGCAGCTCCGCTAATCAAAGCGCAGAGACCCGAAAATATCTAAAAGGGGAGCCGTTTTAATTCTTTTTATTGCCACTAAAGAAACAAAGAACACAGTCACGTTTAATTCTCACATTCTATATGTTAAGGGAAAAAGGAAAAAAGTTCTCATGGCCGATTTTCCCAGCAAGTCTGCACTGGGTAAGGGGGTTTGAAAATGGATGGGAGTGACAGTATAATTCCTGTCAGCACCGCTGGGAAACATCCGGAATGGGATCCGGTGAGTGCAGAGCCAGAGTCTCAGTGGTGCAGTTTCATCTGGTCCTGACACAGTACAGGAACAATCACTCAGAGATTAACGACTCAGAACAGGCAGGGCTGGCCTTCAGTTACCGTTTACCCATCAGTTTAACGACGTAGCATATTTTACCGCTTATAGATTCTGTCGCACCGAAACGTCTTAGATCCATGATATGCGAGGAATGCACGCAGAGATGAACGGCTATCCTAATGGGCTGAGACGGGCAGGTCGCTTGCGGCACACTGGATCCTTCTAGATGCTCCTCTGGGATTTCATTCTCATTGACTGGCAGGCAACCAGAAGAAAAAGGCTTCAGGCAGTCACAGGCCACACAAATCCAGCAACAAACAAACTTCAGGAGGCCTATAAGCCGCTCATCCTGGTCAGAGTCCCAGAGAGAACCAAGCACAGGACACCAGTTAAACACAGGGACACACCGTCACATACACCGGTCAGCACGATGACATCTCTAGACTGCGAGAGGAAGCCCTGAGAACATGGGGAGAACATGCAAGAGGATTGGGGCACCAAGCAGAGGAAGACATGTAGGAAAACCCTGAGGGGAACCAGCACAGGAGAACAGAAAGTCATCAGCAGAGTGGAGGGAGCTACAGAAACAGCAGGACGACGATTGCCGCCCCCCCCCCCCCCCCCCCCCCCCCCCCCC
>JAODJW010000039.1:15891576-15915440 GCA_026777045.1 Hyperopisus bebe | reverse complement strand
ATTTTTTGGGGCCGGGAACCAATTAATTGGTTTTCCATTATTTCTTATGGGGAAAATTCGATCACAACTCGAACTTTATAGGATTCGATCCGGAGTTCTGATCGGGTTAAATTCGAGTTTTGAGGTACCACTGTATTTGTATTTTCAGTTGGATATTAGTGCTCTGCGCGCCAGTTAAATCTCAAACTAACGAGCCCTTCACACTGTCTTTGGGGTGGGGGTCGTAAACAAGTTCTACTTTCATCAGCAACTGTTAAACGCAATGCGGTATGCTGTAGGTGTTTTACCTTCAAAAGAAGCATTATCTGAAAAGAAAGATAACGTTTTTACTGAGATCACAAAAGCGTGAGAAGGCACTAAATGTACTTAGTCAGATATGGAGGCTTCGGTCAATTGCACAGTTTATTTATGCTATGAATGAATCAGTCACAAATGACAGTATCCATGCGCGACTGTTCGCCCATTGAGGCTCTCCTCTGTGTGGGAAAGATAACCAGCGTGACTGACAGCTAAAGTGACTTCCAACATCCTATTTAATTATCACGCACTACAAGAAAACTTACTAATGTTATACGGAAACAGCGGGTTATGCTGGTTTTAGTTACTCTTTAGAAATTACATTTTTGATCACTGGCTGTTTTCCTTACTTTTTTAATGGAAATTAAAGGCGATTTACACACACACACACACACACACACACACACACAAATGTAATGCTGTTAGGTTCCAATTTAATACACGGAGACTGCAATGGCCAAATAGCAACCTGAAAAACCACCTGCCTGATCCTATGTAATCGCTGATAACAGATGACATTACATTATTGCATTACTCCTCACATTTCCCCTGCAAAATATTATTTTAAAACGCTATATAAAGTTCTGACAGAAACGGATCCCCGAGCGCACAGCCAGTTGATCAACATATTCCCGCAATGTGACTAATGTGATTCGGTGGTTTAAAGTAAGATTTTAAAACACCTACCATAGGGAGAGATGCACAGATGCCCATAACAACATTGAGATCACTATTCCCGCCTCTGGTAGGGAGAGACACTTATTAAACAGCGGTTCCTCTATAAAATCGCACTGACCTTTTTAACTACTTTTCTTTTTTTTTTTAATTTCACAATTGGCCTCGTTGGAGTTAATGAGCCTCCGCAGTCCGAAGGAGACGCTGGGGGTCAGTAAAAAGCGGCACGGCGCTCTTAAAACATACCTTAAAGGCTGCACCAAAAAGCATTTTCAAAATAAATACTGTACATCCCGTGTTTGCATTTCCCAGCACGTCGTAAACATAACAGAGAATCAGACTCAGCACAAACAGGTGTGAAACGGCTCTCATCTGCATTTTCCAAGCTCATTCATGCAAATCAATGTCCCGAAAAACTACACAAATAATAATAATGATAATAATCATTAATATTATTACTATACTGACCCGATCCCGCTATCATCACCCTACCACCATGACAATTCTGCTGCATGCTTTAATGCGTGCGAGGCCATGGGAGCATTCAAGCTGGGACACCGGTATAGTACACATGAAAATAGATTAAATTGTCCTGATGCATACATTTTTTCGTTGTTTCTTCGCGGCGGGCGGCATATCAAACTGCATGCCCAAACACACTCTATGCAAGCGATGCGTGCCGTTTCATTACTGCAACCATGCATTTTACTGGTTTATGAAACGCAAAATAAAAAAAAAACAATGCGCCGCTTTGTTTTCGTTATTTCACAAGTCAGAAGAATACACTGCAAAGCCAAGCATGCCTTTATGTTTCTCCGTGTCCAGCAATATGTGCGCGTAACTACTTTACCCAATATAAAACGTGCGACTGCAATAGGATACACATGCAAACACTGTCCGGCTGATATATGCATGCATTTATGACTGCAGCCGTGCATTACAGCAGCTTATCGGATATTTGCCACAATAAAGGGCAACGGCCATGCCTGCCTCTTTATGACCGAAAGTGTCCTACAGCTTGGCCGGTTTATCATTAACGGCCGGCAGGCCCGGGCTGGCAGAGCCTGGTCATCTTTAACCATCGCCCAGCTTTACCGGCTACGGTGACCCCACTCACGGCTCGGTCAGGCATATTAACCAAAGCGATCCGCCGCGGTCCGGCTGCCCGGCGGCCGCCACACACGCGAAGGTTTGGCTCGGCAGGTTCCGGCGAATGTCCGGTGCAGACTGCGGACTGGCTGCGTGGACGAACGAAGAAGCTGCCAAAAATAGTGAACGTTAAAGTAACGACGCTGTCGGGTAGTTTGGTTAACGAGTTAACACGGAGCCCGGTTGCCCCCCGCAAGCTTAACCCAGGAGGGCAGCTCCGGGACTGCGATCGGCCAGCGCTTCGCCCCGCTCCACGGAGAAGGAGCTTCCCGCGCCGGCGGCTTCGCTCCCCTTACCCTCGCTGGCCCCCATTTTAGCCCCCATCTTACATGCATGTGCACTGCATTCTCCCCATTATATCTTAACACAAACCTACCGGATAAACGATCGAAAGATGGTGAACAGCGGCGGTGCCCGGGAGCGCGTCGAGTCCCCCTTACCTGGGCGGAGCGCTCGGCCAGCCGCTGCCTGGAGCCGCCGCCTCGGCTGACGGTGAGCGCTGCGCCGGGACGCGCCGGAGCTCCCCTCCTCAGCGCATCACCCGCCCCTCCTGCCCTTCATTAATTACCACCCCGCCTCCCCCGAAGCGGGCTCGGACTTCCCTATACCGCCCCCACCCCCCAAGCAGAGCCACACACCACTGGCTGACCGGCTTAGCTGTCAAAAACAGGGCATCGTTCCATCCTTTTTTCTTTTTTCTTACGTGAGGCAGGCGGTCGGTCGGGGGGCGGGTTAAAGCCCGGGTGCGAACGAACTGCCAAGCTCTGGAGGGGCTGTTCTTCTTGGGTCCCCCCCCCACAGTTTGATGCTCCACTTATCCCCTCTGAATGACAGGCTATCAGGTGGGTGAGTCATCCAGGTCCGAGTGGCGCAGTGGAGCCGGTCCAGGGGATGCGACACCGCACGCCCGTGGGTCCTATAAACAGCAACATAAACATTCATGGGATCCGCTTATTTACGCAGGTTATCATAACGGGTATACTTTCAACTGCATGTTATACGTACCTATAGCATGCAATGAAATGCATAAGCAATTCTTACATGTATTATTTTACATTAAGTAATTAATTAGATCTCTCTCTCTCTCTCTCTCTCACACACACACACACACACACACACACACACACACACAGTGGTATCTAAGGTGAAACGACTGTCATGACATGCAATCTGATTGCACATGGCAAAGCAGGTAGCTGGAAGCCACGAAGCAGGTTATTTCAGCAGGGAAAAAACCGGAACACTTTCCAACACTGTGCCTCTGAGTGTTTTCCCCACTGTTCTTTGAGGGGAGGCCTGCCACTCAGTCTAAGGATGTCACGTCAAGAGCATATAAAGCACACAAAGTTGTATTAACGGTAAAGGTTGGTCTCTGAGACATAGTGTGGTAAATTATGAAGTATGAAAGTAACTGAAACTCGGAAGCATATGTGTTTTCCTTTTTTATCTGGGGATAAAATTATGCAAAGCGCGATGAGGCGTCAACAGAATATCCCTCAGATACGCTGGTATGTGCAGTCAGCACTTTCTGAACAGAAACATTTACAAACTTGTTCTGTACTTGCAGGTAACCAGTTAGAAATAGTGACAAGTCACAGGGCAACTGTTTTGTACGAATCCTGACAGATCCAGATTTTGTGGGGCATGACAGTTCAGATACTGCAGGTTTTGCTATAATCAAATCTTGGTGAAAAAAAAAAACATGCACACATTTGTATCATTACAGACGTCAAACTTTTAATCCAAGTACTGTATGTATTTTCTTTTATGGAAAAGGTCTGGATTGATCCACAGCCCTTAAAACAACACCAGAGGTTCCAGTTGATTCCCTACAGGGAAATTTTACTGCTCAAAGATGGCTTTGATTAGATCAGTGGATCACGTGAGGAATAATTAGGGGCTTTAGACAGATAATATGATTAACACAGGCTAATCTTTGTGTCGTAATTCTATTGTGAGGAAGCAGAATAGAAAAATAAACAGTCCTCACTATAAAATTTTATTTTCAAAGCCAAAGGTTAAACCACAAGCTAAACTTACATTTGCCCATTTGTTTCATATAATTTTAACATCAGGACTGGTATCTGTATGCCAGAATTTAACAGCAAAGTACAATAACTGATTGGTGTCTATTTGCTGGGAGATTTTGGCTTGTTTGGTTTCACTTTTATGTTGATTACCATTACATCTTAACACATGACTTCTGGCAACATCTGGCTGTTGAACCTTCGAAGCAAAGGGAGCACAAATCAAGACTGTACCTAGAAAGACTCCATATTAAAGCAATTTAGTAAGATCTGAACAATGACAGCACACACCAAAAGATCATTTCATATCTATAATTTTCATTCAGTGATGTGCTGTTCCAAAACACATAATCAAATAGTACAGGTATCCAGAGAATATCTGCTACATGTATCATTAACTAGCTGAATAAGCCCTGACACTGTGATATGAGAAAACTGAACAAAAATCCACCTGAGATTCATTTTAAAAGGGCGCAGGATGGAGACAATCTGTTGGGAGATTTGTTTTCCACAGTGTTTATGAAAACACAAGTTTGAGGTTTGGCAACTGTGCTGTTTGTGAGGATGAGTCATTTTCAGCAAAGCTCACAAAAAATATCTCACTGTGATATGATTGGTTTGGAAACCTGGCTGTAATGTAATGCACACAGACACTAATAAAATACCAGAAAGCTAACATTCCTACACTGTACGTTTTTTTATTTGTTCGAACACGTCTGACAGACACTTTGTCATTTTAATTGTCATTAAAAAATAGTATTGAAAACAGATTAATCATAGATCAATGGGAGTAAACAGACAGAGAGAGAGACTGAATCAGTCTCTACATCAAGTACAGCCTTAAAAAGTTTATTAGTATATTAAACATATGTGGTTGAATGTAATGATGAACCTGCTGGAAAAACACGTACATTACAGATAGAGAATGTTGGAATAAGTCATTCCTGAAGTATCAATAATCATGTGAATACAGACAGTTGTTAGAAGATACCACAGTAGCACTGTAAAGTTCATTTGAAGATTGTGTTTATGGTGCTGTAGATATTATTATTAGATGGCTAATAAATACAGTTATTCATAGGATTCTTTTTGAGAGATCTTTTGGAGCCAGTGTTGACTTTCAGCCAGAGGAATAAGGATGTCAGTAACAGATAATTTCCGAATAAAAACAGAGTAAGTCTCTGGACGAAGCTCCCTGAGGGTGAGAATGGTTTCAGCATACACGCAGTGTCTCCACACGCATGGGTGTGTCCTAGTCGTGAACTTGTTAACCTACAAACGGAAATTGCCATTTTGGGAGCACAAATGCTCAGCTAAATCAAATCTTCGAAGCCATTTTAAACAGTCTCTCATGTACGAATCGAGTGGCACACGTGACCTTGCCTATTTTATTTTTTTCAAACAGTCACTGAAGGACAGTGTTTCTTTATGCACGGCATGAACTGTACTCCCTTTCTGTCCCTTTCCTGAGGAATGAAGGGTGTTTTATCCAAAATGATTGGGGCCAAAGGTAACTAGGAAATGCGGAGGTCAGCTAAGATCACTCCCTCCTTGATGGAGCGGATCATTTTGCCTGTTACTCACATTCACGGCCTACTTAAATGGATTTCTCATGTGTGAAACATCTAGGAAAATGACATTTCTCAGAAAACATTATATACAGAAGTCTTGTTTCCATTATCCACCGAGGCAAAACACCTTTTTGGTGAATTATGTCAGATAATATTATACTGTAAGCCCCTGGAACATGGCTGTCTTAATTTTTTTATATAGTAAGACATTTCTGCTGATACTGTAAATAAAACAAAGGCAAACATTGTTCATAGCTGAAAGAAAAGTGTTTCTTCAGCTTAGATGAAATGTTATAGATGAAACGTATTTTGAAAGCAGCTATGGGGTTTGTGAGCAAAGAAATGTAGTTCTTGATGGTCACTTGATAAAACAGTGAAATTTTGCACTCAGCAAATTACTGTCGTAACAGCACACGTCATCGGCAAATGATGTTGAGTGAATTCCACGTCTTGACATTATGTGGTATAGTCCACCGCCTGCCCAGTCCCCCTCTCAAGAATATACCAGCATATGCATTGACAGCTTGGGTGGAGTCCACATTACTCGACCCGTCCGTGTTCGTACCTGTGGGGCAGGGATCAGAGGCCACCTGGGAACCACCCCCGGTGCCGTGACCTGGTGGGTGGGGAGCCGGCCCCTACAAGGGGTATCAGTGGGGGTGAAATGCTGAATTAGGTCCCTGTGTGCTGGTTTGAGCTGGTTCACAGAGACGTGTTGTCCTTTGGTTCCAGGACCTGCACCAGCCTATCTTACGGTGGCTTCAGTGGGTCCCAGTGTATATCACGCTGGACAAAACATATTTCGCCAGCTGCAGGCAAGATGGAATCCAGGACTGGGGCGAGCTGGGATGACATGTGGGCACAGGCTTAAATACAGTGGCCTTGTCCAGCAGGATAAAACGCGGCGGAGATGCGAACCAAGAGGTCGTGGCCCCTGGTACCTGGAGCATCTGGCCACGCACCAGTCCATCGGGTGAGGCCTGTAAGTCTTCCTTGGGGGCTGTCCTTACACCCACAGCAAACAGTCGAGTCAGCAGTCATTGGTCACTGTCACCTTAATGCCCAATTTCAGCAATTGGTGGAATCGCTTGCAGAGGCTGTTGGCCTGGGGGTGGTAAGTGGTAATGCGATGCAGCAGGTTCAGCACCACCTCAGTGCGCAATTCCGAGGTGAACTGCACACTCCAGTCAGAGGTGATGTCAGGTGTGCAAAACTGGGCCACCCAGCAGCGGATAAAGACTCTGGGCAGGTTCGTGGTGGAAGTGGTTGTCAAATGTTTGACTTCTGGCCACCTTGTTATCCTGTCTATGGTGACCAGGTGCATGAGGCCATGGAATCAGGAAAGGGGCCCAACAAGGTCAACATTAACACGCTCAAAACGCTGGGCAAGCAGCAACAAACGGAGCCCATGGGGTCCTCTGGCATGCAATGCAAGCTGCCTTCCAGTCCTGGACACCTTTCTTGAAGTCACACCACACAAACTTGCTTGTCACCAACCACTGAGACTTCCGTCGGCCTGAATGATTGGCCACAGCTGGCTCATGGAGATGTTACACAGTGGTGTGACGCTCACGCCATCAGCAAACCAGAGTGCTGTTTCCACCGTCCGGACAGCTTGGACCTCCAAGTCTGCGGCTTGATCGGCACCTAACAGGGTGTAATCAAGCACCAGTAATTTCAAAGCAACCATGTTTGTTGTCAATTGTTGTGAAATGTAAGAGGAAGAAGCAATCAGAAAAACTCAGAGCAGTGCTTATCTGCCTTCATGGGTACCTGGAGGACAATGTGTGACCTGAATCAGAGCACAACAGGGAGTGCTTTTATCTCACATGTAAACCATGGCTGGGTTGGCTCTCCTACCTGAAGCAGGTAAATGGTGCCAGTGACCCTATGACTCTCCAGTAGATAAATCACAGGCAGGCATCACATACTGTTTGAAACCTGTGATTGTGGGTGTTGCTATGATACGGTCGATGTTTGCCATTGACCATTGGAGTCATTAGGTCCGATCACCTGGGGCTATTGCACTGAGTATTTTTAAGCCTAGTTCTGAGTATTTTCGCACTGATAAAGGAAGAAAGGCCTGTCTGCAGATGGAAAAAAGGAGGTTTTATAGCAAATCAACACACAGACTGTGTAACAGAGCAGAAATTGACTTGCAACATCTGAACAACGGGGGAGTAATCGAGTGCTACACAGTACACAAAAAAGTTGGAAGTTGTGCACATGCAGAGGAAAAGCTCCGGTTTTAAATACCTATCTAGCCTTCAAGGCTATTTTAAGAAGAAAATACAAGGTAAATCATTGAACCTGGGTATTCAGTTCAAATAGGCTTGCTGTATTAGGTGCTTTCACATCAAAGTTGCAGAACCTGGCTCCTGGTTACGAGTTCCTGGGCTGACTGGGAACTGGCCAATCACCGCACCACAGAACTGGGACCATTATGCTAAATAAGCAAGGGAGACACAGAAAGCTCATAGCTTAAACTTCACATAATTCAAAACTGCATTACCATGCCAAAACAATGGAGGGTGAACAAGTTGTTTTGTCAAGTTATTCATGATCAAAACAGGACACAGCCTTATATTTGTATTTCATTCATACAATCTATGTCATGTATGTATTTCATTATTAAATCTGACTGCCAGATCAATCTTTCAGTTTTACAGAAGTGAAAACTATTTTAATGTTATTCTGCTAATAAGCGCTGCCAAGTTTCACTACCGCACCTGTGATATTAGACAAGAGTATATTGGTTATCATTTACCAATGCAGAAATATGGAGATGCAAGCAAAAAAAAAATCATTAACTGTAATCGAGGTAAAAAAATTATTCCATCTGCTCAGTTTTTGCTCTGCTAATTAATCTATTTTCCCCACACTTCTGCATAACTTCCAAGTTTTAGTGCCAGTGCTTGTGGTCAACCAATCATCAAGCTATCGCTGTAAGTACTTTGTATTTGGATGAAAAGTACCGAGTTTGGAGTAGGTACTAAAAAAAAAAAACGGTTCCAGAACTGCCTCTGAGAAACTACAGTCAAGTTCTTGTGGAGTGAACACAACAAAAGTTCCTGGTTCTGAAAAAAAGTTTCTGGTTTCTGAAATAAGTTCCTGCGGTGTGAACATGCCCATTGACATGACCATAAAAAACAATATTGCCAAAGCACACTTGGGGAACAAAACACATACATATTATGCTGTTAAAGATAAGACAAGAAAAAGTTTCTCTTTTGTCACGAATGTAATCTTAATATCCACATAACTTTATGTTGCCTGGAGACCACAAACAGCACGCCACTGCAGGTAGTGATAGTCATGATGAGCTGCTGCATTCTGTTGAGCCAGAATCTACCAGAGAAAATGGTATTTGTGTGTGTGTGTGTGTGCGTGTGTGTGTGTGTGTGTGTGTGAGAGAGAGAGAGAGAGAGAGAGAGAGAGAGAGAGAGAGAGAGAGATACATATATGATCATAATTCCATCCGTCTATCCATTTCCTGTACACATGCACACCTATGGGCGATTTGGTAATTCAAATTAACCTCAGCATGTTTTTGGACTGTGAGGGGAAGCCAGAGCACCCGGAGGAAACCCCATGACGACACGAGGAGATCTCATTAATTCCAGTGTGTTCCAAATACAAGTGACATTAAATTTTCAAAATTGAACTTGACAGCTCCTTTCTGTCAATGACAACAGATAATTATCGAATCCGAATCATCACAGAAAATAAAAATAAAAAAAATAAAATACTTCAAAATATAATCAGTAGTGCAAATCAGTGCAGATTGCAACCAATAAATCGGTATTTACATAATGTGCAGTGCGCCCAGTCAGATCTGTATGTTTAAATAAAGGTGACGCACCATGGCACACATGGTGCGGGATTGGAAAGCACCATCCTTGTGGGCATTTAGGGCCAAACCTAACGCTGTGACTGTGGGTAGGAACTCATGGGCGGATAATATTATCGTCCAAAAGCCTAGAGATGAAAATGCACAGAGTGAACCACACCTGTGCTGCAGAAGTCACACCTTTCAGGCTCAGGTGTGAATTTCCCCAAGTGAGGTTTTATTTCCTGCTCCTGTCCCCCCCCCCCCCCCGCCCAGCTCCCGCATGTTCTTGCATCACTGGGACCTTGCGTAACCTTTTCAGCACTTCACTTTGCACGTTCATGTCCCTTCATAACCTCTGCAGGAATGCGGGGTGTTTGCCAGCTAGTCATCCAGGATGCTCCTTGACGTTTCTTTCCCCCCAATTAGCAAGTTCAGATAAAAATGGAAATGTGAGAACAGTTCCTTTGGATCTTTTGGCTCATGTGTGGATATGTTCAAACACGCAAATAAGGCAATAAAGATTTAAATAAAGGGATGCAAATGTTTGCCGCCTAGGTGGTAAAATGAAATGTAAAGGTAACATTTACACACCAATGTAGTGTATTAAGGTGATTCGTTTGTCATGGAAGCGTTAAGGTTAGTTAACCGATCTGCATGCTCATAGAATGGAAATGGCCGAACGTACTGGGAACAAGGGAAGTGGTGGTCCCTTCTCGCAGACCTTTGTTGTGTGTCATCTGGCGCACAATGTAACTTTCGGGTCGATAGACAGGCTTATCGTGGGACACCCCCTTCCATGTTGCAAAGGTCAAATTTATTGTGGGGGGGGCCTCAAATCACAGGGCCAATTTTTAATTCCAGTCCAGTTCTGTTTCCATCCATCCATTGTCTATTACACTGGACTGCAGTACTGGAACTTAAGCCAGGAGGTAGGAGTCAGGGGATGCTCTGGATGGGAGGCAGTTCTGCAGGACTTGATTTGAATTCAGTTCACACCCGTCTCATATTTGAAAAGGTTTGGCATAAGGAACAGCGTGACATTCTGAGCCACACGATGGCGTGCTTGCTGCCAGGGATGGACCTTGATTTGAGGAACTGAACGGAAATTGGATGTAGGAACTGAATACAAGTCAAGGATCAGTGTGACTCATGGGGGGGGGGGGGTGCTGAAATGGCAAGAACTGCTCACCGCACACCTCAGGGATTCCCTTACACAGGATAATTACCCACAGGCGTCTGCTCGTGAGCAAAAGGTATGCAAATCAGACCGCACTTCGACAATTAAGAATAATCACATGACTTGCCAAAAGCCAAAAATGATTTTTGTGTATCTTGTGTTGTTATTGACAAACCTGTTAGTAGAATTCCAAAAAACAAGACAAATTTATCTGGCTGTACATAGAGGCAATTCCCTCAGTATAACAGGACTCTTTCTGTGTTGTTCTTAGTTAACCCCAGACACAATTATGCGATTTCTCGTGAAGACAATTATCTCTACAATAACACCTTAAGATGGATACCAGGATGATATGTATAGCCAGTGAGGTTTACTGAACACTTCTGTGCCCATTATCTAAAAAGGAAATTTCCTCCCATGGGGATCAATTTCATCTTATAAAAATGTGACTATTATCACCTTTTGCTTTCCAGGCTTTAGTGTTAAATTCAGATCTTTACATCCCTGGAAGAAGCAGTGCTGCCAAATAGCATTGGAAAGCTGATCTTCATTTAAATCTGAACACGAGCACAAATTTCATATTTTTCTTACTGTGCGATTCATTAAAACACAACCACCTAATGCGTCCCATTGCCCTGAACAGATGGGCCATACTTTTTCTTTTTTGGGGGGGGGTCACGTGTTTGGACAACCTTCAGGATCATAAGGAAGGGATGTTATCTCAGGTTCTGACCTCAGCAGAAAGTTAATTAGCTGGTTCCTGGTCACTGGAATGCGATGACATGCCTGCAGCGAGTGTCGCATTCCTTGCAAGCTTCTTTATCCGTTCCTGCCTGGCCTTCGGCGCGTTGGCGTGGAGCGGATGCTGGGGGGGGGGGGAAGGTAGTGCTGGGTCACTCATGGTGCGCCGAGGTGAAACGTTAGAATTAAAAAAAAAAAAAGCTACATGATTCTTTGAGGTGCGAAGAGGCTGCGTGGGAGAGATGAGGTCCACGGCAGTGCGTCTGTGATACAGGAGCGCCTGTTGGTTCTCCATGCAGCGTATTTCAGCAACCATCGGGGAGGGGGGGCAGTAAGGGGAGAATGAGGAGATGGACTCCAGGAGATTAGGCATCCTAAATAAGAAGCGTGAAAAATATTAATTCACTTTCAAGAATGTCACTGCTTATTTACGACCATGTTTTTATTAAGTGGAAAAACAACGTACAGAAAATGTGTTTGTACAAATGCGGGGGTGTTTTAATGCACGGGTTTACCCAGGCTGAAGCCCAGAGTTTCTGCTCCAAAGGCGCTTCAACTAACCTCCTGTGATACTATTTTAATCCCCAGGGTGGATGACTGCAACATCACAGAAAATAGTAGCGGAGGCCTCTGATCATGTCAATGAGCCTCTGTACATACAGAATCAAATCGACATTCAGGCTGACGTACCGCATGGCTCCGTTCACATCCCTATGAGTGATGGAGGTTACGTCATGTACAGATTCATTTAGAAGTTTCATTGGCCATAAAATCGGTAATTGAATTACATAAAATAGTAGCTTGACTTCGGTGGGATTATTGGGCTGTTTACAGGAGCATCCCCTGTGTACTGGACTTGTTAATAATTCCTCGTTTTATTCATATTCATATTAATTTGAAATATATATTTTTAGGTGTGGTGTTTACATGATACAAATGACAGCTAATGAGGGATTGCTGTTACCACGGAGACACAGGGCTCTCAAGTTTCATCAAAAGTCCGGAGTGAGATTACTTCTGTTAGGGGTGGAGTCTATGTGTCACGGTCAGTGTGTGAGATTTGAGAGCCTGTCTGTCGGTTCTACTCTAGAACTGCCTATGCCAATGACCTGTAGACCCCTGAAGGCAGAGTCTCACCCTCCTGTTCACACATACGGGATAAACGTACTTCATAAGACAACAGATCACAAGAGAGAGTTGAGGGACCAGACTCTTTCTTTAGTCTACACTGCGAAGTCACTGACTGTGCAGTCTGCCTGGTTGCAAATGAGGGGACCACTGGGCTACAGCCAAGGCACAGGGCATCCCCTGAAAACTGGGCACTCTGAATGTTTCCATACCTCAATCCTCACGTTTGGTAATCCTCCCTAGAATGAAAAATAATTAGCAGGAAGAAGGCTCTGCCCATTCTATTTACAAGTAAGTTATGAATCAGTCGAACATTAAGTAACCAGCCCTACCCGCTTCACTAACACCCCTCCATTCCCCTGAAATCCTTAAAAGCCATCAGTTCATGGTTGATGCCACTAGAACAAACATCATGTTTGACTCCTGACTACATGACTGATTACTCATGCCTCAGGGATGTTTGGTTCTGCCTTGATGAATTCCTTGATATTTTCAGCTCTGATTTTCCATCCTACCTTTAGATCAAGAAATTACTCAACACACTAAACTTACTTCTTCCAATATAATCTCCAACACATTTATTTTAAATATCCATATTTCTAAAACATCTTCTGAGTTTCATAAAAGTTCCTCTGTCTCTGTTCCTGGTAGTTTCTATCTTCATAGTTAGAGTTTCAGCCCAATCTCGCCCTGCCCTGGTGGAACAATGGTCTCACAAGTAGGTTAGTAACCCATGTTTAGCAGAAAGATTCAGTGTTGTCTTTTCCTGTATCTGTCCAACATAAGAGCAGTCTCAGTGTTTGGGGGGGGGGGGGGTGTTCATCCAGGGTCCCTGTTAAGGAACCCTGCAAAACCAAAATCCAGAAACAGAATGATAAAAACATAGCAAACAAGACTGACATTTTGGACATGACCAGGAAGTAAACTATACAGGTGTGTGATCAGAAAGTGAGTTGCACACTCATGGGGATTTTACTTGCACAAAAATGTTCTGAGAGCAGAAGGAAAAACAGTTGGTTCAGAGAGATAGCATAGTAGAGGATCAGATAGTAGAGGAGGTGGGTCCAAGCAACTAAAGGAGGCAGGACCAACCAATCAGATGTCTAATACAGTAAATGCACAGGTGCAAAATATGGATTTGAGGACTGATGTAAGGCTCTGGGTCATTAAAGGTGAAGCACTTGAGTTAATTTTTTTGTATTTAAACATAGTTTTACAGTAGGCAAACGTATTTGCAATTTGCCTGTACAGCTAGGAATGAACTGCATATTACATATGGTAACATTAGCAGAGCATTAGGACGAACATGCAAACAAATATATTCATAATAGAACTTATGAACTATTAATGCTAGACTTTATATTAAGGATAGATGGTTTTGTGGCTCCATTCTTATACTGGAAAATATCTTGTAAACTATAACCGCAACAGATCTGTGGGTAAGTATGGTGTTATTTTGGGCTCTTCTGACGATGCGCATATGGAGGAGTGATTTCTGTATGTCTCCCTGTAGCTCTTCCACATATCTGTGCTATTCGCCTCGGGTACAACTGATTCAGCTAATTATGGGCATGAAGATCGTTAATTAGTTTAATCTGATGGGTAGAATAGAATGAGTATATGTGGAACGACCAGGGGAGCTGATGGACAAGGAGACATTGGATCTCCTGTTACTTTGGCTTCTGTGGTTCAATCGAGGAATATTCTGGTTCAGTTCCAGCATCTGCAGACAATGCTGGGGATGTGACACATATGACTGAGCTCAGGTGCTGTGTGCTCAGTGCACTAGGGTGCTGCACTTGTGATGAAAAGGTCACTGGTTCAAATCCCACTAGCAGCAGAGTGACTTCAAGGCCATTAACCCCCTGCTCTGGGGATTATCTGACCCTGCTTTCTCAAAAAGGCATGTATGGTGCTTTGGATAAATGGATCTGCTAAGTAAACAGTCAGCCTCTCTGACTGTACAGCACTTGTCACTGTGAGAAGAGGGGAAGGCTTTGTCCTGACTAACATACCAAAGGCATAAATGCAAATGGAGTATGTATGTAAATACGACAAATTTGTAAGGCAAAGTTTTCAACTTTTTTTAACACTAATTTTCAAACTGCGTGCCGTATTAGGGTTATGCCATGTCGCGGTCATGAAAGATGATGATTGTTGAGACAAATGCCAGATGCCATAAATCATGTTTAGGCCCAGACTTGATATGACATTTATGAACAAGTGGAATGGTAATTTCTTGCAAGTAAAATAACTTAACAACAACACATAGAGAAGAGAAGACACTCTTCTCCTGTATTGTCACAGCATGTTTTCCTGATTCTTGGACATTTAATGGCTTAAATGATCAGTGTGAAGCAACTGCAACTCAAGCTCATTCTGGACATCGTTTGAGACACGCGGAAGGGGCAGGGGGTGTTCAGGGATGAATGAAAGATGACCATGATTTGAGGAAGTCGCAGGATGGAAACAGTCTGCGGTCTATTGAAATACAGCTTTAATACAGTGACAGTATACACAAGAATGCATTTCACACATTCAACATTAAACAGGTCAAACACATCCCATTGCCCACAAATTCCTCTTCGGGACTTATTTTGGAACCCATGTTCACATCACAGTGTAAACGTCATTCAAGTAAAGACTAAAACAGTTTATGCGTGGATAGTGATTAAAATGTAAAATTATTATGTGTAAAATTTCTGGTAGAACACTACTTAGAACAGAATCTGTTTTGCACT
Organism: Hyperopisus bebe; assembly: GCA_026777045.1. Taxonomy (NCBI): domain Eukaryota; kingdom Metazoa; phylum Chordata; class Actinopteri; order Osteoglossiformes; family Mormyridae; genus Hyperopisus; species Hyperopisus bebe. The sequence goes on along the minus strand of JAODJW010000039.1, from coordinate 15,900,102 downwards.
CCTAAAACAACATTGAGTTAAAGGTGTTTGTACAACAGGGATTAATTGTAAACATGCATCTATTCTGAAGCTTTAAAATCTGGTCACTAAATGATGGATGCTGGAAAATGTGTGACACTGCATGAAGAAACCAGCACAACGACTTAAGCACTGTACAGTATTTACTGAATCAAGTTCCATTTTTCCAAATTTTTTGTTGATATCTGTTGACTAAATCACATACAGTTATAAAACTATATAGTTTGCACATATTTGTCTGTGTGAATATATGAAATAAGGTGACAATATGAAAAATACAAGCATGGGTAAATTCTGCCCTAGTGATATCTCGCTTTCAGGCTGTAAATATTACATGAAAAACACCCTTCACTTACTTCAGAGATGAACAAGCAATATGGCTCAATTAACATGTTTGTCCTCTCTGTCACTAAGTCAGTCAACCAAACTGTTTTCCCATAATTAACGTATTTATTGAGTTTTTTAAATTATGACAATTCCTGTTTACCACATAACACTGTAGACTGCATATATTTTCAGACAGATGACAAGTCATACAAGCCATCCACTAAATAAATGATGTCCTTCACCATATATTAAAATGTATCAATTACAGCTTCTACCTCCATTTAACTTTTTTGTTTTTTTAAATTTCAGAATAAAAACCATAGAAATTACAGAGCTGACGACTACCTGCATGAAAACATGATACAAGAGGGGTGACCTAAAAAACTGGAAAAGAGGGGGACTCCAAACATGGTAAGAGGGATGAAGGGAAGAAAGGCCGTGAGAAAGAAAGAGACACCACTGAGCCATATTAACATCACCTCTTTAGTACAGATGGCAGAAAACAGGAAACGATGAGCCAATCAGGAGACACCAGAGCTAAAATCCACAAATGCCATCGCTTAAGGAATCCTATATACTGTAATTCGCTAGTCTTCTTTACTACCTTCTTAGTCTACTATTAATCTCACCTTCTTAGTCTACTATCTTTCAATGTAAACTTTAAACAAATTAAGAACCTACAGTATTTTCAATTTATGCATTATAAATATGTTCAATAAATGAAGGGTGAAAAATCTCAATCAAGGCAGAAACTGTAATTCCCCAGTTTATTAATAATAAAAAAAAAACCTAAAATACAAAATATTGTAACTTCTATTCAGCCTTGGGTATGCTGGGTATGCTGCCTTTACAGCATTTTACGTTGGAACCTGTTTACATAAATATATATGATACATATGTATATATCTATGTATACACATTGATTGCCTCAACCTTCTCTTGGATACTGGGACTGAAGGGAACGCACCCTTTACCTTCTCTTATTACCCAAGTCACTCGCTAAACATTCCAGGCAGAGAGTGTGGGCATGTGTGTGGGTTTGGCCCAGGGGGTGTCGCTGTGCAGGGGTCCTTTACCTTTCCTCATTTACCGCACATACCCATACGTTCGCACAAATACAGTGTTCTTCTTCAAGTGCACGTGTACATCAGTTTAAATTTTTTTACAAACTTAAAAAAAACAAGTCGAACTACCTCTACACAAAGAGATGGGGGCTCTCCTTTTACAGATACCATTTACATTATGTGCAGATTTTCCTTACTGCATCTCTGAATCTTATCTGATTACCACATAATGCATAACTACTTAGTAAAATTCTGAAAGTCAAACATTTTTTTAAAAATGGGAAAAACAAAAGATATAAAAGATGTACTGTTTTGTACACATTATACAAAGAAAATCATATTAACAGCAGCAACAGATATTCCTGTGGGTCAAAATGACAAATTAGACGCGGCAAGCCAGGTGAGCTTGCAGTTACCTTATGACGTTTCAGTGTGAGTATACAGTGCAGGTTTTCTCTCTCCTGCTCTGCTGCACACTCCGCACAGCAAAGTGACGGCATGTTCCCTGGTCGGACGGCACTGGGAACATGGGACCTTGCACCAGTGATACACTCGGCCACATTCTGGGTGCGTCTGTCCACATAACATCTTTGGCTGCCCCCTTCATCGTTTTTTTCCTTAACACCATTAATTCAGTTATTTTCTTTACTTAGCGCATTTCTAAATGCTGAACAGCGGAGAGCATCACTCTTGCAGACTGGGCACACTATTGATATACTCTCACTGTTAATATTGCAAGATAGTGGGCACAGTGGGTTGGGGGTTGGGGGGGGGCAGCATTCACGCTTGGGGCTCCTGCCGTCAGCACCCAGGTGACAGACCGCTTCCGTAACCGGGAGACGCATCCATGGCAACGGGTGGCAGGAAAACAAAACTGTGAGACAGACAGACAGTGAGGGTTTGAGAACAACGATGGCGGAGAGGCGGCCTAGAGCAGCGTGTCGAAGGATTTCTCCATGCCCTCGTCGTCCTCGACGTCCTCCTCAGACTGGCCTGCGGTTTGGGGCTCCCCCAGGGTCTGGGCGAGGGGCCGGGGGCCAGGCTCCCCGTCTTCGCTCGCCTTGGCTTTAGTCGTGTCCTGGACGAACTCCTGAATCTCCACCGGGAGTCGGCGGAACTTGTCCTGATATTCCTGGTCCAAATCGTGCTGAAGCTACCAGAGAAAGAGAGAGAGAGAAAAGCGGCAGGATTATGGAGCGGCTAAAGTGGTATGAGCTGGAGGGAATGTTCAGCCCTTAAGAAACGCCTCTCTTTTTGGTTTAGCACATTCGCTGTCCCTCACGCAATGCATCCGTGGATGTAAGCGGCAGCTGTAGTCCATTGCAAACGCATTTTGCTGGCCCATCTGGCCTGGCCTCACACCTGCCTTGCAGCAGTGGCGCTCCCACGCCCAGCTTCACGTCATACGTCGGCCGGACACTCGAAGGCCGTCAGCATGCCGCCGCAAAAACAACAGGCCAACGCATTTTAACTCACCAAGATGCTAATTATTATTTCAAATTCATTTTTTCTCTTTAATGATCATGCACAATGAAATATGAACACGAACATATGAGTACGTGTGTGTGCGTATATATATGTATATGAATAACACATATATATACATAAAAATATGAAATCTATTGTTGCATATTAGAAATCAATACTTATACAATTTCATATGAAGTATATATATTATATGTATCACACACACACACACACACACACACACGCACACACACATAAATAAAATATGAAATCTATCTTTGTGCACTGCATAAATATACTTAATATACAATTTCACACTACATGTGTATAGAATACTTAACCAGGTACTACATTGGTAAATTCTGCGTCATGCAAAGATAGATTTTATGCAATACTTCTGCTTAGGGAGCAGGGAATTTAAGGAGGCTTATAAGGAGGATGATCAATAATCAGTGTTATTGACACGCATGTCCCCGTACATTACTACGTACAAGTACAGTGCTCAAAATATTGAAAATATTAAATATCACAAGTGTCACCAAACCACTAATGGATCTTCACCTTTTTTCTGCTGATATTGCCCCTAAATCTTACAGTATTCTTATCCTGTCTTGTCTCCCGATAAAAGTGCCTTTCCTTGAAGTCAGACATTATTTTCTCACTGTCACAGATTCATATCATGATTAAAGATTATGTAATTGCATTAATTCTGCTCCAATAATTGCCTTAATGCTTATTTCACTGTTTAACTACCAGACTCTATCTCTGGGGAACCCTATAATTAATGAAAAGCACCAAAAATTATGTCAGAGAAGAGCAACCTCACCATGTTCCGATGAAATAACAGAAATTAATTTGGAAAAAAGTGTAGGAGCTTCCACTGGGGCTTATATTGTCTTCTGTTCAGCTTGATATTCTGATCTGCTTGAAGCCACGATGGACAGCAGAAGAAATATGTCTAACCCACTGACAGGGTTTCTGCAGGATATACCCTCCCGATTTGTCCTCACATGGTGGGAAGTTCCCATCTCATTCGGACCCAAACTTTTCATTTGGTCACTCTTTCAAACCACAACCCAACATTTCAAAGCACATGGACGTCAGGAGAGCATTGATCCAAGATGGTCACACCGCTGGGCTGCTACCTGCTGCATTTTCTAGGGCATCGGCGCCTCCTACTGGGCAGCGGTCACCCGCGAACGGGGACTCGCTGCTGCCACTGCAGTTTGCTGAGGGTTCTGCAGTGTCTAAAAAGGTCATGGTGAGCATGAACTACGGGAGAGTGAAGCGGCTGCTTTTGATTCACCATGCCGTGTGTGAGACTGGCAGGGGGTACAAGTGTGAACTGGTCAACACGCCAGGCCATGCTGACCTACATGTGACCTTTTAATGAAACTGTTTGCTTGGACATCACAGTTAGCAAAGCGGCCTGACTGAGAACAGGTACCATGCTACTGCTGTGTTTCCCTGTAAACAAGATCTAATGGGGTAAAAAATCTGAGAAGAAGAAAGTTCATGGTTTTTTTTACCAATAACGTGGAGTTAAATTTCGACTTCCCACAGATGGTCACTGCCCAATAAGCCCAATTCTGCTTTTCGTCCCGTGGTTCCGACTCTGCTCACGTTCTGGCAGGCAAGCAACTGCCAGAAGTGGATGTCTTTCAAATGAAGAGGACCACAAGGCCACCAGGTTCATGCCTGAAACACTCCTGCAGGATCAGTCCATCCACCCCCCGACTACGCAGTCAGATAACACACTCAGAGTGTGTCTCGCATTTCCGAGAACTCCCTGCCCCCTATAAGAAAACACAAACCAAACCTAATGAAAAATTAACTATACGCCTAAATACACACAACACAACACATAAACTAACACAGTTTCATACATGGGGAGGTGAGTGGCTGTTATTAATTATTAATATTTATAAATTACCCTGTTTTCTCAAACATGTGTAGAGATTTGCATAAACGGCACCTGCTAAATAACGTAAAAAAGTAACATAAACTTGGAGCTCCTCACCATACACTGTAAGCCCTCAAGCCTGACTGCTTTGCCTCTTTACTGCGGGGTTTCGCTGGGAAATCCCACTTATGGGAAGGGAGCACACTGTTATGGGAAGGGAGTCTCTGCTGCTGCTGCAGGCTTTTCTACATGCAAACAACCACATCAGGTAAAACGCTTTTATGTGTGTGGCCAGCAGGCTTTGCACCAGCAAATCAAACATTAATAACCAGAGAACCAAAAGAAAACAAAGAGATTTACATTGGTATGACACTGTAAGCAAGAAATGAGCATGAATTTACCCAGGCGAGTTAAATGACCTGTTTTCCAAGGGAGCCAGTGCATTTGGGAGTAGCTGTACTTGGGTGGAGAGCTCAGGGAATGAGTTGCTGGCTTATGGAGACAGGAGGCACCATACTTTAACACTAGCGTTGCTGTGGATTGCATGTGGACTATACATGTTGGGTGTCAGTAACCACAGTTTACCGCTGTTCAAAAAACATCTTTGAGGGGTATAAAAAGCATGATTTTCATTGCTTCATCAGCCCTTGATACATGATATTTTTCCATTGCTCTACAGTCTCTTGAGAATTAGGCTTAAAAGTCAGAATCCCATTCATTTGTTTGAATGAGTATAGTTGCACAGTACTGTATAATAAGGTACAATGAATTATATTATTATGGTATTTGTACACAAAATCAGCCCTTGGTTACACGATACATGTGGAGATTGCTCTCCATTTATTTTGCCCAGTTATACCTCTCATTTAAAGCTGGACGTACATAAATCACTGTGCAACTAATCAAACCTCAGGTGTCCTGACTGTGCCCTACAAAGGTCCCTACAGCCGAATCGCCTGACTGAAGTGGAGGTTCGTACCGCTGACCGCACGGCAGCACCGGCGTGGAATGACCTCCGTTCTCGCTTTTACGCCGGCACACGACCGGATCCCTGAACTTGACGGCGAGCTCCCACCCTCCCTGACTGGTGGGAATGTGGCCCTGTCACTAATTATATCCTCGCGCGCCTCGCACATGCAGGTAAGCCCTCCTGTGAAAGACGCCGTGATGGAGGTCACCTTGCACGAGTTATATTTTCATCCGGCTGACATTGATGCATGCAGCCAGATGGCTAAGGACACGGCGCAATTTCCCCACGCAACGTGTGACCTACTTAGGGAGAGAAGCAATCTGTCTGCTAGCAAAAGCTCGGAGCCTTTGATTAAAAATGTCATTCCGCTCTGTCACCGTTCCTCGCGTCCAGTGGGCGGAGGCGGAGGGTCGGCGAAACACGGCCTCTCCTGCCCAGTAAAATGCCCCCGGGGTCCCTGGCGCCACCGGCTGTGTCCGCCGCACACCTCGCACCACGCATGGCACCTCTTTATCACCTGGGGGGGGCTCCACAGCTAGGTAATTAAAAGTTAGGGTACAGCGGAAGGGAATGACCGGGCCTGGCACAGATGGAGCCCGCTGCCGGCTCCCGGCTGGACCTGAGACTTTCCCTTTAATTGCGAGCGCACAAAATCGGTTATTCTAAATCCCTTTAATAACGGAGGTCTCTGAGCATGGTGGGGAAATTACTCTCATCTTCAGGGTATTGCGTTCAACCTTTCAATTTTAGCAGCATGCTAATTAACCTTGAGCGTAATAATTATTTAATTAGCCTTATGAATAGTACTTTACACTGTACCGAATGTGCAAAGTACATATGGTTCCCACAGATTATGGCTATAAATATCAATTACAGGGGCAGGTGAAACTCTACGATTCTGCGCGCGATCCCACGCGGCCCGTCTACGCTGCTGACTGAATGACCACATGGCTCTTAGGCTGCTTGGCCCACTTCTTAGGCACACGCTTAAAACGCCCAGTCAGGCCTGACACCCCAAAGCTCTCGCGCTTCCCGGCATACTTTCTGAGACGGTGACCTTCTTTAACATTTGTCCTAATTCTGAACTGCCATCACGGTGAGAGCAGGCCTTGCAATCTAATTTCGGAGCAACGCTTTATCCCTCCCTTCCCCATCTCCACACTGGCTGAACACGGCACAGATTATTTCTTGGAAGACATCACAGTGTTTAAAAAAGAGCTGGTCTGTTATGAACTGGACGAGGTGGCTCCACTGCTAAACAAACCCTCACCTTACTCTCTGTAAACACGCTATAGCTGAAGCATATATAGGCACACACACTGCCTGTGAGGTGACCTCTGCGGTCTGGAAATCTGACGATCACTTTCAACATAGACAGACTCCAAGCTCCCCACACCTGTACAGAGGGATACGCTGCTGTATTCACAGGAGTGCTGTTCCACGCTGGTTGGGTCATCTGAACTGACACACTCGGTTAGGGGGCATTGAAGGGGGGTGCGATCATTAACAGAAGTGCTCGTCTTTCACCCACTTCTTGGTTCAGTTTTCAAACACCCACTGAACCCTATACGATGTAAAGTCATAAAAATGGGATCATAATTGTACTCATATGCCCCAATGCAATTCTAAATCCAGTTATTTTCAAGTACTTTACCCTGCTTTATCGCTATAAAACAGATATAAAAACCAAGCACCAAATACAACTACCAACTCCTAACCCCCCCCCCCCCCCCCCCCCCCCCCCCACACACACACACACACATATATATACATAAAAGCCCCCCCCCAAGATGGCCTTCCTTTCCTAACACCTATCTTCAGCAGCGGAGAGCGGTGCTCAAATCACCGGGAGAGATGAGCGTTTCCATGGCGACCGCACACCGCTCCCATTGGCCGGGTCCGCCCCGAACACAGCCATTAACTGGAGAAGCAGAGCTGCCCTGCCCGCAGACGCGACCATTTTATCTCCCTGTGAGTGGGAGAGGCATGCAGGGATCAGGCAGCCTCCTGGTAGCTCCCAGAAGGCACGTTCCCATAACAGCCCTCATGCCTCCACCCAGAGTGAACAAAAATTTGGACTGAACAAGAAACAGGAAAGGAGTGGCTGGGAATCTCTGTCTTTAAATGGAAGGCGGTGAAAGAGAGTCACTGCTGGGAGATAAGGATGCAACGCAGTGCCAGTGTGTCCTAAAACAAACTGTGCGACAAGCCAGCGTCCCCTATCACTGCAAATACCACCACATAGTCTGGATCGCAGTGCTGGGGCCTTGTACCGAGCCACCTAGGAAGCTACTCGTGTCTTTGCGCTAAAAAAGATGCAGCCGCTGAACTGCGTTACATCAACACCATGTCTCTACACCTCCCCTGAGACAGCTCATGCTAAAATGGAAAATGCAAAACTGTATCCATCAGGGGAATATCTTCTATATTTGTAGACATAATTCCTGCATACAGGGTTAAATAAGTAAGAATTACTGGTCAAGGTGAGGCTACTGCCATGCAGAGTTGGGTAATTCAGGTCCAGAGAGTAGAAGTCAAGACCGGGATTTTGTTTCAACCAACCAGTTGAATACTCTGTGACTGTGATTCTTTATGCTCAACTGGTTGGTTGAAACAATCCTGTGACACAGCGGAGGTTTAATATGTTAGCAGGGCACTAACGCCTAGGCCCCCCCACCCCATGAGCTGTGATATCAGACAGCGACTGAAATGTAACCACAGAGACATGTCCAAAGGTCTCGTGCCTGTTAGGGTCAGGGCTTCAGTCGTGAGGGTGA
>JAODJW010000039.1:15855377-15868830 GCA_026777045.1 Hyperopisus bebe | reverse complement strand
TCATATATTTCTGTCTACAAAACCCCATTTCGCACCATAACATCCATCCACGCATCCATCCATCCTCCAACCACTTATCCTGAGCTCTGAAACCGCACAAAGAAGCAGACTCACCTTCACAGACAGGGTATTGGCTACAATCCCATCCACTGTGACCTCCGTAAACGGGTCGAAGTTCTTGTCCGGCCTCCTCATGAACTCAGGCTTGAGCCGGTACCCGGTCTTCCCATTGTACTCGAACAAACCCTGGTTTAGCTGCATTGGGAGGTCTGCAAAGAGATGGGCAAATCCACCGCCATCCCCATATTCACATCACACTCCATGAGGTGAAAGGTGACACCTGGGATCACTGGTCTAACACCAGAACCCAGTTACATGTTGCGGGCTGGGTAGTCATCTTCTGAATAACTTACAGACTCAGCCAACTCAGCCAAGATATTACCACTCAAACCACACATTTGCATGAGGCATTATTGCGTTATAAGGTTTGGATCAAAACAATCACTATACAGTACTTAATATGAAATAAACCTCATTTAAGAGATGCTAAAGCAGCACATTTTGCTAATCAGCTAACCATCTACAATTTTCTGACTGTACTCACTAACTATTTATTTAGTTGTTGAAACATCAGAGGGGGGCAGGGGGCGCCAAGTGACATTTTGAGTGAGGCCCTAGATACAACATACCCATCTCTGTGCATTAACTCTGGTTGATCAGTGAAGGCACACTGACATACTACCGGTCTGTACTTAGCTACAGTCCCTGTGTCAGTCTGCATGGGTAAGAATAACAGTCGTGGAGACAAAGTGCAGACACAGCAACCAATCAGGCTCACCTATCGTCTGGAAGTTCAGCGCCACCAGTTGACAGCCCGCGTTCCAGAACACCTGGGGCATGTAGTTTGAGGAGTCCACCCTGGTGCCCTTGGGATAGATTCGGCTGAGCTGAAGCTTGTTATACCTAGCGATGGTTCGTCAAGGAGGTCCTCCAAGCAACTTAGAATGACCAGCAGATCCAGGGAAAAAGCGTTCCACCATGCTAACTGGAAGGTTACATGCCACAGTTATGTATGTATGTTACATTGGATCTAGGTACTGATCATTTCCTCAGGTGGTAAGCCAATCCAACCATTCACCCAGCCATCCATAAATCAATCCATCCATTCATCCTTATCTCCTGCTTTTTTTGTAAATTTTAACTTTGAGCACTATTTACTCTGCACGAGATTTACCTCTCTGCTGAATAGTAGTCTCCATGTAGTTCTGTATTGTATTGTGTGTATTGTGTGTAGCCTGTAGTATTTTTGTTTGTTTTGCACATTGAGCCAGGAGAAACACAATTTCGTTCTACCATGCACTCTCAAACTGTGTGGTCCGAATGACAAAAAGTTTACTTTGACTTTGACTTGACTTTGCCTTACAGGTCATCAGTAATTCAAGGTTTGCTTTCACTCTGGAAGTGTACTGGAGGACAGTAAAAGGATACTCTACAAACTCAACGGGTGACTTTGTAAGCTGTTCTAGAGCCTTAGTTTCCACAAAAGAAGACATCTGATAACTCCTATTGCTTTCTGAAAGAGAAAAATAAATAGATAAAGTATCAAATGTGTTTTTTTGAAAGAGCTATATGATTTTTCAAGGGAGGGATTACTTTTTGAAGCTTCAAACGAGTAGAACTTGACAGGCTGGACATAGTTGACTAGATTGGACATTTCCTCAGTGGCAAAAGCTTCACTTCCTGCTGTTCCCTGGATCATTAGCACAAAGACAGACACAGACAATTGATTACATTTGCAATCAATATTTAAATACAAATAAGTTTTTAATCAAAAGCAAAATACAAGAACCTGTGAATACATAGATGTAATTCTAATATTGTACACCAGGGGGCAAACTTGGCTTAGTAATAAGGGTGGCTTCTCGAACTGCTACACTGGAAAAAAAATAATGAATACCATTTAAAAAAAGAAAAGAAAGGAAATCAACTGTTCCTTAGCAAAAGGTTACATCAAGAACATGGTACATATCAAACTTAAAAATTAATGAACATCATAAAATCAGCATGTAAAGTATTTGAATATTCCTTTCTTCCTTAAGCCCACTTTAAAGCAAACATTTTGATATGTCCCTTTTATTTACACTGGGAGATACAGGGAAAGGCTTGCTACCTCATCCATAGATGACTTCTTACAGTCGTCATCATCATCTTCATCATCTTCACTTTCAGCTTCAACTTCTCCTGGAATAAGAATGGCAGAGATGTCAGTGACGTTTCTCCACTTAACAAAGTGGTCTGTATCTTCAAGGAGGCTCAAACAACCTAGCGAATGTATCACAGCATAGGGAAGTAGATGCTGTCCAGTTATGATCCCTGATATCTAAAACAGGAGGAGGAAAAAAAAATCATACATACGACCTGCACTGCCACGATGTATTACATGCAGGCTACTGTCTGTGTCTTACCAGAAGTGATGCAAGGCATCTGACAAGCAACACAAAAAATGGCTTTTTGCAGATCTACTTTAAACCACTTCAGACTCTTGATGGACCATCTGGAGTGCTGTTTATGCCCGTGTAACGCAGAACTACTAACATATGGAGAGAAGAAAAATCTAAAAACAACAACAACAAAAAAAAACAAACATTTTTTGTCCTTCTCTGAATAGATCACAGCTGATTCTGAGATTCCTGAATTGCATACCCACGTTCAAACTGCTTCAGGAAAAATCAAACACTATAAAACACCCAAGCGAATTGAACATCTTCACAGGTTTAATTGCAGGCTTCCATCTCTATTATTAACATTACTAACATGAAAAGAAACGGAAGTCACTCGGGAGAGAGAAGCTGGCTGCTTTGATTGTAAAGTCACACACCCTTTGTTAGAGCACTATCAGGGGCAAAGATCTGTCACGAGGAACTGGAGGAGGACACGCTCAGATACAGTGCAAACTAACAGTGCAGAAAATTCCTCTGAAACCTAATAGCTGCCAAAACCTCAGGAAAAAGAGGACACACCTTCCATTAACAAGTAGCTCCAAGTTTCCCGGAAAACACACAATGCTTTTCTAACTGGAAAAAAGGGAAAGCGTGATTTTCCGGAGATGGTTACATTTATGAGACCGGAAAAGCACTGGAAATCCATCACAAGACAGTAACAGGGCGAGTGAGGAACTCTGGGGATGGGCTGACGGTTCCTTTATCTGGCTGTAATATACTTTACCACACATTGCACTAGCACTCACAATATTCATTAAAGAAGCTACTGCTTTGCAGATCTGTACTGCATAATGGATTAGCCAAACCGATTGCATTAAGTACTGTAAGTGAAAAACTACCCTGGGAAGAAAAACAGATGATAGAAGCTCGAAGAAACATCCAATAATTTTCTGACAACATGCTTCAAAGAATAATGCTTTCAACGGTCTCAGAAACATCTTTGAAAATATCACAGATATGCCACATTTCAAGCAGTCAAACCAGACAGAACTGGCCACCTGTAACGCGAATTAACAAAGAGCATTTAAGAAACAGCACTTGTCCAGTACATAAATACTGACATAAAAAAAAATATTAACAAAACATAGCAAGTATTAAACTCCTCAAGGAGCTGGAACAGCAAAGCAAAGCAAACCACGTAACACTCATGAAACCATTAACTGCCCATAGTCACTGTTTAACTATCTCTCATTCGTACTCAGGTCTGAATATAGCCTCAGACCTTTGGAGGAGAAATTCAAATACATCAGTAAGAGCTGAGACCATAAGAACTAGGGCTGGGCGATAACATATCAATATATCGCCCATGCGCAATAATTATTAGGGCTTCAGATGACAGGCGAAACATTTGGCCGGACGCCAGCTTTTCGATACTATATGGATGTTTATTTACGTTAACAATTTGATAAACTTCTTAGTAGTATGGCTAAAAAAATTATTTTATGATGCCCAAAAGTTAATAATCAGTTTAAATTCGGCATACCCTTATACCCTTATGTGTAATAAATGTGTCAGTCTTTAAACTGCAAGTTCCACCACATCACCGACGTATTTTTACCTTGTTTATGGACAATATCCCCTTCTTCTAAAAGATGTACTAATCTGCTTACCAAATTATAGGCATAAATAAATGTCCGTATAGTACCAAAAAGCTGGTGTCCAGCCAAATGTTTCGTCTGTCATCTGAAGCCCTGGTGATTATTGCGCATGGGCGATATAATATCAATGTGTTATCTCCCAGCCCTGATAAGAATATCATCTTCATAATCCCAAGGTACTTTACTGTAGTTGGTGATATGACAGTTCAGCCTACGAAGGAGGGAGATGTTATTATGGTTGAACAACATTCAAGATTCATTTTGATGAGAACCTTTAGAAAAATCTAGCTCATCTATATCGTATTCTGAGAACCATAATTTATTTTTCTCGTTGGGTAAATTTTTTGCATCTTCACATGGTGGGAGGCGATAAGACAGTCCTGGCAGAATAACAGCTGGAGCTGAAGCGAATGGTCATTCGTCATCCAAAAAATGTAGACGTGAAGAAGCGGGGAAGCCTATCTCACAAAAAGGAAGACTGCAGATTTCAGGGACCACTGAGCTGAACAGGAAGGAAGGGAGATCTCTGAAAAGACAGGAAATCGCTGGAAGCTAAAGCGTGAAACCATGTACAAAAAAACCATCTTATGGCAAAAGTTTCGGAACTGACATAGCAAGCCAATGGCAGCAAACGCGTCTGCTGGTAAGACATGTACCAGCTCACGCCAGAGCACCGCGGACACACATCTGGGCAATCCTTCAAAATTTAAGGAGAAAAGGAAAACTGGAAATGAGGTACAGGACCAACAGAACATCTCCGTTTATCAGATGATGGATATTCCTGTATACAGAAACACTTTGCCCCTTTGATCCTCAGTAGGAGCCGAAATGTGTGTGTGTGTGTGGGGAGGGGGGGGGGGAGTCTATTAAAATGATGAATGTTTCACTGTCGGGGGAGGGGGGACTAGCAGGTGCTTCACATGGGGGTGGACTGAGGCCTCATATTTATCCAGTGTAAGTTTACAGGACTTGAGTTCATACAATTCAGATTTGCTGATTAGTGTGCTTTCACTTTTCATTGCTAAAATATCTGAAGAGAATGAGCTCCAACAATGACCTGAGACAGAGCCAGGGGTCATTTTCAGGATGGCTGGCAGGGAGGGTGGGGTGGAAAACAGCAGGAAGGCCGCCTGCTGTTTTGGAGTATCGGAAAGGTTACTTTTGGGGGCCTAGACAGTAATGGACACCTAGCAAAAAGAGAAAACAGAATTAAAGGCCTAAGAGATCAAGTGATAAATTAACATGAGGGACGATATCAAGACATACCCCACAAGGATGCATGTAATAGATATAGCAGATCTATGGTGACAGCTTTACTGGAAAATCAATCGTCATTATGAAGCTGCCATTGGTGGGCCTGTGGGGGCAATGAAAGGTAATGTGGTTTTTATCTCATTGCTACCAGAGAGTATTTGCTTGAATGCCAGAGTGATGGGGGTCTGGGGGGAGTGGTCTGCTCCACTAACAAAAGGTTGCTGATCACAGTGAAGAATACAACAGGCTGTTGGAAGGTATGAAATGTGCTATTAAATTGAGTTAAACTGTGGTTTCCTGTTATACAGGAGGACAGAACTATCATAAAACACCTTTTGTGGTCTGAAAAAGTCATAGCCTTTCTAAGCCTAACCCTAGGAACAGTTGGGTAACCGTAATTAGGGTTACAGAACAGGTAGTTGAAAAGTAAGAAATGTGGTATTACACCGAGCTAAACTGTGGTTTCCCCTTATATGGGGTCCGAGAACTATCACAAAACACCTTTTGGGCTGATGTCAGCGGGTAGAAGCTGCTGGGGATGATGCACTGAGATAAAGTGGTGTACACGTGTGTTGTGCGTGTGTTACAGCGGATGTTTGAGATTGTATGGGATTATATTTGTGTGTTTGTGAGTCTAGTTTGCGTGGGTGGCTGTTTTTGTTTTCGGTCTGCGCAAGTCCTTGTCTGTCCATGTTAATAAACAGCACGAGTGTTACCGACTGTGAGGTGCAGCTGCAGGTGTTGTGCGAGTGGCATTTTCTGTCCACGTGACTTCTCAATAGACACCAGCAATTGTTTTTTTTCTCTGACCCAATTGGATTAAATAATAAAGTTAAAGTTCTGTTTCAACATAAGTGTTTAGGCTCCAGGTTTATCCACTAATTTTAAGTCATTTGAAGGGTATAATAATCTTATAATTAATCTATAGACAAGTTGAAGCAGCAAGTAGTTATCTATGAAGGAAACTTACTGTTTTGTTTAGTTAATTAGTTAATTAAATCAACTAAACTTTATATAAATATATTGGGCTGGCAGTCAGGTCATACTGAGTGAATTATGAGGCTAGCTCAGTGTTGTGTTTGCAAGATGTTTGTCCTTCTGGATGCTTGTGTGCATGCGGAAAAGAGTCCCGTACGGTGTCTTGCCTGCCGGGTGCCCAGGTAGGGGACCTTCCGAAATGTGTGCACAGGCTTTTGGCCAGCTGGGGTGGATCCAGTGGTCAGGGTGCATGTTGGCACCAACAACATAGGCCAGGGTAGGTGGAATGTTCCGCAGGAAAAATTTGTAGAAAATCTTACAAGCAGAACGTCCACGGTGGTATTCTCTGGAATACTTCCTGTGCTATGTGCAGTTAGATGAAATAAGGAGATTAAATGTGCGAGTAAAGGGGTGGTGTACGAAAGAGGGGTTCAGGCTTATGGGGCATTGGAGGACCTTCTGGAACAGATGGGATCTGTTTGAGCCAGATGCGTTGCATCTGAACTGGAGGGGAACAAGTGTGTTGGAGAGGCGTATGTGTAGTCGAGGAGTGTTTAAACTAGGGACTGAGGGGCATGGAGGTTAGTTGAGAATATAGCAGGGGGAAGATGGAAAGCCCAAATCAATGATGGGCACTGTAAAAGGCCTGCCCTTTGCTGTCTGTACTGTCTGTTTCTAAAGCTAGGAGCATTAGAAATAAAATTTATGATTTAGAGGCTTTAAATTCATCAGACTCTTACAATATTATAGGAATAACAGGAACATGGTTGAGTGACGATGGAGAAGAATATAATAGGAAGGTTACACACTGTTCCACAGAGACCAGATAGGCAAGAAGGGAGGTGGTGCTGCAGTCTATGTAAAAGACAACTTGCAGGCAAGGGAGCTCACTGATAAAAATGAAGCTATAGAAGCTTCTAGATGCTAAAAACGTAAACGACCAAGTTGTTGGTGTTTGTTATAGAGCACCTAATAATAGGAAAGCATAACACTATACAATGATATCAGGATTATGAGTAATAAAAATGATGTGGTAGTAATAAGTGATTTTAATTTACTTGGGATACAGTGGGACATATTCTTTGGCTGTACTGTACATGAACTTGAGATGGTGGAATTGGTACAGGATTGCTTTTTTACTCAGTTAGTTCTCCAACTAGAGGAGAAGCCATTCTCGGTCTTGTGTTCTCTAATAACCAGGGTAGGATTGGAAAGCTTGAGGTTTTAGATCCACTTGGCATTAGTGATCATACCATGGTGAAATTGGAGGTTATTTTTAGTGACTGAAGAGTAAAATCCAAAACAAAAATACAAAATGTTAGGAAGGCTAATTTTAATGGTATGAGACTGAAACTAGACACTATAAACTGGATGGAGTTAAATAACAAAACTGTTGAAGAAGCATTGGAATTTTTAAAAAGCAAATTATTGCAAGTGCAAGGGGATTTCATGCCTGTTTCCAGCAAAACTAAATTTACTGTAGGAAACCAAGAATAATGTCAGGATGGAAAAAGCCTCTGCACCACAAATGGAAAATAACTAATGATGTTGAAATAAAGCAGGAATATCTAAGTCTACAGGTTGAGGTAAATAATATGAGACTTGCTAAAAGGAATGTCCAAAGGAAGGTTACATTAAAGGGTAAGAGTAACATTAAAAGATTCTTCCAATATTTTAACTCCAAAAGAGCTCTAAAAGCCAAAGGCTCTAATGTACAGTATAGTATTGGTCTTATACATGAAAATGAAATCGATATAGTTATTAAGTGTGATGATCGTTTTGCA
Source organism: Hyperopisus bebe (assembly GCA_026777045.1). NCBI lineage: Eukaryota > Metazoa > Chordata > Actinopteri > Osteoglossiformes > Mormyridae > Hyperopisus > Hyperopisus bebe. The sequence continues at coordinate 15,860,715 of JAODJW010000039.1, read as the reverse complement.
TGGGTATTCACTGTGGAGGACACGAGTAACATATCGACTCATTCCTAATCCAGCTTTGTCTTTGACCAATATATATATAACTGAGGCTGATGTGGTACAAAGCCTAGCTAAGCTCAGAATAAATAAATCGCAGGCCCCTGTTGGCATCTTACCTATAGTCTTAAAATAGATTAGGGATATTGTTTTCCGGCCTTTAACTTTGCCATTTCAGAAATCCTTACCAGTTGGTGTGGTACCTTCTGATTGGAGGCATGCTAATTTAACACCCATATTCAAAAAGGGGGATAGAAGTCCTTAGTCAATTTAACTTGCATAACTAGAAAATTAATGGAATCTATAATCCAAGAGAAACTGGTAGATTACCTAGATTCAAGTAACATTTTGAGGGATAGCCAACATGGATTTAGGAGAGGTAGATCCGGTTTAACAAATCTGATTGAGTTCTTTGAGGAAGCTACAAGGAAAACTTATCATATAAAGGCCTACAATGTGATCTACTTAGATTTCCAGAAGGCCTTTGATGTTGTCCCCCATAAACGGCTCCAGCTTAAGATCAAAGCAGTGGGGATTTTAGGAACTGTAGCAGCTTGGATTGAAAACTGCTTGACAGACAGAAAGCAGCGGGTAGTTATTAGAGGCACAATGTCTTAATGGGCCTGCATTCATAGTGGGGTACCACAGGGTTCAATTTTAGGACCACTATTATTCCTAATTTACATAAACATTATTAACAGTAATATATACAGTGAGTTAGCTAAATTTGCAGATGACACCAAGGTGGGTGGTGTAGCAGATACTGAACTACCGGCACAGAGGCTACAGTGGGATCGTGATTTAATTAGTAACTGGGCTGATACATGGCAGATGAAATTTAATGTAGACAAATGTAACATAATCCATGGAGAGAGCAGAAATATAAAGTGTAGATATTTTCCTGGGTTCCACTAAAATGAAGGAAGCTGATTATGAGAAAGACCTTGATGTGTATATTGATGCTTCCATATCCCACTCTCGCCAGTGTGGGGAAGCAATTAAGAAGGTGAACAGGATGTTGGGTTACATCTCTAGTTGTATGGAGTTTAAGTCAAGGGAGGTGATGCTAAGAATATACAATTCCTTGGTAAAACGCACCTAGAATATTGTGTGCAGGTTTGGTCACCTTACCTTAAAAAGGACATTACTGCCTTAAAAAGGGGTCAACACAGGGCTACAAGAATAATTCCTGGTCTTAAAGGAATGTCTTTTGAGGATAGATTAGGAGAGCTAAATCTGTTCAGCCTCGAGCAAAGGAGGCGAGGGGGACATGATCCAGGTAGATAAGATTCTAACAGGTCTGCATGCTGTTCAACCAAACAGTTACTTCAATATTAGTTCAAATATTGTGGCCATAGATGGAAATTTTAAACTGGATTTGAGAAAGCACTTCCTGTTAGAAGAGCCTTCCTGTTAATATAGTGCAAGCTAAAACCTTGGGTTCCTTTAAATGAGAGCTGGATGAGATTTTAACAACTTTAAGCTACTAATTGAATTCTCCCCAAGCGAGCCTGACACACCAAATGGCATCCTCTCCTTTGTAAACTTCTTATGTTCTTATGTTCTAAGAACAAAGCGGAGAGAGCTGGTGGTGTACAGATCCTGCCCATGTGGTGCTCTCCAGGCAGAGAAATGAGGGGCAACTCCAGAGTGGAGCTATACTTTATGATTGACAAGTCATAAGAGCTTGTTAGCCAGAATATTCAGAATGTTTTACAGAATCATGATTCTTGAAATGACATTTGTACAAGTGTAAGTACAAATACATTGAAATGTGCTTTCTACCATGTCCTATTTGTCTCTTTTAAGACACCCAATGTGGAGATGAGAGTGAAGCTTGGGATCTGAGTGCTAGGTTAGCCGTTTAAACCTGCGTTTCCCAATCTGGCCCACGTTTTTGCTCCCTCCCAGCTCCCTGCCAGACAGTCCACAATTTTGTTCACCAGGGGCTGGGAAGGAGCAAAAACACGGACTGACTGTGGGTCCCCAAGGACAGGATTGGGAAACACTGGTTTAGAGCATGGCATTTGAACAGGTGACCATCGGATCACAGGCACAGAGGATTAATCTGCTGAGTTACACACCGCCCCCTGTCTTGGTTAAGAGCGAAACCTCTCTCACACCCCGTGAGATTTAGTTTAATGCGTGTCTTGTTCTTGCCTAGGCTCGATTAATCATGCTGTCCAAAAGCTGGCCATCTTCCTGGTGATACGGACCAAAAGATGCTGGGGGGGGGGGGGTCATATAAAAACCCATTCAGTCTCACATGAAATTAAGTTTCTCCACACATTCCTTGGAACGGTGGGTCCCCCTGATGGGCTCCATCATCAGTTTGGTACAGCATGACAACTTCTGGTGTCCAAACGCATGAAGCGGTGTCACAGCGGCCTGAAAGTCACGGAAAGCTGGATGTGTCACACGCATACGTCAGTGAAGGCCATCTCTCGGGGCCTTGGGATGGCTGATGGCTGATGAGGCGCCTCTCTCTCACACTTGATGGCCGTCAAGATGCCGGGCCATGAGCCACACAGCGTCCCAGAAAAGGCGGCAAGTAAAACACTGCAGACTGGAACACGATAAGTATGAAGAGCTAGGACAGTATCTATGCTGCTTCTATGCCAGCCTTTGCCTCGCTGGACAAACATCACGCTATGTAGCTAAACAGCAATGCTGATGTCACTGCTCACCTCCCCCCCCACATCCCCCCGGAAAGCCTGCTGGGCGGCACCTGCAGTCTCCAGGTTATTGAAGCCTGGGCTTTGAGATCAATAACTCCCCCCCCCCAACCACTCACTAATAACTCCAGTTCAAAGCATCACAGATGAGTGCCCTATTGGCACAAAGATTACAAGGGAAGAGGGGTGGATTCAATTCAGCCGCTAAGAGAATATAAAGGTGGAGGATGGGCTGCAGTTTGCTGAGGTGTCTGTGGGGGTGTCAAGGGCAGGGAGACGGGGGCCACTCGCATTCGCAAAATGAAACCTCCAGCTTAACAGGACCTGTGTCCATTTTAATTATCTCAGTCATCAATAATTGTCATTATCAAATTTTGAGACTTGGGGGCGGCATGGTGGTGCAGTGGTTAACACTGTTGCCTCACACCTCTGGGACCTGGGTTCGGGTCTCCGCCTGGGTTACGTGTGTGTGGAGCTTGCATACTCTCCCCGTGTCATTGTGGGGTTTCCTCCGGGTAATCCGGTTTCCCCCCACAGTCCAAAGACATGCTGAGGCTGATTGGAGTTCCTAAAATTGCCCATAGGTGTGCATGTGTGAGTGACTGGTGTGTGAGTGTGCCCTGCGATGGGCTGGTCCCCTGTCCAGGGTTGTTCCCTGCCTTGTGCCCGTTAGTTCCGGGATAGACTCTGGACCGCCTGCAACCCAGTAGGATAAGTGGGTTGGAAAATGGATGGATGGATGGAAATTTTGAGACTTATCTCAATTGTGTCAGTTTGCAGACATGGACACATATTAAGAAGCATCCAGCCATGGACTCATGCAAACACACACCCACAGTCTTGTACTGTCACTCAGACTTGATGACTTTTTAATACCCTTGTATTGGGTGCTGATCTAAGCCATTCTTCTGGTTGGCTGCTGGAAAACCCAGCAGGATGCTCCAAAGAAAGTTTCCATTCAGTGCGAGCTGCTTGCTTTTGCCAGCTATAATCACTTTATTAAAGCCGTTAATCAAGTAGACAAGGAGAAGCAGTTTTGTTTAAAAATGAATTAAAAGGACAAAGTATTTGTGCCACCTGTTAAGACGTCACAGGGTAAATGCTGAACTGCAGACACTGCAGGGCAGGGAGATCACAGTATCACCTCCTCCGTGGTCCCATCCATGCAGTCACTCAGTGGTCACAAGCCAGAGAACAGGAATCTGGGCAGTGACACTGATCATTAATGACCTTACACGGAATAAACCCTCAGTGTGTCACACAGGCACCGAGTCAAACGCACGGCGTGAATGAATCACACAGCCCCCCGCCCCACCCCACCTTCCGTTGTGTTACAGCATTTAGTGTGTCAGAGTGGGAGAAATGAGGAAAGCACGTCTTTAACATGACAGCATCAGAGCCACACAGTTTGTTTAATGGGGCTGTGTGGCTCCGATGGTTTGGGCACTCTGCCTGGAATCAGATGGCTGTTGGATCAAATCCCTGAGTTGGCAGAGCGACTTCACATTTAGACACATTTACACATTATTAAGACACATAGAGTCTTAAAAAATGTATGTGCACTACATGATTAAAAAATGTAAAGGCCACCTCTGCAAGTAGTAATACAATACAGCTTAAAGAACAGCAAGTCTAAACATGCAACACCCTGACTTCACTTGTGCTGGACTTCTGAAGACTGACCTGTCATACGTGTGTAATGGAAACAAACACCAGATGGTGAACATACAGTACATGAAGCATGGAGTTTAACATCATAGTGACACTGTTTCATCAACACAAATAAAAGTGATCTTTAGCTTAAGTGGTTTGAAAAATAAATGGTTCAATGTGAATGATAACTGAAAACAACAATGTGAATCTTCAAAATCTCAATAAAAAGATTTATTCAAAGAAGTAACCTTCCTAAGCAGAAGTGGAGCTTTGTGTCTGTTGTTAGCACGGAGCCCTCCCACTGCAGTGGCTCTGGGTTCAATTCCCACCTTCAGCTCTGCGTCTGGAGTTTTTGCATGTTCCCCCATCTCTCAACATGTGGAGTTTGCGTGTTCCCCGTCTCTGTACGTGTGGAGTTTCTGTGTTTACCATCTGTGTGCATGGAGATTGCTTGTTCTCCCTGTATCTCTGCAGGGTTTCCCCCACAGTCCGAAGACATGTGTTCAGTGAGCTGGCATGTTTAGCCCAATTTCATATGTGTGGCGGTTCGCCCTGCAATAGACTGGCATTCCATCCTGGGTGTCCCCTGTACTAACTGCGACAGACATCTGACTCACTGCAATCCCAGAGTGGATAAGTGGGTGAAAATCATTACTTATATTATGTTCACAAGAATCTAAATAATTTTACTGGAAGTCCATTATGCTGTTATTCATTTAACTGGCTAGTGAAATAAATGTTTTAAAATATCATTTTATATCATTTTTGTGTGGTCATAATTCCACGGATTTTCTTTTTCATCAATCCAGACACATGCAGTAAGGTTAACTGGTGTTTCTAAATTGCATATGTGCACTGTGATCAAGGCTGGACTCCCCCCAACCAATATGGGGTTGTCCACTGGTGGGGGAATTTTGCCAGCCTATATGCCCAGTATGCTAAGCAAAACAGCATACAAAACGGCAAAAAACATCAAA
>JAODJW010000039.1:15826381-15855277 GCA_026777045.1 Hyperopisus bebe | reverse complement strand
TTATAGGCTTGTGCTACAAGTATCGAGTACGCCTGCTACCATTTAGCTCTCTATACAGTGGTACCTCAGTTCTGGAACTCATTAGAACTTGTATTTCTTAAAAGTCGAACGAACCAAAAAAAAATTACGTAGAGCTCGATCTGAATCTCAGAAGTCAAACCGTGAACGCCGACCTAAGATAACTTGTACGCACGGGGAAATGAGTCACGCGGCACGTCTCTCAGCGGAAACAAAGGTTAAAGCTTCAGTCTCAGCCTTGCATTCGCTGTGATAGCATCATGCATGTTTACACTAGCTGAATACATATATTTAGACAGGAAAAATACATTTAGACAACGATAGACAGTAACAGTAATCATTATTATATAATAAAATACATTTAAAAATAAAGATTTCTTATTCATTATTTTCATATTAATAACAAACTATTAATACATTTCATTATAATAATATTGTCATGCCGAGTGGGGACAAAACGGAGACAAAGGTGCAGATGTCAGGGTATCAGGGAATACGTGGTTTAATTACAGATAAGGCAGGGAAAACGCAGGTGGACAATACAATGACCGGACTGGGGAAACAAACTGAAATGCGGACGGAATACAGAGGACTAATGACAACAACTAGAAACAGCTGATCACACGGGGATTCCACACGGGGTTAACGAGAGGGCGTGGCACACGGAAGGAGCGGACAATCGGGGCAGGACACATTGTTTTTTTTTTTTAATTTACACATTATTTGGATACATTTATTTTCTAACTTTACAAATTACTGTTTTGATAAATGTGCTTAGATGTGTTTAGTACAGTATATCCTCTTCTTGTTTTATCCGGTTAATTTTGTGTTTAAATGCTAAAAAAAACATAATTAGGTGTAATTTTTTGGTGCCGGGAACCAACTGATTGGTTTTCCATTATTTCTTATGGGGAAAATTTGATCAGAACTCAAACTTTTTATGATTTGATCCGGACTTCTGAACGGATTAAATTAGAGTTCTGAGGTACCACTGTACTTTGAAAATACTCAGCAGTTCAGTTAAACAACCCTAAATTTAAAAAGGAACAGTAGAAGTTCATATAATTATCAAAAGGTCATTTGGGAAAGGATGCATAATACACTGCAGTATTTTATGTGGTATGTCAACCTAGCATATATATGTGTGTGTGTGTGACTTTAACTGGACTGCTGCACTTAGGGGCATGGGTGGGAAACTATTTTACCGGATTTTAATGTTTATAAACATTCTGGGACTCCGCCTGCAGAACATCAGGACATCATAGCTGGCGTCTTGCCTGTTATGACATAATAGTGTCCATACCGCCGTACCTGCAGGTGGGGCTGGGGTTTCAAAGGACACGGAGGAAGAATCATTGAGGGCGCTCAAAGCCTGCTCTGCTAGCTTCTTCTTCACACTGTCCTCTGATGACTTGGGGGACTTCTTCTTGTTCTTGATGAGTATCTTCCCTATGAGCTCCTGTGGGCTGGGCAGTGGGGCTCCGGCCTCCAGCTGGGTTAAGGGGAATGGGGGGGTTAGTGATGGACTCATAACTTCAAAGACATCATCCGCTGTCGGTCAGCAGGAGCGCAGATCCCCACTGTCACCGTCGCTAAAGGGACGCATTCTATATGCATAACTTTCTAGGATATTTTTTGGGTTAAAATGAACAAACCCTCGGGCCACATGACTCTTTGTAAGGTTCACTTAAAATCTGTCATTATCTGAAATACAATTTGCTATTCATAACACGCCATTTTTGGATAGCAAGTGGCCTATATTCCAGGCTACTAATTTAACTACATAATTGAAAATAAAAACACGACCTGACCGGGACAAATGGTTTGAGCTCATATCTCCAGAAAGTGACCAAATATATACACTGACCTTCTGCCAGCATATGCCTGCATCAGACATGTAAGGAATACCACATCATGATCCAAAGGAAAAGAAAACATCATATATCCACACATACAGGTCAACATCTAGTCTGCACCTCACCTCAAGTCCTCCTCAGTCCTCCACTCTTAACTACTGCCTCCTGGATCAAATGAGGGCAGGTAATGCTCCATTACTGACAGCGGGCTCAGCCGCTTCTGCAAACTTCAGGCTGACCGCATAATGTGGTGAAGGACGGTGAAACAAACTACCGAAAACCCCGGCTGTTACGCAATGGGGTCTTGGACGACATCCTTTGTCGAGAGACAATATGTGCTTTTGATTTGTAGCCATGGAAACCAGACAAGCAGATACAGGCTTGCCAAGACTGACCACTCAGATTAGGCCATGACAAATTTACATTTCATTTACCAAAAAAGGCAGCCCTTTTTTACAGATAGGTTAATACGGGCACTGATGCTCTCAGCGTCACCTGAGTTTACTGGGTCATTTGGAACTGTCACTGCCTCCTGAGGACTATTCGTTCGTGCACGTAAAAGGCAGTTTACATTCACGTATATGTCGGCACTATGAGAATGCATACAGACTTGGTTCACTGTCATGTTCATTTAATTTCACTTCAAGACACATATTATTTACTTACTGGGTATTTCTCAAGTGATTCTGTTAGCAAAGCATCGCCAAATATCGATCTGCAATATTCAGCCATTTTGGCCTGTTGTTTTGGCCTGTCATGAAAGAACAGACAGACAAAAGGTTAGTACAACCAGACACCCCCTAACAGCCTGAGTACTTGATGAGCTACTGCTCTGATACAATGAGTGATGTTTGTTTTCCAGCCAGTTGACGCATTGTACTGTAAGCAAACACACGCAGAGCATGCAGTTATTAAATAACTGGTACAGTTACATTATAACCATTGCATTATTGGCCCTTTTCACAGCTCTGTGAGAAATCCACAAGCCAGTCAAGTTCTATTTCAACATGGGTGTCAACTTGGAAAAAGAAACAGGAAAAGGGAAAATGGGCAGGGATTTTCCACCACCACTGTCCCAAAGCCCAAGGCATGCTGTGAAACGTCCAGGATCAATGTCCACTCACGAGTCCACATGGTTCTCAAAGGACAGGATGACAGGGAAAGGGGACGTCTTGAATGCACACTCTGCGATCGCCTCTATGACTTCCTGTGCATGTGTGCGGAGGCAGGGGAGGACAGAAAATCAGTGATTTCTGACATCCACACAAAGTCAAAGCTTTCTCTAAAAACAAGACGAAGAAAATGACATTTAACATGCAATATAGCACATATGGCAAAATGAAAAAAAATGTGTGAAAAAAGGAGGCACAGAGCACAGAAGCAAATGAAACCATTTGGATTGATAAAGTGACACAGAAGCCCTGGGCGTGTGCAAAGTAAAGAAGCTGACACCAGAAGCTGGTAGCAGGTAGACATCCTCTCCGCATTTTAAGGAGGCCCCTTTTTACATTGCTGCTGCATGTAAGAACTCAAAGCTGGTGATTTTCATGAAAGCGCTTACTGCCGCTGATTACTCTTCTTTTATATTTTCACTATATTTTCCTTCATCGCCTCATTATGGTAAAAACATTGTACCCGGCTCTGTAACCCAGCACGCTTATCGGTGGCTGACACGCCCCCCTCCCCGGGTCTGTAATGGGCGCACATCAGGCATTCATTTGGGCGTCATACCTCCGCGTTCATTTCCATAATCGCTGACAGTAAACAAAAGCCACGGCAGCTCCTTCCCAAGCTGCCCCCTGATCCGGATTAATCCGGAACACTCTTAGCACAGGTGGCACTCACAGCTACGGACTGTCAGCGGTGAAGTACGGGCTATCACAGAGCCGCAAATACATTCGTTTGCTGTAAAACCTACTGCGCGGGACTATTTAATTCTATTTATTTACTACGGAATTCTGTGCAATACTTTCATAAACATTCTTTGCCCTGATGCTGTTTATTGTTGTTTATTACTTATTATTACTGTATATTAATGCCTATTTCTTTCTTTGTAATGTTGAAATGTGTGTGCGGTGCTACTGTAAACCAGAATCTTACTTCTGAACCAATAAACTGTCTGTCTGTCCATTTGTCTCTCTGAGGCTGAGCTCCTGTTCTAGAGAAGCTGAGCTGGGAATCCCCATCCAATGAATAATCTTCCACACTGCATGATGGCGACCAGGTGAGCTGGTTATAATAGCTAGACATCTTAAAATACGGAGTCAGTGTCCCCCCTCCTCACCTTGAAGGAGATCTCAGTGGTCATGGTGAAGCCATGCGTGATGATGGGCTCCTCCTCAGGCGTGCGGCCCTTCCAGCAGTCGAGCTCCACGCAGCGGCATCCCGTCAGCAGCACCTGCCTATACATCTCCACCGAGGAGCTGCCGGCCAGCTGGCCCGCTGCGGACACACCGCCGAACTCACATTACCTTCGGCGTGACCTTCAAACGCCCGCGTTCCCAAAGCTTAAGAGCATTCCTCACGGCGTATTGTGGAAACAGAGACGCGCGTCCGTCAGCCCCAAAAATAGCCCCTTCAGATGGTCAGGCCTGCTCCCCATATAGTGGTTCCCAGCTCCATGTGAGACACGGGGTCCTTCGTAACATCTGGTCATTCTTCAACAAATATCACTACAACTGCCAGCTACTCTGACTTCCAGGAAGGCCAGGGGTGTTTTCTTAAGACACTACACACAAGTATGTAAGCTCGCCTATTAGTATGTTGGAAATTCTGGAATATTCCAGTAATGGTTTCTGGAGAAGACACGGCAACCAGCCAAGATACCCAGGCCAGTTTTATCCTGTTTCCTCCCATGCAGTAGAACATTAAGTAAGTTCTTTATAATTCACTCTTCCTTCTGTGAAACTAACAATTTCAAGCCCTTATCAGCTAAAATATTGTAATTAAAATGAACGCTATGTGTGTACATAACGTGAAAAGATCCATTCTCTGCATGACTGAATCTAAATGGCACATTTTTTCATAACCAAAACAGAAATTCTGTTTGAAGACCCATTCCATCTATCTTGCTCATGAGTATTCATGGGTATAGAGGCAATGTAGCCCTTTCTAGCCATCCAGAAGGATCAGATGGTGCAAAGTAACAGTAATTGGAAATTAAATAGTATGATACAACTGCAATTCATGGCATAACAAACTTGAGAGAATGAGACTCACCTGACAGGTAGGTGTTGTGGGAGGAGTTGATGAAATAGTGGGAGAGGGGATGTGTCATGTCTTCGCTCTTGTCCAGCTTGTCGGGTGGAATCACGCTGTTCTCCTCCCCACTCAGGTACCTGGCAAAGCCCTCCACTGATATTTGTCCTGCAGGGGTGGGAAATGGAAATGTTCTAAGCGAGTTCCCTTACAAGGGGCAGTGAAACCCAGCCAGCAATGATCATATGTGTGTATGTGCCCTGTGATGGACTGGCATCCCATCCTGGGTGTACCCCAGCACTGTGTTCTGAACTCCCCCTCTCGCCTGCCCAACCCTAACCAGATTGACTTTTTAGCAGTTACACAGATGGATAACTGTTGGAGCACAAAATTTTTCCGCACAATAAAACTAGAAGATTCTCCCCACAACATGCTGAAGAGATCCACCTGGACTGTGAGAGATCTTGATTTTATCCGTCTGGTTCTTATAACATTCAGCCTGCTTACAGGGCAGTCGGCACATTAATGTGTGCTCACTGGATTAATGCACCCTGAAAACTGGAAAAATGCCTTCACCTACCCCTCCCCCCCTATTTCTTACTAATTAATGTGGCCTTGTCCTTGAAAGTATTTCTGACCTAATTCACACCAGCATTTTATGATAACCAGACTTTTGACCTGTAACGACCTGGGCAGTGGAAATGTTTAATGTGCGCGAAGGGTCATCTTATATTGACAGAGAGGCTACTTGCACCCTCAACATGGGTGCTGCTTGGCAAAGCAAGGCATGCTGGGAAGCCATGCTCACTAAAGAACCCGGCTCAAATGTAATTTTTTTTGCGATATGTGAGGCTATTTTTTAATGTTTACATTAACGGTTTTTCAGTTTGCATCTTCAAAATGTGAACTGTACTCGTTGGAAATGCCACTACTGATGCTGCCAGCAGATGTTGAGGGCATGGGGAGCGTAACACGAAAAGCTCAGGAGCATCTACAGACACCTGGCTGGCCGAGGCGCCTTCGGAATCCAGAGCATGAGTGAAAGGTGTATAAACCAAGCCAGTTTGCCTACTGAACCACCATGTTACACGTCTGAAAATTCAATAAATATTCAGAAAGCAGGTTTTTAACCTTCTCTTTAAACAGGAAAAACATGGTAGTTGATCCTTTCCTTTACTTAACAAAAACATTTGTCCAAAGTGATGTACAACTGAACACAGCTTCAGATCAGAGAGCATCTAGCTATGGGATTCAAATCCATGATATTCTGGACACACATTCTTAACTTCATGAGCTACATGCTGCCCGTGCCCTTGCACACCATAGGGATTCAAACTAGCCTGTGAAGGTTTCTGCAAAAGGTTCAAGCAAAACTTTCAACACACAGCACTATAAATTTACAGAATGTCTATATTAAATGGAACAGGCTTCTAATGCATAAACCAGTGGTAAAACCATGGGCACTGTTTTCCATATTGCTGAAGTTTCCATTCTCAGTCAATCAACAAAACAATAAATAATGAAAAAGACAATGGGTACTTTTCCTTCTTTTAATATAAACAGAAAGCAGGAAAAGACCACTTACTGAGACCTTGGAAAGAGCCCACAAAACACTCAGAACTGCACTGTATTCATTCATTTTAATCCCTGAGAGGCAGTTAACATTAAATCGACCTGGTCAGAGTATACATGAGCATGCAAAGAGCTCTGAAAATAACAGACTGAAAAAAGATGTATACAGAAAAATGTATTCAATCCTTTATGATTACAATTCAGATCTAATTAAAAAACCACAACTATCATACAGAGAATTTAATGAACAACAAAGTTATCATCAGTCTAGCAAAATAAAATTTCTTACTTCAATAGAAAGGTATGCTGGTGTACCCATGTACATACAAATCTGTATATATTTTTTATTTGAAAATGTAAACCTTAAACGAAAAAAAGCAGATGTATGACAATAATGCATGTCAGTCACATCCTGTGACTTCTCTGGGGGAGGAAACATCCTCGCAGGTGTCACACATTCCAGCAGACGGGGGCAGGTGGCGGCACACTGACCTTTGCTGGCCATGCTCACGTTGGGCTCGTACTTCTCAATAAGCAGCTGTACCTGCTCGGCCTTCAGCGGCGGGTACAGGATCTCGTTAAGCCGTGGATCTCGCTGCTTGCTGTTTATGAAGTCGGTCAGCTGATCTACCATCAGATAGGGCCGACTCTTAGCGCCACTGTGGACGGGAATCAACTGTTAACCTGGCTGTCGTACGTATACATAACTAATGCTTAGCTGCTTCAATAGACAACTTATGATCACGATCATGGTTAGGGTTATAGGTTTACTGACTATAGATGGAAAACAGTAGTGTGATGTCATCCCTGAGGTTACAGCATTCCCCATCCAAATTGTATATTAAATACAGTAAAATTGTTATATGTTGGGTGTATATTATGAAGTCGCCCTGTATATTTATAAAAATGGTTTGCTTTATTTGTTGTTACATGATTTATTTCAATTTAAATGTATTGATATTTGAGTTAATGGTTATGCAACAAAGTCCTGTTTAATAAATAAATAGTCAATTGTGGTTTTGATGGAAATTGGGTAAGCCCATTACAGAAGTGTTAAGGGGGTTTGCTGGTGATATAAATGAAAATTGTAGGGGAATACCCAACTATGCTGGAAGGTTTCAGGTTGGCTATACCTGCTGCGTTTTAAAAGAGAATTACTTGGTGAATTGGCAGGAGAGACTTAACCTGTGCATCCTAGAATTAGGAATTAATGAACAAAACATCATTCATCTGTTTAGATGGAATATTATTCTTTACAATATTATTATAAATGACAGACATCCCTGGACTCTGCTTTCTGCTCGCATCTTCTGTCATCGACCTCTGAGCCCACATCACCCCTGTAAACAGACTCTCCACAGCATACTACCCAGTACAGCCAAGCCACCTTGTTACAAGCAGAAATATCAGTGAATTAGACATATTTTATTGCATCAGAATGCAGAATCAGACAGTCCCTGGAGCAATTGGGTTTAAAGGTCATGTTCAAGGATCCAACAGTAAATTCATTCTTAGACCTTGGGATTTGAACCGATGACCTTCTGATCACAGGCACACCTGTAGAGCCACAAACCACCCCAAATATGAACATACCTGAACATAAATCAAATCTTCTAATTAATTACAAAGCCGGTATTAGCTAACATTCACCTTTGCATCATTCCCTAGTCGTATATACTGGATTTCTTGCTTAGCCAGAACTTGTCGGATTTAAGGTATCTTTGTTCACTTACATTTAGCCCAGACTACCTTATATCTGGCAAAGCAAGAAGTCCTGCTTCCTGATACAGGCAACTGTTCCCCTCCTTTATGGATTATCGTCATCATTATCATCAGTCCCCACTGTGGCTGTAGCTGACGTCGCTGCATTAATTTACTGAGAGCCTTAGAGCTGTTCCAAGCAAAAAATTCACTTAACTAACAGTTAACTTGGCTTCGCTTCTGAACAAGGGATACGAAAGAGCTGAGGAAGTATCAAATCTCTGTGGTAACTAATAATACAAACACGCTTCTTAAATAATATATAAGGAGGAATGGCTTATGGAATGCAAGTCGAGGCAGAAATTATGCTGAGAGGTCGCCGGAGTATTCACACATTAATTAACTCAATAATTTAAAGGATCCATTTTTTCTCCGTATTTTTCATCCCTACACATTGTTAACCAATTTCAATGTTATGCTGACAGTAATATTACTACACCCACTGTGAACCAGAATAAACCAACAGAAATAATTTTAACCAATAAATTACCCATTTAAATAAATGAATTAATGATTAAACCTCTCAAAAATGAAATCACTGATCTTACTATTCTGAGAAGATGGTGTCGATCTCTGGTCTTGGGCAGATGTTGCTTATGAAAACTCGAAAGATATCTGGTGTGAAATCGTCCTGGGGAATTGAATCATTCTGGAGGAGACAGAGCAGACCAAAGTCACAGGAGAAAACCACTGTGCAAAAACAAAACCACAAAACAGCCTTTAATGCTCCACTTCAGTGTAAGATGGTGCAAGCAGAAGAGTGGCAGGGATCTCACTTTGAGTGATTTCTGCATTGCCATGGAAATCGATCGACCACTCTAGCCAACACAAGCCGCAGTTAATGAAGCCCAGCTGGCCCTGAGTGGACATTGTATGGCATGAGTATGACTAGCAGGGTGCAACTGATTGGCTAATGAGGAGCTCTGCGTGTGTACAGCATTAGACACCACGGGCTTCCTGAGTTTGTGTCTTAAGTCTAATATTTTTTGATGTTTGAACTGTTTTTTTTTTGCTATTGGCACATTTTCTTTTCCTTGATTTAAAATGGCGCTGATCTTATTTTGTGTTTGATTCTTCAGTAACAAAAAGTCTTTGTCTCGGCAAAACAACCACTGCATGGGATAAATATACAGTCTCTCAAAAAAAATCAATCGACAAATTTGGGGTCGAAAACCATAACATTCAAGAGTACGTTTGAAAAGACATCACACAGATGTTTTTGTCCTTTCTTGTGAAGATAAATAATTCAAACTCACTTAAATGAAAGTACATGGTAGCAAACACAGCTGTGATCTGATATGACTGTAAACACACTAGAACGCGGAGCAATGTCCATGGTACGGCCACTAGCTGCGCCCTTCAAAGTGAGCACATATACAACCCCGATGCGAGTATCAGAACCGCGGAATCAGCCAAACGGACCTGCCCTCCAGCACTGCGGCACAGCCTGGCATACCTCAGGCAGTGCACACGGAAGCTGACAGACAGAATCCAGTGACACTGGACTAATCCTCACCCTGCCTGAAGGAAGATTGCAGTTCTCCAGGGCCGTCTCCACACGCTTTCTGTCAGCAGAAAACATCCGGAAGATACTGCGGGGAGAGGGCAAAGGGGAAAAGCCATCACTATATATATATATACATAAGTAACGCTTTTTACCTTTCAAACCACCCTCATATAATGTACAGGTTTTATGCTCCCATGCTACATATTTGCGTTTCTTAATTTTGAGAGGAGCCTGGACATCGATAAACGCCGGTCAGGTGACTGATGCTAAGCTGGGACAGTTTGCCTTCTCCTGTGCAGTCAGAGAGCAGGGGAGGGAAAGGAGCTGGTGGCCGCAGGTCCACCAAGCAGCACTTTGGAGGTCAATCTCAGTAAGTGACTCACGACTTACTTCTTGACAGGAATGCGGCCCTCGGGGTTCAGCTGCAGTTTCAGCCTCATGTACCTGTTAGAAACAGCAGGTGACGGACGCAGGATGCTTCAAACTCTTCTGTTAAACAGGAAACTTTAATTTATCAGGCAAGCTGCATTCAGAGTTCACATCCCTAACATTAAGTCTGTGTGCACGCGTGTCTGGGTGGGGTGCGTTTCTGGATATCAGGTCCCATTTCCTTTTCCTTTCATTTTATATTTGGCTGCAATGTTTAAACAGATATGGCAGGCAGGCTAAAAATAACCACCGCTATGCGAGATTGCAGTTAGCTACTAAATGAAATAATCCATAACTTACAGTAGAGTGCCCCCACTGGACAGCTCCTTAGAGCAGAGTCTCAGCGCTAATGTTTAAGTACGGCAGGTCAGCAGAACAAAGACTGCTTTGCTGCTTTAATTTAATTTACAGACAGACAGTTCAGTTCATTTTCTACTCAGAAAGGTTACTGTGCAGCCCAATGCAGTTATGTTACGTTTAGTGTTTGTGAATGTTGTATTATAAGGGGTGCAGTTTGTTCGTTTGTTAAGGGGCCACTATAGACCCAGATTGCAGCTAACCCAGTGAAGGACAGGGAACAAGCGTTTTTATTTTTAAATGTTTCGCTTACGTCCATTCCTCTGTTACGTTCAACACCAGAAGGCTGTCATTCATCATGGAGAGAAGCAACCTGTCATTGCTTTGTGTATATTCATGCAGGAATGGGCATGTCCATGTGACAGGGAGAAGGGCCATTCTTAACGAGGGATGAGGTGCTTTAGCAAGGCCGGAAGAACTGATCTGAATTTAAAAAGCAGCTGCAGTGAATGCTTTGGTCTGCTAGTAGCACATGGGTGGCATAAAAAGCTCAGAGGGGGCAGGCTTGTGTGCTCCGTCCCGCGGGGATATGCCCCCTGTACAGGGTCTTTTGGGCAGGAGCTCAGACACATTCAGAGTCCAGTGGCATGTGACTACAGCAGGCGGGCTGGTCCGGCACACTAGTGGGGAGCGGCTGCAGATCTGTGCAGCTCGTTCATGACAGAACATTCTGACGAAACCTTCAGAGGAAGAATGTGATGCTTTAATACAAGGACATTGCAGTCAATTCGAGGGCCCTATAATTGTGTACTCTAGTCTAAATAAAGTGACCCATATGAGTCCCTGCTCAGGTTACCGCTGTTGTAGGAAGACAATGAAACCCAGAACCTGAGGGGTACAGTTTTGTTTGAGGGGAACTTGAGGACCTGATATGGTGCAAACGATTTGAGAAAAGAGGAAATTAAGGGCCTAAAGTCCTCCAGACACCACAGGGCCCCAAAATAGCCCTTAAAGTTAACCTACACCCTGCAAATCCAGCCTGACTCAGCACTGCTTAAACCCCTGGATAGATTCTATCTCAGCGGACAGACTGAATTACCGAAGAAGCTGTGAGCACATCTGCCCTTTTCCCTGTTGCTGGCCGGTGGTATGAAAAGATAAAAAATAAAAGCAGCCATGGCTGTCAGTGCTGATGTGGGGAGCCGCGGAGCGGAAGCGGTCACACCAGCATCACGGCTGCTTACACTTTCTCCAGGCACGACTCCCTGGGCATGTTCTGGGCTAGCAGGTTGGATGCCAGATCAAACAGCTCATCTGCCCACTCCTGGATTAAAGGCACAGGGAATAGAAAAATAAGCCTGGTTCGCTAGGAAAGTCACAGACAATGGCGACCGTCTATCTGAAGTCTGGGAAGCATTTCATTTTTATTCTGCTTGATGTGTCTGTCCTAAACTACCCTTAAGTCTGACATGCACTTCACAAAACTACAGTCTTAACATTGAAACTGGCAAAATCAAAAATACACCAACGCCATGTAAAGACTATCATTAATAACATAAATATCAATTATCTTAAATATCTCAATACAACAATAATAATTATTCACTGAGTTCAGTGACTTCAATGTGATCCTCTTCCACTTAAAAAAACACTATAACTTTAGTGTTATAGTGTTACAGTAAGTAACACAATAACATGTTTAAACATACCACAGACATACCAAAGAAATCAATCTGCAATATCATCACTCAAATTCAGAATCATGTTTGATTTTGGGTTACTCCCCATTGCAGTAAATGAAAACTCAAAGTTAAAAAAGAAAACAAAAAGATTAAAAGAAAAGAATAAAGAAACCCCAGGATAACAACACGATTAATGGTTGAACAGGCGTTACCTTGGCGACCTCCTCCTGGAAGGCCATGAAGTTCATGTAGGTGATGTTTACCATGTCTGGGCCGCACACCACCGTCAGCATTTTGCTTTCTATCCGCCCGACCGCATTCCCCATGTCCAGCAGCTCCCGCACTTTGGCATCCTACACACAGAATCACAATGTGTCAGCCTACTGCTGGAAACCATCCATCCATCCATCCACTCACCACTTTTCCTGGTCAGCTTTAAGACCTGACTCATCAGATTGCAAATCCAAATCCTAAACAGTTACACAGCCTTCTGCCTTTTCTTACATTTAAGAGTTTCTTATATTTTATCAAATGTAAATTACATTTTAATTGAATTTAAAACTGTGAATGCTTGAATCCTGTCATGGAGGTGCTGTGTTTTGAATGAAGAGAAGGCTTCCATTACCAGCTGCCGCTGAGTTGTTGTGAGCCCTGGTCTTATTCAGCAGAAGCTGGTGACAGAACAGCACTATCAAACGAGTCTATTTATGAATGAAACTCCTGGGACAGGATGCTGATTGGCTTAAACAAGTTCAGCAATGTGCACAGTTAGTTTAAATGTTACATCATAACCTAAGTAACACTGGGGACACACCTACCTAATGACCCACTGTGCAAACGAAAGAGACTCTCACTCTGTAAAACTGTCAGCTGTTTCCGGACTCCATTTCGATGGTTAATGGTGTGTGGAAACAGCCCAGAGGAGGGGCAGAAACGATGGCTGTGAAGGGCATTTGTCATTAACAGTATTTTGAAAATTCATTTAAAATGACACACTTGTAACATTAGCCAGAAATGGCAGAAATTGGGTGTTATTAATACACTGCCCATTTATTTTCTGAAGAAGGGAAATACGTAGCAATATATTCAAAGCAGACTACAGCTACAGTTAGTAGTGATTTTACAAAGTAAAACATGACCTCTCGTGCCTTGTACTCTGCTTATAAAAGGAAATTCATTCTGTGTTACTGGGCTTTAAAGCTGTCAATTAAGCCAGTTTAAAGATACAGTAAAATAGGAAGTGAGACAATGTTAGTTAAAGACTGGCAGATAGACATTAAATATAAATTACTGTTTATCCCAGTGTTAAACTCAGCAACTCATTAATGACACTCATTTTCTGTTGGAAATAAGCAATACTTCATTAAAACAAAAAAGACAGGAGCTTGTTTGGGGAACATACAACATTTATAAAGACATTACTTAATTGCCATGACTGTACTTTTCACTTGGCATTTTTATCCAGTCTTAACAAATTTTCAACTGTGCTACATCTGACTTTTTCCAGACTAACTGCACTGTTCCCTTATGTGTTTTGTGCAGAATGGAAGACCCACAGAATACTACAAAGCCTAAGAGGTGAGAAGATGACAATTTCCAAGAGACTCCTGTGTGAAATGCCAATTTCTGAAATCTCCGCAGGAACACTTTAGGTCTGGGTGAACATTTCCTTTATAAAGAAAATTGTTTTCATCTAAAACTCCTGACCTTGTAAGATGTGTAAAACTGTTAAGCACAGAGAATAGAAATAGATTGTGATATTTATAAAGGACTTTGTGTTCCATATTTAAACTCCTTCTGTAATTGAACTCACAATTAGGCTAAACCAAAGCCCTGCTCCTATTCCGCAGCCATCTGATTGTTTCATCACTTGCCTTCTTTGTAAAACCCTGACAGTCAGAGGAAACATGGGCATTACTTAAGGCATCGGGATGAGTCATTTTAATCTTTATTAACATACAGTGTCTTTCATAACCCAGCAATATTCAATGAAATCTAAATGACACCCTTAATTTCGCATTTACTTAAGCTGAACCAAAATACAGCACAAAATCCCCGTTACTTCTGGATACTTTACTTTTTTATCTATTTAGCAGGCGTCTTTATCCAAAGTGATGTATATTTCTTGAGAAAGCAGGCTCAGACAGTCTCGGGAACAACTGGGGGCTAAGGGTTTTGCTCTGGAGGAAAGACAGTAAAATCACTCTGCTGACCCTGGCATTTGAACCAGTGACCTTCTGATTGCAGGCACAGCAATATACCACCTCAAACTACACATATACACCCATAGAAAAAATTAAGAGACCACAGGACAATTTTTTGTTTGACTCGTTTCTCAATTTCTGGGCGTGTGTCTGTGAATAATATATATATATATTTTTTTTGAAAACTGCAGCCTGGTTCTTTTCTGTTTCTCATTAACAAAGGGCTACTTCCTTGTTTCACTGGACTTCAGTTCTGCTTCTAGGAGCCTGATATGAACTGTCCTCTCAGTGCACTTCACACCTGCACTTAATGTTTCCCATTCCTTTTGAAGGTCACTTGATGTCTTCCGAGGATTCATAAGAAACTGTCAAATAAGTTAATGGTCATCTCTGGCATTAGAATGTCACTTCTGCCCTTTACCCGGCTGGCTTCTGGTCGTTCTTGGTGTCTGCTGCTTCAGTTTCTTCTTGTGCACTGTTGTGTTAGTAATTTTGAACCTAGAAGCAACCTGCTGCTCAGCGCAGCCTTCTGCCAGCAGAACTATGATTAAACCAGGATTTTAAAATGCAGATTTGTTTAAAAATATAAAGTGGTCTCTTTATTTTTTCTGCAGCTGTATACCTGTGATTGTGGTTGAAGAGACACTCAGACTGGCTTCCAGTTATTGGTATACTGTACTCTCCACTGTACCTCACCAGAAAGACATCAGGAGAGTCAAATAGGTCTCTGGCAGAAAACATAACACGCTACGCAGAACAAAACATAAATATTTATAGCATTTTTTCATGGGATTCAATCTTTATAATATATTAAGCATGAATTTAGTTTCTCTCTGAAACCATGCAAGTTTAAATATTTTTAGTCTTGGAAAAAGTAGATTCTGAATGGATATTATGCTGGACTAGAACCCGGCCTTCGATTTGCTAATGTTTCTCCAATTTGTGGTGTTGAAGGTCCAATATAAACAGGCAGAATAATAATTCACTTCCATGCAGGATATTTTTATGTTATCCATCCATCCATCCATTTTCCAACCTGCTTATCCTACTGGGTCATGGGGGCCAGCCCATTGTAGTGCACACTCACATACCATCCACTCACACATGCACACCTACAGGCAATTTAGCAACTCCAATCAGCCTCAGCATGTCTTTGGCCTGTGGGGGGGAAACCGGAGTACCCGGAGGAAACCCCACGGGGAGAACATGCAAACTCCACACACGTGACCAGGCGGAGACTTGAACCAAGGTCCCAGAGGTGTGAGGCAACAGCGCTAACCACCGCACCACCATGCCACCCCTATTTTTATATTATGTTAGCAAAAAATAACTCAAAAAATTAAACAAATAAAGCTAAGCCTACTCACCTCAAAAAACTTAAATCATGCCACAAGCCTAAAGATTGAAGGAGTCAAGGGTATGGTATACGGCCCTGTTGGGAAGGACTGTGCCTGTGATCAGAAGGTCACTGGTTCAAATCCCCATATTACCAGAGTGATTTTACCATTGGGCCCTTAATCAAAATCCTTAAATGCCAATTGCTCCAGGGACTGGCTGACGATGGTATTGCAATTATGCATCACTTCGGATAAAAGCATCTAAATAAAAAATGGATAAGACGTTGAAATCCCATTTTTGTGACATTTTAAAATGATTCTTTTCACCAGCCAGTGAAAGGAATAATGCATCACCATGGTCAAACTATTCCTTAAGCTCCCACAAACATAATATGAATCATAATTTTCATCCATCCATGAGATGTGAATGAGGACTACCCCGTGTGGTACAAGCCAACAGAAGGGCTATTGGTTTGTACCAGACATTACAGCCCGTATCAATGTGTCCAAATTGTCCCACCCCCTGTTGGTGGTTCATGGTTTTTCCCTCCTCAGACCACTCTCAGTAGACACTCACCATGACTGACTGTGAGCTCATCGCAAGCCTTGCCGTTTCGGAGATGCTCTGACAGTCATTTGACCATAATTA
Source organism: Hyperopisus bebe (assembly GCA_026777045.1). NCBI lineage: Eukaryota > Metazoa > Chordata > Actinopteri > Osteoglossiformes > Mormyridae > Hyperopisus > Hyperopisus bebe. The sequence goes on along the minus strand of JAODJW010000039.1, from coordinate 15,838,767 downwards.
TTTGGCAACATCAGTCACTCAGATCGTTATCGTTGCCCATTTCTTCTACATTCAACACATCAACTACCGAAAGTACCATCTAATATATCCCAGACCTTGACACGCACTATTTTTACCAGTTAGTCAATATTATTCGCCTGACATGGGGATGGTCATAATTTTTTGATTCACTGGTGTATATGCATCAATACAAGCAATATAGAAATTCTGCAAACAGATTTAAGCAAAAGCATTTTACAGCTTAAATGATACACCCTAAAAAACCCCTAAAAACTTAATAAAACGCTAATAGATTATCCTAATTTACACCAAAACCAAAGTTTGGCTTTTCAAAGACAACTAAGAGTCCATTGTAATATGCCTAATCTGATAAAGACAGCAATACCATCATGTTTCTGTGATTATTGCCCACCACATTGTTTAAAAATCTAAGGCAGTGTTTCCCCTAGGTTTACAGCTTTGGGGGTGGGAGATGGGAGGGGGGGGCAGACAAAAAACGACAGGATTTATGGTGCTCATGTGTTTCTTTTAATGACAGCAGTTAATATAACAACTGAACTAAACATCAGAACATTTGTTTTTATGACAATTATCCACAAAGTGTGCAGCTTTTGTCATTGCAGTATATTTTAGTCTGCCATTTTCACTCCTCTGCTGGCTCCAAACTTACCTCCGGCCATGTGCACAGATCTCTCCTGGATGGCCAGTTTTGTAGGTCTCTCTTAGCTAAAATCACTACAACCAGAACCAAAGCATGCAAAGCCCTTTATTCAGAGGAATTTAATGTAGGCTGGCATGTGTCCAACTGGCCACTGCCAATAGCACACAAGGCACTCAAGTCCTGCAGAAACCGGTCAGTGACTTGGGGAGCTTTGCCTTGCCTGTAACCAGTTCTAGACACATGAACATTGCACTCTAATTTTGCAGCTTGATTCAGGTGCTGCTAGACCATGGCAGCAGCCCCAAAGAGCTTCAAGAAATACTGTCAGGTCTCACTTTCAGATATCTAGTGTATGGTGACTGATACCCCCAGGTTGTTCTTCTGACAGTTGCTGATTCTTCATACCTGTACCACTTAAGGGACCTGGGGACTTCCTCAGCTGAACCCAAACACAGACTAAAAAAGAAACATGCTGGAATTCCTGCCTGTAATTTGGAAAGGGAAACATGGTGTAATTGGCATTTTTGTTCCAGTTAAATGTTTGCAGGCCTGCCTTTCATTTCCCATATCATCGACCTGCAGTTTATAGCCAGTATTAAAACGATGGGCATCCGGTGAAGATAGCGTCTACGGTCAAGAGCTACGCTTAATACTCCGACCCATAACTAGGTAGCTAAATGCTGCCGCATGTCTTTAACTTCACAAATATCAAGTGCATCAACAACAGTGCTCCCACCATTCAAAATAAGGGCATGACAGACATTGATTTAAAACCATTGGGCTCTCGGACAGGATGACCAATGCTCACGTTTTGCAAACCTCAGAGCATTCGTAAAGATGGATGTTTCCGTGGGGCTGTCTATTAAGTGACCCATAAGCACTTATGTGGAAAAATGATTTCAGTCAATGATGTGTCTGCCCTGTGGTCACTATTTTGGAGCAGCTCAAGGTTGCTACTCAACCCTCCACTGCAGGCTTGGGCAATTATTTTCCATAGAGGGCCAAGCTTCACCGCAGCTGCAGGGGGCATTTTTATATGATTATGTCCCATAAAAGTGATAGTAATAGATTTATTAGATTTTACTTTTCCTTTGTCTAACTTGTACACTTATTATTAATTCAACGAAAAAATGTGACCAGACATCTTATTACACTTTTTGAATGAGGAAAAGATACATCAGTGCACACGACTGCCAGGACTGTTTTGGAGATTCAGTGTCATTCATGAATTTGACATTGTCTCCTCCTTGATTGGCAGGCAATACCTCAAACTACAGTCATTTATCATTTGATGACAAGAAAGGACCTTGAACGTGTTGAATGGGTGGGCCTGGATCTTCAAACTGCAGCTATCAAAAAGGATCCATTTGCAGTTCTAAAATTTAGTTGTTTGCACTGCATTTGTAAAACATACATTCAGGAGAGGCTGAATGGTTAAATAGCAAGCTGAAGAAAACCTCTCTTATTTATGAATGCCTCAACTTTTTAAAACTTGAATGAGATGAATTGTTTATGAGAAAAGCTCCAGTCAGAGCCAGAGACAAACCTGTGTCGTCAGATTTGGACTTGATTTTTAGCCCTGACTCAAAGGTGACACTGATTTATGAACAGAGCTAGACTGCATTCTGAAGAGACCTCTGTTTATTCTGGGGGTTCAGTAAATATTGTTTCATATTTTGCCACTGCGAGACTAAAACAAAAATCAGGACGTGGAGTTTCACAGCAGTCCTCTCTCATCACACATGGTAGCAGCTGTTCAAAGCCCAAGCGAAAGTTAGGAAAACAAATGAGAAAGCAGAGCAGATGGGACAATTCAACCACCATGTGGAGATACAGTCAATCCTCCAGTCTATTAGGCCACAACCAAGGAGCCTGACCTGAAAATCCATGGTCAGCCAAGAGAAACAGAAGTGACCAGGGCCTTCAACATAGAGCCTGCTTGTTGTTTGTGGTTCCTCTGGTGTTTAGAGGCACTCAGAGGTTGTCAGGTATAGCCTGCATGATGACAGCCAGTCAAGGCTTCATGTGTTGACGGAGCAGCTTCTGATCATAAATGAATAAAATAATCTTTTATTAGATGCTCATGATGCTTTACAGTATTTGCCACTTGCAGAAGACAAGTACAGGTACCTTGGAATGCTTCTTTTCACAAATCCCGCAGATTATTACTGTGTGGATTTCTCATGAACTGAATTTTACTGTAGCATGTACTTTGGTTTTGAATTTTGCTGGATTACCCTTATTGGTTGTTTTGTACATAGTTGCTCTCCCAGTGAGCTGCCCTGTTGTTTCGACTGTGTAGGTTTTCATCTGCCTGCCTGTGCTACTGCATTCTCTTATTTGTTCAATCTCCCACTTGTGTTTTTACGGCTGTCTGCGCTTGTGTTTCCTTGCTGGTTCTGATTCCGAATACGGTGATCCGCACCAGGTGGCCCATGGTTTGTGCCGTTTATTCAGTGACAACACCATAAAAAAATAAAGCTAACTGAAATCAATTACACACAGCAGACACTTATATGGAATTTAAAAAGGTCATGCTTCTCATTGGTCAGGTGTTGAACAGTACGGTTTCATGCTGTGGGGGGTCGACTGGAGCTGACAGGCTTAACGATCGCTCGTTAAGTTTTTGACTGCCGAGTTTAATTAACACCTTATCAGTAAGATCCTCTGATTAAAAGGCACACAGCAGAAGGTCTGGTTTTGATGAGTGAAATAATCCTGCTAAATATTACCCAAGAAAATGGCTCACTATAAGACATTTAATGACCTCCAATCAAAAAAATATCTGGGCAGCAATATCCATCCAGTGCCTATTCACTCTGGTAGATCTTTCTGGAATACTTGGACACCACTTAGAGCAGTGAATGATTATAAATTAGTACTAAAGCTAGATGCAGCAAGCTATCCACAGGTTCATCCCTCAGATCCCCGCTTTCCCAATGCTCAAAAGATCAAGATCTAAATTTAAATCGCAGATTATCAACTGAACCAACTTCCACCGGAGCACTGTGAAGTCCACACAGCATTTTCTAAAGTTCAAACTTCATGCACCGTCAAGCTTTGCCATTAGCAGCCATGTCTGAAGGCCATTAATATTTGAAAGTAAAATGCATCACCTAAGTAAAAAAGAAAAAAAAAGATCCATTGAATTTTAATCCAAGCCTTTGTGACACGTAAAAGGTCCATTATAGGAACGAGAGAAGAAACCCGGTTTAGCTTGAAAACTCAACTGTCCCCTAAATCATCACACACCTATCAGCTGTGGCACAGTACGTCTTCCGTGAAGCATCGATTTCCTGTTAGCATACCAAGCGCTGCTTTCCATTGTTTAGGAAATGCATCTGAGGAAGGATTGAAGTTTATGTTGTCAGCTAGCTGAGTGATCTAAAATCACTTCAGAAAGATTCTGATGTATTATGAACTACAGCTATTTTTCATCTCACCACCAGCCTGTATTGCTACTTAATGGCCTTTTCACATCGAAATCAAATTTAAAAATCCATTTTCTTTAACCAGTGGGACCGTTTGATGTCTGTTAGCCCCCTGTCATCATACAAAGCTACACTAAAATATCTGCATAACATACCATATATTTCATACACCTTAATGTTGTTGTTTTAACCTCAAGCTGCAGGCGGCCGTGACGTTTGCCTGTTTATTCGCAGGTGCTCTGGCTTTCCTTTTAACAGCTGCTGCAATTAAAATACCATGCTAATTGCTGTTTAAAAAAGCCATGCCACAACACTGTGCCTCTGCTTTAATTTTTAAAGGCATTATAAGCATTACTGTCACCTTAGTGAACATAATCTCTTTCAAAGACAGCAGGGTGACATGAATTAGGGCCTGCCATACTGGAGACAGGTGACAGCCCACTGGTTGTGTTTGTGCGGGAGTTTTGCCCAATAAAACACATGTGCTTCTGGTTATGGAGGATTTCTTGGATGCCATATCAAGTCTCTGCTTGACACGTGAAAATCTCTTCAGACGTAAAGCCGGGAGCACCTTAGCATCAAATGTGATTTCAGCTGGAAACAGCCGGCAGTTCTCTCTCTGAAGTCAGAAGTTTCCTCTTAGAAAGTATGACAGCGACTCTTTAGGTGTGTCATGATCCATGGCAGCAGATCTACATAATGCTCAACCTAAACATGGAAATAAAATTCATATTGCTTTGTCACTTTCAGCAAATGCTTTGAAGCTCTGATGGTGTTGGTTAGAACCCACCATCTTTTGCATGTAATGCTCACATCATAAATCCACTATACCTTGTTATGTGACCAGGTTTAGCATGAATCCAAAACAAAGATGGAAGACAAAGAGCCCATACAACACGTACTGCAGAAAACCAGACCAACACAGCTAAACCGATTAACGTCTATCTACCAGCAGCATCAAAATGGAAGCAAACAGCAACAGCAATAGCCACCCTTTTGCCGACTGTAAATTTCAGGCTAAACGGCAGTCATGCTCCTTTGGAAGAAAATAGCAGGGTAGAAAAAAACACAACACAAACTTTGCAGCATGTCTACTATCATGCTCAGAGTAGATGGAAATACTGGATTATTTTAATGCTCCATGGCACACCACAGCAAAGGCCAAGGTAGCAGAAATTAAACAACTTAATTTATGAAACAACAAAACGAACGAGGGCACTTTGAGTAAAGCAAAAAACTAAAAACTAAAACCCGTGAAACAGACACAGATTATAAAAAAAAAAACACACTGGCACACAAAGAACTCATCTCCCTCTCCACCATCCCCTTCTCCTTCCAGTTGACCAACTAAATAACATTAACAAGATATTTAAGCTAACAAGGGCCGGCTGGGTTTCATTAACCAGGTTGCCTGTATGCCCAAGGCTGGTCCTAATTCGCCAACAGACCTCCAGCCCTGTCCCCCTCCCAGCATCTCACAGCTTAAATGAACCTTACAATGGCTGCTTATGGACTATTACATTTATGGATCATTATGTTACATTGACATTTATTTATTTAACAGATCCAATTGTCCAAAGCGACATACAAGAAAAAAGAGAGAACACCACAAACATACAACCCTCAAGGAACCAACTCAGGTTGTGCCATGAGGCTAAGCTTCCAATATATGACCACTAACAAGTGCAAGTTAGCACAAGAGCAAGAGCTTTACAAAGCTATACAGTTTTGGTGTATGGCTTCGTATGGTCAGAGGTCTGTGTCCGCATCTGAAGTCACGAGTTTACATCCGGTGGCCAGAAGAGTATTTGTATCATGTTAGCCCTTGAACAAGGTCCTTAACCCAAACTGTACCATGGATGTCTACTAATCCAGCTCTCTGACCCAAACCTGTCCTCAGTTGTACATTGTTCTGGACAGAAGCATCTGGTAAAGAAATGCAACGTATACTAAATATCGTTGACAAATCTTTGATAGACTGCCCTGGAACAAAGGAAGACTTAGGCCTAAGCTCGATTTTCATAAAGACAAATTTGAAGAATCTTGTGGTACTGCTGTTGTAAATATTATAAAAGCTTGCCTTTATGGTGATTAAACAAATCATAAATCAAGAGAACTTGCACCACTTTGTTTAAAATGAAGTAAAAGCGAAAGCTGCAGCTGAGGGACCTGAAGCCCAGGAGTTAAGTAATTGACTCCCAGCTCAGCGCTTTTCACGCCGTCGATCTGAGGGTCCGTGACACGGCCCATATCAGCATCCCAGGGAAGACAGCCAGCCGGCCCTCAACCCGGGGGTGGGGAGGCCTCCTACCTCAGCAACATCTCAGAAGCTAATCAATAGCGCTGTGACGTACCCGAGATTCGCTGGAGCCTTCAAATTTATGAGCTCCCGATCTACACTGGGGCTGATTCTCATATTCATTAGCAGGATTTTGATGGCAAAAAGACTTAATTAAGCTGCTTTCACACCCATTCCATAATGGTATATCAAGCCAATCCATTTAATGCATGTTAAAGGACTGAATTAATGACTGAAAGTGATCCTTCAGCAAATAAAAGGAGGGCCATTTCTCCAGACATGTTGCTGTGTTAACAGACCATTTTGCCTGAAAATCAGGTTAAACACATCTTGTTACTGTCTGACCTTTTTGTCATTCACTGAAATCTACATATCATAGTTTAACTCAAAACCTCTACTCCCTTTAAACACATAGTTGGAAAATATTCTGCCTATGCTTATAATACTTGGATACTGTTAACAGGTAGTTAACTCACCTACATCTCTAGTTTGTTAGGGTCTTGGAGCTAGCTGAAGCTGCTATGGAATAAAGAACCTAATATCTCAGGACAGCAAAGTGCTAATAGCTAACTAACGAGTAAAATGCTTTACTGTTTGGCTGCCGAACAGTCCAGTGGGTAGCACTGTTGCCTAACACCTACATGGTCGGGGGTTCAAACCTGTGTTGTTTGGGATTCCCCTGTGTATTCCAGTTATCTCCTGCAGTACACAGACTTGCAGTCAGGCCAATTAGCGCTTCTAAATTGTCCATAGTGTATGATTGTGTATGCTGGGCTGAGCCCCCCCCCGCCCCACACACTAGGACAAATGACACAAAGATGGGGACCAAATGGCCAATAATGTAAGCAGAGACACTGAATGACTGTGCAAGAAACATAACCAGGTTTAATAACACCATCGTATTTGATCGCATTCATTGACAAGTTAACCTTTGGCTGTGTTTCCCTTGTTTCTGCATTATTAGTTACTGCTGATCTGTCAACCTGGTGCTGGAAACAGCTAGGTACCATCTTAAAGATCAGTCATATGGGAAAAGACTTAATGAAGCAGCGAGCCTTACGAGGCGACAGAAGGCTGCGGACAGTGCTACAGCTTAGCCGCTCAACACGCGGTTACACATTCTGCTAGTTCAGCTTCAGTCCACCTTCCAGGGATTCCTGAATGAGTAAAGGAAAGAATTTTTCATAGATACATACTACAAAGAACATTCTGCAAGTACACATTTAAAAGATAATATTACTGCACATCCCTTATTTACTTCCTTTCAATTCAACTCCAATCTATCTCAAACTATATTTTAGCTGTTCTTCATAAGCAAAATAAATGTCTTTCCAACAAAAGACCAGCAAGGGCTGGTTTTCTGGAGCATCTCTGATGGTGATCATTTAATAACTGCTGTAAGTTATTTACGAGAATTGACAGGTTTTGACATTCAAAGACCACTTCTTGGCAGACTGATAGGGTTTATAGCAAAAATACATTGCGATATCTAATGCTATTATTATTTTACAATTATACTTATACTGTAATATTATTGTTATCAGTTCTACAACATCAACAATCTGAAAATGCAACTTAAAATGTCAATGGCCAAAACTGAAAACATTATTATTTACCTTAATTAAAATGAGTACAGACGCTCCTCTTTACGAATGAGATACGTTCCGAATGGTCGTTCGTAACTTGAAATGTTAGTAAGTTGTTATTCAACATCATTTTAAGAGTATACGCAAGTACAAAGAACTAGGTGCTGGGAGTATGCCCACTACACTGCTGCATGGTGGGAGTAGCGGACAGAAGTCATACTACCCGGAATTGGCGGGTAGAAAAAATTATTGATATTGCGGTAAGGAAACAGGAGCCCAATGAACACAATTTGGACTTATAGTCCTCTTCATTCGTATGTCTGAAAGTTCTTAAGTTGAAAGTTCGTAAGTAGAGGAGTGTCTGTAAATTCAATCAAGATAGAGGGCAGGGTTTCACACAGGGCATTGTGGGTAAAAGTACCCCTTTTGCCCTAGCATAAACTGTAAGCCCCACGTAGAGATGGCCCTGTTGTTCGAATTCTATTCCTGCGAGGCAGTGCAGAGTTTTCCTGGACCAGGTCCAAAGCTTCAGTGCTGCGTGTTGTGATCCCAGCGAGGCTTGGTCGACGCCCAACTCAGCGTCCTGCCAGCGGCAGCATGTAGAGCACAGCTGCTAGCTGGTCAGCTGCCAAGAGCCGGGGGCTTAACGAGAGCTGTCCCTGAGAGAGCCGACAACAACTGCGTCTGAGGCGAATTTTAATCATTTATGGAGGACCAGCGAGTCAGTTTACGGGGCACCCCTGCCACTTCTCAGACTGGTCCAACAGCAGGGAGAATCAAAGATCATCGAGTAGCCTGAGTTCAAGCCTAACAGGGTCATTAAACGGAAGCAAACAAGGCTTCCTTTACAGGCGTGGTGCTACAAAAAAGGCATCAGCAGGACCAGCTCGAAATGAAGAGATGGATGAAGGAAGTGCTTCTCCAGACGTCTGCCCATGCACATTGAATACAGCTGAACAGTCAGACGGTTGAGTCAGTAAACAATTCAGTACCAGACTCTACCCCCCGCCCCCAAACAATACATAAACAGATGGAAAAATAATGAAACATAATTGCATGTTGCACAAACGTAACAGGGGAAATACACAGAAAATCAGTAATCTCATAACCTGTGTTTACTGTAGTTGGAATTAAGCATATTTATTTTTCCTAAGCAAGAGAATGAGTTATTTTCATGCTTTGTTTCCTGGTGTGTCAATCATGCAATTCCCCCAGGCTCTGCCATGACCCAGACTACTTTCTATTGCTTCAAGGACTCAAGAGAAACAGAGGATCAGAAAGTGGAGAGGAAAAAGCACCATCTTCTTTCAAGTAAATACCAAAATATGGAAGAAGAAAGACAAAAACACCTTGGACATCCTGGAATACTTTTCCATCCATCTATCTTTCAACCTCTTATGAAGTACAGAGCTCTTAAAAAGTACCTCTTATAAAGTACAGGGAAAGCCTATCTGAGGAAGCATAAGGCACCAGACAGAGGACACCCTGGATGGGATGCCAGTTCATTGCATGGTACACTCACACTAATGACAATTAGAGACTCCAGTTAGCCTAACTACATGTTTTTGGCCAGTGGGAGGAAACTTGTGCAACATAGGAAGGTCATGCAAACTCCACACCTACAGAATGGTGGCGGAATTTGAAGCCACAACCCTGAAGCTCTGAGGCGACAAAGCTACCAACTCTTCAGAAAAGTCTGAAGAAGGACAGGCTCATTAAATATAGTTGAGCTATGATTTCTTTTGGAAATACAAGAAATTGCCTGTTAATGAAGAAAAATAATATGATTTTTGAAGCAATTCCTATTGTTTTAATAATCATTCTTATCATGGTTGTTTTAATTCACAGTCCACTGATGTACTACAAGAAAAGAAAAACACAAACATACTCTAGAAAAGGCTTGAAACAGAAGTCAGACTCCACCCTGATGTTTGTGGGTAAAATATCAACCATTACAGGGACAATGACAGTCACTATAAAATACTGAGTCCCTTTAAAATTGTTAAATTTGGTTGCGTTTAACTGCCAAATTCACTTCAGTAGCCAGGGGACCCATAGCTGACAAACAGAAGTGTGGAGGGTGTCCCAAACCGATAAAATCAGTCTTCTGCCATAATTCAAATGAACAAGAGGTCAGCTGCATTTTATCAATAGGCTGATATATATGGCCATTAATGTCAGCATGAGTTAGGGCTCAGGGGTCACTCAGAATTTTATTCAATACAACTATAACCCATGTGTAATGCAGAACTATTTTTCAAGCATTACTGAAAATTGACATTTTTCCCCATAAATAGACTTCATATTGCCAATGTGGCAAACTGTCATGACCTGCTCGTCCGATCCTGCTGTGTGCCACGCCCCCTTGTTACCTCGTGTGGAATCCCGGTGTTCTCAGCTGTGTCTATAGTTAATCGATTCTGTGTATTTAGTGCTTCCGTGTCTGTCTTACCCCTGTCCGGTCATTGACCCTTCTTCATGCGTTTCTGTCCTGCGTTTTGGTGTTTTCCCAAAATAAAACCCCATTTACCCGACTCTTGACTCCTGCGCCTGATTCCATGGTCTGTGCCCAAGCGCACCGTAACAGCAAACCTTTGTAAGATTTAAAAACTATACTTGGAAAAACAATCCAGGAGAGACAGGCATGTGGCGGGGCAGTTCCTGAGGACCCCCCGTTTCCTGCACGCCTTTGCTTAGCTCAGCAGTCTGCTCTGGAGTCAGATGCTCTTCTTGTCGATGCTGTGCATAAATGTCCTGCCCCTGCTGTCTTAGCACACCACCTCCATCTGCCAGGAGATCCTATGCCAGCCAGTCTACCCTCTCGCAACAATGGCACGGTGCAGTCAGGCTCAGAACAACCCCCCCTCTTTTCACTGGCTCACCAATTTGTCCTTAAAGTGTCACCTCAGTGATTAGAAATATATCCAAAAGTGGCCAGGCAAAGGCAAAATTCATCTATACGTGTGCACACAAACACGTACACCTAAGTATGGATAGACACAATCACATGCACACACCTGAAATCCTATACGATTAAGCACATACATGCATAGAAAACACATACTTCGTTCCATAAAGAAGTACATGTAATACTTTCCTAGTCATTGAAACACTGAAAATTAATTAGTCAAAAAAAGTTCTATGACAGACCAAAGTTTAAGTCCAGATCTGCGGAAACTTAATGATGCAAAATGAAAGGCTGTTTGTTTTTCTCTGACGTATAAAGAGCCGCACAGTTTCTGAAGTACATATGAATGTTGTTGCTCTTTTTGATATTTCCACATTACAGAGGAACATCTCAAACCCTTCATATTAACGCTGACCATTGCCAAAACAATATAAAAAACTCACAGCATATCTGAATGAGTTTAAACTCTTTAATGTTAAACTCTATAACACCTAGCCCTAATATACACCCCGCAGTGTGCTTCGTGTACTTCGCTACCCCGTCACCTACCGTTTTGTATCCGCCTGCCTCCCTGTCATACTCGTTTTCACTCTTACCTACACTTAGAAAGTTACGTCTCATACTATATTGTTTCCGTTCTTTTTGTTAATAAAAGAGTAAATAAAGAATGAATAACGTGCTTATGAACGACGACGGCTTAATATTAACCGTCACCGCGCGGACCGAAACCCTCGCGCTCGCCTGCGGTCACATGACCTGTGTCAGAATCGCAGCGACGCCACGCCGTCCCGGCGTTTTGACAGACGGCGCAGATGATAGATCGGGGGAGACGCGGGTGCGACGATCATCTGTTTCCGCACAGCAGCTGGGAACGCGCTGGAGATGTGCCGCGTGCGGGGGCGGGGCCGGCACTGCTCGACAAACATGCGCTGCTGCTTCCGCGCGCAGAGTTACTGTCATAACAGTGCTTGTAGATCAGAGCCGAAGCCCATGCATTGCGTTTGCAGGTAAGCGCCTTTGCCCATCCACTCTGCTGATAAAAAATCTACAGTTGCCGCCCTGCGGGTCTTCCTGAGCAAGGCCGGTACGAGAGAATTTCCTTATAAATTCCCTGGTGAATGTCGCAGTTACTCTCCTGTCTGTTACAGACAGATACTGTATGTGTACCCTTAATAGCAGCACTTCATGCATGAAAATCTGGAATCAAGCAGATTCTGCTGCCGCATTTGGAGTCATATTCTGGCAGACTGTTAAAAAGTGCCCACTGTGTTATAGCCATAAAGATCATTCAGACTCTTGAGTTATTGGTGGCCTGGTGTAACATTGTCTCAACACACCATTTACCACTGAAATGTATATTTAACTGCTCAGAACGAAACCACTGTCTTACCTGTACAAAGTTATATAAATTTACCTACTAATTCACTGTAAGTGCATTCTTTAAACACTCAGTAATAACCAGACAGGCTGAAATGATACATTTATTACTATATCAGAGCTG
>JAODJW010000039.1:15794859-15811642 GCA_026777045.1 Hyperopisus bebe | reverse complement strand
CCCCCCCCCCCCCCCCCCCAAACTGTTTCCTCTCACTTTCAGCCGATAACTGGCCGCTCCTGAATGTTTTATTTTCGATTTGAAGCTGAGGTATAGATTTCATCAAGGTACTGCTGGGTTTTCCCTTTCACTGCTAAATTGTCTTACTGGCTCACAATGATAAACTGATCCTTAAAGGGTAATTCAATGCAAAAAAATTATACTAAGTCCATTTTGTTCAGTGCTAGTCTTGAACAGACTGTCCATTGCCCGGATATCCTTGAAACAGTCCTTTAACTGGAGACATTCTTGTTCCAGTGTATAACAGGAACGTTTCTGTTAAATAACAGATTTGTATCCTATCAGATCTATCAGAGATCCAATATTACAACACCGAGTCAACGTTTTTCAATCAAATGATGTTCTTTTGTAATTAGGTGACGAAAATAGTTGGCAATAATAACCGATACTATAACCTACCACACTGTATTAATGTGTTGTTTTAGTAAGAAAGCCTTTCTGTGACCCTGCAATGAAAGTTTTCTAAACTGTTAGTGTGAAATAATTTGCTTAAAATGGTAGAAAGGATCAGATTGTACAGCTCGGTAATTTAAAAATACATTTTAGCAATAGGATGCTTCTCTTTTTTATGGAGACGATACGCTTAATAATTCTCATATGCATAATTAAAGCGTCATTTAAATCAGGGAAAGTCATTTTAATTGTATTCTTCCAACAAGGTTAAAACGACAGTAAAATTTGCGTGTTGTATCAGCTAAGAAGTGTTGCCTGCTAAGAGAGTAACTTAATTTCACAAAAAATAATACGTATAAATTTGTAGGTTATAAACACGGAACAGCGATGATTTGACGTTACTTACGCCAAACCGTGCGCCTGATCCCGCAGCACGTTGAGGGACAGTCACACCTACAAAGCACCGTCACCCGAACACGCCCCGCTGACGGCGGCTCCCAAAGGCAAAGAGCCGCCTTTGAAGCGACGCACCGCGGCGATCAGCGGAAATAAAGACGGTGGCAATCGTCCTGTTCGCAAAGAACGCCGGAGTCCTAATAATGTCTGCGGGGGGAAAAAACAAATACGCAGGTACCTTTTATACTGCACGGTTTTATATTTAACCTTTTTGCTCGACTTTCAAACAGTGTATAAATATGTATGACATTCCCCACTGACTAAACATTACTGCACGATTCCATTAAAATTAATATCTTATTTCAGCCAAAAAAAATCAGCTTATCACTGGCAAAGCATTTTCTGTACAATTCCGAAGTGAATAATATTAATAATAATGATTAACTTTTCATAAATGGTAAAATGGAGTGGGGTCAATATAGTCAAATGATTAAAGGACAATTAAAAAGCATTTCCCACATCACCCAAGGAAGCCTTTGACTCGCATGATAATTATGTCAACAACCACAGCAGATAGGTACACTTCATAAAACCCTTTGACACCTTTAATCCCAGTGCATTGATGTCTGCCTTTTAATTCATGCTCTGATGTACGCGGTCGGTCGTATCCCATGATGCAAAGCACACATAATGAGTTTGGTGCAGAAGTATCCATGATGCAAAGCACCCATAGCCAGTTTGGTAAAATAAATAAAACAGTTGCGCAAGGGTAAATGAAAGATCTTTGTGGAAATGCATGCGTGTTCTACATCTCTGTCGACCTTGAGGGGTACCCACAAGCTGCCTTGTTTTCCAGTGTTTGCATTTCGATAAGCCTGGACTCCAGGGGAATCCAGGTCTGAGCTCTCAAGTAGACCTATCTGAAAGCACTAGAGCTCTGCTTCATCTGTGGCAGGAAAAGCATATTACCTGGAAGAGTCTCATTCAAAATGAGAAAGTAAAGCAGTCAGTCTGTAAAAAATGACCTTGTCTGGCTAAGTAATTTACAGTAGGAGTGCTTTTGGTTGTTCCTGTTCCCGTTACGTACTACTTCTGAATAATGTGTCAACTGATGATACCGTGTCAACCTAAACTTATATACAACTACTTTATTAATTGGCTTGACAGCATAACGCGATTACATATGACAGAAAATGTGCCATTACCATTTCACAAGGAGAAAAAAGAGACATGACACGAAAAACAAAACACCGACGATACTTATTCACATTAAGTACAAGATGTCCTCTGCAACGTAGCCCTTGCTGAAACAAATCAACCTCGGCCTCATTATCGGTGATGTGCTGTTTTTATTAAACCGCTCGCTTCAGGACTGGCATGACAATCAAAGGCACCCCTCCTCCGGATCTATTGTGCGTCTCCTTCGCACGTTAGCAGTGACAGATCACCCGTTCTGCGCCGTTCGTTCCTGTCATCGGCGATCCAGGCAGACGGTAAAACTCTGCAGCAGCTGCTCCCGGACTTGTGGGATTAACAGATAATCGCTATCAGCCCCGTCCACACGTTGCAAGGCCCAGAATCCGCGAGATAAGCCTTTAAACGAGTCTCCACTTCCCGAGCTTTTTAACCCAACGTGATTTCCCCGCCCCCCGATTTCCTACTTCAGGCACCATTACTCAAAGCTAGTTTCAAATGAAGGGAAAATAAAATATCTGCTTCACAATAAGTTAACGAAGGGAGACCGCGTTTATGCAGCCAGCTTTGTTCAAGAGAGACTGAAATAATAAACCAATTTCACAGCCTATTGCCTACATATACAGTTTGTGTCCCTCACTCAGAAATCTATTGTGTATTATTTTCCCGTTCGTGGGTCTAAATAGAGATTTGACTCTAGGTTCAGCTTGCAAGGCTGTAGCTTCATATTTCATGAAATTTGAACTGACTTTACTAAAAAGCACGGTCCTGAACTTAATCCTTAAAAAGGCAGATGACTTTCCAAAGCAGATGTAACAGTTATTTCAAAGCTTATTTTAGACTGAGATGGTAATTACTGCTCAATGGCGCTGAAGAGTCTGATAGAGTATCATCAAAATGGGCGCAATTCCGAAAGGGATTCAAGAACCTCACTTTCACAAGATTTTTCTTTCTTTGATATCCTACTTGATGGATTTCGTTCTTGAAAATGAATATTTAGTGTTAGTGACTGTTTGTGCCCAAGAAGGGGCGCCAAATTTCAGGGGCCCCACACAAATGTGTGGTTTGAATGTTGTTAAACACTGTTTATGAATGCAGGAATGATGAAGAATGGAACTGGTCCTCTCTCAACACCCCGGAATCAGAGGATATCTATGATTTAAACATTACATGTATACATGCATGCTTTTTAACAAATCTTGACCTATTCACAGCACAGTGCAATAGGTTTCATCTGCTCTTATTCATTAGTCCAGCCATAAAAGCAAATGACGCCTGATTCGTTAAGCTATTCAGAAGAAACCTGGAAAGAAGCCGGTTTACTAGATGCGAATCTGGAGATGCTGGCGGGAGTTAGGGCCTGAACACAGAGCAGTACAGTTCATAGAGACCCACTCTGAATGTCTCATACATACTGTAAAGGTAATGGGTATTTATCATAAGCCGGTCTATTCTGACCATAAGCAGAAATGAATCAGATTTTTGTCTCATAAGTAATGACTGGTTGCTTCAGATAGGGTCAGTGCTTAAACTACATGTTTGTGGTGGTGAGAGGGGGAGGGGGAGTGGGACCCAAGACAAAAAACCTGCCCAGGGTAGGGTTAAGCAGCACAATAACTCAAGCTGTGACACTGATCATGCTACCTGCTTTTTCATTCCACGTAAAGGCACCTAAAGGGTCTTCTAAAGCTATCCAAACCATCTATTAATAAGACACAATGAATGAATACATGTTGAAGTGTAACCCTTTCTACAGTGTATAGAAATCAAATCTGTTCCTTGTCTTGCCCAAGAGTAACATGCATGTAAGACGGGGACCTGCCACAAGGCTATTTTCACCTTCTATAGGCTCCTACATGGGGGAGTATGATGCCTGGCAACCCTCAAAAGGCTCACCCTGGGTTCCACAGAGACCCCTGAAAGTCTCGCACTGGGGTCTGCAGAGACCCTCGAAATGCTCGCCCTCGAGCCCACAGACACCATTGAAGCCCATGGAGACTCTCAAAAGGCTCGTCCTCTGGCTAGCAGAAACCCTCGAAGGCTTGACTTCTGGCCTGTAGAGACCCTCAACGGGCTCACCCACGAAGACCCTTGGAAGGCTCGCCCTCGAGCTCGGGGAGACCCTGGAAAGGCTCTGGGCCGCGGAGACCCTCGACAGGCTTGCCCTCTGGCTATGCTTCAGCTCCCAGCTCTAACACTGCCTCCTACATGCATTCAGGACTAACTTCCTGTCCCTGATGCCTGGAGATTTTGCCAGTACATTTCAGGTTATTAGCTAACTCTGTGTGATACAGTATGTTTCACCTTCATATTATAAAGCAGGAGTATCTCATTGTAAAACAGCAGGGAGGAGGTCAGTGGAAAGGTCGTCCATGTTGATTTGTTCCACCTGTTCCTCTTCCTTTGTTCTGTCTGGCATCAGACCCAGGAACCCAAACAAACTGCAGTATGACGTCAGTAACGTGTGAATTTGCTGTGACTCTGTTCCCCTAGCTCCATGAAAACTAGGAAACTTTATCTTTTACTGATTTATTCCTTAAAATACACCCTTTGGTGATCCAATAAACCTCAGTGTCACATGGGCTTCTCACACTAAGCCTTTCCCATAGCTACGACTGACAAACGACATACCAGCCTTACGTGTGTTTCATGCGCTTGTGTTTATTTTGAATAAGGGAAAAAAATGCAATTCACTCCACCAGACTCAGGGGTAACTTTTTGTGTTGGACCTTTAACCTTGAGATAATGGTCACTACAGTCAATGCACAGCACAAACAGGTTGGCTTGGATTATGACAGAAAATATCATCTACTTCCTTTTCTATCACAGGTTTATCTGAGACTGGCGTCTCAGAGTCACGCCACTGTGATCTCACACATCTGGGTTATGATTCAGTAGACTTTTTGTCCCCACCTAATGTGTGGAATATTTATTCTTCCCTATTTTTCCCTTTACCATTTTGACATCCTGGCATGACTTTCAAGGTGATGCCCCTCCAAATCCATGGTTTTATTGTGATATATGCTGCGCACCGTGATATAGGATAAAGAGCACAGAGTTTTGTACACTGGAGTGATAGAGAGGATTCAGCTACGATGGGTAAATGTTCATCTGCAATTGCAATCATCTTTCTGTGCTTGAGATTCACATCCACTTGCCCATTGTGATCAGGAAGTCTATTCATGGTGGGGATAAGGCTGATCAAGACTGTGAAGAAACATGTTCTTTGCCTAGAGGATGCAGTGCTCCTGTTGTACTCAGGAAAAGCAGAACAATTGCTAATCATCCATAAAAAGGCTGTCCATCAACCAAACGGCAACTGAAGCTGAACAGCTAAGCAGCAAAGGCGCAAGGCAACTGTACGCCTATATAAAGTGTCTGATTAGCCTAAAATCTGAGTGCACAGAACATTCAGTTAGATATCACTGCCTGCGCAAGTGGAACCAACAAGTGGCAAGCTACAAGTACGACGTGACCTCAATACCACAACAAGATTAACTACGATCATCGATGCTAGTCTTTAGCAACAGATGGCTAATAGCAAATGCTAACGTACACTTGGCAATTCAAAACAATATGACGGCAAGACCTAGCAAAGCTTTTTTTCTACAAATAGACCATCATTGCATGTTTTGTTCCAAGTCTACCCCAACTCTCTCTGATATGCACTCTATTGTAAAATATGGATGCTTACGCTTTTTCGCCTAAAGAGACCATTTCTTTGCTCCCCACCGTTCTCTCGTGGAACAGCCTCAGAGGACGGATGGTATTTTAAGTATGACAGACTTTGTGTTTCCAGCTCACCCAAAGCACAGCCGAGTTGTTAAAATTTGATATCGTCTTATCCTTTTACCAATTTGACTGAGCTCACAAGAAAAAAAAAAAAAGACGCGACCCACATTTCTGACATACTTTAAGCGTTTAACTATAAATGGGGCAGGAAGAGTGGGGAAATCGTCGGCAAACTTTAAAAACCGTTACATTGCGCCTGCGTGTTCAATGCTCTGCTCCAGTACCGGGAGTACATTGTAAACTGTAAGCCGAGAGAGGAAGGATGTAAGGATGTGGTGTGGGGGGGGCGTGCATGGCTCACCAGCTTAGGGATTTGTTACTGGGAGCTTGTGGGTTCAAATCCCATGGACAGCAGAGTAATCGTATCATCACAAGGCACTTAACCCCAAATACTACAGGGACGCTGAATGACGCTGTTCTTGTGACCTGAGGACTTCCTTAACCGCATATTACTTTGGACAAAAGTATCTGTTAAATGCAATTATGTATGCAGGCATGTATGTATATACACTACCAGCTAAAATTTTTTGCACACACTGAGATTTTCTACATTTGCATATTACTCCCTTAACATTTACATTTAAAAATACACTCAGTATTCTTCGCTAGCAAATAAATTTACAGCATGCTCACCATTTGAGTACTTTTAATATCAATGAAATGTTATATCTTTAATTCATCAAAGTAACCTCCTCTAGCAGTTATAATAGCAGAGAAAATCTGAGACACACTCTCTACATGTCTCTTCATTTATTGTACATTAAATACTGCTCTGTTTCATGGGACAGTCTAGAATTGACTATGCTATCACCACTCAACCAGTTAACAGGATGTCAGACACGCACTGTTACATACTCTTTCCATGTTATAAAGGAAACATGTTTCATTTGACATATTTTCATTTATAGTTGGTCACCAAACTTTCGAGGGTTTAACAAGAATAAAAAAGCTGCATTTTATAAAATAAATGGAAAAATGACTTTTGAGTGGTGGTGTATGGACATAAGCTTGTATGTATGCATGCCTGCCTCGAATCTTTTTTCCTATGTTTGGTGACATCTATCCATCTTCCATAATCCCTTATCTTGCACACAGTGGGCTTGGACACCATGACAAAAAGCACTGGAATGAGAAAGGAGACTCCCTAGATGGGAGGCCAGTCTATCGCAGGACTTACACTCACATACACACCAAAAGATGTTCTGAGATGCCATTCGTCTGCTTGTTTTAGCCCCCGCCCCCCCCCCCAAAAAAAAACAGGGATAATCGTCACACATACAGAGGCAGACGCAGGAATCAAACCCGCAGACCAGCCAGCATGAGGTTACCCACTGAGCCACCCACGTTAAAAGTAATCCTCCGTTTAATTCTCGTCTGCTGAGAACGCTTTTAACGCCGGCTTTGAGAAACGTACTGCATGTCGAAGACAATTACCCGGACACCCCACAAGCAATTTACCAAAAACGATCAAGCCCATCAGGTCACAATGGCCTGCAACAGCATTCAGAGCCCCTGAGCACTAAAAGCATCGCTGGTCCGTCTGTGGCGCATTATATAAATGACATATCAGGGCGAGGCTACCTATGGGGAGGGAGGGTCAGGCAGTGTGAGCATAATGCAGAAAGTGCAGAAAATGAAGTAGCAGGAAAGCCTGCCTCACAACAAGCTGGAGAGGCTTCCACCGAAGCACTGAACTGCTCAAACTGTTAATGGGGGACTAATAATACATCGAAAGCCTTTACTGCTGTACTTACAAGGTGCTACAATCATGATAAAAAGATTAGGGTTGGTTAGGATGCTGTGACTCTGATCGGAAGTTCGCTGGATCGAATCCCATGGTCAGCAGAGTGATGTCATGGCTGGAACTTTAAGCAAGGACCTTAACCCCCAAATGCTCCAGAGATTATATGACTCTGCTTTCTCAAAAAAAAAAAAAAAATCCAAATGCTTTGGACAGCAGCGTCTGCTAAATAATTGTCAAAAAACTGAGAGGACATCTCAAAGCACCAGCTTTTTTACGACACGGCTCTGTGCTTCATACCAGAGTCAAGTATATCTCAGTAACCACAAAAAAGGCCTTTTCTTGCATTAGAGAGCGTTTCTTGCTCGTGGAGCATGCTGAGTAATGAGACCATGCCCAGGAATGTGCCCTCACGTTAGCAGGCTGTGAGGAAACATTGTCTTGGCCAAAGTTTATCATCAGACTTTGTATCAGCTGCACACTAACTTGCAGGATTAGATTCAGGGCCATTCTGTGCACCAAACCTCACACTTTTTTTTGCAGACAGTTATATAAAGACTTTAAAGTTCTTTAAATTCCTTGTGTGCACTTTTGCCAGTTTAATTTATTCTTTTAAAGTAAACCACTGAAAGCACTGTGATTTATTTCTGATCCGTTTTAATTCACCGTTTTCCAGCAAAGTTCATTGCAGATGGTTTGGTTCCCAAGTCAATCTGCATTTTGGGTGATAAAAGCCCATCTGCTAACGAGAGTTTCCAGGAATGACTGAATCTCATGCATATAAACTTATTTTTGTTCACAAAAACCAGTGATAGACTGGGTCTGGGTACCAAAGACATTTTAGCTGAATTTTTTTCCCCCCGAAATCTCCCTTCATATCCCGTGAAACACTTTATGATTAAGAAAAACAAAGTTAATAATTTTTAAGGTAAAAATGCATTATTTGCATGCAAATAAATATTTATCTTAAAATACATTATTCAAAGAATACATTATGAGTAAATTTGTACAATGACAAAGACATTCAGATACAAATGGCGCAGCAAGCTTAGACTTTTTACGCCTGTTATAGACCGGTACAGATCAGCAGGTCAGAATACACATTTTAAGCATTCATTGTTGGAGTTTTGTTATTTTTATTCTATGAACACCAAGGTAATTGCTGAGTTAATCTGAAGACAGTGTAAGAGAATAAGGATTTGAGATGCTGTACAAGGCAGCAAATTTACATAAACAGTGTGCTGTGCAGTCTTAAAATAAAGCACTCCACCATGCAAAGCAGTGACCTCACTAACCTTCAAGGACCATGGAAGCCTCCAGAAATGCTAACATCAGTCGGCATTTGGATGGCTACGTTTCCCACTGGGGAAAGGCAGTTATCAGGACAGGTGGGAAATGGGAAGATCATTGGTAGAACGTTTCAGAACATGAATTAGTTGTTTTAGTGGCATGTTCCATTTCTTCTCCACATTACGACACCATGAATGATCAGGGAACTGTCAGGAATGTGTAAGTGCACATTTGCCTGGGACACACAACACACTATGACCTGTCTACCCCCCCAATGTCTATAGCATTAAAGGTCCCATGTCTGATGTACCCATGTACAACTCAATGGCTGCTAAAATGGTTGTCTGGAAGACCGATGTGATTCTTCTCAAATTTATTAATTCAGTTAAAACAGTATTTGTGAAAGCGAGAAAACAGACCAAGACAAACAAAAATTGTTTCAGGAAAACCAGATGAGATATTAAGCAGCCCTTACACTGAATAACACAACAAGCTTGCTGCTCAAAAATAAATAAATAAATAAATAAATAAAATTAAAAAAACTGACTTTTTTTTTAGTTTTCATTTGTAGCGCATAGTGCTATGGGATTTAGACAAACTTCAAAAATTCTAAACAGTGACAATAAACATGTCCTAAATACTTATGCCATTCAGAAACAGGGCTTTGTCTGCTATAAATGCAAATAAAAATGAACTCATCACAACACAAAACAGTTGTAAATGATTAAAAGCAACTTGCCAAATGGCAGGAAGTCAAGCGGTTCCATCCAGAAATGCTCTGACAGCTGACTCAGCTGCAGCTCCTTTAGGATTCATGGCCATTTTCTGTTTACTTGTACTCCTAATATATGGCAGGAATAATTACAGAATATGACATATTTCCCAAATGAAACTCCATATCGGAGGAGTTACTATTTTTGTTGCTATCATTGCTAAAACTGTGAAACAACTGAACAGTTTGAAAGACACAGAAATACACAAATACACTCATGATTTCTACTAAAACCATAGTGATTCACCCCAAAATTCTGTCAGTTCTAGGTACTCCTTATTATAGACACGCCATGAAAACACATCCTGCAGAGACACAAATCAACATATCAAGCCAAAAGAATTAAAATATGAAAAACACAGCTTAACACAGCTGCACGATGGCTCTCTTACCTTCTAGAACTGAAGTCATGTCTGGACCTGACACATCCCTGTTTATCATTTAATCACTCTCTCTCTACCAATCTTCAGTTACAAGCAGGATGTGAGCGGCACATCCGCCTCAGACCAGGACGGCACGGCAAAACACGGTGAGCCCGTCTCATTACGCAAGCGAGACACCCGTGCAGAAAATAACAGCAACGGAGGAGAGTAACACCACCAGCTGAGGGAGAAAATTTAGCGCCATTTACCCTGAATCCCACTGGAGGGCAAAAGCACAAAATCATTATTGATCATTCTTGCATTATTTTAAGCGCATATTAATACAGACACACTTCTTTTGCAATATGGTCCAGTCTTAAGTACCTTTCTGGAGTGTAGGTGTAAAACTGATACTTAATTAATGCACAGACAGGTGAGAGCACACTTGGGGGGAGGTCACAGCCCAGTGACAGGCAGCATCCAGAGTTTCTGGAGCAATTGGGGCTAAGGGTCTTACTCGAGCACCCAAAACTGGGATCAATCTGCTGGCCCTGGGATTTAAACCAGCTACCATCTGATTACAGACACAGCGTCCTAACAAACTGAGCCAAACACTTCCCCCCACATAAGGTTGGCTATTTATTAAGCCATGCAGAGCCTCTCATGTAGGCTTTCTTACCTAAATCAAGTTTTCCCTGTGTGTACATGTGCTAGTCTTCTGATGCAAAATGCAGGAAAACACACTGACGTGATACAAAATGGTGTTTCCTCAACTTAACTTCCAGGGATGAAATCATACGCAATTAAACCCAATCGACACAAACAAGATAAACGCAATAATGTCAAAAACCATGGTTTGAATAAACCTGTAGTGAATTTTCTACCAGAAATGTATTAATTCAGAATTATTCTTGTTCATAATTATTCAGAAAATGAATGTGTATATAGATGTGTATAGATAAGTGTATTTATTGCTGGTTTAGTTGATAATCTTTTAGTTGATGATCTTCTCTGATGACCAATCAATTCCCAATACATTTCATGTTTATGTGCCAAACAAACACAAAAAACGTGATTCCCATTGACACACCACAGCACACAACAATGAAATGTGCCCTCTGCATTTAACCCATGTGTGACATAGCAGGGGGCAACTAATTCAGCACCCGAGCAGCATTGCTTGGGGGCGGTACCTTGCTGGTCGAGGATTCAAACCAGCAACCATTCAATCACAAGCATACTTTCCTAAGCATTAGGTCATCACTGCCGTGTCACTAAATGACACCCATTCATACTGTACATTATCTTTCCCCTTCCAGACGTCTCTTAGATTCATCCACAACATTTCTTTGATCAACCCGCAGTCACTGAAAGTTCACATTGAGCACTCCCCCCCCCCCATTCAACCCAACCAGGCTTCGCCTCAGCAAATACCTGACAGTTGCCTGGCATCACTGTTTAATGAACTAGCTTATCAGGTGGATGAAGGCACCATTAATTTCTTTCATAATGCACAGTGCAGTAGTGTGAAAGATGTATGATCCCCCCCCCCCCCCCCCCCCATTAAACTGCAAGAACCCACTATAGTCTCATTTTGATCTTATCCATGCAAGCCTATGGATGTCAACTGATGGAACTCTCCAGGAAATGAAGCTCAGTCACATGACAGGATGTGTGAGAACTGAAGTAGACTGAAGGCATTACCCCCTATTCTCCATGACTGGGCTTGTAAGGGTGCTGTTCACGCCTGCTGCAGGCCTGCTGATGGCTGAAGAGGCCAATTCAGCCAATTCCTAATGCAACCACCAATTAAATCCAGAGAATCACAGGCCATAGTTTTAGGGTGTTTCTCAATACAAAGGATGCAAAGATCGTACTTGTGATCTTAGCACGAGCACTCTTCCTATCTTGCCTCCTAAGAACAAACTGAACACACAATGAATCATGGGATTGTTCTCATTGGCAAGGAAGCAACCCATATATCATTGTTATATGGGGCTGGGCAAGAACAATATCATGGGATTTTTACCATCCTCTTGTTCTTTATTGGAACTGTACTTCGGCAATGAAAGGTGATGTCAAACAGGTGCACAAGAACACAAAAATGTTGCATTTTGTCAAACATCCATATTTGACCTGTTGGCTCCTACTGGCTCAGGAAATGCAGCCCAGTCTCGTGACAGGAAGTGTCTGCCACGAGGCGTCCCATAAGGCAAATATAATATTACTGGCCCTTCACAGTTACATCACACATGGTATATCCTGCCTCTTCCATTGGCCGTACATGACAGGGAATCATCTTTCCACTTTAAGTCAGCATGAGCTGCACATGCATGCAGCATGACCTTCTGGACCACACAGGGCATCTATAAACAGCAGAGCAGAGGATAAAAGGGCCCCAGGTCCTGAGCGGGGGAGGGAGGATGACCATGCCTGCTGTCCCTGGAGGTGGGAAGAGGGCGCTTTTAAACCCATGGAGCAAGAAAGGAATGGCTGGATGCAGAAGTTCAGGGATGCCGCCTAGGGACACCTCTCTTTCAAAAAGCATTTCATCTCCTAATACTAACGCTCAGATGAAAAGTATTTTTTTCATATTTATATATGAGTGAAATACATGGATTCAGCCATTCGTTACTGTAGACCAGGGCTTTTCCAGCCTGTGGACCCCCCCCCCCAGGGTCTGAAGAGCATTGAGAGAGGTCCACCGAAACACAGCGTATATTGGTGGTGGTCTGTATCATCATCCCCTTCATGCAATGTGAGAGATATTCAAGGAGACCCTAACCTCCACCTTCATTAGTCCTTAGTTACTTAAAGGTGGAAAACTGCAAGATTGATGAAAAAGTAGCAGGAAGCAGGGGAGGTGGAGATGAGGCGTTCTGAAGAAGCAGAAAGATTAAATTATGCTGGAGATATCAGCAGATGAAAGGCACTGATGCTGCTTCTCATAAGGACAGTTTACATGCCTGCGTATAGCCATCAGCCATGAATTAAATTGGTTAGATAACATGATGTGCTATTGATTAGCCAAACATGATATGCTAGTGCAGTGTTTCCCAACCCAGTCCTCGGGGAACCTCAGACAGTCCACGTTTTTGCTCCCACCCAGTTCCCAGCCAATCAGGAATACCTGGTACTGATGCACTGGTTGCTGAGAGGAAGCAAAAATGTGGACGGTCCAGGGTTCCCCAAGGACTGGGTTGGGAAACACTGTGCTAGTGGTGGAATCAAAAAAATACATTGCATGGATGCTGTAAATTCTGGGGTGACATTAGGAAATGGCTAAGCTAACACACTTTGACAGACACGATAGATTTCCACCAACATAAAGAGCATTTAAAGATATTTTTTTTGACCACCTAAGACTTTTGCACAGTATTGTATGTGTGTGTGTGTAATATAAATGTAATATATATTTTTTCAAATCAATCTCTTAAGCTCCTATGCATTTCAACCAGTACACCTGCTCAGCCACACCTTGTGTTTCTCCCGCTGAGCAGTACGGGATAACGCCCACCAATTTGTCCCGTTATATAGAATTAGTAAGTGAGGTGCAGGCATGTGGAGTGGAGTTTTCCACCGAGTTCATGGCTGTCTGGAGTTATACAGGGTTAATAGACACCTACCAGCCAATCAGAAAATAGCATTTGTTGTTTCCAGGTAAATTCCAAAATAAGTTACATGTGATCCTGCTGAAAGCACGTTAATACATGGATGCGCATAAACACGGAGTACAGACAAAGTGGAAGAGGAAGATTCAATGAATGTGTAAGTCACACGCACTGACCATGAGACACAGGCTCCGCCCCTAACAGATGTAATCTCACTCCAAACTTCTGATGAAACTTGAGAGCCCTGAGGTCACTTGTCACAGAGCATTCACACAGCAGGATAATAAATGGCAGAAGCACAAATGGCATATGCAAAGGTTTAACTGAACAGAAGCTGATCCTGGCTTAGTATGTGGCACATTTCCATACAGCCAAATCACGTGGCGGCGTGCCGAGGCCTTGTGGTCACCAAGCACAGTCATATGATGTCACCCCATGCACTACTCCTATACCTCAACCATCTTGCATCGTTACACCGCCTTATCATTGATTATTCGCCGATGATGGGTCCCGTATTAAAAGACTAATACCACCCCCCATAGTGTTTGAATACATGCCAACGCTATGTAAGTCATATTAATATTCAAAAAATACACATCAAACCAGACATCTCACCTTAGCTATATTCATTCCAGGGAGGGGGAAATTTGTCGATCAGGAGGCTGGTGGTGGTTCTGGTAGTGGGGGGTGGTAGCAGAATGACAGATTTCCAGGACATCTGCGAGTGTCAGGGAGGTGCTGTCAAATTCCCGGAGATTCCCAGAACTTCCAGGGGAGGTGGGATACCTGCTTGACATACGCTATGGAAGTGGCAGGCGCTTATTTTTTTAAAATCTATTCTACTGTGTCCCTTTACCGTGGCTGGAAGGGATCATTGGTACCAACTCAATATTCATGGCCACAATCTAATTAAGTACACGATTTCTTTCAAAAACACAAGGGAGTGTTTTCTATTGTGTGATACCATCTCCAGCAGGAGGGAAATAATTAAATGGACTTACGTGCACCTCACTGTTTTGTTACGAATTTCCAATTAAACCTAGACAGCTGGTAATATTTGATTTGGTTACTATTCTACTGAGACTGTCTTGCTGGTGGGACTGATTCAAATTGATTGACTCTGGCTCTGTTGTTCAGAAAGGTCATCCCATCAGCAGAAGGAAAAGATGACATATTTATAATGGAGTGAAGTGTTCTGCCCAGGGGATGGGTTCTTTCAGGAAGCTGCCATGCAATGCCTTGCAAATGTAAATACAAATCGAAACAGCTAGCTGTGCAAATTCCCAGCTAGCTATGAACGTCGTGGAAGGAGGATCTAAATGAATACGTTCTGTAAAATTGAGAATCTGACAAAGCTTTGTCTAATTTTCAGATAAGGTATGAAATAGTGTTCAGAACATCAAATACAATTCAATGTTTGTTTGTTTTTTATATCCTGTCTCATAAAACATTGTTTATTCTTTGGTCACCAACTCAGGTGCTGTTCTATGTGAAGAGAGAACTTAATTTTACCACATTAAAACTGGCAAACATGAATTCGAAGCGGCACTTGTCACTGATGGCGGATGTCCTCAGGGACACCCAAAGACTCGCCCCTCACAGAAGCGGCATGGGCTGGGCCCCCTCAGGGTCATTTTTTCACATGGAGTCGGAGGCTAACAGAGGAAATCAGCTCCCTTCAGAGTCCTGACTTTGCTAACCCACTGCTAAGGAAGGGTGTTCCTCCATGCCATTGTTCTGGGCCACACTGCAGTTCCTCTGAGGTGATCCCAATGTGGCCAGAGACCATGCCCGCTCGCTCGCTCTCTCTCGCTCACTCACTTGCTCTCTCTACTTTATCGAGTTGTGTAACCATGACAATTAGCTCAGGTGCTGTAAAACACCACTCTATACCACTACAAGCACTTTCATATACAGACGGTCCTCTACTTACGAACTTTCAGACATACAAACGAAGAGGACTGCAAGTCCAAATTGTGTTCATTGCGCTCCTGTTTCCTGTCCGCAATATCAATTTTTTTTTCTGCCCGCCAATTCCGGGTAGTATGACTTCTGGCCACTACTCCCACCATGCAGCAGTGTAGCGTGCATACTCCCAGCATCCTAGTTCTTTGTACTTGCGGATACCCTTAAAATGATGTTGAATAACAACTTACAAACATTTCAAGTTACGAAGTACATTTACAGACACCAGAGACCTAAAGCACATGGCTTTGAACCACATGAGGAAACTGAAGCACCCAGGCGAATGAGAACATTCAACCTTCATACACACAGAACCAAGCCTGGGAATCGAACCCACAGCCCTGGAGGTCACAGCGGAACCCACTGAGCCACCCGACTGTAGATACATCAGGATAATTTATGAACAGGATAAATATATGGTCATAACATCTAAAAAAAAAGTGTAGCTTCAATTAATTTTAGTCTGAACTAATTTAGATTAATTAGACTAATTAATTTAAAATTTAAAAGCGGTGAATTATTTAAAACCATATGTCTCAAGGTATCAATGTACACCTTCCAAAACTGTCTCCTACAGTCAGCCAATGAAACTGGGAAATTATCACGTATTCTAAGAGTTTTAAAATGGTGGGGGTGGGGGGGCAAGCCCCAGGAAAACTGCTAGCAAATGTTAACAACAAACAAAAACCTATAGCATGGGGATGGGGGGGGTGGTGGTAACTAACCAACCACTCTCATGAATAGGACATTATCATTGCCAAATCCAAAATGTATGCTGTTACATTCCTCACAGTCCAGCTCTAGGAGAACAAATTTAAGTCTGTCCCTTACGACAGTCAAGCAAAGCCCTGATGCCCTCAAAACATGGTGACTCCCAAGTCCCATGAACACAGCTGGCAAACTGGCTCGGTATAGTTTCTGTAGGTCGCCGCCCTGGTGGCCTCCGTGCTGTGTTTGGGTTGCCCTCCTCATGTGCATCGCCTGGTCCCCTGTCTATCCCAAAAAAGGGATTTTTTTTTTCCATGGACAAACTTGGCGCTGACTGCCAAGTCCCAGTGTGACGGGTACTCTACTCGCCGACCCTACTGAAGACACTATCGCCAGTCTCCATGGCAATGAGCTTGAGAAAACTGCACATACCATAGTACGGTAACACCCACCCACCCCCCCCCCTCCGCCCTACAGAAAAGAAAAATATCCAAAATAG
>JAODJW010000039.1:15773722-15790723 GCA_026777045.1 Hyperopisus bebe | reverse complement strand
AAACATGCACAATGCTATCACAGCGAATGCGAGGCTGAGACTGAAGCTTTACCCTTTGTTTCCGCTGAGAGACATGCCACATGACTCAATTCCCTGCGCGTACAAGTTATCTTAGGTCGGCGTTCACGGTTTGACTTCTGAGATTCAGATCAAGCCCTAGGTAATTTTTTTTTTTGGGACTGGTTGGTTCGACTTTTAAGAAATTCGAGTTCTAATGAGTTTGAGAACTGAGGTACGAAATACTTTCATTCTCCTGACAGGAAGTTGGTGACGACCTTCCACTTGGGTTTTTATCATTAATACTAACAGTGCCACGCTGCAGATCGGAAAAGGGTGGTTTCCTTTCAGATGAGCCTGTGGGATACATGTGCCGCACAGCCTGCCGACGCCTCTGAGCATCTTAAGAAAAATCAGTCATCTCTGGCTTGAAGGGGTAGCTTGCATCTGCAGAACGTACCTTAGCCGAGTTTGATTTGCTCTGTAAATTCCTGTGATAAACCTCCCTCCTCCTGAGCTTTCGATAAGCCTGCTCACCACATCCTCCTGCCAGACTGTCCTGAACGAGATGAGCGTGAGATTATCTCCACGGCTACTCCAGTTGAGTGATGTGGACGTTGAGTGTTAGCTGAATACCTAAACAGGAATTCTCAGCAGGCTTGGATATCTCAAGTAAGCCTACGCTGGATTTCTATGACACATGAATCGTACCCTAACCACAATTATCTGTAAAACAATCAACAGTGACCTTGCTGGAACAGGAGACTGTGTGTCATTACAGGACATCTTAACGAGCATGTTATAGGTTGAGTGAATCCCCATATTGCGGTGTTTCTTGACACAGTCCTCGGGGACCCCAGACATTCCACATTTTTGCTCCCTCTCAGCTCCATACTCTTTACTGGGAGGTGGGAGAAAAATCTGGACTGTCTGGGGGTACCCGGGGACTGCTGAGAAACTCTGCCCTAATCCAAGGACACGTCGTCTTCTGCTAACCAGCTGTGAATAATTGACATACCTCGCTGTGGACAATTAGAGCAGATTCGATTAATAAAAGGAGAAATGAAACTTTGACTCTGCTCATGCAGGGAATGTCGCGTTCTCATGTTTACCTACTCCTTGAGCCAGCTTTACGTTACTTGCTTTACTGGTTCCCATTGAGTGAAACCAGGCAGTGATCCACAGTGCGCTGTGGTCTTCCATTTCTTCCCCCAGTAAATTTAGCTGAGCCCCATTGTCCACAATAAACATACTGCTTCACTATCTCCTTTAAAAGAGTGCAGCTTACATAAATCTGGCAGGGTGTATCCTCATGTCCCTCTGACCAGACACTTTTCAGCTGCTAAATCTGACATATTCTGTAGGTGGCGCCTGTTTACTGAAAAGCAGACCTCCCTTTTCGTCCTGCAGCCCCGCCCTCTAGGATGGTCCAGTCGAGCTACTTTGTGTCATCTTGCACTAAGCTTCACCGTTTCCAGGTCCAGGTGCTGCTCAGCTGCAGATCCTCCTTTCCCATCCACCTTTGCTCGTCACAACATCTCGGGCATTTGCTTCTCCCCCTCCCCCAAAATATAATTTGTTCAATTACCATGACTCATCTCCCTGAACAATTTATCACCCTCGCCTTCCGTGTGCCAGGTCTGCTCTCCTGGCCAGGAACCTTCTCCCGATAAGTTTGACTTTGGAGGCCTCGCTTTGTGCCTCAGTCCCTCAGGGCTGTCACAGCTGCCCTCAGTTTTGTCCCTCTGATCTTTCCAAAGGTCATTTCCCAACCAGAAGCTGAATCCACCCAAAACAGGCCATCATGAAAAGAAAAAGAAAATCTAGAATTTCCCCACGGGATCAATAGAGTCCAGTAAGGTCTTAATCTAAAAAAGCAAGAGCTCATCTTTAATAAGTTTCTCTCACAATGAACCAGCTTTAGTCTATAGCTAGACGATTTTTATCCATGCATTTACCTCAGTAGGACCTCTTCCAGAAATAGAACCAGCAACCTTCTGGTTTTGGGTCTGTCTCCTTAACAGATGCACAGCCATCCTTACTGTAAGTGTTGCCTCCCACCCATCAGACACTACAGAATCCTCACTTACAGCCAGACTCCTCTTCTGTACGGCACTGGGGTCGACCCAAATGGGGCCCAATGTGAGGAAATGGAGGGAATTTGACAAGACCCGTCTAGCCACCACACCTACTCAGCACTCCTGAAATCTGACAAACATGTATCTGCATCAAACAAGTGTTTGAATCTCCCCCTTTGTTATAAAGGACAGCACACCAGCTGCTGCCACCAGGCCACCCTCTAACCGATCGATGGTCGGTCCTTTCATCATTTCACACAGCACTACGAACTGGACTTTCTCCCATCTGCTGCTAGCCCCTCCCCCAGCCCACCAACCCCTGCCAACCCCACCAATCTTTGCTCATCATCACACCTACTTCTACCACCTGCCTCCCCACCCAAGAAGATACCCTGCGGGTACAGGCCCAACATCATGTCGAAATGTGATGCAACTACATTCAGCTCACTAACAGGATGATCTTGACCAGCGCCAAGCAGGCTTGAAAAGCCAGCAGATAGCATCTCTCTCCACAAACGACCTGCCCATATGCTTTTAAAAAGCCTGATCACCAGATCCTCCTGCCTTCCCTGAATGGAATGAGAACAAGATTACAACTGCTGCAGCTAGGCGACGTGGAAAGGCGGTCTTAATTCCGAAACAGAAACCCCCAGTGGACCCAGCCATCTAGTCTTGTCCCCCTGGACGGGATTACCAGGCTCTGTCGTTACCACATAATGCTTTTCACATTATGTGAAGGACACACGACCATCTCTCTCCCTCCCCCGTCCTTTTCTCACTTTGTGCCTTTCAGCAAGGCCTGGATTTTCAGCACTTTAAGACCTTAGCCTGGTTCCCCCATCTACAACATCAAGAGGCACAGGTACCACAGGATCACTCTCAACAACACTAACAGCAACTTCAGTCTTTCCTCCAGAATTATATTCCTCCTTTGTGCAATACAAGGCTGATATTTCATACATACAAATCCAATAACAATGACCTTTATGCCAGTCCATTAAAGGACTCTCCAACACGCATTCTCTCTCTCTCTCCCTCTCTCTCTCTCTCTCTCACACACACACACACACACACACACACACACAGGAAATTTAGAAGAGCAAAAACTAGAAGCAATTTTGGTGTAAAATTAATTAATCTCAATTACATTCTGGAAGTCTTTATAGAGTTCCTCATCAAGCTGTTAATCCCTGAAGATCAAATAAAGGCCAGGCTTACCTTGTTTTGATCTATCCAGTACAGAAAGTATCCTTGTGGGTCGACTCGCAAGGTCACGGGGGTTACCACGGTAGAATCCTGGAGAATTGGAAACAGGAATGAGTCAGCGCCGAATTCCTTTGGACCGAGCTAGATTGTGAGACTAGTCTTGCAGAGAATCAGTGGAACCTCATCCTAAACACCATTATTTGTCAAACCGTGCTTTTCTGTCTTAAGCAGTTTGGAGCAAATGGACAGATAGATGAGTGGCTATTTCCACAGGTTCTTTCACATCGACACCAGGCAGAATATTACTCTTCACAGAAACAATTTACAGACATGCCGTTTTACACTTAAGTTGTTCCACCCGAAATTATTTCCCTACCCAGTCATGATGGCTCTTTCCTCATAAATATGTCATCAGTGCAAACAGAAAAAATGCTCAATTTAATCCTGCCTTGTGCCCCATGCTGTGCAGGACAGACTCCAGGCTACCCTACGACCAGCTCAGGATGAGCAGTTGGAAGATGGTTGGATTGATAGTTTACTTTGTCCCCTGGATTTTATTAACTTCCTGTCTTTACTGAGGTTCAGTGGAAAATTCTTCTTCTTTTGTTACAGGACAAGCAGCATAGAAGATGAATGAATGAGCTAACTAGCAAACTAAAATGTACCTGTACTACTCATATCAGACACCAAATGGTTTCTGTATTAGATTGTTTTGTCCAAATGACAATAATAATGACAACTAGGAATAAGAGTCAAATTTGAGCTGAGCTGTCAAAAGACAGGTCTTAAGGTAGGTTTGGTTGCCATGGTAACCAAGAAGCAATTTTACCATTATTCATTCCACACTTTAAACCATCACCATTAAAAAGATGATTATTATAAAGATAGAGGGGGGTGTGCCCCCCCATGACAGCATTCCCAGACCCAGGCATAGATGGCATTTCCTTTGTCTTCATTTTCTCTCTCTTTCGAAAACTTTTTTGAATTACCCAAAGGGTAATCAGACTCTCAGACTTCTATCCTTCTGACTGCTTCCTTTTTTCAGGCACCATTATAGGTTACTGTCTTGATGTCCGTAATGCCAGTGTGGTCTGATCACATACTCCTCTGCTGTTAATTATCTTAAATATGAATCACAGACCTCTGTACAGGAAGACCTGAAAACTCCCTGGGACCCTATTATTCAAATCACGGTCCTCGAGGTCCGGCTGGTTTTCCAGCCTTCCTTTACCTGTGAGCCAGGTGTGAAGCCACTGACCAATCAGAATCAGTAATTATTAAACTAACTACCTGGGAGAACTGAAAACAAGGCCTGGATTTCAAATCGAGGTCCAGGTTTGAAGAGCCTTGCCCTAGGATGTGCATAACAAAGCGAATACACTGGGACAGGTTTTCCGGGGCGTGTCTGTGTGTGGTCGGTCTACATCAGGAGTGTCAAACTGCAGTCCTGGACGGTCACAGCCCTGTGTAGCTTAGTTCTTTCCCTGTTCCACCACAAATGATTCAGCTCAACATCTATGTGGTAATTAGCACAAGAAGTCGAATCAGGTGTGTTAAACGAGGGGAAACCCAAAAATGTGCAGGGCTCTGGCCCTCCAGGACTGGAGTCTGACACCTGTGGTCTACATGCTGATCCACAAATCATATTCTCCACTTCACACAGTTTCCAATTTTAATAAAATGTATTATCGACACCTTTAGTGATAAGTTATCAAAAGTAGTAAAGTTCATTTAGCGACTTTTAAAAAAATTTTGATATCAGTACTTTTATTTATTCATTGGGTCAGCGTGTTTGGTCTTTTGAATAAAGACTGAAAATGGACAGTAACCACAAAGTCTGGCAGCTTTTAATGTGACTTTAAAAAAACAGTTGTACCTATTTTCAGAGCTCTGCAAGAGCCAGTAGGAACAGACCACAGCGCTGGTGCTTTGACCAAATCCCGTATCCAGCTGGGAATCGACCTTTCCGAGCCCAGGCCTGGAATGCACCCAGGATTTACTTACAACAAACCAGTTTTGTTATCTGGGCATCAGAGATCAAACAGATACTGACAAAATGTGTATTACTTCAGCATTTAACACAGTTCAATTTACAAGCCATGCTCAGTATCACATTTCCTAACCTGACAGTTAATTTTGGGTTATAGCCTGTGTTACAATCACAGTGATATTGCATTTCTTTAATGCATGTACCTATATATACATATTAGCCAGATGCCATTACCGCCTTAATACATTATAATTGACTGGATTTGTTGATTGTACACACCTTTAGCTATTATTGGCGGTACTGCATAATTGCTTACCCAGTAAACTTGTCCCGGGGCACGAGGAAGGGGACACCCTGAACAGGATGCCAGGCTCTCACAGCTAGGACACGCATGGAGAACAAACTGGAGTACCCAGAGGAAACATAGGGAGAAAACGCTCCACACTGACCACCGACTCGAATCCACAGCGGTGGAGGTGTCACCCCCTAACAGTCTGCCCCCTTAGTTAAGTGAACTTTTAACGCCATGAAAGCAAACAGCTAGGCTACTTCCTTAAAATAGCTTCAGTGTGTTATTTAAACGTGCAAAGTTACTACAGCATAATTATGAGACCATGTCCGACCGAGCCAGGGACTTGTGCAGGTGACTTTTCTATTTTGACCACGATACGCACAGATTTGCAAAGCACTCTAAATGAAACAGCGATGTAAAACTCAGCTTGAGAAGCACGACAGAATAATGTAATATGACATTACCAATGTTTTTTAATTTTAAAAGCAGCCGCCCCGCCCTCTAGGTAAACATGAAGACACGGACTTTTTATGCAAAGTGATTTCCCCGATATCCCGGACTGATCCCTGGTGCTTTCGGGGTGACACAGGAATGACTCACAGGGATGACTAAGAATACCGGGGGGGCAACCTGCCCCTCGATCCGGACTTCCATCCAGCTCACTTCGCGGTACGTTTAGCAGAATACGTGTCTGAATGTGTGTCCTATGAAAACCTGGAATCCCGTCCAGGGTGTCCCCTTCTTCGTGTCCTGGGATGGCACTTGGTAAGCGGTTATGCAGGATGTCAGTATAGTCGATAATAGCTAAAGGCGTGTACGATCAAGAAATCACACATAAGTATTTAAGCGATTATGCTAAATGGTTAGCATCCAATTGGTGTATATGCATTAAAGTAATGCAATATTACCACGGCTGTAACACAGGCTGTAATCTGAAATTAACTCGGACGGAAGCTTCCAGCCCGGAGCGTCTTAAGGCGGTAAATGCACCTTTAAACGGAACTAACGGAGCCTTATTGTCACAGCAGCCTAAAATATCCTATTTAAATAAGCTGCCCTGTTTGATGATGTGGGGAAAATAAAAGTGTGTAACGTGCATAAATATAGGCTACCGCACAAGTAAGGCTTAGTCCTGGTTTAACTTTAATTATTTTTAGTTGTTTAAAATCGTTTGTCCTAACACACCTGTACTCCTAAAGACTATTTTATGGACGTTTTAGCCATAGGCCCATGTACTCTTCGTTTGTTTTGCAAAGACGGGCCAATGTGCCATTACGACAAAAACTGAAATGCTACTTTATCTCACGCAGGACATTCGGAGCTATAAAATACAAAACGCTCCACAACACCTGAGGTAAAGTTCACAAACGACGGACAGACAGACAGTAGTATCAAGTGTTTCTTGTCCTGCTTGGACACGCACACAAACAAACCTAATAATAATAATACATTATATTTATGCATCGCTTTTCAAAACCCTTTGCCCTGGTGGGGTTTTTCCACCCTTGAAACCCATCCATGGCAGTTGTTAGCTTTGCAAATAGCATAGTGTAAAACCAAATAAACCCTTTCGCTCCCATTTCTAGAGTCCGAACAGTTAAGTCATTTTGGCTAATTCTGCTTAAGACCTGATATTTTTAATGCATTTGGTAAAAGAAAAGGTTTGTCGCACTATAACACTACTTATTAATAAAGTTAAATATTAATCGTCTTTATAAATATGTTACTCCGTCGCACTGAGGATAACGCTGCGGTTTTCCTCCTTTCTGAAGTGGTCTGGTTCCAGCAGCGTGTGTAACAATGTCTAGCGGTATTAATTAGTCCCCCAGACCGCACTTCGCCGCTTTTATTTCCCGTCAGAAACCCGGCGAAAGGTGCGCATCGGCGGCCGTACTTACATCCTCCCATTTCATGAATTTGTTTCCTTTTCTCAGGTTTTCCGAAACGGACACGGGTTTGAGCTGCAAGGCGTGAACTCCGGGCTGTGCCCCTGCCATTTACACATTTACACTAAAAAAATAAATAATAAATAAAAATAAAACAAAACAACAACGAGATCTGGGAGAATTTATGTTGTTTCCTTGTTCTGAAGCCAAACTGGAGCTTTTTATTTTTTATATTTCGACAAGCAGCGGCTTTTAGTTTATTACAGAATCGTCCGGCCGTAGCAGCGCTGTTAGAGAATGAAAAAGGCAGCTCTGCGGTTTGCTATTGAAGGCTGAGGCAGGGGGACGGAGCAGATAAAGTGACTTGGTCTCCACACTGACTCATTGACTGCATTCAATTCAGGGGTTCTGGCTCTCTGCATATAGCGCCACCTCGTGTTAAAATACTGTATGCGCGTCGCTGCTCTGTCAAAACTCAAAAGGATGTGCGCTTCTGTTGTAGTTTTCATGACTCTCTCCCACACACAACTTAACCAACTTTATAAATTCTGATTTATGGTTATAGATATTTTGAGAATTTTATTATATTCATATTAAAGACAAATGCGAGATCGCTTGATCAATAACATGAATGGGTATACCGTGCGTTGAAATTATGCGGTCTTGAGCCTTAACCAAGGTGACAATTACCTAATCCCGCTGCAGCCTTTTGGAATTATATATTTAATGGAATATTTTTTGGTGATTTGGTTACAGAAGAGACAAGACTAAATGTACAAAGAATTAACCTAATAGGAAATCAAGTTTATTTGGAAGCTGAGGGGGAATTTTTTTAAAGTATGGGGTAAATTTTATGTCAAAGCTGTAACTGATAAGCCCAACAAAATAAATGACTAGAAATATATAGCAATTTGTTAGTATTTTGTTAAAACTTAGGACAAAATGAGGCAGAGATTCAATTTTGTGTGAATTGGTGGACTGTAGAATAATTATGTTTAGGGATTAAGAAAATGTAGTTTTAATTAGTCAATATATATATTCCAGGCCAAAATAGTCCAAGAGTTACCCTGCAGTTACATCTGGCTAATGTTAGCACCATTTGAGTCCAATTAAATACAGTATGACAGATTTTCGTCCAGCACCATTTCTGATTACAGCATATGGCAAGAGCGATGAGATCAAATTATAGTATTAAATTACAATAAGTCACAGAACTTTAATGTAATTGCACTGCAAAAGATCCAGTCTATGGCTACATATTGGTAGGTGGCGCTCTATTTCAAAAGGCAGAGACGGACTTCAGCAAGTGCAGCAGGGACTTAGTGAAGGTGAGTAGAGTCTCTGTTGTATTTATGCGAGTTTCCTAGTATTTTGGCTATTGACTTTTTTGCACAGTTAAAGGTTATTTGTTTAACTTCGCTCTATTGGTAGGATCAGTGCTATATTTAGTCATTCTGTTTTAAATGGGGTATGATCGTGGCTCTGGTCGTACCACATGATACGTACTTTTGAAAAGTTGTTCATCAGGACCCAATGCAGCCAGAAATTCTCTATATCCTCTGTTACAAGTCAAGGTGACATAGGCCTAGTCTGTATATCGTCTTCTTTGCTATTCTCCCCCATTCTGTGTGCATGTGTTGAATGGTCATGCTGTATTTGCTTATATTTTAATCATTGTTCAACTTCATTATTTGCATGAAGATCACAGTCCAGATAACCTTCAGATTTGCGGATCACTTGACGTCATACACCATGCTGAGAGGACCGCATGCTTTTTCAGTCCAAGTCATAACTATGGAATTGCTCCTCTAGTCTAACCTTTCTGACTGGTCTTTACTCAGCTTTCCAGTTCTGATTGCCTCCTCTGTTATCCATATTTTGTCCTCCAGGGATTTAGTATGCATCTCAGCCACTGTTTTCTCTGTCTTTGTACGAGCACAAAGGTCTACTTAATGGAGTCTAGGTATCAGCTTTAAGAAAATCAGGCTGAGATGCTGTTTGAACAGGCATGATAGATTGTGTTGTAATTATATGTCCTGCCCATGTTCTTTAATTCTTCATGTAGGCTGTGTTGTAATTATGTGGGCTGCCTTGTTTAATTCTTCAGATAGTCAGCGTCGTAATTCTGTGGGCTACTCGCTTGGTTTAATTCTTCATCTGTGTTATTTAATTTGTCATAATAGCTTCCATCAACTTTTCTTCTCGGTCCCCATTTCTCTCTGTTCACCACAGAATTAGAAATTGCTTTCTAAATCACCACAATGTTGTGATGGATCCACAGGTTTATCTATGGATGGCTTCACTGAGATTGCAAATGTACATATGAGCAACACAGTGAACTTAAAAACCAGATAATCTTACAGAAGGTTAAAGCCTGTTCTCAGCTCCTGAAACCATAAGTTCAATTTTAAGTTCCCTTTAAAATTCAAAGCACCATCTAACTTTTTGCTTTGGAGGCTTATTCCCATCCGTCTGACAGGAAGAACACGCAGAGAGCACATGGAATCAAAGAAAATATTTCGCATTGCAGTGTTTTGTAGGTATTTGCCACACAAAATATACAGGCAAGCACCGGAAATTATCAGCCATTACCTGCTCCTGCCACGCTGTTCATCGCGAAGAGCATGATTTAGGGAAGAGTATGACATCAGCAGTGTCTCATTGGCTCCTGAGCAGCTCTTTTCTTTTTTTTTGCAAACGTCACGCTCGACCGGTCCTGGTGCTTTTCCACAGGGGCCTGAAAATAGCCCTGAACTCCTACCAGCAAATAAATGAAATGTTTTAAGTGATAGCACTCTTTTTCCGCCGAAGAGATAGGTCACCCTCCAGTGACCTGGTTGCTAGGTGACTCTTCAGGTCATACCAGTGGCTGACCTTTGGCTAATTAGGGAAGCAAACAAAAGTCGCGACCCTGCTGATAGGATGGCGGTTAGGAAGGCTGCTTTCGCCCGCCTGTTAATGATTCCAACCCCAGAGAGCCGTTAACTGAATGCTGATAAGGATCTGGAGTTTGTTCCGGGCTTTCTGCATTTAAGATGTGAAATCATGGCACATTCAATGTATTCCTATGGCAAAATTATTGTTTCTAATTGCAGGTTATATCTGATGTTTTTTTTGCCTTTCTGATTATGCTTCCATTATCCCACACATACTATTCATTGTGGTTTAAAGAACCAGTTTAACCTGGAAATAAAGTTGTTCTTCCCAGTGAAAATGTACCTGAATACATTACCTGAACCTTTATACAAGTTTTACAGATGTATGTGTGTGTGTGTGTGTGTTTAAAAAAGAGACATTGCAGGTGTGTACACAAGAGTGGATAGCTGTGATATACTTGGTCCTCTAAGTTTAAAAATTAACCCGAGTGAGACTGACCAGGCAAAAAATATCGCACCTGTACTGGGCCGGTTCTTGCTTTGGGCCCAGACAGCACAGCTGTCACCTGTACAAACATTTCAGGCCGGAAAGTTGAAAATTAAAGCAAAGCAATTAGTCTAATAACATTCAGTAATTCAAGTAAGTATACGAAGCGAACACCAGATGATTGGTGTGTGAATTGCATTCAGAATTTATCCATTCATATTTTAAATATAGACCAAACTGAAAAGTTCCTCACCCGATGGACTGTGATTAAATATTTCAGAAGACTCTGCATTTTTTCTACTTGCCTTACATATGCGCTTCTCCAGCACTAATATAAATTGCACTTTGTCCTGCCTTGTGTTTTTCACGGGCTGGGTCTGGTTACTTCTCCTTATTTACTCTACATTCCTGATTTCCATATCCATGTTTCCATATTGCCCTTAAAATGCATAAAATGCTGTTTATTTGTCTGGCTTTTGTCCTCTACAGAGTGTAAGCAATGAAGATATTCTGAACAAAATATATGGGGTAGATGGCGCTGCGGATGGCAGCCTCGGGACTGCGCTCTGCTCCATTCACCGTGGCAGCTTCCCTCCGTCATCGTGGTCGGTGTTTATATCCCACCCCAGGCCAGTGCGAATGACGCATTGCAAACCCTGGCCAACCAGATAACTGACTTGTAACAAAAACATATGGACTCACTTTTCAGGATGGGGATGTTAACAGAGCAAAATTAAACCACGAACTACCAAAATGTCAACAGCATATCAATTGTCCCACCAGGGATAACAACATACTGGAAACTGCTACACAATTCTTACAGATTCATGTCCCTCTCCTCCCCGGGCAGCTGTGGGGCTCTGTCTACTGCTTGGTTCATCTTATCCCAACCAACAGGCAGAAACTAAAATCTATGGTAAAAACAGTGAGGAAATAGACCAGAGAGGCAAATCAGGAACAGCAAGACTGTTTTGACTGCACCAATTGGAGTGTTTTTGAAGCTGCATCTAGCAACCCGGCTGACCTCACTGACACTGAGACATCTTACATCAGCTTGGGTTAAGATATGTGTTCGCCAACCAAGACCTTCTGCATATACTACAATAAAAAGCCATGGTTCACAGCCAAAGTAAGACAACTTCATCATACCAGGGTGCGTACTTACAGAAGAGGGATAGAGCCCTATAAAAGCAAGCCAGAAATTCAGTGACAAAGGAGATCAGAGTGGCTAAAAGAAGCCACACTAAAAAGGTAAAAAAAAACAGGTTTTCAGCCAACAACCCTGTGGAGACGCCTGCAAGCATCACAAGGATCGGAAAGAAAAACCTGGCTGACGGTCGGAAAGTCTACTACTGCAGGTTTGAAAGGGACAAATTTATACCCCTCACTGACTCCAGCCCAACATCAGCAGCCCTCATCACACCCACCCCCACCCACATGCCACCCCCACCCACATGCCCTGATACTCAAGCTGCACTCACAATATGCGAAGAGGATGTGAGATGGATCTTCCGGAGACAGAAAACCAGAAAAGCCCCTGGTCCAAATGCTGTCTCCCCCTCCTGACCAACTGGCTCCAGTCTTCACACAGATCTTCAACAGATCCCTGGAGCTGCATGAAGTCCCCTCCTGCTTCCAATGTCCCACCCTCATTCCGGTCCCCAAGAAACCCTCCATCACAGATACGAATGACATGACTACCGGCTTGTCACTCTCACGCCTGTGGTCATGAAATCCTTTGAATGACTGATGTTGGTTATTATACAGTGTATTTCTGTGTGTTTCCTTGTTTTTTTCCCTGTTTGTAATATGTTCAATTTTCCTTGTTCCCTTGATGTTTGGAACTTTCTGTATCTGTTGATTGACCCCATCAGCCCCTCGTTGCCCCTAGCCTCTGGTTCGTAACACCCCACACATCCCCTTTGTTAGCCCTCATTATCCATGTATATATGTGTCTGTCCTTACCCTGATTCCTCTAGCAGCCATTGTGGTTGTTGCCGTGTGATGTTGCCATTGTTGCCGTTGATGGACTATGATTGTTCCTGTTTTGACCCCTGCCTTAGTTTCATTATTTACCTGTTTAGTCTTGAGCCCTTGTGGTCCTTTAGTTTAGTGTGTTTTTTCGTGTTAAATAAAGTCTTCTGTTTGTTGGAGCCACTACGTGGATCGTCTAATCTCTCGCTGTGTCAAGCCCCATCGCAACACATTGGACTTAACTCATCCAATATTTCAACAAGTCTGCATTTCGACTGGGAGGTTGAAAGGCCGGCGCTCTGGTGCAGTCAAAACAATTTGGAGCTGAACACGCTCAAGACTGTGGAAATGACAGTGCAATACTGTTCCCTCCTCACAAGAGCCAACAGCCCTTCATGTTTCTGGGAACCACCATCTCTCAAGACCTGAAGTGGAAGACCAGCATCAACTCCATCCTCAAAAAGACCCAGCAGAGGATGTACTTTCTGTGGAAAGTGACAAAGTGCGGTCTGCCACAGGAGCTGCTCACCGCGGTCAGCAAATTCTTCCTGTGTACAGCAGTCATGGTCTGCTTCAGAACAGCCACAAATCAGGACATGAACACAGCAAACAGTAAGGACACCAGAAAAAAAATCATTGGTGGTCCTCTGCCCACCCTCCAGCACTTCAGGAACTAGGAAATGGGCAGCAAAAATCATTACAGATTCCTCACAACCTGGACACAAACTTTTTCAACTCCTCCCCTCCGGCAAACGCTGCAGAACCCTGTTAACTAAAATTACTAGACACAGGAGCAATGTCTTTCCTCATGCCATCACCCTCATAAATAGTTGACCAGTATCCTATGCAATGCTGCAGCTACTCTATTGTTTTTCAGATAGTTTCTACACCCTGCCTCACATCTACAAACACTGCATTGTATAATGCTCATACACCACAGTCTCATTTGCATACATGATGGTCATTATTGTATATTACTTCTTGTATGTAATCTATATATTATATATGTATGTCAATTTATGTTCATTGTTTGT
The DNA here is from genome assembly GCA_026777045.1 of Hyperopisus bebe. NCBI lineage: Eukaryota > Metazoa > Chordata > Actinopteri > Osteoglossiformes > Mormyridae > Hyperopisus > Hyperopisus bebe. The sequence continues at coordinate 15,776,903 of JAODJW010000039.1, read as the reverse complement.
ATAGCTTGAGAGACAAAATTGGCTGGAACCAAATTCCTTCCATGTGGCAGGTGATACCTCAGCACCACACTAGACTGAATGGACCAGTGGGAGTTTTTTTCCAGTGGCTGAAGTGCCAGTCCTGTAAGTTGGAGGACCTCCTTATAGGGCTGGTCGTAGATTAACATCATACCCAGGACAAAGCAATTGCAGATTAAGGGCCTTGCTCAAAGGCACAACAGAGTAGAACCACTACTGGCATTCTCAAGCTTCGAACCAGCATCCTTCAGATTGTTGGCACAGATCCCTAACCTCAGAGCCACCACTCTGCCCACCACATACATGGCCAATAAATTTGATTCTGATATACAAGAGGTAACATCATTGTGTAATCATAAAAAATACACAAAAGCAGATATTAATGTTCTCAAAACCTTATGTAACTATTATCCATTCAAACATATCCAGCCAACCTTGTTTGCTGCTGCGGAAATGTGAGTCCTGAATGTCACGACGAGGTGTAGAGATATCGACAGAAGACAGGAATATATGGGGGAGGGGAGTAAGGGCTGCGATCTGACGGAGGAAGCTCACTCATTGGCCAGGTTTCCCTGACTGCAAGTTTACTGCGATTTTAACATGTTATGCACAATGTAGTAATGTTATTGGTTAACTAAATAATTAATTTATATGTTACATTTTTACAAAATATTGGGTAGGCACGTGCCTACCTAAATTGATTGGTACAACGGCAGCAGTTGTGAGTCCTTAACATTTTTTTTCTAAAAGACTACAGCTTTTGTCAGTTGCCGACCGGAGAATCTTACAAACCCGACGCAAGTTATACACTGTCTGGGCAAAAAAAAGGCGCCGCTTGAATTTAAATCAGCAGGTACTGAAAAGCAGCTTTATTAATAGCATCTTTATTAAAGCTTAGCAACGTTATGCAGCAGTAAGGTGAAGTCAGCTGAATACTGGAATCTACTAAATGTCCAGGTTGTCCCAACAATGGATTTTTTCTTACCTAACAGCATGGCAAGATTTATCAGGCTCAATTGTTAAAGAGTGGTTCAGGGAGCATGAGGAATCATTGTCACATATGAACTGGCCACCACAGAGTCTTGGCCTTAGCACCACTGAAAGTCTTTGAGATGTGTTGAAGAAGACTTTACGGAGTGGTCCAACTCATCTATCATCAATACAAGATCTTGATGAGAAATTAATGCATTAATGAGAAATTAATGCATCTGGATGAAAGAAAAATGTTGTGATGCAGCCTAAGCATATGGAGACATTGCATTAACGAATGTGCACCACAATCAAAAGCTAAACGTCCAACAAAATATTAAACTGTGTGACTTTTTTGCCCAGGCAGTGTAGTTTACACTATAATTATGAAGAAGAGGAAAAAACACTAGCAATTCTTCACCAATGCGTGTATTTGTACACAAAGATTATATTTACCAAGCGTCAAAGAAACGTTTCCTTGTCCGAGTGATACAAATTTCACAGTGCATTTAGGTGACCCTCTGGTTATTTATATAGATGGGTACATCCATGGGTGGAAGGAAGGGTCAGAGTAAAAAGAACTATTAGGAATGTATTTGAAACATCAGTTCAAATGATAAAGCAGAAGGGTTGGGTATTATTTTATTAATTTACTCAGGAAAAAAAACATACTTCTGCAGTCTACTAGCTAGATATCCCCGTGAAGGTCACCCAGAAAGAAAAATTAAAAAATATATTCTAAAGCCAAAATAAAACAGAAGTTAATCTTACATTTTGCCACAGGGTGGAGCCATATACCTGCCTTCCTGTTGCCGTAATTCAAGAAGTAAAAGGGCAGCAAATATTTTTAAAGTCGACCTTCTACACATCAGAATTGTATATCTACTCATAAAACCATACAGAGCACATCTAAAAGAGAACATCAATGATTTGAACACGACATCAGAAGAATTTTAGTGGCTTAAAAAAACTAAAAAAGGTACTAAGCACACGGTACTCATTAACTTGAACACATAATTTGAGGCTAGTGGAGCATGTCCACGATATAATCGATTTTAACAATCCTGTAATGTGTCTCACGGGCTCATAAAAATGAACATGATCTTTCATGCAAAGGAATATCAGTTGAACATCTGCAGACCAGGAAACTTTTTTCTCCAGAGGACTTCAAAAGATCAAAAGATTAAGATTCCTCGTGGTAATTAGCAACGTCAACACGTGATTTAATCTGACATGCCATATCTGCTGTTTAATCCACCCCAGTGTTCTTGCAGGATCTTCCACCCTCTGTAGGAACTGGCCAAACTCTTATGAACAAAGAAACGTATACAGAATGTACAGTGATTAAGATATAATGGAATGTTCCCTCAAAATAATTTCAGTAGCGCTATAATGTTGCAAAATGTACATTTCTTTTTTGAAGTATTTGAAGTAGTTGTTTTGCAATGGAAAAAGTAAGCCTGCATGAAACTGCAAAATGATAGAGCATTTTAAACAAACTAAATATTGGAGTAAAACCTTTTCTGAAGAATGCACAAGCTCTCAAATGTTTATGTAAACTTTGTGCAAATTTTGAAAAAAGCCATATGATTCCAACATCTGCAGAAGAGTTTGATGTATTTATGGAAACAGAAAACTCCCACTGACCTGGGAAACATACGTCTTTGATTAGTGGCCTCTCAGAGAGATTAAATGGAACTTAAAACATTCCCTGGCATACCCAACATCATCACAATGTGCTATTCATTCAGGGTAAGCCTTCGGATTTTGATGAATGCTACGAAGCAGTCAACTCTGTAAGTGTCGTTATGTAATTATTATGTTCCTCTGTCAAAACACCAAATGAATTAGCACATTTTTGGGGCCAAGCTCTCTTTGTAAAAGGATCTTTTTCCAGTAATTGATCCCTTCTTTGGAGCTTTATGAAATACATGCCCTTTCTGGGATCTTCTATTGGGCTAAATTAAATGACAGCGTGATGCTGGTGACTGCTGTCCTGTCAACTTTTTGAGCAGATCTTCACACATATAATAATATTTGCTTTATTTAACATCTGGGCTTTAACAATAATAATAATAATAATAATAATAATAATAATTATTATTATTATTATTATTATTATTATTATTGTTGTTATTATTAACAGTTCTGGCTTTTCAAACAACAGGTGTGTGATAAAAAAATACTGTTTGAA
>JAODJW010000039.1:15720017-15747811 GCA_026777045.1 Hyperopisus bebe | reverse complement strand
ACAGAAAATGGATGGATGGTTGGATGGATGGATGGTTGGATGGATGGATGGATGGATGGATGGATGGATGGATGGATTTTCTCAACCCTGACCAGGATAAATGGTTAGAAGATGGATGGATGGATGGATGAAAGGAAGGAAGGATGGACTGACTGATTATCTTCTCACTTAACACCCACACACAGAAGTTGTGCTTATGCCAACTTCACAGCTTTGGCAAATCTGGAAAAAAATCCTCTGGTTAAATTGCTTGACATTTGTTTAAATATCTGAAGTTATTTTACCAGCAACCTGATAAACATTTACACTAAGGACAAGCCCTGCAGTGTTTATGGGCAAGTTATAAAGTTCTTATTGTAGATTTTTTTCCAGACTCTAAAACATGGAGAAAGAAGATTAATCTATGTTAATAATTCTTGTTGGGAGCAAAGAAACATATACTCCTGAACTCCAAACTATCCAAATGCCGGCAGCTTTCAGAGATGAAAAGATCAACAATGTGGTAATGTTTATGTCTGGCCTGTACTTCATATTTCCTGTGTTTAAATAATCAGCTATTATCTGATTTACCAAAAACACAATTTATTTGCAGATCAGATTAAATCACAATCTGTATGTTCATGAGTTTGAACATATGAGTTTACAGCAGAAAGGAATTCTTAATTTCCTTATCTTTACCACATCTGAAGGGAAAACACATTTCAGAAAAGCTACATGAGCATCCAGCGGTGCCTAAAAGCTATAGTCTGGATGTCCTGTTTAAGAGTTAGTCCATGTGTTCAATGTAAACCTGTTTGTCCAATGTGAGAATAATGCATCCTGGGTTGTTCCCTGCTCCGCTCCTGTAGCTTCCGGGATAAGCTCCGGACCCCCCTGAATAGAACAAATGAATAGAAAATTGATGAATGTCCAACATTAGACATGTTCTGTGTGCTGTCTGCCCTTACTGTATGTGAGACTTTCTCTGTATGTCCAACTGATCTTGTCTGTAGTGTCCTCTGGAACAGGCCCAGTAGGCTAATAAATGGTGTTTAACCACCTCTGTACATGTTACCAGTTCCCATTAACTCAACCCCTGTAATAACTTTACTCTTTTATTTACCTGGGATTTGTTTAGGATTTGTACAATGGGAAGCTTAAACTCACAGCAGCACGAAAGCTAACCTTCAGCGTGCATTAAATTCCCTTGCGGGTTACCACACTATTCAATAATACTGTGGCGTCATCTTTGTACATGATCAAGTTATATGTTTCTGGATATCATATTTTTATACTAAATTGCTTTGGTTAGGCAGAATATAAAGTGCGCAGTATTTGCTTGTGATAGGTTATATAACTGATATTACAATGGGGGGGGGGGGTATTTGATCGTTTTCCTTCCAAAAACTTGTGCAATTACAATGCTCATATCTAACGATTTCTAAAAATCTGCTCTCTCAACAATCTTCAAAAAAGAAAACATAATTTGAAAAATGTGCCTTTTTCTGGCTCATTGCTACAAAGACCGAGCTTTAAATGAAACTGTAAGGAGTCGAGTTACAACCGTCCAAAGTGAATCAGTTCGATCTGCATAGAGTTCGAACCCACTGTGTAAACTAGGCCATTGGCAGATCCGGAAATATCACATGGAACCAAACCACTCTTTGTTGACTTTGGATGCCTACCACAGGAATGGGCAAATCTCTCCATTTAATGCAGCTGTGTGACGCTCATTGTTACGTGAGTTTCAGACAGCATATGTGCACAGCTGACCGTGGGCAAGTTCTCAAGAACATTATGATCGAACCTTCTAGGGTCAAAAGCAAATGAGAGGCTTCGCAACCTCACTGAGATTAATACTGCACCGGGGAGTGTGACTTAGGTAGCGTGTCTGCGATTCACCTTATGCTGCAGGGGCAGTTGCAGGCAGCTTTGCCACAAAACATATACTTTAACCAGAGTTGTACAGGGCTGATGGAGGCTAGGGTTATAACTGGAACAGTTCTTTATGGGGGGGAAGGTCATCAGTTCAAATCCTAGGGTGATTTCACCGTTGGGCTCAGCCCCTGGGACTGGCTGACCCTGCTTTCTTAAAAATATGTGTTGCTAAATAAATGTTACTGTACTTTACATAGGAGAGCATTTGCTTCACCTCCCACAGGGACGGCAACAAAAGCAAACCCCTTGAAGATTTCGTGATTAAAGGAGAAACAAAGAGCAAGCTGGCGTACACCTTGAAATACAACCATAAAAGTGGTGCGTGCCACATAACAGGGAACGAAGCCTACCTAGGATCACCAAGCATCACAAATCCATGTCGTCTAATTCTAATTGTGTGCAAGCGTCAATAGCTGAGTCATTCAGGGAGACAGGCGCACATGCAACCAACGTGTTCCGCCGTTTGCGGCAGTTTATCTGATTTGGAGGCCTTTCTGTTGTCTTGAGCCAGTTCACGCTGGCAGCGAATGCTGCATGAAATGTAGATTTCCGTTCGAGGTCTGTGAGGCATCTTTTAACTGAGTGAAAGAGCCTGTTATGGGGGGGGTATGTGTGTGTGGGGGGGGGGTTAACAGTTCAGAGCTTCTACAAAAGGGGTCAAAACAGCGGTCACAACAAGAAGGACTTCGAAGGGCTCATTGTCTTTTTAACATGGCTGCGATTCCCTGCAAAGGATACCCAGCAGAGAATCTGCTCCTTTAGCACGGCTGATGATGCCAGAGTGCCACACTTAATTAAACAGCATCCGCTACCCTCATTAGGAAAATCTGTTTTGGAAGCTTTGGGCTTTGCGGTGCTTAAGGAGTTACATAGGTTAATTTAAATCCCACTCTGATCACCAACACATTGGACAAGACGTCTCCTCTAATATACAGCTCAGGAGATGAGATGGTGAATGAATCCTCTGCTCCGATGGGCTCCGTTTTCATCCTCCAAAGCTCATTAGGCAACCCTCACAGTGTCTTCCTCTAAAGTGCTTCCATCTGCTGTCACTAGCAGCCTTTAAAGTTCACTGGATGGCACATGATATCATGGGACAGTCGTGTTTTCTTCCAAACCAAGCTAGGAAAATGGCGGCATGTTTTAACAGTTTACTGGCTCTTTACTTTTGTGTGCCATGTTGTATGATGAATTCATTAAAAATCAACAAACAGCATCTCTTTACATGAAAATAAATATTTATACTCAGAAAAAAATATCCAAGAAATTAACCAATAATTTGTATTTTATATATAGCAAGGAAAACTCAATATGTGAATGTACATGAGAATGAGTCTCACAATATTATGTTCATATTTAAGTAAATATTCAACAAACAAGCTACGTGGACTTAAACTACATTTCTGGACAAAATACGCAGATTTTATAAGTGCTTTTACTAGTCTGACCTCATGCCAGTTACCTTGTAATTTCTGAGAAAAGTGTAAAAAATACATGATTCTCGGATGCTGAGATATTTTCATTACACCCAGAGTGCTAGCAAAGGACACACACTTTACATAAGGAAACAGCTTAGTGCAAGAAATGAGAGATACGTAGATCCAATGTCCGCTTTAACCACAATATTCAAAGTCTGCCACAGCAGTTGGTCTGTACGTCTGTTTAAAACGCCCTGCGTATGTACCTGCATGTCACTGACATCTCACTCCACACATAATTGACATCCGATATTTATCATCAATATTTGCCTTATGGATGTCCGTGTGATACTGCACAAAACACTGCCCGAGGCGATTTTCTTATTCCGTGTTCTCTGACTTTTAAATCATCACATTAAAAACAGCGGTCATACAGTAATAATATTTAAAAATGCTCCCAAAAAAAGAAAACATCTGTGGTGAACTAAAGAACGCGTTCTGTGTTTATAAAGAAAGACAAAACGAAGCATTCCTGCACTTGGAGAGACCTTTCAGTACTCTGCGAGCCCCCCCTTCATTTTTCTGGTGTGTCTGTCTGATACACATGGGGTGGAATTTCTTCGGATTGATGCAGTACAAACCTCCCCAGTACTGAGCACACTGTCAACAGGCAGCCGATTGGGATAAATGAGCTGGAACCGTATGAAAGCGGCTTAATGGAAAAAAATAAAAAGCAACTTTACATGGGTCTGTGAATGTACTTGAAAGTTGAGGGGAAATTACAGTTGAATTATGTTTGTCATCTTTTTTGTTTGTGTTTTCTCTCTTTGTCAGTGAAAACTACACAGACTTCCCATTATATGATTTCTTCTGCAGTTCTGCAAACTGAATGCATCGTATGATCGCTTAGGATGTACAGAGGACGTATATCTAAGAAGTTCCCTCAAAAACAAAACATGTCTGGCATCCAGATAATAAAAGAGACTTCACTGCAGTATGACTACGCATAAGCAAGCCCTCTTGTTAGGAGGCCTAGTTAGATAAGGTCCAGATAGTAGGAGTCTAATTACTGAAGAATCTCTCTGAAAGAAGATGGTCTAGTATTCATTTATATACCACCAAAGCCTAGGAGATATGCTGCTGAACTTCAGCTGGTCCCCTTTGGTTCTGCCTGCACGTGTTTATGTTTGTTCCTGCGCTGTCCTGGAAATCCCATCAGGGGGAACTTTGCCAGCTTTAAACCCTGGCCAAGGTCCAAGTATAAAGAATCACATTAAATCTTCAGCTCTCCACACTGTGTGTCAGGGTTTCCATCATTTCCACTTACCTATTTTCAGTTCAACAGTGGGCTATTCGGTAATTTCAGTTAAACTGGTTGTACATAAACCCTCTTTAATATAAAACGTGAGGCACACCTTAATTTTGATACATTTATCTGAGGTCACCAGTATACGATTAAACCTGATTACGCAACCGGACCATTTCAAGTTAAGAACTGCATTCGATGGTGCAACAGGGATCTGAACAAACAACCTTCAGGCTGGGGAGTAAGTTCCTTTTCCTCCACTCATCCTACCATTGGTAAATATGACTTCTACTCCTGGTGATAATAACAATAGGGGTAACCATAATACGTTAAAACAGGTGGGAGCCACCATTATAACAATCATCACATATTTTAACAATTTTCTTTTCACCTTTGCTCAAATTTCTGCATATAATTACATAATATGTTCAGATGTATGCAGCATTCTTTTTCATTTCTCTAGACTTCAGAAAAAAAAGAATTTGCTCCTGGGCCTAAATTACAGGGTAAACAGAAGCCCATCTATTATTTGGAGGTAGTTCTCCAAGTGTGGCAAGGGCTCGCCATCGTGAGAGAGAGAGAGAGAGAGAGAGAGAGAGAGACTCCCGACTCAAAGCCTCCTGTCCGAAAGCCCCCAAAAAACAGCTGCCCCTTGGTGTCCCTAATGCACGGCTGGGCTCAACCTGCACTCCTCCATTCCAACGTCTAAATTATACAACAGGATACCATCTGCTAGGCTTCCAGGCCGCGCTGTCGCTCTGTAACATCCTGCACAAACATGTTCAAAGCCAGCAAAGAATGCCGCTTGACACAGTGCTCATTACACGCCGGCATCATTCCGTGCCATTTACACTCCTTTTCTGTTTCTCTGACTTAACCAACCTGGCCATGTTTTCCGTGCCTTCCGTGTAATGCATTCTGTTTCTGGAAGAAATTTATCATAAGTATTCAGATTTGCAGTCTATCCCCTAGAAACATACTAGAATGACTACAACAGTTGCGCAGTGTAAAAATATATATATGATAACTAATTTAGAAATCTCACTTAATGAATTGTAATGCTTAACAGTATTAAAGTATTGGTGACATTGGACCAATTTGCTGTGAAAATCCACACCCGGTAAGGTAATGTATAGTTTTTAATAGGATGCTTATAAAACCCGTAAAGCTGTATTTTTTTGTACCCTAAACATATATGATTCTGGAAAAAACTGGGAAAGAACTATTGTTATAGCAATTCCAGGCTGTGTTTCTGGAGAGTGGATTGGTCTTTAAGGGACTGTCTTAAATGTCACAAACTGAAAACATAGTAGAAATCCAATGTCATTTTTGTGTGCTAACAAATACCAAGGCCATACTAATTGTAAAAAAACACTTTTCTGAATATGTTTTTAAGACATTCCCTAAAATCAGGTATTTGAACTGTTCAATGAAGAAAGTCAATCAGCTTGGGTAAAGTCAAGCGATAACCCTGAAATTCCGTGTTACACTGCAGTGCGTTTGTAAACAGTTTACACTGTTTCTCTGTCATTTTTATTTTTAGCTTTCATCCAGAGAGAAGTGCTGGAATCTGACCAATGATATCCTGTCTTGGAAACACATTAATGTTTTTTTATGTTACATTTAGCCGGAGGACTTTTCTAAGAGACCTCTTAGCCAAGGCGATCTGTGAGAAAAAGGACAGTGACACCAGTGATTTCAGCCACAGTGAAGCCTTTAAGTGACACTGATATTGTAACTTTAACGCAAAGCAAAGGGACGCCTCAAAATGCACTGACTATTCTAGGTCTTTGTCAGTCAGCCTGATCCAATTTCTGACTCTGTAACCTGTTGATGTAATTCACAAGTAGAACCTGAATACATCTGAACACATTTTTCATCATTTTACTGACTCTCCTACAGTTTTGTTCCCACTTTTTACCCATGATCATTGTTTGCCTCTGAAACGTTTGCATTGTGTCTCTATTTGTGGGCTACATTTGATACTGTTATTTTTACCAAAAGAGAGTAATATGCTAGTATAGTGCAAAGGATACAACACTGTTTCTGTCTGACATTTTACCAGCATCGAGTATCATTTCCTGCAATAAACGTCCGTTTACTTTCGACATGCTCTCCGCGTTACACAACAGAGACACGCACTCTGTTTACGTCATGTTGTCAGACTTGGCTATTTCATTTCCAGATACTGCACCTCTCTGTCATTCCCTGGGTGCCCAGAACATTGTAAAAGCTTAGCCGCCTCCTTCACATTTTATGCTGCTTAACCAGTTAACAACACTCCAGATCAGATATTATATGTTGTAGTAACTGCAAGGGTGACTTATTAAGATCAAATAACAAATTTGTTTTTGCATAAGGGTCAGAAGTAGTAAATCTCCTGCGGCACAAATATTCAGCTTGAAATCCCCAGCAACTGCTTGTCCTCTGAGCTGATGCATCACACTGTAATTATTGTGTGTTTCGACTCAGACTTGGACAAAACCAAAGAGGCATTTATTGTTTATAATTCGTTGACGCAAGTTACTGGTTCACATGGCAGAAATTCCGTACATTTTAAAGCAGAGTCACTTTTTCAGTTGGACTTGAGCAAAAACAAACTATATGGGACTTTTTGACTTCAATGGGAGCATAATTAAGAGCTAAATATGAGTAAAACGTTCCATACTAAGGCACTTAAGCGTTTACTCTTTAAACGAGGTTCATAATGACCTACTTCCTGTTACATTATGTTATGCTCTGGGTTTCTTGTGATGTATCCATGCTACAATTTTCAAAGAAAACTGACCTTAAAAACTTTTTTTTTCTCCCCATAATGCCATGCATGTACTTGGGCAGGCACCTGATGATGTCACTTCTATGCCAGCTAATTTTTCCATCACCCTCTGGGTGAACATTTCCAGTATTACTGTCTTCACACGGCATATTTTCCTCAAAGTTTAGAATAGTTTAGATCCGACTCTCTGGGTTTCCACTTAATACTGAAACGGATTCAGTTATTCATCAAAGGTAACAAAGACCAGCCTGTAATATCTCACACCTTTGTCCCTTTGGTTGAATGCCTTGGTTGAATATGAGATAATTGATTTAGGCTGTGTCCCAGTTTTTGCACTAGTGTCCTGCTCAGTGGGTTTAGCTAAAACACTTGGCTTTAAGTACTCTGACACCATGCAGACAGTGCAAGACGCTTCAGAGGACCCAGACAGTGTTTCCGAACACCCTGCCCATCAATGTACATGCTGTCCCGGGAGGCATTTCCCAGAATTCAACATATATAATAGATTCAATTTAAGCACTGCTCAGAAGTCTAGCTTAAGAACTGAAACTGTATGAAACTCCTCTAGAGTGAACTATACAGTATATTATACTGTGCAAGTGAGGCTGTATAAGTCAACACTGAATATAGGGATCAGTCCCACGGCTGCAATCATATGGTCTATGTCAGGTTTAAGAATTTAACTGTATAATTATGAGACTTATTATTTACGATATTTTTCATTAATAAAGGATCCTAGTATTTTACTGCATATTTCCTGCATTTGCTTTCTTCATAAAGGGTCCGAAAATATTATGAATGATGTTCAGAAGGAGACCTTAACCTGAGATGACCGAATATTAAAGTGAACATTGACCTCCAGAGAACTTCAAAATGAGGCGGCCAAACCACTTAAACCTGTTAAACCTTCCCCTTTACTTCGGAGAAGATGCAATGGGAAGATAATCAGCACTGAAAAAAACCACACGCTATAAATTATTCAAAACCCAACCCCAACGCAGGATTAACTTATAAAGTGTCCTGTCCTATTCAGTCCCAGTCCAGGCTGACACCTCACACTGTCGGGGCAGAGAGGCCGCCGAAGCGTGGACGGGTCTAACAATCTCGCGCTCAAAATAGAAACGTCTGTTTCTCCCATGACAAAGATCGGCCCGATGTTGAAGTATTCACAGTGTATCACGTTGCTTTCTCCAATTTAAAAGCTGTTGTTCAGGCCTTTATCTGCGAAACTGCTAATAAAAGCGGAACGCGTTTCATTCAGGACACTGACGTGTGCCGACGTTATGCAGGATCCAAACATGCTTGTGAATACAATATTTAAGCAGCTGACGATAGAAGCGGGTAGCTATGAATATCCACAGAATTAGTTTTACTTATGTACAGTTACAATATAAGTGGAATTTCACACTGGACCTCTTCACCCAAAAGGAGAGCATGTCGACTGCGACAGCTGTCTCCTTCAGAGACAGGAAAAGCAGAAGGATAAGAGGTTAGAACCCATAATTTGTGGACACAGATCTCAAGTCTCACATAGTCACACCCTAGATTTGCTGTCTATAGCAGGTCCAAGGGGGAAAAAACACCACACGCAGCAAAACAGAGAATTTACACTTTCCAATAAGGAGTGACTGAGATACAACTTTGTAACAGATGCTGGGTGGACTTCTCTTAAAAAGTTTGCCTTGATTTTGTTTCTTTTTTTTTTTTTTTGGTAATGGCTATGAGCCAGGGAACCCTCAGATATGCAGTCCTGAAATCCAAGAACTGTAGAGAAGAGATGTCCTGCAAAGAATCAATGTGGTCAGCATTAATGATGGTCTGTCTCAAAACATGGCTGAGTCGGAGATGATGTGGGGCCCAGTTTAGTCACATGTCTTGTAGTTACGAATGTGTTCAGGAAGATCAAAGTGAAAGGTGTTGCATTCTCCCCTACCCCCTGAGCCTCCAACAGCTGCAGCCAAGTTCAAATAAGGGGATTTCAGCTGTTTGGCCGATGGAAATTACATCGCTCTTCCAATGAAGCAAATGGGAAGTTCAATTACTAAACCAAAACCATCTGTAGCAACAACAGAACAACAACAAAAAAAACTTCTATAACTCCTAGGCTCGAATTCAGATACCCCTTGTTCACTTTTTACAGGATCCTGGTCAAGATATTTGGAATCACATTTATGGGTCTGGTCCAATTTCAGTGAGATTAAATGATGAAAATTGTTCTGAACCTCAGATCTGAATGGAATATACATTTGTTGAGTATTTTATTACAAAACACATCCTCCAGGGAAACCATACGCCATTATTTCCATTTTAACTGACAAAAATAGTGAAACAAAAAAGTGCAATATTGTGTCCTTGAACAGAAGTTGGCAAGCATCTTGACAGCTCACAAAACTGAATATAATGTAGCTTTAGTGAAACGGAAAGGGCTGGGCTGAATTTCAGCCATACAGAACAACGACACCAATACTGTCCATGGCCCCTGGCTTTGTTGCAATAATCTCTTCTAAAGGAAGGTTCAAAAGCAAGGAATTCTTCCCAGATAGACCACCAGCTGTGTGCCTGACAATGATTTGTGTCCACAACTAAGGAACTGACATTCTCACTGGTAGAAGCCAATATTAATCTCCAAGAAACCATTCAGTCTCTCTATGGTGTTGTAGATCACTATAGATACTTGGCTTAGCATTTTCTCAATAATAGGTGATAAGTTGGAGGAGTCACGGTCATATAGACCCGGAACATGGATAAAACACACAAGGAATTTAATTATAAAGAAATAGAAATTATTCATGTTAAGTATTTGATTGAGAATAAATTTTAGATGGACGACCATAGCCTAACTACACACATGTTGGGTGATTAAATAGGGTCAGTCATGATCTGAAAAAGGTCCAGTCACAAGACAAAATGAGCTAATGAAATGTAGATGCCAAAAAAAAAATATCATGGACTGTATTCATTTTATGTGATGCTGTTTAGCCTGAGAGATGCACCGAACAATTTTTTTCTTCTCCCCAATAGTTTTGTTTTCCACAAATCATCGTGTCATGGATTAAAACTGAAACTTGAAACATATACATCCCTGTAGAAAGAAGAGACATCCATAGAACATATTTTCCAAGAGACATATAATTACCTGGTTGGTGTTTACCATGCTGGTGTAGCTGCCTGCTGACTTTTGAGAGCAGTAGCAAAAGTTGGGACTTAGTAATGTCCAATGCAGTACTTTTATTCTACATTGTTTAAAAGCTCAACATTCAAAATTGTGTAATATCCACCTGTATAATGTAACAGCAGCCATTCTGCACAAGCATGCTCACCACACAGTAGCCAAGATTATGAAGAGGCAGGCGAGAATTAACTCATTAGATATAGGGGATGATTAGGAGGCCAGATATGAAAGAGCCACAATTTTAGCCTGGACATTGGGGTACTACCCCTAGTCTTTTAAAAGATGCCCAGTAATCTTTTATGATCTCAGAGATTCAGGACCTCATCCGAAGGAAGGTGCCATTTGTATAGCACAGTGTCCCTATTACTACATTGGGGCACTTGGATCCACACAGATCACAGGATGGGCTTCCCTGTTGGCCACAGTGTTCCCATCACTGCACTGGGACATTTGGATCCACATAGACCACAGGATGGGGTTCCTTATTGGCTACAGTGGTCCCATCACTATACTGGGGCATTGAGATCTACATAGATCACAGGATGGCCTTCCCTGTTGGCCACAGTGTTCCCGTCACTGCACTGGGGTATTTGGATCCACAGAGACCACAGGGTGGGCTTCCCTGTTGGCCACAGTGCTCCTGTCACTGCACTAGGATTCACACAGACCACAGGATGGGCTTCCCTAGTGGCCACAAGCCCCTTGTCACTGCACTGGGGCACTGGGATCCACACAGACCACAGGATGGGTTTCCGTATTGGTCACATCAATACCTCTTCCAGCAGTAACCCAGGTTTTCTAGGTGGTCTCCCACTCAAGTACTGGCTGGACCCAAACCTGCCTTGCTTCAGATGGATTCCCTAGTCTGAATGCAGGTGGAATGGCTGCATTTGTTGTGTAGAACTGAATTTGGAGATCACTGCTGGATGCTTGAACTGCATCATCGGTTTGTATATGGATGTGCTACTTCTGGTCTAACATTTGGGTGGAAGGAAATTAGAAGTTTATTTCTTTTCTGAGTAACTCCAAGGTGACTAATATGTACTTGTCCCACATGAAGGGAGAGGTGTGTTTATAGTTGGGACTGCTTGAGTGAAGCAACTGACGTGGCTAATAAGTGCCTTCAGCTATAAAGCATAAGGACCAAAGCCTTGAGCTTTCCTGTAGTTTCAGGTTATCAGTGATTTTTCATAAGAACATCCTCAATGGCTCCACAGCTCTGGGATTCAAGATCAAGCTTGTTTACAGCTAGCCAGCAAAAGGGTGTCCGGGAAAGATAAGTTGGAAAAGAATCAGCAGCAGATAAAATCTGAGGTCATAAGTTTGCAAGCACCAGGTTGCATTATGTGCTACTGATGTGAACAAAGGTGGTGGGCCTGCAGATACTCTGTCAAGGTCTTGTTGTCCATCTTCCTCAGAAGACAGCTCTAAAGTACAGTGCCAATATGATTAAATTACGGACATGTTGAGTCATGTCCTTGAAGGTTTGGGTGACGAGGGAAAAAGTGTTCCTAAAGGCAAGTTCAAAATACAGCAGAAAGTTGTAAACACTTCAGTCTTTGGTGACAATCCACCTTAGTCAATGATTGCTCATTGCAGACTATGGATGCAAAGCTTTGCTCTACCAATGGGTAAAATTTCCACAAGAACTCAGAGACCAGCAATCTGGCATTCAGACTGGAGAAATATAAAAACTACAGTTAATCCCTGATACAGCTGACAGTAAAGGTTCGCCTAGCAACATGAAAGTATGTCAAAACATACATGGTTTAATATGACAGCCTCTGCGACAATACAGTGATTGTCAGCATGTGAAATTCAATACGCGCCTTCACACAATGAATGTGCAGCCTGACGACTGAGTGATGTTGGTTCACTGAACAAAAAAAAAAGTATAATCAGATATTAATCTTTCTCCAGTACCATTTGTGGACAAACAATTTCATCACAGGGGTAGCTTGCTCCAGCTTGTTGAGCTATACAAACTGTCAGATTCAAATGATAAAGACTGAAACAGTTGATTAAGCATCATTTGTGGGTAGAATAATAGTTAAGGATGTGAACTTGTGAGCTGTAAGTTTATGGTTGAAGTTTTGGTGGGAGAACACTCTGGTAACTACTGAAATGGAAATATCCAAGTGTGTAAATCATGTTGTTTTGGAGAATGCATCAGGTAAGCAACATACTGCAAGCAAAAACCATGCCGCAGACACTGTGACACAAGGCTTCAGCAATGACGGGCGAAAGGCGTATTATTTTAGAGGATGCTTGGCATTGGTCAAGAACATCAGTTTCATTGTAGAAATGACACCGTATGGAGTGACGTTGGTGTTTCCGCGGAGATATTCCGGAACACC
Source organism: Hyperopisus bebe (assembly GCA_026777045.1). Classification (NCBI taxonomy): domain Eukaryota; kingdom Metazoa; phylum Chordata; class Actinopteri; order Osteoglossiformes; family Mormyridae; genus Hyperopisus; species Hyperopisus bebe. The sequence goes on along the minus strand of JAODJW010000039.1, from coordinate 15,734,865 downwards.
GGACCAGAATAGAGGACCATGCTATATAACCATATTAAATAACCGTCTAGTCAGATTGAAATGGGTAAGTACAAAATGTGATACAAGAACACATTCAGAATGGCTAGGCTTTAAAAAGGTGGACATGCACATTATTATTTAAAAGGCATTAAGCTACAAATATTGCTGTCTGCGTAATAATGCATTTTTTTTTATCTTAGGGTAGGGCATTGAATTCATCGAAGTTTGACTTCATCTTCAAGTATATCATTCAGAGTAATGACTAATTTTAAATAGCAGAGTGAGTTATATGCTTAAGAGTTTTCAGGGTACATGTGCTCTGACTCTTTGTGTCCATAGACTGGAGTCCGAGGCCAAGCTTAACAGGCTCGAGGTCAAAAAGTTCCCTTTCGCCGTCAATGGCCTGAGCAACAGGGTCATTATGAGCAGCTGCTGATCCTCAGTGACTGGGACCACGAAGAGGCCCGGCAAGGGGGGGGGAGCGGTCGCTGAGTGGCGCATAACTGCGTATCATCTGAAGGAATGTAAATAAGCACTCAGCGAGCTGATCTCTGGAAGCTTCTAGGAGCGGAGAATATATGTAGCTGAGAATATATGTCAAGGGCCAGAGTAAGCAAATGGCTATTATTTCCACGTATAAACTCCATACGGGCTTCTTTTCCCCAGAAGTGGTATATAAGGCTGAAACCCAATTCATATTTTGCTTTCTGTTTGTATCATTAATTCATTACCAGCAAGTATTTGCATTTTTATCGTTAATGTAATCAGTCTACCTGTCTCCTTCTCTAATTGGCTGTCTGCACCGACAGGAGAGCCACAGGAATGGAATCGTCGATTTTGATGGTTTATGGTGTCCACGGTCTACACGACCCAATTTCAGTTATCTGTTACCTTGGGAACTAAATATAGGAAAGGCTGATGTATGTAAGTGTTAACGAGGTATACACAATGGGAGGGGAGCTGGTAGACAGGAACAAAATATACAAGGTGTGTGTGAGGAATGTATAAGCAGGGACTGGGATATAATTGCACACTAATGAAGAACTTAGAGGACCAGCGGTGATAACAAGCCATGACCCCGGCCAATGGAGCATTTGTTCCCTCTCCTCTGGCCAGCCTTCAGTCTCTTTTGAGAGCTTTTATCCTTTGTTTCGTGCCCCTCGTTTAAGGCTCACGTTCGCAGTTGGGAAAACAGCCGTTTCGCTCCCCGTAGAAGCGAAAGAGCAGGAACTGGCCACCAGCTCTGCAGCAGAGCAGCTGGGTCTATTTTCTCCCTGCGCTGTGGTCAGACCCCTCCAGTGCAAATGCAGTCCAGATGAGGGCCCAAGTTTGCAGTTATGACCTAAATAGGAGGCTTTGGTACAAATTCTCCCATCGCACCCTGTTGCCCAAAAAATCAACTCCTGCTGGATTTTCGGTAAGCAGAGGTCAGTGCAAACGCGTTCCCGGGGTCACATAAGCAAGCGCGTGCCAGAGGGTATAGGTCCAGGGCGTGCAATTCAACTAATGAGAGCAGAATTTTAATCAGGTTTTTAAATTGTGTGTGTGTGTGTGTGTGTTTGTATGTGTGCTGTGATTCAAACCAAAGGTGGAACAGTGGACTGATTTTAACGACGAGATGATGGATGGACTTATGAGGATTTAGTGTGCGGCTGATACTTTTCTTCACAGCTGTTGCTAATGACTGTATCGTACACTTACATTCGCAATGTGACACTGTATGAATCCATAGTTCTGGTAAAAAAAAAAAAAAAAATCATCCCATTGGGATTTGCATGCAGAACAAACAACAAAAAAAATAAAAAATAATCCCCACACGTGTACGAGATTTGTCCTCGTTTTTCCTGTAAAGGTTCTGCATGTGTAAGAGTCAGCCAGGTTTTAAGTATCCCAGCTGCTGCAGATGGTTCTTATGAATTCAGGCAAGATAATGAGCAAATTCTGTAGTTTTACTGAGCTGAAGTGTGTCAGTTTAATGCAGCATTTTTTTGCTCCAAGAAAGCCTTCTGACAGAGCAGTGGAGTATGTGCAATTACACAGTGCATACCAAGCATGTATTTAGGACCACAGCAGTTCTTAATGGGACATAAACCTCATAATTTATATATATATTAGCTGATCTGTTCATTCGTTTTTCATCTCAAAATTGTGCCTGTGCGCCTGTCAACCCAACATACTATAAAAAGCCAAAAAGAGGAATTTGCCCATGAGTCTCTAGCATCTGGCAAACAACCTGCCAAGACCACACTGTTCACATATATATTGTGCATTTTGCTAGAACAACAGCATCTTTCAGTCACGAGGGCTGACCCCAAAACCCCACTTGCCATCCTACAAACAACTCCTCTCATGTGTTATTGTTACCGCATGGCAGTCACTGGAAAACATCAGAAAGATTCGGCCTGGCAGATGAGGAACTTCTACGGAAGGCTGTTTTTCTGCAAGCATGTTCATGCATCTATGTAGCAATCGACATTCCATGCTTCAGAAGCGAATGCACATCAAAATACGTGCATTTAGAGACGGTCTCTTCTTCAAATCCTTTCTGGCTTATTCCTGTCTTTGCGTGCTTTGCATTTGCAGTAATTAATTTATTTGAGTCGTTCTGATTCAAACTCACTATTCGATCCTGCCTGCTTTTCATAGCCACCTTCATTTAGAGATTTTGCTCCCAAGTGCACTGATTCTAATTGTTAAGTTTGGCTTGTAATGAAATCATATTTGATATTTCGTAGGATTCACTTAGAACTCAGAAAGTCAAAATAATCCAAGTTTCATATGACCACAATTAATTTTTAACTTGGACCACCTAAACCTTTAACTTTGTCACCCTAAATCACCTCTTGTCTGAGTGGTTTGTCTGAAGAGGGCTGACAGGTTTTATATCTGAAAATCTTTCCACTACTGGGGGTGATTTTATGTTCAGCACGTGACCCTATATTTAAGGGTCAGAGATATAATATATTACACATGACATCTATATACCCTTTACTTGTGGTGTCGACATGTGACTTGCGTTCAATACAAGGAACAAATGAAACACAGTCATCCACAAGTAGGACAGTGAAGTGATTAGACTTCCCATAACCAGGCTCCTGCATTAAGTTTATTTGTGTTTATTTCCTCTCAAGCTACTAGGCAAAAAATGAACATCAGAGAAAGGTGTCCAACGACTCACCACAACACAGTCACATGTGCGTTTTAGCTGCCAAAAAAATTCCCAGGAAGCGATTTCTCAGTTTGTGACCTCTGCAAACCCATGAACTCCTTTGCGAGGCTCCTGATTGTGTTACATTAGCAGCATTGGAAAGAAATTGCACTTTGTTGTCTAAATAACCCAAAGAAAATCACTCGGGGGAGGGGGGGGGGGCTCTGCAGACAGCCAGGCTTCTGCATTTAGCAGCGCACAGCATCCCACCAGAGCGGGGGTCGCCGGGCCCGGCCGGCGCTCACCAAAGCACTGTGCTCCTCTCGGGTCAGACCGAGCACTTTCTGAGAAGATGCACATGTACCAACACCAGCAGCGTTACAGACCAGTACCTGAACATTCAGTGTTGCCTACCTCTCACATAATATTCATGTTACTTATGACTAACCCGCCCATCCTGGCACTGTCTCCGTCTTCACCATAAGAACAACCCACCTATAATACCAATGCCGGTCAACCCACTGGGCGACATGGGCGGCCACTTGGGGGCGCCATATTCTGAGGGGGCGCCAACGCAGTGACACATGGGATTCGAGCCGTACTGCTTAACATGCCTGATTCACGCCACTGTAACATACTTCACTCCCCCCCCCCCCCACCCCCGAATTAGTACAGTTATATTAATGTAAATCAGATAACTTGCATATTTTAAAAATGCATTTCACTCAGCTTGAAGGTGAACAGAGGACGTAACCTTTCGATCTGGAGAAATGATGCTTGAGTGTTTATCTATGTTAATGTCATTTGCAAACATGTTTTCTGTATTTTTTTCCCCACAATACATGCAGGCACTGCCTCTGTTCTGAACAGGGCCTAAATAAGTGTTTAAAAAAGAGAAGTCGGTATTTTTTTTTTCCAATTCTATATAATAAATGGACAGACCTAAGTCATCTATGCTTCCTTGGACATTGTGTTCCAATCCTATATTTTATCGTGATTATACATAAATACACGTATTACTTATTTACATAAAAGTGGTTATAATAGAAATAAATACACAATAAAAATCTGAGCATTATACTTCATGACTGGTATTGCACCCATTTGAAAATGTACATCAGAAATGTTTTTCAAAACCATTAAAGGAATAATCCTCTGATTAAGATATTTATTTTCCCAACTTTTGTAGACATAAATATATTCATATTTCTTTTTTTTCAAAATAGCAGTTTAAATTTCATTTTCTATATATGTATAAATAGGAGTCTTCATTGGGAAATAAAGTGTCAGTAATGTTGTTCTCATTTCACCGGCAACCGCAGCCTTCAACGACCATATCCTGGTAGTTTTTCAAGATAATTTTTTCATATTCATCTAGGTAGAGCAGGGAGATGGGGCTCAGCTCTGTGGGGACACAGCAGGCCCGGGGAATGTTCGTATTCACGGAGTTAACCAAAGTCTGAACTATGGCGTGATTGGTGGAGTTCAGGTGATCGGCCAATGGGAACGGGCACTCTCCGTGACAGTAAAAGGCGTGGTACCCCGGCGGGGCCACTATCCAGTCATTCCAGCCCACGTCGCTGAAGTCCACGTAGAGGGAGTACCTCCTGCAGCTGGTTTTGTGCTTCTTCCTCTGTTTGCCCTTGGCCTGCCGCTTCTCTCGCGTGTGAAGGACGTTGCCATTCCCGTCATGGCTGAACGTCACTAAGAGTGGCCTCATCTGAGGCCAGGAGTCCTCATCGGCGTGCAGTGACCTGCTCACCCTGACGTGCCTCTTTGCCTCCTGACTCTGGCTGTCTAGGTGGACCACCTCCACCACAAATCCCATGTTGGAGTGCCCCTCCGTGGTCCACCTTGTGAGGGCAAGGCTAACATCGAAGCTCTCCCATTTGCTCAGGCTGTGCTGCACCAGCCTGGTATCCAGAAGTCTCATGATTGGTTCTTTGGAAGAAAGTGCAGGCTTCAGGACTTCATATATGTTGATGCGGTGGTAACCACTGCTCCCATTGGTGATGGACTCCGTCACCTGGTCCCGGAAAATCCTCAGCTCTGCTGACGTGACGAGCTCAGAGTCAGGGATGGAGGTGATATTGAAGAAAAACTGTTGTGTGGTCTTTCCGCTGAGGCTGGAGAGGACCTCCAAGGATTCTGGTGGCATAAAGGAAAATGGGACTTTACTGAGCATCAAAGATGTTGGCAAAACCTGAGATCAAAGTTAACCACATGTTTGTCTGACCAACGGCATCTGCTAAATCTTCTAAGGTGACAGTCACTGGGAAATGTCCACAAAAAACGACAAATTAACACCCAAAACAAGATGATTGCTCACATATATGTGTGTGGGTTAAACAGAAAATAAACCACAAGTTTTGTGCATGCATTCAGGTATTAAAAGAAAATCACTATGTAAGCCATGGTAAGTTGCACAAAACAGAATATTTGCTGAAATGCCACATGTTCTTCCATGGATTTAGATGTACAACCTCTAGGTACTTAGACTCCAACCAAGCTGTTGCCTGGGGGGTTGATGCTCAATACACTACAAAAGGGGTCTTTTTTTAATCTGGGTGGGAAGAAAAAAAAATGAAAAATCATCTTCTCCGTCCCCATTTCTACTCATCGCCAGACACAAAGAACACAAAACATGGGGAGGGGGCTTTTCATCTCTTCTATCTAGGGGGGAAAACCCTGTTGTCTTCAAATCTCCCTGAGCGAGCCTGAGAGCGGCTTCTCTCAAAAGGAGAACCGTTCTCTGAACACGTTGGCGCACGCACGAACCACACATCGTGTCCTTAATCGTGAATAGAAATCACGCCCCACAAAAGGCTGCAGATAACATTAGTTCACACGTTTCACTAATCATTTGACATACAGTCTGAGTGGGGAAGACAGAGGTTCATGGCCGCACTAACCCCAAGAACCATCTTACAATGCGGCCTGCAAAGTCAACTTACATCTAAATACAGTAAACGACATTCATCTATGTAACTGCAACATAGTGTATGTGTACAATATTATACTAACAAATTCATATTTTAGCATCGAACATAAACAGAACCACCTGGTCACAGAGTGCATTAAGAATCACTGCAAGATAAATTTTAGTTATAATAATGTATCACCAGCTTTAACTATCTAGAACAACTGGCCAGACTGTTTATCACCTGCATTCCGGCTCTTACAGAAGCTCTCTTGAATTTCATTCTATAATATTAATCATCATATTCTAACTGAATATTTGGTCCAAGTATCAGCTGAAGAAGTTGAGATGGATGAAGAATGTTGAAAATTACATCTGTAAATAGTAGACATGTACATGGTCCTGAATGGAATCCCCTACATGGACTGAAAGAACACTGTGTGGTGTGAAGTATACTTGCAAATTCCTATTTGGCTGAAACTAGTGATACGCGATTATACTGGAGCATTATGCATAGCATTTAGTACAGGCTAATCACTGGAGGGTATTTGTCAATACTTTATATATATATAAATAACTTTACATACTTAATACACACACATTACATATCTGTGTATGTGTGTGTGCCTATATATATATTGAAATTAAGTTTCATTCTCCACCACTTTTTCAGGCGGGGTATTCAATGACCCAGATATAGAATTGACGATGTGATTCAACAGATCGTGACCTGCAGTTCATGAACAATTAACACTCGTTCTAGACCTTATCTTACAATTATATCAGAAATGGGTAAACCATGCTAGCATCTTGGGGCATAAACCTACAGGAAAAGCCGGGCTCAGATGGGATTAGACTGTAGCTACAGCGGAGATGTAAACCCACAAAGAAATTGAGCCTTTGCCTGCACATTTTCTGTACAAAACAAAGTTTTCCTAGGAAAAGGAACAAAAAAAGACAGAAAAAACAGAGTATCCGTGTGCGTGAAAGTGAAACTCGATAGGCTAACTGGCGCGAACACCTCTCAATGAGGATTATGATTTAACATCACACAGTATTAAAAACGATTAACAATGATAAAAAAGAGGATCTTATATGACGTTGAGGGGTGCGTTAGAAGCTGTTTCATATAAATCAGTTTTCGACAGCTGAAATATTTAAAAATTCCATCTCTAATACTGAATTTCAAAACAATAATAGACGTATTTATGTATATCACGCACAATAGGAAACAATGTACCCACATAATATGACGTGCAATAACATATAGACTATACATTTGTTTTTAATAATGTCATACTCCTAAGAGTTATGTAATTTCGCAAAAGAATACCTACTCTATTGGATAATCAGCTGAACGCTGAACCAAGTGTTGCGAGTTTCTATGTAATTATTTTTCTTATGTTTTTAGGATGTTTATTTTTACATGAACGACAACACTCACTACTCCGAAAACTGGGCTATAACTTAAAATGACTTCTTCATAACAACGTTTAGTAGGCATATGGCGTTTAAAATGATTTTGCCCGTTTACTCGAACCTTAGAAGTTTCTCCAGTGAGAAGAACTCCATGTTACTTTAAAGGGTACAATGTCCAAATTTGTGTAATGAAATGTGATCTTGCGGTTACCATGCTATGAACATCACTGCCGGTGCCCCGTTGCCCTATCTCCTGTTGTACAATAAACTACAGTCCGTGCAGGGAGAAAATTGTTTTCAGCCTCAACATAAACTGTATAAATTATTTACAGACACTCATTACATTCGGAGCATGGAAACGTCCAGCAGTCCTCATGAGGGGATCAAGCATCATGACTAAACCAAAGTAATTTTCTTTACAACTTGGGGGTAGGGGGGGTCTTCATTTTAATTTGTATATGTTTTGCAAACCATATGAAATAGACCTTCCTGCAATACAATACCACAACATAAGCAATGTCGGACCGCAGAAAATGACGCTTGTCTTAAATGATCATCTATGACCGTGTGATCATAATTGCCAAGTGCCCGGAGAAGTTGTTTGTGAACACATCTCATGCAGCTTTATTATAAAGTAAAACTTGATTGACTTTGATTGTGTCTATAAACTGTGTCGATCCAAAATGTTCTACTGTATAACTCGTAGAAATTGGTGAAGGTGCGTCAGAAAGACTTACCTTCATGATGAAAACTCCTAATTGTATTTGCATTGCTGGCGGACCTCTCTAAATGCTTCCCCAAAGCACTCCTCGGCCGGCTGAGGTTCTGTTCCCGGTTCCCGGAATACAGGTGGTAGAGGTCCACCATGTATTGGGGCACTACGGCGAGCTTGCTTGGGCTTGGTCTCCGCTTTAGTCCGAACATGTTGAGGAGACGAAGCTCGAAATCGTTGAGGATACTTTCCGATTGCTGCGGGCTTTGCCTGCTGGACTCGCTGTATTTTCTACGGCCAACCTCCGGGATCAGTCCGGCCGAACCTCCGAGCAGCACCTGGCCGAGCATCAGCACCATGAGCCCGCGGACCAAAGCAACCATGATCGATCTGTTCCTGGAGCGGAGTTGTCAATACTCGAGGGCTGCAGTCATATGAGGTGCATTAAAGCCTGGGGTTTGGGCTGTTTACCGCAAGACGTGGCCATGAGGATAGTATTCTTCCATAGGAAGCATTTAAGGCAAGGAGGTTAAAAGGACGACATGTTTCTTTGAAGTAAAGAACAAAAAGCCTTGGAAATAGTATACCTGCTGGCTAAAAAATGCAATGGGTGGCAAACCAGACCGCTAAAGAGTTAAAAGTGATTAAAAAAAGAGGGGGAAAGAGTTTTTACAGCAGTCAAAATATGACAACAAAATACCCACACAAAGAAAAAAAAATCAAAGAATTGTTGGAAAAGGAAAGAGCATACAAAAACGCTCAATTACTCAGAGATAAGATGGTGAGACATTTGGCGTGTGAAATAAAAGACAGCAGCCGCCTTTACAGCTTTAAGAACTTATGAAGCATGAAAGAATATAGTGATGAGAGAGATTAATAGGAGCGGTGTTTGAGCGGAGGACTCAAACTGCGGCCGCGCTACACGCGTGGAGATCCTCCACATGACGCTTAGGTGTTGTGTCTGATATAAGATTAGATCATAGACTCACAGGTGTGCAATTTAATCTACTTCAGCTGTACAGGGCAAGTCTACAACAAGTCCTAAAAAAACGTCCAAGACTAAGACAAGATATCCAAAATAAAAACGCGTTATAGACTTTTGGGAGGTTGTTGTTGTTTTAAATATATATCCCAAATATGAGTCTTAGAAAAATCATCCAGATCTGTTAAAATACTTTGCAATCATCATAGTCTTGATCGTATGTATTTTACGACAAAATTGGAGTTCTAGTGAGTACACGTAGTCCAAAAATAATATGAAAAGAATCAGTCTCGCATTTAAATGCGAAGTGCTGTTCAGATATTTAGCTTATTTCCATTATTGATCCGTCGCAATTGTTGACCAGCAACCAAGATTTAACACGCTGTTACCTACGAGGAAGCAGTGCGTCCGGCCGTCGCTGTCGCTTTGTTGTCCAGTAAATTCCCACATCAGTTCATGTTATTCTCCACAGCTGTCCTGCGGAAAGCAGAAAACCCTCCACGGCAGAGACCACCTCCTGCACATATTTTCAGCAGCTGTGGACTTTGCTGTAATCGACTTTGTAGATGCGAGTTTGCCTATAGAAAAAAGGGGGAAGGAGTACAAAACGGGCAGGACCGATCTAGGCTAAAAGTGACCTCACTGGATATTTGAAGCAGAAGCCAATGGTAAAAGCAAATTTCGGGGAGTTTCCTGACATTTACTGCAGTTCGTTTGGTCCCTTGACAAGTGAAGTTTTTTGAGCGTCTCCCTTACTTAGGGTGAGATGATTCAATTGATTCCCACCGACGAGTTTTTGTTGCTCAGTGATGTCACTAAGCCAAGGCTGACTGACTTGTCTTTCGGCGAGGCAATAGCACCTCCTGGGCTTATTACACGCGGGGGTAAAGGCTTTTATAGGCGTATACCTGCTCAGAAGCAATCCCACACTACAAATCCAAATCTTAATCTATAAAACAGTTTCATCGGAGACGCAAAATGAACCACCCATAAATTAAACAAAATGCACAATAAATAAAAAGTAAAAATGCAGCCTTTTTCCAACCGATGCATATATAGATTAATGTCGGTACATATATGTATACTCGCAACAGTATTTATGGATATTAAGTAACTTGCAACAAACTCGCTTTGACACCGACCGTGCACGTTCTTTAGACTACTTCTGGAAACATGTTGTGGCTATGCTACTTACAGACCTGTCCGGATTGGCAAGGATCGATAATCGTTGCCTGTTTGTAAATGACCGGCTCACCATTACAAGCAGCTGAAGTACGAAGAAAAGCATACACGCTGTATGGATTTAACTGACTGTATTTTTTTTCTTCTAGTACAAAGAGAATGATCTGCAGAAAAAGTAGTGCACCAGCGCGTGGAGGAGCAGAAACTGCTTGTTGGAGGTGCAAAGTAAAACATAATTTCCCTAATGCCTAGTGCATTTTCAATTACATCTATATAATGAATATAATTTATAAATAAACTCAGGCCTAGACTGACCCAGTGGCATAACAAGCATTTTATTGGGCCGATGGGTGTGTCGGCCGGTAAAATTTATCGTGGGGACCCGACCCATCCCGCCACTCAGCAAAATTCTTCGTGGAGGACTCCTCCCTCCCGGTCAAAAACAATTTATCATCGGAGACCTCAAAGTCCAGCTAGGGTCGATTTTTAATCCCAGTCCAGCCCCGAGACTATACTGCATGCTCGGAAACGTGTGTTTACCCATGCATTATCATCAATAGACGAAAACTATAATTATAATAAACATTATACATTATTACAAGTTAATAGTTCAAAACTTTCGTTTAAAGTAATACGTTCATTCTTTTACACTGAATGTGGTACATACATATTTTTTCTAATGCAATGTGTTTAAGCCAATTCAGTAGTTTTCTTTGTTCTACATCTATGTAGGCCTACCAGGCAGCTATGTAATAAAAGATGTAAAACCACGAAACTGTGGCTTGTACTACCTTTGAGCAAGATACGTAACGTGAACTTCCCAAACATATTCGCAGATATATGACTAAAAACAACTGTGATGCTACTAAAACTATTTTTTATTATTATTTTTTGATGCCGTAGGTTACATGGTTTGGCATAAAGGTAATTAAAGTTATGTAGGCCTATTTCTACAGGTAGGCCTGTTTGGCATGAGTCCAACCCGTTTACGTGTTATTTCAAATCAAGTCATACTTTAGATCACAAAGAACGACATTAATTTGTCTCAAATTATTGATCAAGAGGTGTCAATTGCTGGACGGAGTTTTTTTTTCTCCCATTGTTACTTTTAATTGGCTGTAGTTTGACTGAATTGCCCTCTATCGTGGATCAGGGCATGAATAATACATACGCTTTACCCCAGCAAAGGTGTGAATGTCTAATCAGCGCTTTGCTGCCACAGGACAAGACGTGTAGATTCAATTAAATGAGAGCAGATTTCTGCATGCAAATGTAATGTGTGACAATCCGAGTCCTTCCAAAACAGGGCAGAATGAAATAACAATAATCTATAAATTACTTGATGTTCTGAAGAGAAAGTGAGTGAAAAAGCGAAAGTCAATCCGTTTAAATGTGCTTGTTTGGTTTGGACGTGTTTCTAAGGTCTATTTCCAGCGTACGCGGTGTACTTCAGCTGACAAGCCAAAACAACGTCTTTGCATCAGAAAGAGACTGCCTGAAACAACGACACTGGATACGCTCTGAAGCGGTGTTTACCCAACAGGACCCCCAGTATATTAGCGTATGAAAACCCACACTAAACTACGGCGCAAGTTTGAAAGGGGATGGTAATGCAGTTTGGCAAGAAGAGGTGCTAGTTTGTGGGGAGATAGGGAGAGAGATTAAAGAATTAATTTTGTTTCAGAACAATGATGCATATCACTATTTTCTCAGGAGTATCGACTTACAGTATCATAAGTAGTTCAACTGCATATGACATATAAATGTCAATCTGTTGCTTTAATACAGTTTCCACCTACCATATACGTCATAAATAAATCTACAAGGATTCGCACACCATATTCAACGTAACCTTGCATTCAACTGAATAGGCTAGACAAGTTTTCACTAGTGCAAATTGATCTAAAGACGTCAACCATTCTAAGATGTTTATTACTGACCCCAGTCTGTGTATCAAATGTAAATGACGCAGTTTAACGTATAATGCGCGTGTGTTTTGAGGTGACTGGGACGTGTAGCGCGGGGCTGCCAACTAACACGCATCTTGCGTGACACTCACGCTTTCAGACTCACACACTCACGCAAGAAATCTTACGGTAAATCTGTATTATTCCATTATAAATCTAATATATATTATCTATTATATTAACCTATATTATTCCATTATAAACTTAAAATTAGCTATATCAAACACGTTGTGGTAGTTCGCAAAACCTACAAGGTAATAAAACTGTTATATACATGTAAATGAATGTGCGGACTTGTCTCGAATTGAAAATCTGAGTCCAGTCAGCTGAACAGGATTGGCAACCCTGGTACCGTGAATCCTCACGGTTATCTGCAGCCTACGTGCTTTTATAGACTACAGATTAACGTACTGCGTCGAAAACTTCGTTAACTATATAAGATCTCCTGAGATCATTTCTAAATACAAAAATATGAGATTAACAGTACTAAGTCTAAACTCATTGCTGTTCTTTTTTTTCTTCATAGCAAACCTTTGCTTCTTGATTACCAGTATTTTTCGGTAGAGGCTATCTGTTATTTACCAGCAGTTGAAGATCAGAAAGAACCAGTATGAAAGTTAATCGTGTTCATATGTATAATAGTGTCAGTGTTCATAAATCAGTATTAAATCCAGTTTTTTCAGTAACTGCATCTCAATGCAAGAAAATATAACAATGTAACAACTACACCCATCCTATTCAGATATTCCATCAAGTTTACATTTTAGTCTATTTAGCAGACACTTTATCCAAAGGTATGTGTATTTTTCAGAAAGCAGGGTCAGACGGTCCCTGAACCAATAGGGGATTAAAGGCCTTGCTCAGGGACCCAAGGGTGAAATCACCCTGCTGACTTTAGGAATTGAACTGGCAACCTTCCGACCACAAGCACGGCACGGTAACCTGCTGAGTTGCACACTGCCCCTCAGTGAAAAAAGATCATCAGTCCAGGCAGTAGGGTTAAACATATGTAACCCGTATGCAGAATTCATCACTGTTGGGGGCTGAACCTGCTTCAGGACAGATCATAAGCCTTTTAGATCTGGGAAGACCAAGACCCAGACACAGCATTCATGCTTCCTATTGAGCTTGGAGCTCATCTATGGGTGTCTGGGGATAGGGGCAGGTTTTACGACATCACAGGAGCTGGCTGAAAGTACTGTAATCCCACACAGGCTGAGAGGCTCCGGCTATCAGATGATGTTTGAGTTCAGCGATTCTTCTATCCTGTCTGCCAGCACCGCGTCTCATCAGATGACCGGCTTTAGGTTCTCTGCCGCAGGTCGTGGTCTGTGACCTCTGCCATGCGCCCTGACTGGATTAGGAAGCTTTGTGCTTGGTGTGTTTCATGGGCTTAGAGTGATAGAGGTGGAGGGGGTGGAAGGTGGCCAAACCCCCCCCCCGTTCGTGATGAGTGCCTTCTGACACGCACACCCCCCAGCCTGGATAAGGCCATGGCCGCCCTGCTCACCACCCAATGTAAAACAAATAATATACAACAACATGTATGGCTTTAATCGAAAGTTAGATATCCTGTCAGAGCTTGTGACGGGATGCATGTAGATGCCACCCCCCCCCCCCATAGGAGGAATGACAAAAACCATCTCCTCTTAAAAGATACCATTTTGACTCCCCATTCCCCTAAATTGTTCTGAGTACTTTCACAATATCAGTCATGCAAAGGTATATCTGCCAAATCTACAAGGGGTGCAGGTACCCACCCCCCAAACAACAATAGTTGGGGGCCCCCTCACCCCACCAACACCATCCTCTGTGAAATATCTTTACAGTTTGGCCGCTGTTTATTCCTAAATTTGACATATTTAATGTTTGATAACATATATTGCAGTTTTATTGTTTCCCACACAAGTTGCATACCACTCAGAGCATTAAGAGCCCTAAGCAGCACAAACGTCAGACATCACAAACCTCAGTGTCTAAGAGTTGATGCGTATTCATCTTCATACGGTCAACCTGTCCTGGGCTTGAATTCCTCTATCTGACACTGAATTCACCCAGAGTGTCAGAAGAGTGACAGTCTTTCGGGTCTCACGGTAGCTCCGCCGAGTCCCTGTTCAGTGGCAATCCGGAGAGACCTGCAAGCCCATCTTTCATCAGACGCATTCCAGACGTCGCCGGTGAAAGTGTCTCCAGAACAAAGCAGATTGATCCACTTCCTCCGGACCAGCAGCTCCTGGGATGAACTTTGCACTCACATTCCATTGTGTACGTGTGGTTAGTTAGGGCATGTTAACAGTGATCTGTACTACTAACAACACAACTAACAAGCCCTGGATGGTGTATTTCTAAGAGCCTTTTCACTTATCAGCATTGACAATTTGTTATGAAAGTAATAAACAACAATATAAATACATCTGACATATATCAAATTTAAGATTTGAAGTTCCTCTGATCTTCTGTAGGGCTGGGTATTGGCACAGATTCCCCGATTTGATTTGATTTGATTCTATTCTGATTC
>JAODJW010000039.1:15704052-15719917 GCA_026777045.1 Hyperopisus bebe | reverse complement strand
AGTTCCTCTGATCTTCTGTAGGGCTGGGTATTGGCACAGATTCCCCGATTTGATTTGATTTGATTCTATTCTGATTCACAAGCTAACGATACAATTCAATCCATTTCAATTTGATTCCGATTCTATATCAATCCGATAGGAATGAGATATGAAATGTTATGTGACCGCTTTACTGAAAATAAAAATGGGCAAATCTACAGCTGAAAATAAAGTAGCAAGTCTAAAACTCACATGCCATGTTTGAGAAGAACTTTAACATAAGGATGTGTGCAAAAACATAAATTAGAATCTTTTTGTTTGAGGAACATACAGGTATCGCTTAAGGCTGGGAATTGGCCCTGACCTCACAATTCAGCTTGATTTCGATTCAAAGGTGCCTGATTGGATTCAGTTTTGATCCTATTCAATTTATGTTTAAGACACATTCATTAATGTGAGATCAAGCCAGATTTCTTGTAAAAACAACAATAAAAGGCACAGCACTGTAGTGTTAACACTGTAAAACAAAGCAACTTAACTTTGTTACCATTATGTAATGAAAATAAGATTATGAAAAACAATATCTAATAAGCATGAAATTTTGCCCATAAATACACCCAATATTTATTTTTCGGCAGTTCTTGTACCCACCCAGAAATATGTAAATTTTACCTCCAGACTTAGTCGTTTTCATATGCTTCAGTGTAACTCGTAACGTTTGAAAAAAACAGATAATTAACAATATTTTCGTAAATGACAGCAGATCACATCCAGCAATATCAGTTGTCTCTTCACATCATTTGCTTTTATTTATTTTGCTGTTATATAATATTAATTCACATCACTGTAAGCAGTGTGTTGAATGTGATTGGCGTGAGAATAAAGCCCTACTTGACTTGCCTAGCTTACATTCACGTGTCGGCGTACACATCACCATGGCGGTGCTAGAATTCACGGGCTCCATTCTTCCAAGCACGCAGTCTATGAAGGCGTAGTGTTTCTAGGCTGCGTTCTTTGAAGGTCAAACAGAAAGCACTGTTAAATGGGACGGTCTATGGATAATTTCTTATTTGCGTCACCGGCTGTTCCCGCCCTTAACCTCGAGTCACGAAGCACCGGGAAACACCCACTTTACCTCTACGCAGTTAATCTTGGGATATGTTGGTCATTGAAAGATCCATCAGATGGATCCATTGCAACTCCACAGAAGAAGAACACGTTTCTAGGTCACTTTTGAAGGAGCCTTCGAAATGGGACAGTCTTTTTGCACTGCTGTATTGAATTTGGTCTTTGAACGCAGCCTTAGAAGGATGCAGCCACTAAATTCGGACACAGCTGATGTGAGGGAATTGTGCAATATTATTGCAACTTTCCTATAGGTGAGAGAGTGAAAGAAAGTACCACCACCTATATAGTAAGAGGACCAATACATGTAAAATTCAGACATATTTTCAAAGTCATGCAGAAAAAGCATAAATTAACTAGGCTGATCTTGGAATTTTGTGAACTGCTATCGAATTGTCAAAATCGTGATCATGATTAATCATAAAGTGGATATTTTTCTCACCCCTAGTCTTCTGTCATGCCAGCATTACGAATGGCACCCTGCATGTTTCTTTCCTTTAAAATCGGGCAGCCTGGACTTCAGAAGGAAGACAAAATGAGCCTATAAACAGTTTAATTGTCAGTTCCTGACCTCAGAACAACAGGTGCATGATTACTGGATGGCTGTTGGCTTTCAGGCCATATATAACACAGTGCTTGCTGTAACGTCCACGGTTCAATACCAATTGCTATGAGTGTTTACCCATAATGCTGCTGAAACAGTCTTGAGGACTGTTGAGGAAATGATAGCTCTGTTCAGATTTGCAAGATTGCGGCTGCTTCTTGGTGCTTATCCTTCCGTCGGATGTCTGGGACAGTTCTTCTAAGTTGATGGGCCTCCAGTCTCAGGTTATCGAGGCTGAGTTTTACATGCAAAGATCCATGAGTGCAGCCTCTCAAAAATCTGAAGCTTTCCGTCAACGATGAGCGTAAACAAGACCTTTGGATCGTCAATGCAGATTCAACGGAAATGGCACAAAGGAGGAAGCAGTACATAAACCGCTTTCCACGCCGATAACATTTTTATAGTGCACTTTTATGTATAAATGGAAACAGCCCATAATTAATGTGCATCTTGTATGTTTACACTGATGATGCAAAACATATTCTGCACCAAGTTACATTGTTGTGCATTGTGATATATTTTTAGTTAAAATGTTTACACAGCTGGGTTTACAAGTTTGATTAATTATTATTATCATGAAACCACTCAACTCCAATGTTGCCATCCAGCTGCCAAAACATGGCCCCTGTACTTCTTTTCCACTTATATCTGTCGTCCAGGATTAATTACACTCAGCCTCTTTCCATTTTCTTAAGGCTCCATTAAGGGCAGAAAGGGGAACCCTCAAAAAAATTAAAAATACAAATTCATGTTCCTGAATCATATAAACGCCCATAAAAATTAGAAATGAAAAGACCTTATAAAATATGTTCACGTCCGGACCACGTCTGTAAAAAATATTCATATGAAATACAAATAAAAAATCACTGCTTCACAGAGAGGTTTAATAGGTACAATAAAGTCCACAATATTTGTCGTTTGTAAAAGATGTATAGAATCAAAGCATACAATGGCGGTCTACCACGGCTAATGCGGTTTAAATTCGAGTTTAGGTGTATAGCCTTCACAAAATCCTTGGGAAAAAGATATTTAATGTGCGGATTTAATAATTTTGTGGGTAAGTCACTGTATTCTTAGGAAATGCCAGAACACATCACACATCAGAGTACCCACTTAAATTCCTATGCTCTGTTGTGATTAGAAATATTAAAAAATAACTTCCTGTCTGTCTTCCACCTTAGAATAAAATACATTCTGCTTATGGTAGATATATCCTATATATATTCGCAGTCAGTTTACTAGTAGCATTTTTGTGGGTCAATCCTTAGATTCATTCAAGTCGGCAGTAGATTAAACTTCACGATGGTGAACAATGAGCTGAACAGCTCCTCTCATGTACAGAACTTCATGTGTGCATAGCCTTTATAGACTGTAAATTGATTTATGTTAAACCATGTAAAAAAAAACAGTGATCAGGCAACAAGCATGTGCTTTTCTCACTTGCAGTGCATTGGCGAACCTTGGTGGGTCTGTAGGCGTCTATGTGGCGTAGCTGTAGGTCTACATGAGCTCCATCAGGAATCATAAATGACACTCAAAACTGCAGTAATGATCATTAGAAAGATTTTCACTGTGAAACTGTCAGCTCGCTGCTTCCACTGTGGGTGTTCCATATTAATAGCATCACCTCTTTGATTTTTTGGCATCGCATGAGCTGTAAAACCAGGAAAGACAATGTGGGATGCCCTCATACTTTGTTTTAGCATCATATAGAACCCAATATAGACTTTTATTACCGCTTCTCTGTTCCTGATAATTCCATCTGTTTTGCACCTATAGTAAATTGTGTACCTTTCCTTTTAAACACATTGACCTTCGTACATTTTTATTTTCCCCTTCTTTAATCAGTTTGACAGACCTTTTAAGTAGGCTGTTTAGGTTTCTCTCTGTTTGTGCACATGAAAGAGACGGAGATGAGCCCTCTGTGTAAACTCGCATGTTAGAAGCAAAGGTCAAAATGAAAAGTGCTCTTTGGAAGAGGCCTCCTGCATTCCCCGTGCCGCTGCCCTCGAAGAGGATCTGGCCTAATTACAGAGCGGGGGTGATACGGACTCCCCACCTGAGTCACCATCCAAAGGACGCGAAATAAAGAGCTAACTTAGCGCAGTTTTTGTGCACCAGTTAAGAAGCAAGCTGGGATGATGGTACATATTCTAAATCCACACTTTTATTCGCTGTTATTCCTATCTGGGCCCATGTCAATCTTGTAATTTTGAATACGGTTTAGTGGCAGAGTTTTCTATAATAGACACCCAGTTGCACGGCTCATCCATCAATCTCAATTAAAGGGGCAGTGGAACAGTTTTAAAAAGCTCTCCATCTTCTTGATTAACTACATTTTTTTCCCCCTCTGGGGGTTCGCTTTGAGCAGCTGGTTGCACTTAAGCGGTAAAATGTAAACCTTGACACTGCCTGTTTATGTAGCCCAAGCTTGTAATCATGGAAACGTGTAATCCGCTGACACGTGGAACCTTTATGAGCTTGATTTAAAGGGGACGGAGCTCCGGCAAGGTGTCCTGTTCTGAAGCCACACGGACGGAAAAGCAGGTTTGGAACCCTGAGCCATTGTTGGGTCTGGAGCATTGGTTGGAGGAAACATTTGTGACGTGTGAAGATTTACAGCCAAGGAGGCCAGAAAATAAGTTATGGCTTACAGTTTAAGTAGCATTTGGAGGCCAGAGCCAATGTGAGGCGCCGGGTGAATTGTAGACATGAGTATAGACACCTGGGTCTAATCTGCCAGCATCTGTCAAACCTGCAAAATAAAAACCAAACAAAACAAAACAGCAAGTGTGCTTAATGTTGCTATTGGATTATATCACCAGATAATTTCTCTTTAAGCATGATTTATACAGTTATATACAGTCATAAAAACACGGAAAGTATTGACAAGTATGGGACGTAAGACCTTGACTTTGTTTTTGAGATCTTCTCATGGTAATGGTGTGTAGGTGTGCCCTGCGATGGGTTGGTGCCCCATCCTGGGTTGTTCCCTGCCTTGCACCTGTAGCCTCCAGGATAGGCTCCAGACCCCCACTACCCTGAATAGGACATGTGGTTTCAGAAAATGGATGGATGGATGGATGGATGGATGGATGGATGGATGGATGGATGGATTTTCTCTTGGCCTACATGCACAGACCACGAATGGAGCATTCAAGACAAAATCACCCCGGTAAATCAGCCCTGTGTAAACCTTATTAAACCTCAAGTTATCAAATTCTGGTCTATTTAAAACATTAGCACAAAACAAATCCAAGTTCAAATAAACTTTTCTACAATTTATCTTAATAACTTTTTTTTTAAAACAAGTGACCAATCAGTG
Organism: Hyperopisus bebe; assembly: GCA_026777045.1. Taxonomy (NCBI): domain Eukaryota; kingdom Metazoa; phylum Chordata; class Actinopteri; order Osteoglossiformes; family Mormyridae; genus Hyperopisus; species Hyperopisus bebe. Next base: position 15,714,884 of record JAODJW010000039.1, on the reverse strand, counting down.
ACTAGCTTCATTGGCCCAGGGCTCCTAGGCTCCTCAGCAGAAGGGGAGGCATGCAGATCAGGTTCACCTGGACCACACTGCGGGTCACATGATCACAAGAGTCGAGATTTGGTGCCTTGATAAAAAAATAACGATGGTTTGTATATCTACCCCTGCCACACAATGAATGACAAGCTGAGATTCATACAGAGGCACCGTCTTGAGTGAACAGACACATAATAATCTTTCCATGTGCTTTCATTCATAAAGAGGAAGCAGCTGTTTGATTAGCGATTTTCACCAAAAGTGTTTTGGTAACACTTCATAATTTAATTTGTTCATGTGTAGGCCTACATAACGCGATGTGGGGACCTAATGGTTTCCCACCAGTAGCACACAGAAGTTCATGTGTGTCTCATCCACACAAAAGCAATGTATATTTTCTAATTAAAATACATTCCATGTTTAATGCCTGTGTCTACGAAGAAAGACCTTTTCACTGGGGGAAATTCCCTTTAACAACTTTGGAGTAAGAGCTTTCAATATGTAATTCATGATGACAATAAAACAAATAGGGAAAATACTCAGAAAGTTGTCTAAAGACAACTGACTCAAACGCAATGAGAGACTTCAGAGAAAAAGACGCGAGTGTGTATTCATTACTAAAATATTCTTTCATCCCCCATAATCTCAGGGTAAAGTCCTTTATGACTTTTAAAATTGTCTGTAGCAAAAATTCTATAAAATGATTTATGTTTCATTATGTGGTCATCTTAAAAATGTTTGGTTTTCTTTGAAAATTTGCTGAGTGATGGATCTGACCTGACACGTGGTCTGAAAGAGTTTTATTCTTAGGATGCCTCTAATTTGGGAAAATAATCAGCGTTTTTTCGTTTTTTTTCATCCTAAGGCAGCCTAGACGGAGGCAAAACCTTGCTGTTATCGCTTACATTATTGGCATGAAAAGGTTAGCGGGAAACCGCATGCACAGCGAGATGAAAGCCGGCTCTTATCGGGGAGATTACTAAGGAAAAGCACACCGACAGCCGCTTATTAAACGCCGTCCCGCATCTTTTGAACATAAGAGAAATATTTCCAACACTGATCTTGTGCTGTGATAGAGACAGGTGTTTTGTATGCACTGTGTCGGCCAGATATTTATCTCCAGCGTTTAAACGTTTCTTCGGCCGTTGCGCTCCTCCAGAAACACAGTCCATAGCCCAGCAGCCCAAACAAGCACACGGTTATGCCGGATTGTAATGGAGACAGCGTTTTAATCCTGCTTTTTCTTTTTTTATCAATAAGAAAGAAAGAAAAAGAAACACACAGAAAACACACACAGGGAAAATCTCCAGGATAAACATAGCATGATTTCGTAAGTTCATAAAAAGTGTCACCCTACACTTCGCGGATTCTCTTCTTCGCGTGCGACTCTATAAACACTTTAATATCAACCTCGGCATGCTTCTACAAATACTAAGCCCTGCTTGTTTTCAATAAAATGGATTACTGCAGCCAAAATGTCATACAATACATTTGATGCGATATGTTGCTCTGTCGCAAGATGTTTTGAGTTTGTTTTCAAAATTATGAATACTCCTCATCTTAATTTAATCAGGGCGTTTTTAATATTTTTAATATTCAATAGTTACACAGCTGAACTAACACAAAAACGCAACAACAAATTCCTTCAACTCATTTTCAGGGCTGAGAAATCACCCTTTCCCGTTTTTTACATGTATTACAATCATTACATTTGGTACAGTTTGTATCTGAATTGCTTTCTTTTTTTACTCCATACTTACCTAGATTGCTCCACTTGATACCTGCGCAGTATATTTCAGTGTTTTATTTTGTTAAGTGTATGACTGCATTGTGATTTATGAGATGTATATTATTATTCGACTTATATGAAATACACACACACACACACACTAGTTCCCCTCGAAAGAACATCTTCAATATGAGGTTCCTTTTTCACATCGAAAAATATTCATGCTGCGGGCCTGATGACATTTGATGATGGGATTCGTTGGTAGCCTATGTTACTTTCAGGCAAACCTGCAACGCTTTTCCACGAATAAACGTTTAGTCAATGATCTTCATGAAATGTTTGCAGATATTACGAATGATACGCAGTTAGGTTCATGTCCTCTGAAAAAGAAGGAAAATGATGGTGCTTCATTTTATTGGTTAGAATATAAAACTCTGGTGGAAATGATGGGACTTTTATTGGTTAGTATATGGAACTACATGAAACTGTCACTCTCACCACCTAGTGGCCAGACATTGTAGGTTTTTTGTTGTGGTAAAAGGACGAGTACTGTACTACAATCAACTACTCACAAAAGCATTACAAAACTGCAGTAAGAGATGCATTTAAAGTGATCTGCATTTATCGGTACACACTGAGTAAACTACACCACAAGTCATTGATGAGTAAGAATACATAGTGCTGGTTTGGCTTTAAACAAGAGAAACAGAAAGACAATTGTTTAGAAGTCTAATAAGTCATTCATTTTAGCTTCCTTTTGTAGAATTATGTCGTGAAAGAAACATTTTAAAGGTATCTCACTCCATTTGCGAGCTTAAAGGTGGTGTCCTCATTTTTATTTCTGTATTCACTAGTTCTCTTTACTGTTTCTTGTAGGTCCTCCTGTTTCCGCCCACAGCCCTGAGACATGCTGATAGGCAAACTGGCGTCTCTGAAGTGCCATAGTGTGTTATTTGTGTGTGTGTGTGTGTGTGTGTGTGTGTGTGTGTGTGTGTTTGCTCTGTGGCGGGCTTGCATGCTGCCCAGACTGAATCCCAACCCTGTGCCCAGCGCTGCCTGGTACCGGCCACAGGTCCTCCCTAGTGACCCTGACTAAGATAACCGCTTGGTAGATGGACAGATGTCTGAACATAGGTTTTTCTTCACTATGCAAATCCAATAAAAAAAAGAACTTAAAAGGAATCGGGGGCCAGTAAAGTAAAGAGCCATCTTTCACTCGCTCGTAGGAGCTGCAATCCCGCAGATACTGCCAATGGCTGGTAGGTGGAAAAATAATTTCCCAGCCCCGTCTGCAGTGTCACTATCCTCCCTGTAGCCTAATCGCCGATACCTGTGGCCAAATAAGGAGAGGAAGCCTGCAGTTACTCCTCACCAAGCACCCACCATACTGCCCTGTAACGGTTGTGAGGGGTCAAACCCTCAAGCAAACACTGAGGTCATTAGGGCTTTTCTCTTTGACTTTAATTTTTAACTATGTTTACTCACTTATTTATTTGCTGGCCACAGTTATTATCTACTCAGAACAATCATAGTTACGTCCTTGAGGCAGCACAGCATAAGCATGTTTTAGGTTTGAGTCTTTTTTTTTCTTTCTTTTTCTTTTACGGTTGTGGAATTTCAGTCCCTTTGTGTTGTTCCTCAGACGATTATACACTGGATCACTTCATTCATGTCGATAAAGGAGCAGGTGCTCCGCGATTCAGAGTCTAAGGTTACAGGAGCAGGTCGGAGTACACGCCTTGACGGAGCGGGGAAAATCTCACTGGCAAACTCTCAATGAGAGGTGCACGTATTCCAGGCAGGATGGCTGACAAGGAAGGGAGAGTATCGGATAAACTGCAGTCCACCAGAGCAGGAATGAGGCTGGGAGGAAACGCTGGAGCATCAGAAACTCTGCCTCCGCCAGTCACTGACATATAATAGAGGAGCTCAAAAGACGAACAGTTCAGCAAGTGCTTTGATCGCTTTTCTTTTGACTACCGAAAACATCATTAAATAGCTACAGAACCTGGACCAGGCTGGGAATTGTGGGATTTCTTTCTCTGCCAGCACATGAGGCACAGTGGCCTTTTCGGAAATATAATCAACATAAGTCTGACTGCGGCACTGGTTAGCGGTGACCTTTGGAAACCCGATCTTGTTAATCTGAAGTCTCAAACTGACCTTTTTTACAGATTTTTTTTTTTACTCTGAATCTGCATGAAACTGACATATTTCATCAGGTTTGAAATAAGAAAGGATGGTATTGATAACACCGGGATCCCAGAGGTGTTTTCAGCTTCTCTCTCTCTCTCTCTCTCTCTCTCTCTCTCTCTCTCTCTCTGAGCTATGGGATTCCAAGGATTTTTCTGTGACCCTCCATAATTTGTCTAATGATTTGCAAGACTTGTGGGCTATATGATAAGTTCAACCTCCTTGTTCATACAAAAAAATAATATATAGCATATATACTATGAAAAGCACACAATCCCATTCCCCATCAATTTATCTTTATCTTCAATGTTCTTGCTCCTTGCATATGTTGTATATTCGATGTACAGTAGACTTTTTCTTGCACTGGAAGGCAGTATGACCTTGCAAGCCCAGCATCATCTCCCACAAAGGTAAACGCCGTGATCGCTTCCTATTGGATGTGCCCTTTGCTGTCCTCTTGGCTATCGTGAAACCTGAGAGGACACGCTTCAATGCAGAGTCGACCCCTTTTGCTGTGAATAATGATGGCATGTGACCAATTATCCTGTCATATACAGTAACTTAAGCCAGACCTTTGATTATGTTCGGGGAGGATAAAAGACGACTGTTATTTCAATGCCAGTAAATATTCAGACTCCTCCTGGGACGTAGCTTCTTGATATGCTCTTTTTTGGCCCATTTCATTACTTAGAGATGTTTTTCTTTTTGTCATCCTGCTAAGCCGTGTGAAAAAGACCACCTGATGCATATAGACAGAGTAGCTATGGGACGAAGGCAGTTTGCAGAGCCCAGAATGCTGGGGGTGCAGGACTCACTCAGAGCAGGACTTGTGGGTCAAAACTGTAGATTGATCTGATAATACTATGTAAACACTCTGATCCTGACTTGGATAAGTGCTTAGAGGAGGATGGATGGACGGATGGATGGATGAATGGATGGCTAATATGAAAACCCTGTGAGATAAGTGGTTAGTGAAGGATGGATGGATTGATGAAAGGATGGATGGATGGATACATGGATGCATGATATGATATGAAAAACCTACGACCTTGAACAAGACAAGCAGTTAGAGGAGGATTGATGGGTGAATGAAAGGATGGATGGATGGATGGATGGATGGATGGATGGATGGATAATATGTAAACCCTATGAACCTATCTTCCCAGGCCTCTTTAAACTGCCTTCTGGTAATACAACCAAACTACTCACATTTTCAAAAGCAAGCCATACTGACATTTAAATTTTTTTTAGCTTATTCCTTTCATAAACCTCCCTTCCTTACTTAGAGACTCAAGTAAATACTGTAATGAATATGAAGTTTATGAATAAGAAGATGATCTCTTTTTTAAGGCCGTGTCCTGTTTGCGTCATGGTAACTATGAGCTGCCCTGGTAATAAAATCGTTCCTTATAATAAAAGAGGACCTGAGTCGTTGTGTTTGTTTGTAGGACGCGTCGGACACGGCCTAATGATGCCCAGCAAGCGTGTCATCCGCCAGGCTGCCATCGGATGTGGCTTTAAACATCACATGCAGCTGTGTTGCAGGAAAATCACAGTCACCCCGCTCTTTAGCGGCTGTACATTTACTTTAGGGACTTTGCGGATATCTCTGTTTGAGGCTATGTACAGAAGGAGAATAAGATTTTATAACTTTATTTTTTAAAAGCAATTGTCAAGCAAGTCTCCTCTGTGTTTATCATTTAGAATTTTAAATATAATAAAACCGATGTGCAATAATCAATAAGTCAACAATACTGCTAATGATACTTAACAGCATCCCCACCAAGGAAAAGAATGTAAATGTTGAGTTTTCCGACGCTCCTCCTTCGATTGAGCGTGAATCGCTGCAATCAGTAACGGGACCTGACAGGTTATTCACTTAGCTGCCGTTCTTGGGTTTCCGTGTGTTTTACAAAACGCAGACTGGAAAAAAAAACCCTCAGACAAGCAGCAAGATATTGAGAACTGAAAGCTGATAATAAATAGCATCTATTTAGTGGATCTGGGCGGCCATGGATACAGGGGGGAAAAAAACATCTATAATTTCACCACTGAAGAGTGCAGCAGAAAAAAAAAATCCACAGGCTGCAGACATTGTGTGCATTCTTCTCTAATTGTACATTTGTTTTCTTCAAAGGGATCAAACTGCAGTCCAGATTCACGGAATCTGGGATGAAACAATGTGACCCGCAAGTGTCCTTCCCTTCCCCGCAGGCTATTTAAAGACGCAGCGGCCTGTACTTTTTCACCGCTGAACAGAGCACCCACCCTTCCGCCAGCCGTGCCTATTAGAAACAGATGCTGCCTCTCTGAGGCTCGCCGTTCTGTGGTGGGGGGGGGGGGGGGGGTCACCCCCCTTTTCGCACTAAGCACCACTGACCACTGTTGCTTTGGAGAATTCACAGTAAATTGAGAATTTGATGATCTCCCGTATTAATTGATTCTACATTTCAACTTTAATACCATTCGTGCTTTGCTGTCAGTTTTTATTTTATATTGCAATTGCCAATTAACATATTATAAGGAATACCCAAACACATCTGTAATAAACAATTAACAAATTAACCTGAACTAAAGATAACACAATACTTGGCATTAACATAGCCTATGCCTATATGACTAAATTAAAAGAGTGATACGCATAAAAGTTTCCATGGCAACGCTAATTAAGACACCATGAAGTTAAGATGAATAGTCTATATATAAATGTACTAATTGGGCCTGCCTGGAGTATCACTTGGAAATAATCAAGTCTTGTGATCAGTTTTTTCAGTTAAGTGTAGGCCTATGTCATATTAACAGGTGATGGGGCTAACCAGCCTTATGTCATATTAACAGGTGATAACCAGCTTACCAGCCCTCTTAGCATTTTCAGTTTGCATTATGTTTTGAGCACAAACCTCGTTTCATCGCCAGTTCAAATTTACAGTGTTGTGGGTGTTAGCTTGAAGCACATTTCAGCTTTTTTTTTTTAATCCAGTGCATGTAAAGAATCACATGGAAAATGTCTTCTTACAAATACAAATCTGTGTTGAGAGGCCATGTTTTTTTGTTTGATAACTTTTTTTTTTTTTTCCAGTTTTTAGGTTTAGTTTCCTCAGCGATTTTATTTGAATGACTGAAAGCAAGGGGAAGAGTGAATTCACCCTGATTAAAGTCCATTAAAGGAAGAAATAAACTGCGGCGTTTTTAGACATAAATAAGACATTTATCTGTTCTGTGGGACTTTAAATGCAACAAACCACATTTGGAGCAGCAGTCCACAATGTTTTGCTTTGCTCCTTTTAAGATGACAAGTTTTGGTTGAGTGTTTCATGCGGTTTAGTAAGACCCTCCGGCTGTGACCGAATCATATCTGCGTGGCGATGCATAAACCCTGAGGCAGATATGCGGCTGGGCCAATGCAGTGCGCACATCTGGATCGGCTCTCAAGGCAGCAGTGCGGACACAGCAGCGTGTAAATGATCATCAATCCGGATGAAGGCTGCCACTCTGATCCCACACCATGCATCCATCCTCCTTCAGGCCATCTGGACCGGCACTCAGAGATGGTCCAATTGCACAAGTTTTAATTAAGTCTTAAAAGCAAACACTGCAACTACACTTCTTGGAACTTTGCTTTATTTGACTTTAATTAAATACAGCTGCCGGGATTTACTCCAGTGTTACCATGTTTATTCATAAATAAATTTAATTTTGACACCAATTTGAAAATCCTATTAAACATGCTTGAGATCCCAAAATGTCATCCTTTGCATATTGTGCATCAACATGTCAATGGATAGATTCATCCAACCCTTAGCCATACATTTTATGTATAAAAACTACTTCCTTCTTGTATAAGAGAGGTAAATAATAAAACAAATCTCTTTCAGAAGAGATGATCTAAAACACGAACAGGTTTTAACATTATGTGCAGCTGTTCCAGAGCGCAAAACCAAACCACTCACCACAAGGAATAAAAAACATAATTGAAGTTCTAAAGTTCCTATTTAGGAAGAGCCTTTAATTACGAAAAAATGTTAAACTATAACAGACAGCTCAATTTAAAGCAAATGCAGATTTGGGAGGTAAAAAGTTCCACGTTTTATTTGCTATGATAATAGGAAATGCTCCTTTTAATGACATCAGTTTTGTGTTTGCAATATCCTTCTGTAATTATTCGCATTACTTATATATAAACCGCTTTCGCTTATTTCTTTATAAAACAAGAATTGAAAAAAAAAGGGTGGATACCATACAAAGTATAAAAAATGACAATATTTCCTTTGAGTCTTTTTGTAGTAGTTCATACATGGTCACATGGTCTTTGTTGGCATTTGCTGATTGGCTTCTGATTGGCTCTTTTCAGCATCCCGTCAGATCTGTCCCAAAGGGCACGGCCCCGCTGGGTGACACAGCTGCGTGGGACACACCCCCTGACAGGTCTTGTCTGAGCAGGTCACTTGAGCAGATGACGGCACTGAGCCCTAACGTGTCTTTGATGTTGCCGCCACAGGTCGCCCTGGTTACGACGGGGGGCCTCATTAGTCACCAGCAGTAATTACACATTGTGACAGAGCGACATGGCAATTTGAGAGGGACCTGATTAGTCCTTCAGTTCCTCACAATGCTGACAACTTTAATCCCATTTCAGAGGAAAACCCAAACATTTACTTTTAAAAAATTGGAGGGTGCAGCTACCACATCTGTTACGGGTCAGTAGAGGAACTCGACCACAGGGACGTGTGTGCTGGTCTTAGGGACATCTTAGGGACATCACTGATGCCATTCGTGCCAATAAAGACCTTCTAAAGGTAGATGCCATCAGGACCACAAACTCCATTGTCTAAGAGAGGAACAATAACACCATAGAATCCAGCCCATATGTTCATACATCAAATGACTATATAGCTGAAAGTCACATGGGTGGCTGAAGGGTGACACCTTTCCAAAGACAGCATCTACCTTATAGGACCTGCAGGTATGTGCATTTCATAACATCTGATGTGTTTTCAGTATGATAATGTACAGTAATAATTAAAGAAAGTGCAATATGATTTTTTTTCTGGTCCAATTCCAATACAGACATTAAAATTTTGAGTATTTGCCAATACCAATCTGATATTTTCCCCTATCAACTACTAAGCATTAAATGAGATATTTGTATCAATACATTTCAATTAGCATGGCAATCTATCTGCATTTGGTGTTGTAGTGGCATTGTCTGAGTATGCCAAGGACAGGAAAATATAATGGCCAAGTTGCTGAAACAAAAGTGCTTTGTTTTAATCAGTAACAACTTTCACAAAAATATTTGTCAAAGTTTTTTGACAAATGTATTGTTGACAAAGTAAATAAAGAAATCAATCGTAAAAATATCACTGTATACCCCAATTAACCATTTCTAGGGCAAAAGTACCCATAAGTCTCCAGTACAACATATTCAGTGGAGCACAGATGAAACTTCAGCACTGGCCTTACATACGTTGCCCTCTGCAGTTTCGCTTTTTCCTTCCTCCAGCGTAAAGTACAGTCATTTCCACACAACCGGCATGACAGGTCCAATAACATGCATTGCTGAACAACTAGCCATCACATGACTCTCGTGCTAACGCTAAAGCTACAAGAGATTTTTCAGGCTAGGCCTACCTTTGATGGAAAATCATATCCGTTTCTTCCTCCCTCGCCCTCCTAATATCTGATCCAGCATTTTTTGCCAGTATTAGCCTGACACCAATAGTCGGTATCAGATCGGTACCACCTCTACTAATAATGTATGGTAATGATACAGGAAAAAAAGACATCATAGCTAATATTGTATGTGTAACAATTTACTATAATAATTTACTGCAATAATATGTAGTAATAATTTAATGCAAAAATGTTCTGTAATAATACATAATAATGACATTCAGCAATAATCTATAGTAATAATTTACTGTAATGATGTAGCATAATAACGTAAAATACTATATAATTTGGAAAGATTTTCACTCCTGCTCAGCTGAGGCACAAGTGCTATTCCCCGCAGCTGTTTAACGTATCAGTTCTGTGCACACTTACAGTACTTATATGTGAGACCTGGGCTGAACTGGTAAAGACGAAAGGTCAAATTCAGGTATCTGAGAGATGAAAGTCCCTAAAGTGAGAATATGTCCCACTTATCGATCATAAGCTGACCTGTCAGGTTGACAATGAAAGACCTCCACTTACATACATGTTATTATTTCTCACATGAAACAGTCAGAAGTTAATGAAAGGCTGGCCGTGATTGGCTGTCATATAAAAATGTAATTTGACAGAGCTTTAATTATTGGTTGGGACAGTCTGTGGCTTTTAGCTGGTAACCTGAATGCTACTCAAAGGTCTCACTCCTGCACTTAAGGAATGTGTCATTTCTCTAGTTTAATATCTTTTCGCTAGTAGGAAAATTAGCCTGTTAGCTATAAGCGAGTATTGGGTTTTTTTTTGTTTGTTTTGCAGACAGGACAGTTAAATTAATGGCAAATGAATTTCTAAAAAAGAAAAATATTGATAAAATAATGATAATAAAATTACACTGGTTGAGAAACATTTAAAGTTTCCCACACACAGACCTGGTCAGATGGACATTTATGGTTTTTCATTTTGGCCCGAGTTGCTCTCTGGGTTGGTCAGTGACAACAGACCCATCATCTGATTTTGATTCCTTTGTCGATATCGTTTTAATGCATCCTAATGTAAATACTTTCCACAAAACTGAATGACCCTGGAAATGATGTTCCTGCATTTTAAAAGCCAAGTTATTGTGGGAAATCTGTTTCTCCAGTGGAATGTGTACGTTGATCAAAGGCTCGGATAAATGCTAACGAAACATCCTGCCCCATCTATTGTGTTTACCATTTCGCCCACTGACTTAATCGCC
>JAODJW010000039.1:15654141-15688898 GCA_026777045.1 Hyperopisus bebe | reverse complement strand
ATAAGGCCTGGATTTGGAACCCTGCTATAGAGTTAGGGGTGATGAATCGCAATTGTGAGTATAATATTAGGATTTAACTTGGCACCGTGTTGATGATGTTATAATTTGTTTGTGTGTCTTTTTGTGGGTGTGTTGCGATGCGAGGGCTTTTTCCTGCCGTTTCCTGCGCAGGGTGTGGATGTGTCCGCTTCAGGCGTCTGTTTTTACAGACGCACAAAAGTCTGAGCCCGATGCGGAACAGAGCGCAAGCAAAAAGCGCGCAGTTCGGCTGGCGGGCGGGGCGGCGTGCAGTTTTAAAATTATGAAATGTGTTGTTTATTTATGTTATGTTTGACTGTAAAGAATGGTTGATCGGTCAGTCCGCGGCGGCTTCCCAGGATGCTAACCTAGGTAGAAATTTTACATTGACATAACGTTCCGAAAACGTTTCTACTGGTGTAAAGAACGTCGCAGTATAACCTTTTCAGGACGTTCCCGCGACGTCGCGATGTGGAATTCCTTAGATGTTATGGGGACTTCATTGGGGAACCTTCAGGGAACATTAAAGACATGTTGGGATGTTCCATCTAGGTTGCTATACTGTATTCATATATCGTCTGCTGAATGTTTATTGACATTGCAGGAACCTTTAGGGCAGCATTTTTTAAACCAGTCCTCGGGGACCCCCAGATGGTCCACATTTTTGCTCTCTCCCAATTCTCTGGGAGCTGGGAGGGAGCAAAAAACGGGGACTGTCTGGGGGTCCCTGAGGGCTGGTTTGTTAAATACTACTTTAGGGGACCAAACATTAATGTTCTTTTTTGGTGCTATTTAGGTTCCTCCATCATTTCCAGGATGTTCTCATAACATTTAGTGGACCAACCTCTTTTTTTGGCCTTGTTTAGGTTTAGGTCATGAGAGCAGAAATAACAGGAATACAATTTGCTGTGATTCTGTCCCATTCCTGGAATGTTTGCAAATCCTTTGTGTCATTGCAGGAGCTTTTAGAGCAGGCATGGGAACCTGTTCCGTGGAGAGGCAGTGCGGGTTCTTGGGATGATCTCTCCATCAGCCAGTAATGAAACAGTCGTTCTCAACTCCAGTCCTGGGGACCCACTGTTATTGGCTGATTGAGAGGTCATCCCAAAAACCCGCACCCACACCGGCCCTCTGTGGAACAGGTTCCCCACCCCTGCTTTAGAGGATCAAGCTAGAATGTATCCAATGTTCAATAAAGGCTTGGGAAATTCATCACCTTTTGAGAACTATTAGGGAACTTTATGCATGGTCACCAGAAGGTCTCTTTCTACGAGGGGCACCAACTTGCCAGCTAGTTTCACTTTGCCTTGGACAGGCACTGTATTTACTTCATCAGTGTACATTTCAAAGGTGACCTTCTCTTGGATAATGAAATGAAAAGCCTTGAAAATGAATAGGTTCCTGAAAATATATTTGTACTTCTGTACTATGGGCCTACACATAATGCTTCAAAAAACATGAGAGTGGTTATGGGGTGTCTGTGCTGTGGCTGCAATTTAGATTAATAATTTACTAATAACTTAAGCAGCCAAAAACTAAATAGTTGTCTACGTTTCTGTACATTAAAAAAATTCTGATTAACTTTACTATGAATGATTCAAAATAGAGGTAAAGGGGGGAAAGTTCTTAATTAGGGATAGGCATACTTCTGTTCAAAATTTTTTAAAGCAGGCTTCTGCATTTGCTACTGCTCTACATCAAATTAAATCACTTTCGTATCACATGACAAATACTTGCATGCAAAGTCCCAAAACAACAGCGACAAAATAGTTTAAATAAAAACAAATAGTGCGAAGATGAAGTATACTGAGATTGGTAGTATACAGCATAATTAGTGTGGAAATTAATTAAAATGAATATAATGAGCAGCCATGTGGGCATGTGGTGTAAATGAATGGCATTGAATGTGTTTATTGACCTTCCCAGACCTTCCTAGATGAAAATATGACAGCTTCAGTGGAGTATGGAAAAATCACCTGGGAGCTCAGCATCTTTGTGGACCAGAGGGAGGATGACAGCCGCTACACGCTGCGGGTGAAGGGGAATGACCACGTCGGCGGGCTCATGCTCAAGCTGGTGGAGGAGATAAGTGCGTCATTTTCTCATCATCATCGCGCAGTCCGTGCATTTGATCAGTTGGGCCGGGTATTAAAGGGCGTGTATTAAATATGAGCACATGAGATATAACTGTGTTTTTATCTGTTGATATGGTGCTGATGAACAAACTTCTGGTATATCAGGTAAATCTCAGCACCTTTACTAAACTCTAGTTTTGAGTAGGGCTGCCGCAATTAGTCAGCAGTCGACAATGTTGATACTGAAAATGAGTCGACATCAATATATTTAAATCAATGCATCATTTTTTCCTTTGTTTAATAAAATTACCTTTGATTTCTAAAACAAATATTTTCCCTTTAATATCACAACATAATTATGACCCCTCCATCCATTTTCTTCCTCTTATCTGGGTTTGGGTTGTGGAGGCAGCCGTCTAAGCAGAGATACGTAATTATGGTAGCGCTATGCATGAGCCCCTGAAGAGAAAACACAAGGGCGCTATTCTGGATAATGGACCACCAGAGTAGACAAAAGGCTTTTTGTCTTTTGACCTTGTAGCTGCTAAATACACTCATTATTAAAACCATAACGTTGTCTGCCTGCTACTTTAGAATCTCCATTGAGTAAGTATGAAAATGTTTAGGTTAGAATCTGAGCTTATTCTATGTTGATTGACAGTGCCAGTGAGTGTGTTCGTGTGCATTGGGCTTGTTGGGACTAATGTTATCGTAAGCTAAAACTGAAACACGCTAAATAAAAGAAAAAAAAAGTAAACTAAAATAAAAATGAAAACTATATATAAAAAAGTGTCAGACTTTAATCTGCAGAAAGGATCATACCTCCCGCATCTTTTACCTTGTTTAGCCACAATATCTCCTCTTTTAAAAGATGTTATGGCTGCTGAGCTGTCCCTTTTTTCATCGCCACCTGAGTGCTTATCGCTTCCATGATTCACCAAAACAGTAGCATGTGGCGTGCTCCGCTAAGTATGTGTTGAATTTAGACAGATTACTAACTTTTGGGCGTCACAATACATATCTTATTACTATTTTTGGTAGCCAATCTGCTTATGGAATTGTGGGTGAAAATAATGTCCATATAGTGCTGAAAAGCCGTCATCTATTACATCAGGCCCTGCAATTACATAGTTTGTTGGAGGAAAATGAATCATTTAAGTTAATCGGCCAATCTGTAAAATAGTCAATAGATTAACCCATAGGAAAATAGTTGTTAGTGGCAGCCCTAATTTTGAGTCAGCGCTCCTGCAAGATTTCAAACAGGTCATTAAGGCAAAAATAACAGAAAAACTCTTTGCTGTGATTATATATAACATCCATATCAGGCCCTTTCTACTGTCTGTCCCACGGTGGGTGGGCTATTTGAATCGTCGAGGGAGGGGTTAAGCCTGGTCACACGCACCATGGGCATGAGGGCCTCATGTGTCTACGGTCTGGGTGGCGGGTTAAGGTTCGAATCGCATACCGCACCTGTGTTTGCACTGCATCCCTCTCACACCTCATCCTTCTTGCTGCCTTTGTATTGCATTGGTGGAGGAGTTGGCTGCAGAGCTTAAAACCCCAAAAGATATCTAGATGGTAAATGCTAAATCGGAGGAATTGTACTTTTCGCTGGTGTAGTGTGTCTTCCTAAATGTTTTAGTTGCTCAGATAATTTATGAATTTTGATTTGTTCCTGATTCCGCCTTTGAACCAGGCCTAAGGGTTTCGCTGTCGTTGAAATAGGCTCATTATTCTGTCCTGTAGCCTTGTGTGGGGTTGGGGAAAATAGTTCAGTGGTAAAAAGAAAGCCAGGTTTTTAGAGGCCTGGTTTTCCAGGAGCCCGGGGGCGACGCTTTCTGCCAGTGATGGGTAGCTTGTGATTATTGTACCTTCAGACTGAAACCTTACACTGCACTCAGGCATGTCGCTCGTTGTCGTGCTCGGACATGTTTGCCTGCTTTGTGAGGCACATTTAGCGAGTCTGAAACTCCGCTCACTGTGGCTCATTCTAACGTCAAGGGATAAAATGCAGCTCTCATACATTTCACACCGTGGATATATATCAAAATACGTATAAGAATGACATTTTTAATATGCAGTCATGGAAAACAAAGCTGACATGACGATATGTCTTTGGTTTTTACAAATTGTTTTTCCCTTGATACAGTCTATTTTCTTTTTCGTTAAATTATATCTATCCATCTGTTTTCCCTACCACTTATCTAGTAGAGAGTTGGGGTAATCCTGGTAACTGTTCCAGGGAGCACATGACCCTATGCAGGGTTATTCTCCAAGGAGCTACAAGGAACTGATCATCAAATGTCTACCCAGAGTTTTCTGACCGCACCTTCTCACTGAACGTTGACCTCTCAGATGCTACGAGGGACTGGTCAGACTATGCCTTGTGGTGGGAGCAGAAGAACATCTGGCTGCTGAAGACACATTGGACTCTGGACAAATATGGAATTCAGGCAGACGCTAACCTGCTGTACACCCGTCAACACAGGCCACTATGTCTGCAGCTTCCCAACATGAAGACCATCAAGCTGAGTGTCAGCTTCTCATCAGTGGTCTTCAAGACTGTCACTGAGATTTGTAGAACTCTTAGTAAGTATTTCCATATCATCACTGGCCAATGAAAAATACGTATCTTCAAACATCCATTATTTCAGGAGAGTGAAATAAATGCCATTTCTCAGGAACTACTTCACAAAATAAACCTAAAACAACATAATGAGACACCACAAATAGAATCCTATCTTTACACAACTGTCAATGAACAGTTTTATGTTTCAAATGGACTTGCGTGGATCGTTGTCAGTGACACAAATGTGTCAATATTAACAGAATACAAACTAACCTCAGTTTATGTTCATTATTAACAAGAATGTTTGTTATTAGCTGTCTAGCTATCAATGGTAAGTTGTTAAAAGTAGCAATGTAAAGTAATCCATGCAAACCACCATTGACTATAAATGTTTAGTACAAACATAAACACTAATTAAATAGATGACTTCATACTGCTGACCACCTTTTTATTGGTGAATTAGGTATCAAACACTATGAGAAGATGAGTAGAATCGGCTTATTCCTTCTATACTAAAATGTATCAAAAAGTGGACATGTGTTTTCATTGAGTAAGCAAAGCAACCATTTGGCTTTATGGTTTTTGTGTATAGTGTATAATCACAATCATAAATTGATCACTAACCAAGGCCTCTTACTAACCCTTTTCTGAATTTTACTTGCGCAAATCCCATTAATGGGCTTGTTTGTTGTAGACATCAGGAGACCAGAGGAACTTTCCTTGCTGAAGCCTCTTGATGACGCATCGAAGAAAAAGAAAAAAGACAAGGGCAAGAATCCTGCTGTCGATGAGGTCATAAACATAGATGCCATTGGGATGCCAGGAAACACAGGTGATCTTCAATAATGGCGACTGATACTGTATCTTTATTTAGATTTTGTGGTCAGTAGAATAGATCTTTCATGCACGGTTCAAATGCTCGTGTGTCTCACAGGTAACCCCGGAAATTACAGCAAGACCATGACACCTACATATGACCCAGAGAGCGGAAACCCCATCTCCAAAACGAGCCTGTGGTTCGGACAGAATGATCTGATAGTCAGCCAGCCAAACCTACCACCTGCTGAGTTGGCCAAGATGTACAAACCTTTGACTACAATTGAGAAGGCAACTATAAACTCGGGGTAAGAGAATGAACAAGAGATATCCAATGAACTGGCACTAGAGGTGCAAGGATATGATATGTACACTTACCATGATATTTTCAGAATGGAGCTGATGTCATGCCATCGAAGACAAAAATATTATTTGTCACATGTATAGTATGGTTGCCTAACTCCAAGACTGTGAAACAGGGGATTTAAGTTTAAACGTAAAGTATAAAGAGACAAGACGTTAAACAGTAAGCATTTAAGCAATAATCATAAATATCCATATTGTGCAATTGGCAGTAAAGTGACAGGTAGTGCAAAGAGTCTTAAGAATAAATAAGTATTTGCATATACAAATTGTGCTCGTGTAAGTTGAGTTGCCATGGTACTTCTACAGATGTCATCGTATTTTTCATGACTCATGGATGCTGACCAGCTTGTGCAGCTGCTGTACGTGACCAAGCTTTGTGTTCCCAGGTGGTTGGATTCTTCTCGATCGCTGATGGAACAAGGCGTCCAGGAGGACGACAGGCTGCTACTGCGTTTCAAGTACCACTGTTTCTTTGACCTCAACCCAAAAGTGAGGAAGTGGCCGTATTGAGTCAATACCTTCCAGAATACTACTGCAATAGGAGACTTTCGTGGTCATGAGTCCACAAACAAGAACATATTACCAGCTAGATATATAAAGAGAACTTTTAATCACAATAGAAAGTGTGTGTGTGTGTGTGTGTGTGTGTGTGTGTGTGTGTGTGTCATGACCACCTTTGCTTTCCCCGGTAGTATGACTCTGTGCGGATAAACCAGCTGTATGAACAGGCGCGCTGGTCCGTCCTGCTGGAGGAGATCGACTGCACGGAGGAGGAGATGCTGATGTTTGCATCCTTGCAGGTAGAGTTGTGGGGTCCTGCCAGAAGTGCTGTCATGATGTTAACTCCGGGGCGGACTGTCTCTAAAGCAGGATGGGGTCGGGCTGGTGGTGTGTGAGTGGAAGGTTGCTGGTTCAAATCCCAAGGTCAGCAGAGTCATTTCACTGTTGGGCCCTTAACCACCGATTGCTCCAGGGACCGGATCACCCTGCTTCCTCTGTTGTACGGTTTTTTGGATAAAAGCATTTGCTAAATAAATAAAATGTAAAAGATGGCAAATGTTACTTCAGCAAAAGGCAGTTATATTTCTGAGCAGTATTTTTTTTAACTGTTTAGTATTCTTTTATGTCTTTTTAAAACTATTATTAATAAAATAAAGAGAAACACTGTAATGTAAATAATAATGTTTATTACATTTGTTGACCTTCAGAGATTATGTAAATAACATCACCTTGCACATTATAAAATGGTGTTAAACATGGCATTACTGCAGAACATGTTTTCAGTACAAATCTTAACTCTGCGTCAGTTAAACAAGTGCAGACCTCATTCCAACCAGTCCAGTCGCATCGTCACAAGGCTGCTTGCTGGGGCTTGACCCAGCAGGCTTACGCAAGACTTAATGATGCAGAACCATTTCTGGCTATTGTTCACAGGAGGATCACTGGTGCTGCCACAGTGTTCCAGCCAGAATATTAGTGGATGTTTACATAAACACATTCAGGCATATTAGGTTGTTATTTAAGCAAACCACAAGGCGTTATCAGTGGGAAAATATGTTTGTAGAGCTGAAGTGCTCCCTTATTGTTTTCAAAATATGAATAAAGAATAGACTTAAACAACACAGGAAGAACATCCAAACTCCACACGTACAGTAGAGGCTGATTCAGGCCACTAACCCTGGAAATAGGCATTAGTCAGCCAAGTTTATCTGTAAGGTAAGATTTATCTAATGAACTCTTGCAGTCTGCGGGCATTTAAGTAGGGTTTTCATTATTTAGTTTGGAAAGCTTTAAGTGATTCCATCTGCTTTTTTTCTAGTACCACATATGCAAACTGACCCTATCAAAGGAGCCCCTAAATCTCTCCAACGAGCCGGAGGTCGATGAAGTCGAGGCAGCCCTGTCAAATCTGGAGGTGACGCTCGAAGGAGGAAACACGGACAAGATCCTCGTATGTATTCCTGCTTCATGGGAAATGGATATGTACCAAACTGGTACCGATGCGCTTAAGGAGAATTACAAAACCATTAGGAAAACTTTTATGGTGAAAACTGTTTAGTTGCTATCTGAATGATGATGATGCGATTCATTATTAATAGTTATGTGAGGTGTTAAAGCCGTGGTTCTATATGAAATTCATGTTGACAGTGGGTGGCGTCTGTTCATGGTTTGTCTTTGCTTCTGATGCTACGTGAGGTTCACTCACCGCTGACTTTTTCCTCCAGGAGGACATCACTGACATTCCAAAGTTAGCGGATTCCCTCAAGTTATTCAGGTGAGCGTCTATGTGAAATGCGCAGCTCAGCACAGGGACAGAGCCCTGATAATCACACGGGGGGGGGGGTGATCGAGCCTAGCGATGGACATGAACATCCCCAGTGGGTATCTCTTCTGCTCCTTAAAATAAACATGCGAGAATCATTTTTGTAAATCGGTTCTCTTTGACAGAAGATGCTTAAAATTTGCTATGTATTTCAGGCCCAAAAGACTGACTTTGCGACCATACAAAGAGTACTGGTTTGTTTTTAAAGACACCACAATATCGTATTATAAGAACCGGGAGTCGTCCACCGGGGAGCCAATCGAGCAGCTACACCTGAGAGGTGAGGAGGGTGTGACGATGGCCGGATGTCACCCCTGACACGCGAGGTCACCCTCGTGTTACCCTGTGTTTCATGGTAACCGAAACACTGGGGATGCCTTCCACAGGCTGTGAAGTTGTGCCAGACGTTAACGTGGCGGAGAAGAAGTTTGGGATCAAACTGCTGCTGCCGGTGGCTGATGGCATGAACGAGGTGTACATCCGCTGTGACAATGTGAGTCTGCTGCCTGAGTGTCCGCTGGTCCGTCCAGCTTTGCGCTGTTTCCTTTCCGGACAGGAAAAAAAGCCTCACGTGAAGCAGTATTTTCCAAACTGATCCTCATGGACCCCCCAGACGGTCCATGTTTTTGTTCCCTCCCTGATCCCGGAGGGAGAATATATGGGAACTGTCTGGGAGGGAGCAAAAACATGGACCGTCTGGGGAGCTGAGTACTGATGTAAAGGATAACTGATACAACACATATGAATATTCATATGAAGTCACCCTGTTGGCGCTTTTTACCAAAGTGACGGTTTTGCTCGTTTGAACAGTTTGAGGACGGATGAACTTCATGCCTACAGGGTCATGACCTCAGCTACATGTATTTTGTCCATGACAGAGTTGTTTTCTGTATCTTAATATTCCGAGACTCTGTACTTCTCATTAAACTTGAGCGACTCCATGTTGGACGTGCGGCCTTACCGCCAGCTCTCTGTGCATCCCACGCCCAGGAGACGCAGTACGCCAAGTGGAAAGCGGCCTGCATCCTGGCCTCCAAGGGCAAGACGATGGCATACAGCTCCTACAAGACCGAGGTGCGGAACATCCAGTCCTTCTTGCAGATGAAGAGCCTGGCGCCGACGCCTGAGTCTGCCCCCGATGCTGACGCCATGGACATGAATGCCGAATGCTTTGTCTCACCCAGGTTCTCCAAAAAGTACAAGACGAAACAGGTGACTAAATGTCGCTTGTCATGGTAGTCATCTTACTATTCCTGACTCGTTTAAGATGGAGGCATGGTGGATCAGTCTGCATCTCTATGGCTTCAGACCTCCAGGGTTATGGGTTTGAATCCCACTGACAGCTCTCTGTATCTGGAGTTCCATCATCTTCTTGCTTTTACATGCGGCTCCTACCCACTGTGGGCAGTGGTGGCTTGATGGTTAGGGATGCGCACTTTTAATTGAAAGATTGCTGGTTTGAATCCGCGACCAGCAAGGCACCACTGAGGTACCCTGAGCAAGGTACCGCTCCCAAGCACTGCTCCCCGGGCGCTGAATTAGCTGCCCCCTGCTATGTCACAAAAGTCACATATGGGTTAAATGCAGAGGACACATTTCGATGTTGCGCACTGTGTGCTGTGGTGTGTTAATAATGACCACTGATCACTAAATTGATCGATAATTCTAAATGTACTTCTACCATAGCCTAAAACGTGCAGGTAGATGATCTATGCCCCTATGTCCCATAGTTTGAGTTTGTCCCTGTAATGGACAGGTGTATCACCTGGGGTGTCTCCTACCTCATGCCCTGTGCTTCCTGGGAGGCTCCAGGATCACTGTGACTCTACTGCAGAAGTGGGGAACTTGCTCCATGGAGGGTGGGTGTGGGTTTTTGGGACGACCTCTGTCAATAAAGCAGTGGTTCTCAACTCCCGTCCTGGAGACCCACTGTTATTGGCTGACTGAGAGGCCATCCTAGACACCCTCACCCACACCGGCCCTCCATGGAACAGGTTCTCTACCTCTGCTGTACTGGAGAAGGGATCATGGAATTTGGATGCAAAGGAAACCACCCTAACCGCCCCCCCCCCCATACTTCATGAAATCCACGAAAGAAAGCTTGTAGCCATGCTGAAAAGTCTTGGCAGTTTAAGGTACTTGGATGGCACAAGACCAGACATACTGTTGTTCTGATGAGTAAATATGTCACTTATAAAGGGCTCTTCTAGTTTATTTCCGCATTATTTTATTTTGCTTCTCTCTGGTATGTTTTTAAAAACTGCTGGTTATCTCCTGGAAGTTTCAGTTGTTTGTTAGCCATCTTCCACTCTCAAGGTTCACTATCCTTAAATCCTTCAGCAAAGGACTGTCATGTGATGATGTGGTTTCTTCCAGTTAGCAACCAGGATTCTGGAGGCCCATCAGAATGTCACTTCCCTGTCTCTCATGGAAGCTAAGATGCGCTTCATCCAAGCTTGGCAGTCTCTCCCAGAGTTCGGCATTAAGTACTACATTGTCAGGTAACTCCCAGCAATCCTTTTAAATCAGGGGTCTCCAACCCCAGTCCTGGAGAGCTACCGTCCAGTAGGTTTTCTATCCTACCCGACTTCTGATGAGCCACACCTGTTCTCAGGTAAATACCAGGAACAGGTGTGGCTCATCAGAAGCCAAGTGGGACAGAAAACCTACTGGATAGTAGCTCTCCAGGACTGGAGCTGGATACCCCTGTTTTAGACAAACAAGGAGCCTTAAGATGTCTTACAAAGCATCTGCAGAACGATTATTCTTAATATTTATGATGATGATAGTTATGCCCAGGGGTGTTGTTAAGAAGCTGAGGTCTTAGCCCAGAGACCTATTCTATCCGCGAGTTCTCAAACTGAGAGCATGGTCGTTAAAACATCTGAGCTAAACGAATCACTT
The DNA here is from genome assembly GCA_026777045.1 of Hyperopisus bebe. Classification (NCBI taxonomy): domain Eukaryota; kingdom Metazoa; phylum Chordata; class Actinopteri; order Osteoglossiformes; family Mormyridae; genus Hyperopisus; species Hyperopisus bebe. Next base: position 15,677,827 of record JAODJW010000039.1, on the reverse strand, counting down.
GGGGCTCATTCAGATTCATTTGTGGCTTCAGCCCCAGATGCCACAGGCTTGTGAAGTCTGGTTATGCTTCTTGCTGTTTGATTGTAGATTCCGAGGGAGCAAGAAGGACGAGATTTTGGGAATCTCGTACAATCGGCTGATCCGAATCGACATGTCTACCAATCAGCCTGTGACCACCTGGAGGTTTTCTAGCATGAAGCAGTGGAATGTGAATTGGGAGATTCGGCAGGTGAGTTGATAAAATTATGTCCAGCATGACTCATTCCCAACCAACGTAGTTTTACAGAAAACTCTTACCAGGCTAATCACAGGTTCAGTAGATGTTTGAGAGAGAACAAATGATTTTTCTGTCTCTGACAATTTATATACACCACCATTATAAAGCCTAAAACAATGCTAATTAATAATTTTATGTGGCCCAATACAGGATGCCAGTTGTTTGATTAAATCGCGTTATCACTGAATAGGCATCAGTTTTTATGCTGAAAATACACTCCAGGGTAAACACATGGAACAACCCCAAATTGCACATTTACGTTTTGGCCCATTTTTTTGCCCAGGAGTACATTTACCTCAGACATAAGTGCTGCCTGTAAATATTAAACATTTATATTTTTCAAATAAATCAGTTAAATGTGGAATGCGGAAACCCATTTGCCATGAACTAGCGTGGTTATCAACAGGGCTTGAGTTGAAATGGGGTGTACAGGGATGCCATTCTCCTTCCCACCCCCCGGCTCAGCACCAACCTGCTTATTGAACTATTATTACCGTTTAGTCACTGGTTATCAGTGACCTGCCTCGCTACACAGAGTGATACTGTCAATATTGTATTTAAAAAAAATCCTACTACAGATCTCTGGAAGCTGATTGGCTAAGCTGTGTCTTTGTTACAGGTGACCATCGACTTTGATGGAAATGTGCAAGTGGCCTTCTCCTGTCAGTCATGTGACTGTAAGATTGTCCATGAGTTTATTGGTGGCTACATTTTCCTCTCCACCCGCTCCAAGGACCAGAACGAGACTTTAGATGAAGAACTCTTCCACAAACTCACTGGCGGCCAAGAGTAGCTTCACAATCACAAGATGCCTTTTTGCTGTTTCTATATATGTCATGTAGACCAAGATGGCTGCCAGTTAAGCTGTGGTAGTCTACTGCCAACTGAGAGCTGGATTTCTAATGGAAAGAATGATCATGGTTATATTACATTCTTCAAATGAAAGTGCCTTCAATGTTACAATAACACTGATAATTACATTCTAACATACAGTATGCCAGTCTTTGCCAAGTACGCGTTCAGGTGAATTAAACAAATTCACACAACTGACAGAAAGAAAAGCTGGTGCGTATCAGTTTTTGTCAGTAAATCTGGATTTATACCAGATTTGTAGTGCATGAGCTCTTATGTCATTAGACAGGCACGTCATTAGACCCTTTGGGCAAACAATGCAAAAATTAAAAACGAGCAAAGGTTTTCAGTTGTGAGCATGTAAGTGCCCTTATTCTTTAGGAATGCTGGAATTATGCAGGTTGAAAAAATGCACCATGTGTTATTTGCAATACACAATAAAGGATAATAATGTACAATTAATGTGTTAATATTTGAATGATAACACTGTCCCTGTGTGCTTACATTACAATGCATAATAATCACAAAAAGGCATTAGAATACCAATCTATTTTCCATTCAGGATCACCAAGTGGCCTGGAACCCGTCTCAAGTAACAAAAGGCTCAAGGCAGGGGAGACCAGGGAGGGCACAATGGTCCATTACAGGCTACACACACACTAACTGTAAGCCATTAGACTGTAAGGAAACCAGAGTTGTCCAAAGTGCTCCCAATGCAGGGAGGATATGCAAACTTCACACAGAAAAACTGCATTTCAAATATGGTTTCTTACTTTCCCATCATGGTCATCTGAAATAGATTATAATTACCTGCGTGTATTTCTGGGTTCGATTGCTCTTGCCTTTTTCACAGGGAAACGCGGACGAACACGTGGGAAAGGCAGGGCATGTAAACGTCCATTTTTAAACGTTGTTTAGCTTTAATGCCTTTGAAAATTCAAGCAAGTACATTTATAGAGATTGGTTCAGTTTTTTACATACATACATACATATATAAATAAAGTTTCGGTCGTACAATGGAAAATAATGGCGAGCGATTCGTGGAGGATCAGTATATAATAAAAGAAGATGACTTCGTGGTTTTGCAACGTGGTGATGTTTATAAAGCTGTGCAAATCCAAAAGAAAAGGTAAGTTAACAACAAGTGTTAAGTTTGTATTTAATCAGCTGGTTTTATTGGCTTTGAGCTCTGCCGATAAAGTCATGTTTTTTACGTATTATTTCGTTAGGATGTAACTGTCTGGTAAGTTGGTAGGTAGAAAAACGCACTGAAAACCACTTTCAGTGTCTTTTCCGTGTTCTTCTGTAAGATTATTACTTACTGCTTGTGTAAGTACTTGTAAAATGTAATCTGTCCTGTCAGTTTTCTCACAGTGGTCGATATTGTCAATTAGCTGCTAAGTCAGACTCATTTTTGATTTGCGTTTCGCAAACTAACTACTTGAAGTATTTGTATTAACATGAGTCTTGAACGTATAATTATTTTACTGCATTCCTCCGATTGATTTGTTGATGGTTTTGTTCTTGTATAGCCCTCTGTTTTGCTGATAGACTTAAGTGTGGCCAACTGACCCTAGACGTTTATCGGATGTCTTTAATCGCATTATAAAGTAGCTTGGCGTTGATATCAATATCTATCTATGCGGTGTCTAGGAAGATAATTTTCGAAAAGCAGTGGTTTTTCCTTGACAACGCCATTGGGGAGCTATACGGGACCACGTTTGATGTGGTTTCGGGCGGATCGCTGCACCCCCGGAAGGCGAAACGGGCAGAGGTGTCTGCAGGTATTCAAGATCATCTCACCGTATAAGGAAACGTATGCGCAGACGTTTGTGTACCGTGCCCCATATGACTGCCATGAAATGCCGATTAACCGGGGCCACGTTACAGTATAGAATAAAGTAAAGATGAATCAAAATATATAGCTAGAAAAAACATCCCCCTTATCATTCATCATTCATACCCGTCAACCAATAATACATCTACTATACAAACAAAAATATTTACAGTGAATAATATACACATCTGTTTGCATGTATACGTACCACAGCTGTACAGATTATACATACATGCAAATACATATGCATCCCTATTGCACAAGACCACAACATCGACTACTCTTCACAACATCAACAGCAATGGCAAACAAAGATATATAGATGCATATTTCTGCAACTGAAGAGGGTCACTGTGCATCTCGTAGTACCCGTGTCCTTTAACGTGGTTCAGTTTAATCTCATTATAAACGTTCATTTTTCTTTGCAGAAATCAAGGAAGCCGGCATGGATAACAGGAACATTGTTGATGATGGGAAGTCTCAGAAGCTCACAAGAGAGGATATTGAGACCTTAAAGGAACAAGGCTTGAAGGGGCAGGTACACACAGACTGATTTTTCTAATGACCAGGGGCCTGTACTATGAAGCGCGGTTACTGGCTTATTGGCGTAACTTGTCGGATTTAAGGTACCACGGTTTAAATGGACCACATATTCCTTCACCTACATTTTGCCCAGACTACCTTAAATCCGACAAGTTACCCCGATAAGCCAGTAACCCTGCTTCGTAGTACAGGCCACAGGAGTTGAGAATGCTTTTAATCTGGAGAGTGTTCGGGTCTCTGAAATCAGGGTTTTGGGCTCTGCTTTTTCCACCAAGAGGCCCATAACCAGAAATAAATTTGTAGGGCAGTCCGGCTACCCTACTTGTAGGTCCCCCCTCAATTAATTTTGCCAGCTGGGGAGGGGTTCCCCTTCGTTTCGATGACCAGGGGCTGAAGCTAATTTCAAGGTGGTTAAAACCCGTTATTTTGCTACGTGGCTACATGGCTGTCCACCAGATTTTGGTTGGCTGCTGCTGAGGCAGATATGCAGGAATGAAATTTCTGCTTGTTTGTCTCTAGGAAATTGTGCAGCAGCTTGTAGAGAACAGTACGACGTTCAGGGATAAAACGGAGTTTGCACAGGAGAAATACATCAAGAAGAAGAAAAGGAAGTGAGTGCTGTTTTTGCTGGTGCTTTGCATGAACGAGGGCCCTTAGCATTTAGCGTGAGCTGGTACAGAGCTTCTGCGCTGTTTTTTTTTTGTTTCCGCAGGTACGAAAGTGCTATAACCATATTAAAGCCTTCTGCTCGCATCATGGCTCTAATGTACCACGGCAGGGAACCTGGAAAAATATGGTACGTGTGCTGAAGCCGGAGGGTGTGTGAATTTCAGAGCAGTGAGAAGCAGGCCGGTGTCCAACTCGGCCTGCCCTGGTAGGCTTGGTTATGCATATGTTTGGAGGTTATGCTGCTAGTTTAGTAACGGGGACCACTTTGATAGCTAGCAGTTTAGCATTAGCATGTTTGGAAGCTATTCTGTACCTTCATTTTGGCCGTATAAACATTTAATAAATTGGAAAAGATGCAAATGCAGAATTATGGTACAAGATAAGTTAACTATTAAGAACTTTAGCTTGGAAAAGTGCTGCCAGGGTGTATCAGAAGTGCTCTAAACCTGAAATGACATGAGCAGATTGAGACCGAACATGCAGCCAAGACACTATCATCTCCCAAGAGAGAACCTAGCAAGGAACTAAGCCTAAGTAGAAAAAGACAAGAGTCATAAGAAACAGAGAAAAGTATATAAGGAAAGTGTGCCTGAACACACAAGAGTCAAGCAGAATAAAAGTCATTTGTCAGCAATGAGCGTTTTACTGTGTCAGACTATAATAGTACATTTTAATAAGTAATATTAAGCCTGGATAAGAATGCTGGACTGTCCATGATTAAATAGTAAGTACAGCCCAGCAGACGGACCAAAATAGCCTCATTCATTTTAACTTTAATATTCCAAGCCATGAATATTTGATCGCATCTCTCATAATGCAGTACTTTGTAATCCTGTTTTCTTACATTGGGTCTCTCCTTCCCCTTTTCCACCAATGCACTGCAGGTGCTGGTGCAAAGCTGGTGCCTAATTTGGAACCATTCTGTGCTCTTTCCACTGCCAATCAACTGTTCCGCACCCGAAAAGCTAGCCTCTGGCACAGCACCACAGAATAGCTTATCTGAAATTGCGAACCTATGATGTTGGCGTGTTGGGAGGGGTTACAGTGCCCCATGAACATTAGCAGAGCTGCACTTATTTCCAGTGTTGGATGTTTTGATCCCTGTTAGCGTTTGCTGAAAACGTGCAGAAATTAAAGCAGAACTGGAGGAAGCAGGCTACATTCGTAATACGGAGCAAATTATTAACATTTATTATTATTAATGAAAAAAGACTATCGAAACCATAAAAAACAAAAAGTGATGCAGGATGGAAAAAGTTTTAAGATGCCCCCCTTCCGATATTTAAACTAGTAAAGACAAATGGAAAAAAAAATGAATGCCAAAAAATCTTTGACTAGGCTACTAGAAACATACAAAAAAATACTGTTTCACCTCTGTTTGTACATCTTGTTCTAGGTGTTTTTGAGGAATTTTTCAGTTCAATTTGATTATCTTCCAAGAGAGTATTTGCAAGTGGCTTAAAATACTTAAAATCCCCACAATTTTTCTCCCACCGGCACCAGCGTCACTTAGACCTCATGTATCACAAGCTGTAGCGAGTGTGCAAAACAGCCCAAGCTAATGACTCCCAATTCATCCCAAATTATTCTATAAGACGATGCGGCTAGGTGACAGAGCTAACCTTTGTTTTGCCAGCAATTTTATTGATATTCAGTCATATAAAGTAATCTCACATTATTGGCTGAATCGATCAAACCCGAATGTCTTCATTTAAGATGTATTTGTATTGCAGTCATGCTCTGATGATATTTAATTTCTGCTGTGCATTACTGACAGATGATTGCATTTTCATACACGATTAATGTGAAGTGCTTCCACAGAACTGATGCTTTCGCTGTTTATTTGGATTCCCATCTGCTCTGGTCTGCCTTGCTTCCTCCATAATGCAGAGTAATCGAGAAGGAAAATTTGAATCTATGCTTTTTAATAATCTGGTAATTAAGTAATTACAACAGTTGTACTTTGGTTTAATGTTTACTTCCTATTTTTCTGGGTCTGCCCACGGGTCCCTCCCCCCAGCTACCTGCGATACGACACGCTGGCCCAGATGCTGACCCTGGGGAACGTCCACGCCGGCAGCAAGGTCCTTGTGTTCGAGACGTGTGCGGGCCTGGTGCTGGGGGCAGTCATGGAGAGAATGGGAGGTACGTCAGGCCTTTGTACAGTTACCCTGACAGTGATGGTGGGGATAAGCACTGGAAGAGGTCAGAAACGGAGTCATGGGTCTCTGCATGTGACACTGAGCAGGTGTCACCTTTCACAAGCTTATTACTGTTAACTGGCACTTCTCAGTTTGTTGTGCAGCCTTCAATGTTAAATTCATTCTACGAGGTTTTAGCCCAGATTTTCCATTTGACAGTTTTTGGAGGTGGCCGACAAAACCTCCGGATCGATGGCAGATTGGTGCTCGATCGGCACTGGCAAATTGGCACTCGATCGCTATTTGTGAGCTGTTCAAAAACATGACCCGACATTTCAGATTCCCGCCAGGTATCTAGCAAATATCTAGACTAGTTAGTGACTCCAATTCCTGTAGATGCAAAAATATCCCAGCTGGCAAAAGCCACAGCTGATGATACATATGGAAAATATTTATATGCCAGGTCACTAAAGACCTGTAGTATGTTATACTGTTTCTTGAAAGCTCTGTATACATGAGGGTTAATTTGCTGCACGTTTGTAATTTCAAGCATATGTGTTGTCATTTGATTACAGGGTTTTAACGGTTTGTAGCGCATTGACACAAGAATTGTGATTTCCTGGTGTCATTCATACAAGGTGTTTTGTGACAAAACATAGTTTGGAGACCAGACAGACTCATCAGCGATTCTTCCTGGTGAAAGATCTTGTAATGTGTGACCTCCTGTCGCTGATCTGTCATGTAGTGTGTAAACCACAACGACTTCAAGACTCCCGATTAATATCTCAGTTAAAAACAGGCTGTTGCCTTTGTTAGCTGTTCTGCGTTTGGCTTTTTGGTTTAGCTTTGCAAGCCTTCGTACGATGGCCTCTCGTGTCCATGCCGTGTGCTGTGTCTTCGTGTGTCTGAAGTCGGACACTGTGTTACCTGACACTCTGGTTCTTGCTCTCGGCCCGGCCAGGCTACGGTTCCGTGATCCAGATGTACCCTGGCGGTGGCCCGACTCGTGCGGCCACCGACAGCTTCGGCTTCCCACCGCGGTTCCAGCAGACGCTACACGAGTTCCCGCTGTGTAAAGTAAATGCCCTGCTGGCCGGGACACTCTCGCTGGACGAAGAGGCGAAAGGCGCCGCGGGGGAAGCCAGCAGTCAGCCCGGTGCTGCGCTGGGGGACCGGGAAGAAGGCAGAGCTGAGGACATGGAGACCAGCACCACAGAGCCTGAGAGCGAGAACAAAGAGAAGGAGAGAGCCAAGGAGAGCAAGGTAAGTCCCCCTGACCATAGCAATATGTGATGTCAAGCTTCATTTATAAACAGTGTAAACGGCAAGCAGTGACGTTGGTGCAGATGCCTCAAGCTTCAGAGGGTGAACCTCCCTCATCTAGGTCGCAGTGAGATTTTTACCGGTTTGGTTAACTAAAAGCACAAAAGTTTGCATTAAACTTAATGCAAAGCAGCAATTTTAAAGATTAATATAAGTTTTAATGTTAGCAATTTCATATGAAAGTTGTATATTTTTCTGAATTTTTTAATGTTAAAATGAAAGCTAAAGTAACTGGTAGTGATAAGTGTTTCGGTTTTTGTTCTTAAGGTTGTCAGCACCTGATTGTGTTATGATGATCACCTGCTATGCCGTAAAACTGTTTTGTAATGCCCTGTTTATCACAGGCCCAGGAGAAGAAGGCCAAAATGGAGGAGAGGAGAAAGAAACTGAGTGCTGCTGCCGCCCTGCTGGCAGGGAGGAATGCCGACGGGTAAGTGTTTGCATGTTCCTAGCAGTGCAATGCAGTGACCTTGTTGCTTTTCCTTGACCTTTCCTCTGCCTGGGACTTGAACCTGAATTATGTTCGCTGCCAGACCATGCTCACAGCTCCACCCTCCACAGATTGCTGTTGTTTGTTTGCCATTTTTCTTTGCCGCCAAACCATGCTGATGGCTCTGCTCTCCACAGATTGTTGTTCTTTGTTTGTTTGCCATTTTTGTTTGCTGCCAAACCATGCTGATGGCTCTGCTCTCCACAGATTGATGTTCTTTGTTTATTTGCTGTTTATGTTCGCTGCCAGACCACGCTGATGGCTCTACCTGCAACAGATTGCTGTTCTTTGTTTGCCACTTATATTCACTGCCAGACCATGCTGATGGCTCTGCCCTCCACAGATTGTTGTTCTTTGTTTGCCATTTATGTTTGCTACCAGACCATGCTCACAGCTCCACCCTCCACAGATTGTTGTTCTGTTCGTTTGCCGTTTATGTTCGCTGCCAGACCATGCTGACGGCTCCGCTCTCCCCCAGGCTGTTGATCGCCAGCCGATTCCAGCCCTGCCCCGCCCTGCTCAGCCTCCTGAAGCTCGTTGCCCCCTCCAGGCCCTTCGTTGTTTACTGCCAGTACAGAGAGGTAATTTGGGCAACGCCTGGGCACCTTTTTCACCTGCTGTCACCGCGTGGCTTTTTCATCTTCTGGAGTTTTTTCTGGTTTAATCCACAGCCATTGATTGAGTGCTACAGCAAACTACGGGAGTTGGGGGGAGTGATAAACCTCAGGCTGTCAGAGACGTGGCTCAGGCACTACCAGGTAACGCAGCGCTGCGTGTCCTAATGCACCTACATCCCTGCGCATGCCCACTTACACTTCTTTCCTGATTTAATGTGCCAATTAGCATGTAGTGTTTAACAGTGGTGCACCGATGTGGAAATTTTGGGTGATTTAGAGTGTATTTTTGTCTAGCAATATGGATAACCTCTAAGCTCCACAAGTTTGTAGTGAAACTGACTTGAAAACATGTAACAACCACATCTTATACTGCAGGCTGAGAGTCATCAGCGAAATAGCGCCAACTTGGGAGACTGTAGCGAGGTTCTAAGTGGCGAATGAGCCGACAAAATCCCTCGCACTTCTGTATGGAAAATGGCTGACTCTTCAATGCAGTCATCTACAGTGTTTTAGCAATGTCTTTTACTATGGTGCTGGCAACTTTGAATATTGACTGAAGTCTAAATATACTCCAAGACTGAAGCATCGGAAAGATGGTTAATGTTGAGGTTTGGTGATGCTCTTTGTATCAGGAAGCCCCCCCACCCCACCCATTATACATGAGTGGCCAGATCAAAGCCCATGTGTGTATTAAAGGTGTGGCTTGGTTCTGGGCCTGTTTAACACTGCTGTGGGTTTGTGTTGAAGGTGCTGCCCAACAGAACTCACCCGGTGTTGCTGATGAGCGGGGCCGGAGGGTACCTTCTGAGCGGTACCACCATCGAATGTGACCCATCTCCCGCATCGGGCAGCCAGAGACCCGACGAGCCGACAGCAAAGAGGAGGAAGCTTCACGCCTCCGAGGGTTGATGTCTCGTTACGTTTTATTTTGTGTGAGAGTAATTATTTATTATCATTTTGGTTCTTAAGTGAAAGCTCCCTTGTCTGCCTTCTCCATCGAAACAGCATTTGAAACCATACTCTAATCATTCCGTTTATAGTCATTTCAAATCACTTTTCAAACCGTAGCGAGTGCTAAGCAGTGAGGGATTTGCTGTAAGGATGCTTCTTCTGAGGGCTGAACTCACCTGCAGACCACAGCCATGAATTTACTTTCTTTTCCAAAGCTTAGATTTTGTTTTGGTCCCAGAACAATGAATTTTATTTAATGCAAGAAAAACAGACAAGGTTAAGAACACAGTTATGTTACTAAATTGTCATGCCAGTTTTTTCTTTTGTTTTTAGAACATTAAAATTGTACACAAAACAGCCTGACCACCACTCGTTATTTAAGATGCACTGTTTGTCGATGGACAGCTGTAGACGCCTTTGCCATCGTATTGTCACTGCTGGTTCTCTTCGGGGTCATTCTCGCTCCTTTTCGTGAATCTTCTCTGCGATCTTCTGTAGCTCAATGTCCATCGCCGCCAAGTTCTCCAGCTCCTTCTCCTGGAACAGGAGAACAGAGGAACCATTTCATTTAAGCTGTGTCACACAATCAAAGAAAAATTCCATGGTGTCTAAACATTTCTGCTGCTGCCTTTGGTGGAGAATTAAGCATTAAAAATTAAAATGCATTTTAAATTACATCAAAAGAGATGTCTAAAGCACCACTGATGATGTGAGGAGGGTGAAAAAAACTGTAAAATGGAGAAATGCCCAATGGCATTGTGGGAGGAGCAGGTCAAAAACCGTGAGCTAAACCAGCAGTAAAACTAATGTAAATTCCCACAGTGAGGATATGAGGAGCTGCAGTAGGTGCATGTCTGTGGATGTTTCCCTTTCAGATATATCACTGCTTCTGCCAAGTCTGGCCAATTAGTATGACAGCTTAAGAAAATCACAATGCAGAACCATGTGCCCTAAGATTTTAATTACACTCGGCATCACACCTCTGGGTCCCCCCTCCTTTTATTCTGTTTTTTATTCCCCTCTGTAGAAGAGGTCTTCTTCACATTTTCCCTGTTCAAGTACATACCCCTGACTCCAGAATCTGGTCTTTACAACGTTGCTTTTTGAAACACCGCAAAGCAAAAGCTTCATTTAACTTTGTAGCTGTTTGTTTTTTTTTTAATGCCAATGAGGATGGCTGCCTGTAGATTTGTATTATAGCAGTGATAATTTATATATTGTGTATAAGATTTGCTGCATCTTTATGGACATACTGTTCATTTCCAATTAAAAACATCACTTTTGAAGACCGCATGTACATGTATGACAACAAAAAATAAGCCGTTAATGGATTTTTCCTGTAAACCCATATTTTCCTATTGTTCAGCAAGTCAGATGTCGTCCTTAAACAATATGACCTTATTGGTCGTAATATTTCCACACAAACAACATGGGTTCTAGTAAGGCTCTGCGTGGTGTTACCTCTTCAGGAGTGAGAGGCCGCTGGTGTAGGCTCCTACTTTTCTGTGGCTGGAGAATGCCAGGGACCCCTGCTTTCTTGTAATTGAGGAGTTTGGCCAGTTCCACCATCTCGCTGCTCAGGTGTGGCCTGGTCTCTTGGAGGTGGTGCGGGTAGGACTCCACAGCAGCTTGTCTTCCGTCCCACCAGTCCAGGTCCACTTGATTGCCCTCCTCCATCTCTCCTCGCACAGGGCTGTGCTTCCACCACGCAGGATGATGGTACTCCTGCTCCTCCCAAGGGGATCGCTCCTCCTCCTCCTCCTCACTCTGGCCTTCAGCCCCATCCCCCCTTTTTACAAGGTATCTAAGAACCTTTGCTTTGTCTTCTTGCAGTTCCTCTCCCTCATCTTTGTCAGATTCATCATGGTGAGGCATCTCATCCTCGTAGGTATAACGTCTCTCTTCTAAATGATAATGCCTTTTACTCAGGTCTTCATCACCCTTCAAGTCGTGTCGCTTATAGATGTCCTCAAGCATGTCACTTGACTGATCCTTCTTTTTCCTACTGTAATGTGGCTCTTTTCTCCCATCCTCCTCACCTTCATCAGGTAGGTTTCTTCTTTCTCTTTCTTCCTCCTCTGAAGAATCTCCTTTTCTCCTCTGCTTATTTGGGTGGTATGTATGAGTAGGTCTCCAAATTCTCTTTGCTTTAGCTTCATCATCCTCTGAAAATTCATGATTCCTTTCTTGCAAATCCTGGTCTTCCTCTTCAGAAGAACTGCTCTTCCGCTTGTGCTTGAGGTCCTGAACTTCATGAGCTAGATTCCAGACTTGTTTTTCTTCATCTTCATCTTCCTCTGGATCTATGTAGTGTTCATCTTCAGAAGAGTCTCCACTTCTCCTGTGCTTCTTGTGATGGTATCTGTGAGTTGGTTTCCATAAACGTTTCTCTCTGTCTTCAGTTTCTTCTGACTCTTCTGAGGCTTCATCTTCAGAAGAGTCTCCACTTCTCCTGTGCTTCTTGTGATGGTATCTGTGTGTTGGCTTCCATAAACGTTTCTCTCTGTTTTCAGTTTCTTCTGACTCTTCTGAGGCTTCATCTTCAGAAGAGTCTCCACTCGTCCTGTGCTTCTTGTGATGGTATCTATGAGTTGGTTTCCATAAACGTTTCTCTCTGTCTTCGGTTTCTTCTGACTCTTCTGAGGCTTCATCTTCAGAAGAGTCTCCATTTCTCCTGTGCTTCTTGTGATGGTATCTATGAGTTGGCTTCCATATGCGTTTCTCTCTGTCTTCAGTCTCACTTTCTTCTGACTCTTTTGACGCTCTTTCTTCAGAAGAGTCCACAGTTCTCCTGTGTTTGTTCTGATGGTAGCCATGTGCTGGTCCCCAGATTTCCCTGGTGTTTTCATCGTTGCCCTCGTTGTCGGACCTCTTTTCTTGGTCACCCCACTTTTCAGAGTGCTCTCTGCTCCTCAGATCACTGTGGTCAGATACCTCCCTGACCACTTCATCACTTTGGCGGCTGTGTTTAGATGCTTTATCTTCATCATCATCATCATTTGTGTGGTGATCCATACTTCTTCTTTCCTCAGAGCTTGTAATGGTTTCCTGGCTCCCCCCATTTTGGAGGTGGTCCTCATTCTCCTGAAGTGCCTTTAAGAAGTTCTCCGCATACTCTGCCTCCTCCGTGTCCCCTTTTGTGTCTTCTTCCCTGATGTTTGTCACCTCTGCTTGCCGTCTGACCTCATCCTGCTCTTGGCTTCTTGTTCCCTCAAATGGAGCAGTTTCTTCTTCTCTTTTCTTTTCAGTTTCATGTTTTAACCCTGCAGTTATATATCCAGACATGAATATTCAGCATTAGCCGGTGCTCAAAGTCTCATTGTTAAGCTTAATGATATATTGAACTTATATTGTAATTGTAGCTATTTGCAATGAATTGAATTCGTCCATGGCTCATGGTAAATGATGTTGGACCACAACCTGAAAAACTTATATCCATCTGTCACGCGATTTTTTTTTTTCCTATAACTTATTCATCCATTGCCCTTTATATTTTCAATACAAAGTTCGAAAGAAGGAGCCTGAGACGCAGGATTTAAAGGATCAGGCATGCAATTTACACAATTAACATTATGTAGCTATTTTACAGATATTTTGGATGTTTCATTACCACATTGATGGATAAAATGTGAAGCATGTTTTCTATATCCACACCTATTAGGGTCCGGGCCATTCCAGAATGCATTCATCAGTTCCAAACCAAATCGGGAAGTAGAACTGGAGTTGGAGTTTAAATCTTCCTGAAATTCTAAATCATTTCCAATTCTGTTCTCCATAGTTTTTTTTTTCAATCCCAATCCCAGTTCCATTTCCTGATTTGGATTGGAACTGATGAATGCATTCCAGAATGGCCCCAACCCTGATACCTACACTTGGAATAATATTGTTTGTCGCAAAGCACGATATTACTTAGATTCTAGTCTGTTTTCACAGTGTGCCATTCTTTTGTGCATCTTCATGCCCACAAATTGCACAAATTAACACGAACTGAAGATGAAATGAAGATTTGTCTTAACTAGGCAGACAACAATAATTCTGTTGGGACTATCACGACCAATTGCATTTTTAATGTCAAGTTGTGATAAAGTTGCTCAGTATAACCAAGGCTGGATTATAGCTGTTGAGAAGTGAAAGAATTTTGATTCGATATGCTGTCCTGCATATTGGTTCCAGTCTATGTTTGTAATATTAAAAATAATCCAAACAACGATGAAGATGCCTTAAGCTGATTCACACGGAGTCATTTCATAATTGCGCGTTGCTTTGATCAGTCTGTAAAGAAGTATATAAAATCTAAATGCCAGTGCTTCTGCACTCGGTTGTTACAAGATATGTAACGGTCCTGAAAAACAGTTTTTCAGGACTGCCCTGCAGATACTATGTAATCTCAGTGGACTGCAGCAGACCTGTGTGTATGCACTGATTAAACATGCAGCCTGACAGCATCTTCTGCAGCTTTGCTGGAATGAGCGAAGAGACTGAATAAATCAAATGCTTTAGGGCTTCAAAGACCACTGAATGAAGCCAGTTTCTACGTTGTATTTCCATGGTTGTATGCATAAGAGAGACAACACAATATTGTATGTTAATATCTTGATCAGATATTGCTTACACGTGTACCTGGGCATTCATTAGACCCTCAGCCTAATCGAGTGTTTGTAGAAACGTATGTCTGTAATGTGCTTTTTACCTCATTTTGCTTTGCGTCTTTTAGATATAATAATTTGCATTGTGAATGTATATGAAACACTGTAGCAGTGTGTTTGCAATTATACACAGTATGTGTTAAAGCCCTTTCAAAACGTTGCAACCTAATATATGCACGCTTTAAAACTGATATAGGTATAATGTATGAAAACCGATCATTTCTATAGCAAATGCGGACGAAACGGAAGCACGCTACTGCCAGGGTACCTGTTCTTAAGAAATCCCTGCACTGAGGATGCACCGGCGGAGCGCTCGCCTTGGAAAGAGCCTTGGACAGGACTTCAACCACGCAGCGCGTCGCCTGAAAGCAAATATGTTTCAACAAATATAACATTCGTGCAGAAATATTACTTCTGTCCGAAACCATCGGCATATCAGTTCATATTACGTACCAATTCCTGTCCCGTTTTCTCTTGTCCAACAGGAAGGGATAGTTTGCCTGCAAATCATACATTTTTCATAGAACAGATTTTATGGACACCCACATCAATTTTTGCAAAAAAAAATATATTTTTTTTTCCGTTTTGAGTGCTGATAAAGTATCTAAATTGCATATAGCTGAACACGAATAACGATATAAGTGTTATATAATATCAGGTACGTCGAACTAGTTACACAACATATACATGTAAGTAGTCCTCGGGTGTTTTCCGCCCTGCCAAAACATTTTCCAAATGAAAGCTGGAAAGATAACAACGTAATTCAGATGAGCACTTGTTCATGAAGGATTTGCCCTATAGTAGAGAGCCGCTCGCCATGGTCCTGAAAGGCGTCCGTCTGCCGAAAAAAGGCGCCCCAGTCTGAGTGAACGCCGTTTAAGCACGATTACCTACCTGCGATGAAGGTTACCGCCAGGGCTAGGACAAAAGCAACTTTCATGCTGCAGAATACTATGTCAAATTCTTCTATATAATTTTTAGTACAGTTTTTTTTGTTGTTAAAAAAAAAAACAATATTTAAAGTCAAACCCAGGGGACCAAATTCCCTGTCGCGCCGGCAGCACCCCGACGAAACCTGCGCCCAGCGCCGCTCAGCCCAGCCCGGCTTACTACCGCTGCCGAGACCTGTCTGCTCTGATATACCAAGGCGGGGGGGGGGGCACACCAAGGGAGCCTGCCGTGCTGGGGGCGGCGTTTTTGTTATCGGAGGCTGCGTCACGAAGTCATCGTTAAGAGAGAAACTATTCGTGCACCTCTCCTGTCCTCCATGAATTCACCATCTGCTACTTTAACTCTCACATGTGTTTGTTCCTTATGGTTTTTCTTTCCCTCTAATTCTTTTTTCATTAAATTTGTTGGGGTAATTATCTGATAAAATATTCCTGAGTGATCATGGAACGGAAATAACTAAACTACATTACTGGAAAATCTCAATTTACTAAATGTAGCTCCTTGTAAAACAATTGTGAATTGACAAAGATACTTTTCCCCCAAACATAGTAAATCTGGATGTTTCATTTCTTGTGTTTTTGTGATGTTAACATACATATGTCTGCTATGAGAATGATTCCTGGTCTTAGAGGAATGTCTTCTGAGGAGAGGTTAGCTAAGCTGAATTTGTTCAGCCTTGAGCAAAGGAGACTAATCCAGGTATATAAGATTCTAACAGGTCTGGATGCTGTTCAGCCAAATGGCTATTTCAATATTATTTGAAATACTAGAACTCATGGCCATAAGTGGAAATTTTAAAATGAATTTGAGAAAGCTCTTCTTTACACAGCGTGTAGTTAGAGTATGGAATAGTCTTCCTGCTAGTGTAGCGCAAGCTAAAACCTTGATCCTTTAAATCAGAGCTAGATAAGATTTTAACAACTCTGAGCTGTTAAGTTCTCCCCAAATGAGCTTGATGGGCCGAATGGCCTGACAGTGTTAATATGTAAAAATAAACATTTCCCACGTGAGTTTTGAATTTCACACTGTTAAGTAGCTTGCTGGGGTAAAAAAACGGATTTTAAATCACAATATGTTTCATATGAAAGTACAAATATTCATGTTAAGTCTGATCCAAGGGTCTCACTTACTATCTCAATATATCAGTTTGTATAGTTAGGTTCAATAAAAGGTAATGAAAGCACTTCGTTACTCTAATTGACTTTGTATTGCTGCTGTTTCCTTTGTGTTAGATTATCTACAACCCCCCCCCCATGAATTGCTTATCAAATTCAGGGTCACTGCAAGCCTGAGGCATAACACAGCAAGCATAGGAAACAAAGCAGGACAAACCCTGGCAGGTATGGGAGCTATACACAGATCCAGGGTAAGAATCGAACCCTGTAGGAATGATGACGCAATGATGTCCAGTATAAGTACATATACAAATAATTGGATGAGCCGTTGGATATATCCTACATTGTATATATTACACTAAATAGAACTAAAGTTAACATTAAATTCATGGTTCATTGTGGCTGTTGATATATATACAATGATATATGGGCCAAAACAGCTAATAATTATATTGTTTTAACACATAAACATCTCAGAGTGGCTGTACAGCATGGGTAGCCAGCAATCACAGACAATACCTGTTCTAAACAACATTAGTCTCTAAAAATAAGTTATTCCTCCAGAGCCTGCAGTGCTCTGGGGTGGGTTTTGGCTCAGCTGGTTTACTGTCTTTGCCTGTGATTGGAAGGTTAGTGGCGTGGATCCTAAGGTGGGCTGAATAGCCATGTCTCTGTTTGGCCCCTAAACAAGGGCCTGGATTGATGGCTGACCCTGTGTGAGATGGTATAAATGAAACAAAGCATTCCAAGGGAAATTAGAGGTTCATTTAATTGTGCAGGACCCACAACCTTTCATTGTGTTTCACAGGTGTTCTTACTGAAGCTTGCTGTGGAGCAGTCACACATTAATTAAAGCTGTGTAGTTTAAACAGATCTGTTTATTGCTAAAGATCTCTACAAGTTTATTGAGGACCCGTGAACCAAAATGATCCTACCATGAAAGATGGATAAGGAGCATGCACTGATTACAGTGCATTGCCACAGAGCAAACCACCTCAGGGATGAGAACCTGGGTGCAGCCATGTGGCAGGTGATACCTCAGCACCACACTAGTCTGAATGAACCAGTGTGAGTTTCATTTCCCAGTGACTGGAATACAAACCCTACCACCAAGCCCCAAGTTTTCCCCTGTAAGTTGGAGGACCTCCTTATACGGCTGGATGTGGATTAACATCATACCCAAGATGAAGCAGGTGCAGGTTAAGGGCCTTGCTCAAGGGCCCAACAGAGTAGAATCACTCCAAGCATTCTCAGGACTCAAACCAGTAACCTTCTGATTGCTGGCACAGATTCCCAGTCTCAGAGCCACCATTCTGCCCTATCTGTGTGAGATGACCAGATATTTGTTCTCTTTTTTGATGCAACACACATTGAAAACACACATAGCTGAATTTCCCATTGATGTCCCTGACAAACACCCAACTCAGTTACATTTTTAAATTCTGCTTTCCACGGGCTAGTATCCCCTCCTGGGTGTCCCCTGCCCCCCTGTCCTGTGCTTCCTGACAAATCTCCAGCCTCAGGATGACCCTGCATCAGTTACACATTTATGAAAAATGGATAGATAGGTGGTTTCCATGGTTGCAGAAATAATAAAAAAGCGATACTGTCACATTCACCGCTGTATTCCTGACCTCCCCCTCTCCGTGGGGAGAGAGGCGAGTGAAGACAGCTGTGGGTGTAGCATCTCTCAGCAAGCTCTTTTTAAACTGCTCTCCTTCTTTTGGATGTACAGGATTGTACTAAGATATGCTGTCCCTTAGGGACTCTTAGCTGAAAGCTCTCTTCTGTCAAATAAGGAGAGACCCTCCTCTGTCGTGTCTGAAACGCCACAGGTTCGACATTCACATACTGTATTGCTTTGTTACCTCTGTAATTATTATTGCATCCTCATCCCCAATGCATCACCGATTTAGTAATTATTTATTGTCTACTTGCTCTTATATTGCACTGTCTTCTCTCTTATTCTGCTTCCGTTTGCACTGTCCCCCTATGCACCTGTCTCCTCCCACTCAACTGCAGCATAAGATTTTTTCAGTTATCCTCCAAACACCCGTGACAATGAGACTTGAAATTTGGAGTGAATAATGATGTATATTTACATCAACACAGAGACATGCATCAACTGTAACCTATCATCTATGATACTTGGTTCCTCTTCATTCATCCCTCCATCTGTCCTTCCATCCATCCATCCCTCAGTCCATAAATCTTCTAATGTAATCACTTATCTTGGTCAGGGTTTTGGTGGGGGGACGGGTGTCTGGGTCCTCCCATGATGCTTTAATTTTTGTGGCATTAAGAATTTCACAGCATGTGTTAATAGTGCATTAATGGAACAGTATAATACTGGGGGAAATCAAGACAGCAACTGGATCAAATAACTAGATCCTTTAAAAAGTCCATTTGTTATGAATCTTGCAAGTTAAGTGTCCAACTGAACAAAAAATGAATCTATTGCTGTCATAAGAGACTAAATCACATAAAACTACATTTGAAATCAAACTCCCAGTTCAGTCAAATTGTCAGGATCCATACATGTCTGGTCCTATTCTCTCTTGTTTGTCCCCATTTGGCCAGCAGGTGTCGCTGTCCATCCTGTTCTCTTTTCTGTCTTGTGGCCCCTTAGTTCCTAGTGTGTTTACCTGCTCCCTGGGCCACTGCATGAGTTAATGGGCTAAGCAGTTGGTCATAGTTCCTGGTTTTCCTTTCTGGTTGTGGTTCTGGTTGTGGGGGGGCAGAGCCTATCCTAGAGACTATGGGGACAAGGCATAGAACAACCAAAGTTGGGCACACCATTCACTCACACATGCATACCTACAGGTAGTTTTGTGTCATTTAACTTCAGTATGTGTTTGGAGTGTGGGGGAGTGTGGGGGGGGGGTACCCAGAGGAAACCCCACAACAACACAGAGAGAACATGCAAACTCCACACACATGGAGCCATGGCAGAGACTCGAACCGAGGTCCCAGAAAGGTGAGACAACACTGCACCACTCCAGCTTCAATGTTTTTATGTTAAGTCTATTTTTATATAGAACCTTTCACAACACTGCCACCCCAAGGCACTTGACAGGGGTGTGTAGCAATCCATTACTACATCATTTTCCTATACAAAATGGTGCATTAAAGAGGGAAAGGGGAAGAAAGAATGCCAGAAGACAACAGAAGTGGGGAAACAAGGATAAGGTGCTAGAAGATGGGTGAGTTCAAACTTGGTTGGAAGTTTCGATTTTTCCAAGTTCTGAATCTGAGGGTTTGAAGGCAATGAATTATACAAGATGCAAGTACTGAATGTTCATGGACTTATTAATATTTCAATGAGTCATACTGTAAAGGGAAACGCATGCTTTCAGACATAACACTGCAGTAGAATAAAATTAATAACATCTATTTTTTCAAAACAAATGAAAGTTACATTTGTATACATGTTATCTACACATGAATCAAAGTGATTTATAGGCTATTTGAGGCACATAAATCAGAACAAGAATTTTGAAGAAAATTTGACCTTTAATCTATACAATGGACGCATATATTAGTCTTTGACTTCAAACAAGACACGCATTTTAGTACAAAGAGATGTCTGTGCAGATATCGAAATCAAAGCGCTGGCTTGTCCAGTATGTGTCATTAAAAGACAATAGGGATTATTCCCTCAATTTTCCTCTCCTGTTTTCCGCATTTGCTTTCCGCAGCCGCCCTGCCGGGGACGGTGCACGCTTCCGCGTCTGCCTTTTAGGCCTGGCATGCGCGGCCACGGTTTGTCAGCCGTTTGCTTCGTTTGTTCCGAGATGTTGCTGAAAATGTTATCGCGCTATACAGTTAGCCTGCATGATTTTATGCATTTATTGTATTTTTCCTTAGACTTAGTACTTTTCTTAAGAATTTAGAAGTACTCTGGTTCCTTCAAGCTGGTTGCAAACCCGGGATTAAGCGAGGTGCCCTCTCCAAACTGTCCCCCTGCCGTGTTTCCCCACCATACTCTTTTACAGAGGGGGAACATTCAGGTCCAGAAAGTAAAAATCCAGACCAAGATTTTGTTTCAACCAACCAGCTCAGTGTAATGCAAGGGTCCTGGAGAGCTACCATCCAGTAGGTTTTCTATCCTACCAGGCTTCTGATGAGCCACACCTGTTCTCAGGTAAATACCAGGAGCAGGTGTGGCTCATCCAAAGCCAGGTAGGATAGAAAACCTACTGGATAGTAGCTCTCCAGGACCGGAGTTGGAGACCCCTGGCGTAATGAGTCACAGTCACTGAGTACTCAGCTGGCTGGTCGAAACAAAATCTTGGTTTGGCTTTTTACTTTCTGGACCTGAACAATCCACCTCTGCTGTTCTGGGGAAATGGTTGGAAGATGGAGTGTTGGATGGATTACAGCACTAAGCACTCCTGGGATTTTAATCAACCATCTTTTGGTTAGAAGTCACACTCTAACTGCCTGACCCCTCTGTGAATATCTGTCATCAGCACTGCTGTCACACTGTCACACGCATCAGTGTGTTTTTGGGTGTTTATAGCAGAAAAAGCCTTCACTCGCTTTTCCCCAGATTTGACTCTGAAAATTCTCTCCGGTTCGCTCGAATCTCAGTCACTTCACGCGGAAGGATCAGTACACTTGGAATGCTTTGTGCTGCCCAACAACATAAGAATACATAGAGTACTGTGCAAAAGGCTTAGGCAGTCAAAGAAAATCTTTAGGGCAATTTATCTGGCTAGTATGTATATAATACACAATAAAGGCTTATATTTTTTTTACATTGTGTTCTTCTGTTAGTGATATCTAGTTGGATGGCTAGATGAACAACACTTCAATTCCCAAACCTCTCTTCAGGGGCAACTCAGCCATTCTGTGTATTCGTTAAATTTGACCACCGGCTCAATGAATTTATTGATGTCATTAGTTAAATGACATGCCGAGATATTGATTAGCCAAACATGAAATGCTAGTGGTTGAGTCAAAAAATACATGGGTGTTTTGGATTGGTTGCTGCAAATGCTAAGATAACCTCAGGAGAGGCTCAGAAATGGGTAAGCTGACACTCCTTAAAACGTATAATTTCACACCAAGTAACACGAACATGAAGATCATTTAAACATTGTTTTCTTTGATTGACTAAGATTTTTGCACAGTACTCTAAAACATCCAGTTCCTAACCCTTGACCTCATACATTCATTTCACCAATTAACACATTAAAAAAATGATTAGCACATGTAATGAGAGAACTCGGATCATAACCTACAAAAAGCAATCGACCAAAAATAGGATACACATTAGCATCTGTCTATTATCATTTTGGTAACCATATCAACAGTACAAGGACATCATAGTTTAATTTCAAACAAGTTTACTATTTATTATTTCAAATTCTCTTTGGAATATATACAGGTTCATTTGAATAAGCATTAAGTTTGTTACAGTGATTATTCAGGGTAATTCAAGGATTCATTAAACAATGGATCTGATTCTAAGCCTATTAATTTAATATTGGACTAGACTATTGCTTTCACAGTATGTTTTGAAGGCTTCACCTGCAACATCTGAAAGCAACAACTAAAATAATGTCCAAACTCCAAGCACCAAAAAACCTCACAAGAACTCTACCATTGAAAGAACTGTTTCCAGATATGTTACTGCAAATGCCAAAATACTGTACTGCATATTTGAAAGCACCTACTGGAATGAGTTTGATAGAGATCTCAATGTCTGGATACACAAGGAATTAATGTAACATAATTCATACAGAAAAATCATTATCCATAAACATCATTTGGTTATAAGCACACATACCATATGGTACATACAAAGGCTGGATTAGATGAGTTTAGTGTCATTGCTGCCATCCCCATTTAGTGTAGATTGGTGTAGATTTAGCCCACAGGAATCAGTTACTACCATCCCTTTGCTTACCAATGTCTTGATTTACCTCCATCTTTGCTCAAGTGCTGCATCTTCAGAGTGAAAGTTAGGGACCGAAACGTCAGATATGGAAATTTCAGTGAAGACTGGATGGGAAAAAACCCACATTGTAGACCCCACACCACAGATAGGTAAATTGTAATGGTGATGATACCTGAGCAGCCAAGGTAAGATTTTATAGGGCTGAGAAATCAGGTCTTCAACTCAACTAATTCTAATGCTGGATACACACAACAAAATAACTTTTCATCATTAGCCTGAGTAATAACAATAAATGTAGGGCTGCTGCATTTATTCTACAAAAATAATTTTCACAAGTGAGTTATAAATAGCTGAGAATATGCTATTTTAATTGTCAGCCTGTCAGTGACATGTTCAAAGAAGATAGTGGTTCTTTCAAGTTTGAGGATGAAGTATCATGATATAAAACAAGCTTCCACAAGCAAATATTAGTTTTACCAAAACTTTAAAAATAGATCAGATTATAGTGTTCTTAATGCCAGTGACTGGGCTAAATTCTTTAGGTCATGCAAAATGTTGTACCTCCTTAAAATGGCAACCTAGTGAAAAGTGTCACTATTTATATGTAAAGGCCTTGCTTATTATACACAAGAACAAAAACATCACTTGCTTGTAGGGTGTTTTCTCCAAATGGTGTAGCTGACAACCTCAACATTCATTATAGTGCATTTAATGTATTGAATAGAATTTGATGAGTTGCACTGTAATCACAAGGTCATTTTCAAGATTAAAACTTTATTGCCAAATGTCATGACCCAACTTGCATCAACTCTCAGAAGACACTATCAGTACCTAGAAATAATGTAACCTTTCTGTTATGGACACAGGACTCTACACCTGAGTATAAAAGAGTTTTTGTATATAGGAAGAGTTCATTTCAGTAGTTTCAAACGCCATAGATGATTAATATCATTTCATGCTGCATGACATAATCACGTATCAACACAAATGTGTCAGGGGTCAATGCATAGGGGCCAATGGACAAACGGGGGCAGGGGGGCAAACTGTAAATGAGGTCTGTGGACTAGGTGAACAAGAAGAGTCCAGGTGTGATTTCAAAGGCTGCTTTTCAGAGATGTCTGATTACTTATGTATTCAGGACACAGCCAGCGGCTCCGCCACTTTGTGTGTGCGCCTTTGTAGTGCACACGTGCATTGTGTATTTACACACCCACACAGGACATTCTGTCCGTCTCTGCCGCATAGGTGGCTCTCAGAGTGAAGAAAGCCCTGTCCAAACTGCATCCACTTCAATGCATACCTGCCAGAATTGGGATCTGAGCTCTGTTTTTAAGAGAGTGGGGTGGGGGGGGGGGGGGGTTAAAGGCTG
>JAODJW010000039.1:15641748-15654041 GCA_026777045.1 Hyperopisus bebe | reverse complement strand
GGGGGGGGGGTTACAGGCTGAACAAATTGGAGAAGGAACAGTGCTGACAACTGCACTGGAGTTGAAAAAGCCACACATGTATTTGGGGAAGAATGCACATGCATTTCCGACTCCAGTGCACACGTTGCTGACTGCAGTGATGGGGAATCGCATTTTTTGAATTTTGAGACTCAGGGCCTTTGCTTCTTCCTTGCACCTGCTGAATTTAACATGTCTAATTCTTGTCATGTTTAACTAAACTAATTGAAATTATTCATACTGATGAGAATTTACCCTATTAGATTTTATTTCACAGATGAGTCCATTCTCCTGGAGGACAGGTTCGGCAATGTTCCACCAACAACTCAAGGGTTTAAATTTCAAAAACTTGACTAATAAATGATTTAGATTCATAAGATCTGATCAGTAACAGTGAAAGGAGAGTGAAAAAAGCAAAGTCGTCTCATAATTAATTGGCAGGCAATCTTTAACAATGTATTAACAATCTAGCATCATTTGACTATGCTTTTGATGCCCACCATTCATGAGTAAAGAAAGCAAATCTAAGCAGGTGTCTTTGCAGAAAAGAAGCCAAATGGACAAATTCAATTAAAACTTTAATTGCCCCAGAAAAGCAATTTAGAGCTAAAAGCAGGCATAAGCACAGCAGAAGCAGTGAGAACACAGTACAGAATGTAGTTATAAGGAGCAAGTTGAATCCCTGAAGTTTTCACGGTAGAGGCTGGGCAAAGTGACTCGACCACGAGTTTAAGTACTGACCTGGGTCTTACCAATGTGACCATCCCAGGTTATATTGCAGGGTTGCTGACTATGGTCAGCTGGCTGGTGTGAGATTTTCAATTCAAGACAAGTCTGCGCATGCATTTAAATGTATGTAACAGTTTTATTTGTAGTCTGTAGTGTTTGCAAAGCTGTCCCAATGCTTTTGATGTAGCTAATTTCAAGTTTACAATGGAATAATGTATTTTTGCCATAAGATTTCTTGCGTCAGTGTCACACCAGATGCGTGAGAACTGGCAGACCTGATACTGGTAATCCTCTATTACCAGTACAAAAAAGAGCAGAACTATCCAAGAACTGGACAGGAGACACAAATTTTAAAGATCCACATTTACAGGTAATACAAGTAATTTCGATACTATCGTGTAGATAAGTTAGGAGCAAAAGTCTAGTTTTTTATGTTTTAGCTTTTATAAATAGATCACTAATTAATGTCATTAATTTATTACAAATAAATAAAGCCCTTTCTATTATCTGCTTTTCACTAAGCCATGAATAACAGTCTCCTTTACCCCTGGAAATGAAACTACATGACAGCTAATTTTGTATGCACAGTCCCTCACTCTGTGAAGGTCTAAAGGATGCAGAATACCACTTCATTACACAGAAAAAAGGAATCAGTTTACTTGTTGGTGTTACATGAATAAATTATGTTGATATGATGTAAATGTATAACTTTTTATGCATAATTCTTTGAATGAACTGAACTTAATCATGGACACTGGTTCCACTCCACACAACTAGAATGAATATTTTGAAAATGGAACCTTCTTTTTAAGTTGATGAATTCACTCTGTATTCTGAGAACATAACATGATTGAGTTAATTTCACTAAATTTTCTCATGTGTAAAGCATCTGAATCACTTTCATTTAACTTAAATTTGGTATATAATCTAACAGAAGACAGCAAATGTCAGTGTTAAATGAACACTTCATGGTGTTTATATTGGTCCATACATATCAGTATTATATGTAATACTTTACAGAGTATAGTGAATGCTGTTTTTACAGTGTTAAACTTTATTAACTCCTATAGTGTTGAATTGACACTATGCAGTCAGTTAAATCACTGTCAAATACCTTGTAACTCCACCCCTCCTCAGATACCATATAGGTGGCACGCAGGTACAAATGGGTGGTCTATATAGACCCCATCTTAACACACCCAAGAACTCATTTGGGCAGCCAGCTGCTGCATCGTGAGAAAGGATCTTACAGCATTTTCTCTTTTTATATAATCTTTGTGTCAGCTCAGCTCTGATTGTTCCTGAAGACTAGAGAACTGTAGTCCTGTGAGCTGAACAGTGTTCTTCCTGACTCTTACCTTACTTGGACAATAAAATTCAGATTAAGTTACAGGAAGCACATTGAAGACTTTAGTATAATTTTCTTTTTTAAAGCATGAATAAGGTAATGTATTCTTGCGGCAAGATAAGAGAGAACAAATCTGGACACCTCACAATCACCGGCAGCATAGAAGTGAATAAAATATATTGTACCAGTCTTGGGGGAAATCATAAGTGAGAATTCACTGTTAAACAACTATATGCAATTGGTCATGTCATCTTAACCACAAGGCAAAGGCTGGTAATCTCTCAGCAGGAGTGGCAGCGTAAAGCAGGGTTCCCCAATTCTGGTCATAGTGGGCCAGTCTGCAACACAGTTTGCAGATTTCCCAGCTCAAACTCACCTACTAAACCTGTCAATTAGCTGGAGAGCTGTATAACGTGTGTTTGAGTAGGGAAATCTGGAAACTGTGTTGCAGACTGGCTCTCCAGGACTGGAACTGGGGAACCGTGGTGTAAAGGTAGTGCTCATTGACACAGGTTATAAAGCTTGCGAGATGGCATAACACAATAATTATTTACCTGGGCTGAGAGAAAGCAAGAGTTCCCCTAGTGGCTATAGGAATGCATTTTCCCTTGAGCAGATATAATGAGTGGTGGCCTCATTGCTTTTAGACCACGACTTGGGATAGAAGAACAAATTAAATCATTTTTGTCACTTAATATTCACATTTTTATTAGGCTTAATTTTTAGAAACCCACCACGATTGAAGATGGTATACCATGGATATTAGTCTATACCACATTTCATTGTTAGTTATTGTTCAGGGTTCTTGGGGTTGACGGAATTAAATGGTGTATGTTATGAAGCTGATGTTATAAGTTGCATTTCATTCAAATATATAGGTTAATAGCAGTTTAGCATGTATTCAGGGTTAAATGGTGTATGCTAACTGGCTCTTTGCCTATAGTACTCTACTGGTATTTATAGGTGTGTGATTTCAAAGGAATCCTGATGAGCTCTCTTAAGTGGGTGGGGCACCTCAAGGTTAATTTGGGCAGGTTTCGGTGCATTCTTCTTGTAGGAAAAGGGGCTAAGCTGGGAGGAAAAACAGGACTAATTACTCTTTCTTACATCCAAGACACCTCTTAGCTAACAACCTCCCCATTGGTGAAAGTGGGCTACACAGGATCCCCTCCACACAAGATCCTCCCATGGAGGGCAAAGACTCCCACCCAGTACGCAAGAGCAGATCCCTCTAAGACCCATTCCTCTGGCTGCAGTCAGCAGCAAATTCATTTACCTGCAACTGGGGGTTTTATACTCTTGTTCTATTCAGCAGCAGTGGATTTAAAAAAAAAAAAAAAAAACAATCAAAGGCAGAACCATGTCATGCTATGCAAATATACATCCAGCACCGCTAATCTACAGGGGAATGGGTGGTTCCTGGAGCTGCACAGCAAAGGGCGTCACAGCTCTGCTAAAACCTTTCCACATATATTACCCATAATGCCTGGTAATCAAAATGGCCTTATGTCAACAAATCTGGTGCCATGAGTTAAATTTAAGCCAACATGCATATTACAGCTACATAGGTTGAACATGGATGCTGTTGAATTGATTAAAAAACATTAATTACACTCTACTAAACTTAGTTCACTCTTTATAACATAAAATTTCTGAGCTGGCAATACCAAAATTTTTAAGTGCAATGAATTTAAAACTTACATCACTTCTTAGATAAATTAGTTTCATGCAATCACTTAATAAAATTAATTAAATCCAACAAAAGAATTTTTTCAGTATACCATAAAAATCCTCATACCTCAGGCAGGAGTTGGGAGAACGTGACGGCTTCAGTGATAGGTTCCAAACCAAGGAGAACATCTGAAGAAACAGACCTGGACACAGGCCAACAAGAACACTTCCCAGGAGAAACATTTTCTCAAAAGCAGGGAACTTATATCAGTGGCTAATTGCCACCTTATTAGTACTCTGCATGAGACTGGAGGTTATGTGTAACTGAATTTATTACGGTCCAGAGCTCTGGCTCGGCAAACGGCTGACACAGAAGCATTCATACGTCCGCGTGATGTGCACTCCAGGATGGTCCAGCTCCCCCGCACTGCTCCTACAGCACCACGGAGGTCACAATTATCTGCTGGATGCAGAAAGCCAAGGACCCATAATAAAAATCTCACCCTCCCGTTTCTGTATGTGATTTCCACTGCTGTTTGGCCATCGTACAGAGTCACAGTGGCTTGTTTAGAGGGAGACACAGAGCAACACACAAGATACACAGGAATTATTTGCATTTATTCTGTGACTTTGCATCGATTCCATCAGTATTATACCCATTTGATTGGAGGATGGGATCATTAAGAACTTTCTAGAATCCTCTTTTGACTTCTTTAAGGTTCCTACTGCTTGGTCTATAATTTTTCTGCAAAAAATAGCTATAGTTTCATTATAGTTTCAAAATGTATATATAGAATGTGTGTGTGTTTTATTTCATGAATATGCGCAATTTTGTAACCATGTATGATTTTACCAACATAGCATTTTTAAAATCTTTTATTAGATTTTTTTTTAGCCTGAAACTGTCCTCTAGTTTTATGGATCCATTCAAAGCACAATCATTCCCTGGAGCAGCAGGTCCATCTCAGCCAGAATCTATTGCGTAACACTATTAAGTTTGCCTTGATGAATTATCATTAACACGGGTCTGAACTACAGCTAAAGGTCACCCTGTCCTGAAAGAGGCCTTCAGTTAATGGTCTGTAATAGTTTAATTTTTGGAAAACAAGAAACACATTTTGGAGACTTAAGGCTATAGAAAACAAGGTACTTTTCCACTGAGAGTTTTATCAGTAATAATTATATTTGATATAATTCAGAAAAATAATTTTTCATATTAAAGTTTAGGCTACAGCATAGGATGTTACATTTAAATAGAGACCTTTTGTTTATATTCCTACTTCGCCTTGGTGTTTGAACTTTAACCCAATATTACTCTTCAATGGTCCTTTCATGTTCCAAACACGTCACACCCAATTTGCACAGCACTTCCGGTCCTTCCTTTCCTGTCCGCCCTACTGTGAAGAAAATAAAATCTAACATAAATAATTTAGCGACGGCTTTCCTGTTACTGAATATTTAACACAGTCATGGATGTTTGGGTTGGTTTCTGTGCCTGCAGTGTTTAAAAATATACGCATCTGTGCCTTTCAGAAAGAAATTCAAGTGATTTATCGCGATTATGGTTTTGCCCAAAATAAAACGCCTCATGGCGGGGACATAACGAAAGCCTGCATCAATTTGGGCAGGCGGCAGGGCAGAGATAATTAACGCTGGTGAGATGTCTGTCTGGCCTTCCGCTCGCCATAAGGGTAGAATCCAGACAGAGCGGCTGCAGAAATTAGATTTCTCTGTTAAATGCTGGCACAGAGGCCAAATTAGTGAAAATCGGTGGTGCCTGTTTGTGATTTTTTTACCCTCTATTTGTCTTAAAAATGTTATATCTGTACTAAAACGAGTGAGGTAAAAACTCGTAGATTACGTTCACTCTATAAATGCATTTCCAGCACAGGATATTAACCGCGGATGTTAACGACATAAACCTGTCGCGTGTCCTGAATAATGTCCAAAGTATATTCATCAGTTTTATTTGAGGTTTTTAGGCAGGCGTAACCTAAGTACTAACGTAATGCCCCGACAACTCCGCCGCAGCTTGTACTGGGTTTGCTGAAATATAGACGCAGAATCAGAAATTAAAGATGCATCACCTAAAGCCCATGTGTTTTCATTGATCTTGTATTTATCTACTTTCCAGTATCCGTGCATTTTAGCATTTAGAATAAGGCTGGTGGCATGCGGAGGAAAAGATGTTTTAAAAGGGCTTCCTTAGGTCTTGAGGGCCAGAATCGGCATTTGGGAGCTCATTGTGCATCTTCAAAGAGGTATATAAGCTATATATTCTGGTTCATGGCTTGTTCAGAACCCGCTGCAATAACAGACGAAATGACAATGTTATTGCACCAATATTGCACATATATCCTGCAAAAAAAACTTGTATTTCTTTTCCACAATTGTTATTTTGTCTCGCTGAAATAGTGTTATAAAGAGGTCGTATATGTGAAAAAACATTACATAACAGTACTTGTAATTTTAATCAAAGAACCGGTTGAGTAAAATCTGAAAGATACATGCGTCACAATTTGCAATATCCAATGAAGGGCAGACGGGCGGTTTTTGAGACTCGTTTTATTGTCACCTTCCCAGCAGTATCCCTTGTCCTGTCCACATGAAGGTGTTTACTTTGAAAACCATAGTTAACTTTTCATTGACCTGGTGGAGCTGTGCACATTCATGCTCGCCGCTCCCGAACATCATTGCAGAAATACCGATCATTTTCATGAAACTCACAGACCAGGTAACCGCTGACTAGTTATTAAAATACATTTTAAAGAAAATATGTCAGATTAAAACAGTTAACAGATACAGAATCAAATACACGTTTAAAATAAAAATAACCTATTATTCACTTTAAAAAAATCTCTCCATCCTTCCATAGGCAGCACAGGATACAAGGCAGAGGACACCATAAATGAGAATACAAATAACGGTTAACCTTTAAAAGCTGAGACAAATTACAACACGGAGATGTGCGAAATAAAACAGGGCAAAAATCATATTTTCCCATCAAGATCTGGGGCTGACCGTCCTGTTAGAGAGTAACCGCTGTAAGAACTCATCTCACCAGAAAATTGATCGAGGGCATCTGATTACGGCTGTCCTTCCGCTGGGGGGCACTAGGTGGCGATGTTATTTATATAAATTATAAGTACACAAATTACAAATCTCATAATGTCCATGAAATAAAAAAAAAAAACGTGAAAAGCCTACAAATCCAACTGGAAAATATTCGTTTTTAAGCTGTTTCTCATTGTTTACATCGAAGGTTGTCGCAGTAACTACTAATGGTAAATATTACAAATGACAAATATTAAACATATCACATGCAATGTAATAATAATCACTGCCTTCTAATATTATAATGTAGGACCTCGGAGCTCCCTTGTTATTGTAGCAAGGAAAATATACCAAGGAAATGTATTTTCTTTCATGTATTGTTATGGCAATAGCCTACAAAAATGATCACATTTTGACCAGAGACCAAATTCCCCTGCGCCGTAATACAGCAGTGTTGACGTCCGTTTTATGGTTTGTTTACTTTGGGTGGAGACGAACAATAAAAACTAGAAATAATGCCTGCGGGAGGCACACACGTATTAGCCTGTAGTGAGGAGTGAGATGCTCGTCGCCTTGAAAGAGCAGAGAAAAACTTTGGTAAACTGGTTAACTGAAAATGTGTTAAATTCCTGATTTCATGAAAGGACTGGACGAATGAGTAAAGATTACTTGCACAAATATTCATAGGAATATTTGAACATTTAAAAGGATAACGTAAGTAAAGAATTTATACTTTAACACAAACCAGATTACCTCTTTCGTCTTGTGAAACAATGCTTTCCTATAGTTGATACTTTAATCAGCGGATGCCTTGGAAGTTATTCTGCATTTGGAATGGAAGGAAGCCACCAGAAAACAATCTTATATAACTTTCGTAATGGGCTTAGCGTTAGAACGTCTAGAACGGATGGTAAATAGTATCACATGATATATATAAGTTGGCTATCGTCTTTGATGTTTAAGTGTTTGGGTTTTTACTATTTTGATTGTACAGCACTTTGTTTCAACTGTGGTTGTGTGCTATAGAAATAAATTTGAAATAAATTTGAACAATTAAATTAGAATTGATACTTAAGGAACTGAAGATTTAAACAAATTCACTATATAATCGCCGCCAAATTCACTCTATAACTACATCAGTAAAATATCCAGCAGTATGAATGGATGACCAGCTTACGCTTCTTTACGTAAAATATACCATGTCCGTCCGTGTTTGTTGACTTTCACAGATAATGTTCACAGACGCTAAACAAAAGGACCATAAGAGCACAAATATTTAGGCACGGCCTACGTAATAATCAAGACATGAGCGTTTTTTTTTTTTGAGCTGCGCGTTGTTATAAGGCAATAACAATATAACACATACACGCAAGCACAAATAAACGTGATTATGTAATAGTAATCAAGGGATGAACACCTTCATGAGCAAAGTGTTTTTTGGAATACATAGTAATATAACAGGAATGTGTATTTGTTTGTCATAACAATCAAGATAATTACTTTATTTGTCAAAATTAAGAAGCGCTATTCTGAAATTATGTATGGGTGTCCGATGCGATCATAGTGGGCGGGGCGGATTCAGTTGGTACTACGGTGCTCATTCAATTCCTGTACCAGTGCCATTACACAGGTGTGTGCTCTGATAAGTAGATTAGTTATCTGGAAAATTAACGAGCCAGACCACAGTAAGCAAATTAACAAACCACGCCCGAGTAAATGATATACCGTGTAGTGATTAAAATACTGCGCTGTATCGAAATGTTTAAATATTGTACATTTCACATATGGTGTCATGAAGGAAGCTGTCATTAGAATATTATATGTTTTATATCAATTTTATATCATTGTCGCTCCTCTGCAGCAACGCGCATGCGCAGGAAAATGAACTCAGAATGTGAGTAAAATGCATCCTTTACGTTCACGCAGTATTATACAATAACACAATGTGACTTACATTTGGCATTAGCTGAAATCCAGTTTGTAGGGAAATGTAACCATCACTTAATCACTTGCATGAAAAGTAAGTGTGCGTATATTATAGCTAGATTTTTAAAAGAAATAATTTCTCAGAATTTCTTAAGTATAGTGCTGAAAAGTCGGTTACAATGTCCGCTGCTAGGACATTATACAGCTGGAGAATCAGACACAAATGGTTTATTATTACATTCTCAAACTATTTACTCATCAGACGCCCGAAATGTTGAAATTAAATGGGCTTTGAGTGTAGTAAATATTGAAAAGGTGGAAGACTAGCATTTAGGTCCGTTAAGAAAATATACAACATAATGTTGAACTTCAGTTTAATTCTATAGCACATTCCAGACAACCAGAATTCAAATCAGACTTTTAGAATCATTATGAATACTTGGCATAATTTCGAGAGATTTTTATAGGCTTATTTTGCAAATTAAAATTTGCAGACATCAAGTGCACAAATTCATTTAGCAGTATACAGCGTCTACGGGCTGGGATCGTGGCTCAATGGCATCACACCTCAAGGGGTTGGGGTTTGTATCTCGCCTCTGCTATGACTAAGTGGAGTTTGCACGTGTTGCGCAAGTTTCCATCCACAGTCCAAAATATTCAGGTAGGCTAAACGATATTTCTGACTTACCTGTAGTTTATGACTGCGTGTGTGCGCCCTGGGGCAGATTGGCATCCCCACCCACGGTGTACCTAGCCTTAATTGTGCTGCCTGGAAGATTAGCCTGACTAAATTTATTTTACTATGTAGTATTGTTGGGGAAAAAGTACTTCATTGGTTTTAAAATGGGCCTAGTTACATGCTATACGATGGACTAAAATGAAGTCATACTTCTAACATTTACAGCTGACGCACCTCGTGTTACACAAGTCCAAGATAGTATAATCAAGGGACACGCGATTGTAATATGTTACTCCAGCGTGTTGCACAAATGCTATAAATGGGAGCAGTGATGCTGACCATTTTGCAAGCAAACAATAGTTAATCACCTTGCCACAGCTGTATTGTAATTTATTGAACGTGAATTGTGATCCCAGATACCACACATATGTTGAGATGATTCCATATCAGACAAAAAGGTTGAAACAACGTTGATCTTCAATCTTTCACTTTATATCAACATTGAATCAAGGTTTTACCACCATCGATTTTTCAATATTGAAAATCAATTAAGTTTTAAAGTTGATAATTTGACACTGACCACAATTAAACGCATTTAAATATAATTCAACGTTGACACAATAACATGGTGCTATCTGGGATGCCGTGAATATCCTCCTGAGAACCCACCCATTCATTTATGTCCATTGTGGTGGACATCTTTTCACTGATGTAAGGAAACGTATTTATTCCTGTTGCATACTGAAGAGGACATACTGTGAAATTAAAAATAAAAATAAATTTGAAAAAATCTAAATTGTAATATGTCTTATTTCCTCCAAACACACAGAAAATCACAAATAACCTAAAATTGAAGGACACTTTTTTTCCTTTGGGTTCCAGGAGGATATTCCGAGACATGAACTTGGAGTGATTTGGGTTTCTAAAAAGGAGCTTTATAGAAATTGTTTTTCATAAATGCTTTTTCTTTGTAGCCAGTAGCCTAGTGCTCTTCGGTTAAGAGTATTTGTTATAATTTGAATTACGTTTATTTTGCTTCATGGAAATCGAGACGTGGGCCGTTATAGGACTCAATGTTCTTTAAATAAATCTCTTAAGTCTCCTTTTCTATTTTGCTTAATTAATTTCTGTAGCAGAATCTACTGAATTGAAATTGCATTTTTGAATTAGAAAAATTTCTTGAAGAATTCCCTCTGGTGCATTTGCTGTGGTTTTTACGTGTAAGGTTATTTGTGCTAGGACGGGACCCAGTGGGTTGGGGGGAAATAAGCACCCTCCTTTAAAGTTATTTTTCCCGTCTGGTTACGTTTCTCTTATCTGAGAAAGCGTCTCGTGAATCAACTGCAACTATGACTGACCAATCATCGAGTACACCGATTAATGGAATGGCCAATAAGCGAACAACTTTCGTGTTCCGCAGCGCAGTACAGCGATTAATAGTGGATCAAGATCGGCATGGCGGGCCAAGATAGATTACTGGTGGGATATTTCCACCTTCAGCTTCACTGAGTAAAGTTGCCGTGTACAGGAAAGCGTCGGTGCAATATATATATGTGTATATCCACATGATGATTACAAATTAGTGAATTCATGCAGAAGGTAACCGTGGTTTGTATTTTAAATATTTGTCTTGGTTGGTTTGCGCGGGGGCTCGCCATTTTACTGACGGCGACAATCGCACTGCGGCGCAGAGTCGGGTATCCACTGTCTTGCTGAAGATCTTGGGATAACGTGACCGCGGTAACGGAAGGTTCATGGAGGGGTAGGTGGAGTACGACGGCACTGCAGTGTCGCCTTTTGCCGAAGAGTGGACGCCGGGAGCCGAGTGAAAGTAGACAGCTCTGCCGGCTGTTTAGGCACCCTGACGGGCCACTTACTCTTCTGCGGAGGTGAGCTAGCGGTGGCTAACATTGCCTGGCCGGTTATGTGGCTCGCGAGACTGCTTGTCAGGCTGGATCCGGCTTGGGGCGGTTTAAGCTCACCAACCGAGCCGGAATAATGCTACTAAATAACACCAAATCGCCGCCAAATTTATCGGCATCCATAATTATACGCTTTAGAGTGTAACTGGCCTTAAAAATCATGTTAGCCGCGCTGTGTATGGGTATTTGGTAGCCTGAGGGGCAAAAACCCGGTGTGTACTTTCACTGCTTTAGGTTTTTTAACTTTTGTTTATGCGAGGATGATTAACGTTACCGTCAGGGCTATGAGAAACCGCACTGTCAGTTTTTAAATGCTGGTGTTTTGCTATCGCCGTCTTTTAATGCTGGTATTTTACCATGGTGAACGTCAGCTTTTGCTCAATTTTCATGAGACCCACTGGCACCTTATGTTCATAGGTATGTTGACAAAATTTTCAAAAAGGTTAAATACTAAAACAAATACCACAGTTGTAAAGAGCTTGAGAAGACCTTTAAAATGGTACCACCAACATTTTGATAGGTTAAGTATTAACGAAATGGTGGTACTTTTAAGTTTGACCAACACGGCCTAATTATGTACATTTTTTATTGAAAGTGAAAGTAGTGACCTTCAGCCTAAAATTTTACACATTTTTTTTTAACTTTTTTAATTTTAAAGATATTGCCTTGAAATTTTCAGGAAATGGAAATTGTTGTATTCTCTACTAATTCCAGTAAAATATAAGGGTATCAAGTCATTAATTACCATGTAATTATGTTAATTACTGAAACTCGTTAATAAAGAATGTGACCTTTCTTGGAAAAAAAAGTAGCAAATACCTTGTGTGTTGTCATGAACCTTTCAGGAATAATCATTTTTCAATAACACTTTTCCCCACAGATGATGAAATAATGCATATTTAGAGCGTCGAATCTACACTGAGCATTGCTGAGTGAGCCATTTTCC